>JAVUNC010000006.1:15541027-16141027 GCA_032173965.1 Sitta carolinensis | reverse complement strand
TTTTTCAATGTACACAGAAATATATAGGATGCTCCTGACATGTCCTGTGTTCTTTGTTTAATATTTTTAAAGTATGTTTTTGGACTTCATAATGCATGAATTTGAGTCTATGTAATATTAGATGTGTGCATGCAATTGCATTACTTTATGATGCTCCTGGACAAATGAGAGGAGCTGTGCTCTGTGGAGATGCATATGGAATTAAAAGGTATGTGAGTAGGCTGGAGGATGATAAGTTTGTTTCTGCTTGTTTAAAGGGAGATAGTTTAATGAAGTTCATAATATAAAAACATAAGTTAGACACTATGAAAACTGCTAGAAATCGAAGGCAACCAAGAAAAATTACCAGACTAATTCAAAACTAGAATAAATGGGTATCTCAAAAATTGTCAATATTTTATTTAGTTAGGCCAGAATCTTGATGTGTATTTTTCAACAATTTTGAAAGGTTTTGAATATGGAGGCAGTGTTGCAGGTCTAGGTAACTTCTTTCAGTCTGTAACCACTATTTTTTAGTAATTTTACATAGATCCAGTCAGAAACATGCTTCTCCTTATTTCACTATGCACATCTGTGAAAAAGAAAAGGATCTGGTACTATATTCTCAGTGGCCAGCCCCCATAGACTAGGAGGCTATGATTAGTTTCCCCCTAAAATTTGACTTCACCAGAGTAAACAGAACAAATTTTTGGGAAAAATTGTGTTGAGAAGAATGCTGCATCTTCATTCTCTATATAGTACTTGAATTTGGGGAACATGTAACTTTCTTCATGACTTACAAACAAGGTAGACTAATACACGTAGGAGTAGATTATTTCCCTCTGCCTTCTTTTGGTGATCTCCTCACAGTCACACTGTTATTGCTATTTTAGTGCACAGAGACTTAGACATGTAGAAATTTTTCCCTTCTAGTTTAGCTTTAGAAATCAGATTTCTATCCAGACAAGTCAAAATCTGGGATATCCGAAATAAATCAAAGTATTAACTTGCTTGTGCTGGTTTTATGAAAGAAGAAATTTGAGTTAATATTTGGTTAATGATTAGCAGTTTATTCTTATTAAGCTCCCTCATAATTTGTTCAAATCCAGGGGGACCAGGAACTGCAAGAATGTTTAAGCATATGCTTATGTGCATCAGAGTTTTGCAGTCTTGACAAGTGAAATAGTCAAATATCCAACAAAATTAAATTGTTAAAACTTTATTTTTCTAAACCCATATATATTCTTTTGGATAGATAACCTTTTGAGGTGTATATAGTATCACATTTTTTACTTTTTCTGTCATGACAGCTATATCTAAATATACTTTTTATTTTGCCTCTTTTTAAGGGAAAGAAAAAAAAAATAATTATGTATTAGAAGCTGATTAATTTGGACAGCTTTGACCTAGAAAGTTACCTATAAAATCAGAGAAAAAGGTGGTTTGGTACCAACCCCTCAAATATGTGGACTAGGATCACAAGACTTAAAGGAGAGTGAGGGATTGTTTCAGTTAGTAAGAAATATAATACTACTAATACTCATTTTCAAAGAACGTATTATGTTGGTTTACATTACAAAGGATTTAGCTTATGTTTTTTAAAGGGAGATGTTCATATCCAGTTGTTGATCTCCACTAGCTTCTCCAAATTTTCACCTAATTTCTTGTGAAACAGACTGAAGTAAAATTTTTCTCTTGGTATTGGATTATTAGTAGCTGGAACTCTGAATAGTAAGTGTAATTCAATTCAGATTTAATAGGTGTGGTTTTTACACCCTACACAAATGTGTGCAATTAAAGAATACTTTCTTTCCCTCAACCATTTTTCATATTTTTGGAAGAATTTTACTTGAATGTTCATTTATTTATTTATTATGACTTATTTATGACTGTAAAAATGCAACTGAGTTTCATGCAACTTGTATCTACCGTGTTCATACACTGCAGTACAGTTACAGACCTTGTGCCAGTGCATTTCATTTCCATGCCCATGCATTTAAAGGGCAGGGGGGAGAAAAACTAACAGCAAAAAAATTAAAAAGGAGACCACCAACAGTGGAAGAATTTTCTACACAAGAAAAGATTCTGTGTGGGAAGGTATTAGATAGTCGTTATAAGGCTTTTATTTCAATAATTATTCTTCAGCCTTTGAAATGTCATTATAGGTCAAAGAGGCAGCTTTTGTTCCAAGTAGAGCAGAATTTAATAAGGAAGGACACAATAGATATGTCAGATGGATAATAAATTGAAATTATGTCAAATTATGCGTTGTTACAAGAATCAGCTATGTGATAAGCTTTTGCATGCTCTGGTTTTCAAGTTCACTAACTCTTGTGCAGTATTTTCCCTTGCTTTTCTTTGTTGGAAACACCACACTGATCTGTCCTATCTGGATCATATTCATTTTGTCATTTGCTTACAGTAAGAGAGATCAGTGATGCATCTTTATTTCATTTGAGTGTTCATTTCCGGGGATATAGAAAAGAATAAGTTTACTATAAGCATATTATGGGTATTTAGCTAGTTTTCCCTAGATCTCAATACTTCGCTAAGGACAGATATGTGCTGGTCATCTACAAT
Source organism: Sitta carolinensis (assembly GCA_032173965.1). Classification (NCBI taxonomy): domain Eukaryota; kingdom Metazoa; phylum Chordata; class Aves; order Passeriformes; family Sittidae; genus Sitta; species Sitta carolinensis. Next base: position 16,138,468 of record JAVUNC010000006.1, on the reverse strand, counting down.
CAATCAAAGTTTCTGTCATTTCTTTGTCTTCTAAGAGATAAGAGTATGTAAGTACAGAATGATGGTCAGCTTCTGTCCATGCTGTGTTTCATATATACACTTTAAATAAAAATTTCAATACATGAGGCCTTGTTAAAATTTTGATCTAAAGTTAGAGTTTTATTTATGATCATCACTTTGCCAGTTAGGAATATTTAGTGACCTTCAGCAGCTGCATGGGTCTCGTTAACTCAGACCTTTTGTGAGCTTCCCGTTTCAGGTTTTTTCACACCATTGAGCACATCCTCAATTAAAACAGAATTGACAAGATATTTGTTTGAATGTTCAGGAAGACCTTAGGCTTATTTTTGATATCTGATTCAGCCTACAAACCTCATCCAAAAGAAGAATCATCAAGCACCAGATTCAGCAGCCATATAAGTTTTGATGTAGTTAAGATGCTCATATGGGCAGTTTATTCTCTGCATGGAGGGGAACGAACCCGGATACAGTGGGGGGAAAGCGGGAATTCCATCCAATCACTCTGTGATCTTATCAGAACCTTCCAGACTGGAGGTGAGGTCTCAGAGTGACAGGCAGGGTCTGGGGTTACATCACTCAATATTGACAGGTAACAGAGACCGGGGGGTGATTCAAATAGGGGAAGAACATAGAGGGTACATAGAACGAACCATATAACAGTACAAAAATCCCAAAAACTTAAAAAGCACGCTGCTACATCCACATCTCATTTCAGCTTATTTTGTCATGCCAACATCTAAATAATATTACAGCTGTGTGGAAGACCCATAATTACACTCAAGGCTGGCAGTTGCCACTCTTAGAACAGGCAGCTTACAGAATTTTTCTTGGCAATAGGCATCATAAACAGATGACAAAGGACAATCTGGCATGACTGCAAAGTAGTTTGCTACAGGGTTGGCTAGAAGAACATGATTTGTTGCACTTTATCAATTTACTAGCATCCTTCAACTGCTAACCCAAATGAAGAGAGCCTGTATGTCCTGGTCTTCCCTGAAGTCACTGATTGTTTGGGTCAATACATTTTTTTATTTGCAGAGGCATGTTTGCTGATCAAAAGGCTTGAGTGGGCATATATAAAGGGGAGGGAGGTCCACACTGAGTCATCATTAATGAACCTGTTTGTGAGGATCCTCTACTGCGTTTGATTAGCAAAGCTTTCTCATAAAGGTCTTTTCAAAATGTCTCACCTATTCTATGTTGCCCCTAAGCCCAGGCTGGCAACCTGGCAAGAGGAGTATAATGTACACTGGACCCTAACAATTCTCTTCTTCATTTTGCAATTCCAAATGCAGGGAATTCCTCCTCACCAGAAGGATTCTTTCCCTGAGCCCCTTATATTACTAGAAAAGGACTTCAGCAAAACATCTGGATTTTACAAGTCTCATTTGTTAAGGGGTGCTCATATACTAGAAACTATTTTATTCGAGCTGCAAGATGTGAAAGTGTATGGAAATCCAATTCTAGCCTTTGCAGTCCTCTAGTCCCAGCATGTATTTCTTCATGTCTATGAAAACATCAGTGTAATATTTTTCAGTTGACATTGTAACAATCCTGCTACTCTGGAAAGAGCCAAACAGATTATTTTATTTGTTCCTGGACTTCAGATGGAGAGAATACTTAGAATAAATACAATATCTGGACATGAGCCATACTTCATTAGATAGAGAAAAGCCTTAATTTACACTGCAGTGTGATATGGCTAGTCTTCACTTCTACTGCAGTACTGTTTTGTAAGTAATCCTTGATAGTCAAGAGGATGGTCAATGGATGGAGAGCAGCTATTCATTCAAGGTGTTGTCAAAAGGGAGTGTAAAGGTTGAGATGACCAAGTGAGGCTTTTCACAAAGAGGAAAAATACTTAGGCTGATTTGAGGTATTAGCCTTCAGTTTTCTCAGTGCTGAAAAGAGAAAAGGCAGATTGTCTTTAAAGTTGAGGCACCAGCTTGCTGTGAACTGCCTTGTGAGGGTCAAGAGGCTGAGTGGATCAGATCCTCATTACAGGCTAAAATGAAGCTAACTTATTTGTATTCTCTGGGCAGTTCAGTCAGGGACCATGAAATAGTTTAGAGAACAACAGAACAAAGATGGAAATCCCAAGCGTGTTTATCTCATACAACTGTAATATCTGATGTTAGATGAGATTAATTTTCTGGACAGCATCTTTTACATCTTAAAATATTAATCAATACTGGGAGCATTAAGATGTTGTCACGTGCCTACTAGATATGAATATCATCAGTGAGTTGCAAAGGCCAATTAATGCGTGAAGAATACAAGTAGAAAAAGGGGGTGATAGTCTCCCTGATCTGTGTTTGAAATTATTACCTGATGATGATAATAATAATAATAATAATTATTATTATTATTATTATCTGAAGCTCTACCCTTTTCCTGTACATAAAGTTATCCATGATGCTTGAAGACTTGGTTAGAAAATATCATATAGAGGTCAACAAGGATAGTAATACATGCATTTTTTCCTGCTTTTTTTTTTGAAAGAAGAGCGGGAGACCTGACCTTTCTAAAAAGATTTTCTCATGAATTGCATAAAGCAAACAAAGCTCTCTAAGTCCTTATTTTGTCGTAATACTGATTGCTATACAATTTTTTTCCCTAATATCTCTCTTTAGTATAAAAATACTTTTCCTTACTTTGAAATCAGGGTATTGTTTCTCTCCCACTCACCACCCCCCTTTAACCCCTCAGGGTTTTGTTGTCTCTGAAATTTTAAGAAGATAAACCAATATTAGTAAATGTTGACATCCTTTTAACTAAAATTATTTTACTGGTATTTAAATTTCTCTGATTTTGAATGAAATATATTCTTATGTCATGCATGCATTTTTACCGAAAGATAACATTCCACTTTCTCATTCTTTAGAACATTCTCATTTTGTCAAAAATGAGTGGAAGCATAGCTGTAAAAGATAAGCCACATACTTTCAATTGTGCTGGATACAACGAGCACAGTTAAGACATATAGATTTTAATGAAGGTGAGAATTTTGATTTCAGAATTTTTGAAAGCAAGGTATATAAATTTTTACAATCGACATAATTGTCATCAGAAAAAAATTCAATATTTTCAACATCACTAAAACTATCATTATTCCTTTTTTTTTTGCCATGTAAATATGTTTTTATATAATCTTACCATGAAAAATCTTTAAATTGCTTAGTTAAAGGACCTTCTAGGAATGACTACTCATAGTCTAGAAATACATATACATTGCTACATTACAGTATAGCAACTGTGCCAATTTTTTGTTTGAGTTTGTGTCTGCAGAATGTATTTACATTACAGCACTTGTGTTGTTCCACTTTAGATAGCATCCATCCCAAAACCCCAATAACAAAAATCCCTCTACTGTTCCTTATTTCAGTGCTTTTAATAACAGTCTGACTTTCAAGAACAGTCACAAATTCACTGTCTCACCATATATTTTCTAAATCATACTGAAGCAAAGCTGTTCTTAGAGATACATATGTGTAAAAAAAAATCAAATTAATATATTTTCCTGCTATACAACCTAGTAGCATCCACTATAGAAAGAACATTTCCTATAAAAGGCGTAATTTGCTTAGCAGTTCTGGTATGACCCAAATAACCCCATTCATTTCACAGAAACAGTTTTAGAGGCTATGTTGCATTATTCATTAATGTTGTGGGTAACAACTTCAACCTCAGGACTGTTGAGCCAGCACTTTCATGAGCAGTAAATTCCCTGAGGGAAAGAATGAAAAAAAGTTGTCCCTACCCTGAAGTTTGAAAAAGAGTCTTCACTACAGGAAGAGTTTGCTGAGGGGTTACGTCTAATGAGAAGAAATTCTCCGAGATGATAATCATCCCCTGGAACAATTTCGGAACTCTGAAGATCTCTTTAAGACTGCTATAAGAAATTTTTTGTTAATCCTCCCATTCCATGCTCAGTCCTTGGAACATCCTGAAGAGGGCCACTCATGCTGCGAGAGGGTATTTATTTTATATTTTTAGATCTGACATTCTGAAGGAAAGACGAGAAATGTTGTCCTTACTATAGAAAGTATTGTACATCCTCTGAGAGCAAGAACAAAATATTTGAGGTGAGTATTTAGGGAGAGGAAGTGAAGAGCTTATCTCTTTCCCATACCAACAGACAGGATTAAACCACTCTAAACTCTTCCACTAATCTTACCTCTTCATACTGACACCAGTTTTTCATTTTGTTTCTTTTGCAATGGGCAACGGTAGGATTTAAGCTAACACTGATCAGTCCCAGTTATTAGTCTTTAAGAATATGAACTGTTCTCCCTCCCATTCTTGCAAAAAATGTGCTTTTATAAAGTAGCAAAGCTGTTTACTTCCTCGTTATTCACTTTTTTTACTGTACATGGCAGATTTGGCCATAACCTACTCAAAAGTAACCTCTGTTCATATTCTTGTTAAAAATTCATTAATATTTTGTGACAAATTCAGGTTATAAAATGATTATTGTGAAATTTTCACTTAATCCAAAAAGGAGTTTCAGTCACGTCAAGGTTAGAGATTAGTATTTCTCTTCTCATATGTCGTTATACTCTATAAATAATGAGTTTGAATCTGATCTGTTTTTCAGCAACATAAGTGAAATCATTTCCCATGTAATCAAAGGAAAAATCAGGATATGATAGAGAATCAAGAATTACATGGTTTTGTTTTGAAGAGCAGTGAAACACGTAGATGGATTGACAGTAATATGTGCCGCTCTAATTTTTTGGAGGCATGAATTATTCAAGGAGTATCACAGCAAGTATTAAAAATAATTGAAATGTAAGCAGTATTGGAAATATGTCTAGTATTCCTCAATAGTTCTAAATATTTGCAAATAGAGAATATGAGGCCTTTCTGATCCTGATTTCACAATTTCACAGAAAGTTACAGCCTTATTGTTCTTGTGGAACAAGTTACTAATTTCTGAATAAAGAACAGTTTCCTCTAATCCACAAACACTCTATGTCCCCATAGTCTCTAATTCAATGGTTGGCAAATCAAGACAGAACCCAGAACTCTCAGGCTTCTGATACATAGTTTTATGGGTCTTCCCCTCTCATTCCTTTGCATTCAGATCTGCTCCATCCTGCTTCAGTACCAGAAAGTGAGAGGTGACAGCTCAGTAAAGCTTTTTACGTTGAAAGGTGATTTTTCTTATTTTAATCCTAAATATAATTTTAAAATGTCATTCCAGTGTTTTCTAATACAGTTGTTCCCTGCAATACCCTTACAAGCATTCTTCCCACTCTTTCACATTATTGAAGAACATTGGGGAGTGTTTACTCCTCTTTATGATTCAGCCCAGGTATTTAGCTTCTGTGAATTTTGGTTGGTTGGTTTTGTCTTTCTTCAGTGTTTTGCAACACCAGCTGCCTGTATGATATAATTTACCCAATACTAGATTAATGTAGTGTTTTTCAATTCCTGTTTTCCACTTAATGGTGTCTTAGACCTAGATTAGGTAGTATCTGCCTGAATTAGCTGTTGCTTCCCTTCTTACTTTTATGATTTGCATAAAAAGGAAGAAAAAACAAAGTTGCAATAAAATCATATGTTCATTGATACTCACTGAATATTTAAAACACAAGAGTGCAACTCGTGTGATTAATTTCAAGTGTATGTGGGTAGTGCAGTCCTTGTGTTTATTGCAACAACCTAAGAAATAATTACTGAGTCTCAAACTGGCCAGGACTGAATTATTACCAGGAAAATGCAAAGCATAAACTATACAGATGATACAATATATCCCATTTGCCACTTTCTTTCTCTTTCCAGAGGTAATAAACACTTTAAGTCTGTTTTATATGGCTAAATTAATACACAAAAGCTAGGCAAACAGCCTAATATGTTTACTTACAGAAAAACAGTAATTTACAAGGTAAGAACTTACTGCAATTGAGTCTATTAGTAGACTCTTAAAGGAAGAACAAGTTTTGCACAATGGTGATGGAAATCTGGTTCTTCTTCAAACAGCTAAGGATTAACTGAAAAGCCTAATTCTGCAGAAGTATGATGTTCTTATATGAGCTCTGTACTAAGAAAGTGTAACAGAATTTAACCTATAAAAAGAAAACAAACTAACAACACCATTTGTGAAATATGCATCCATCATAAGTTTTTTGACCTGCTTGATAGAGTACCATGGAATAAAGCCCTGAAGGGAACCCTGGAAACCAGGAGAGAAGTCTTTGTCCCCTTCTGGGGATTCATAGGAAAAGCCAGGTATGACAGAGTGGTCCAAGAAAGCTGGCTGCAGCAGGGAAGGTATTTTGTGGTTATTATTTCACCTTTGAATTTGGATATAATGTCATGGATGCCTATTCACTGTTCTTGGACTGAAGTTTGTATATGCTTGATAGAGACTGACTATGTTTACTATAGCAAACACGGTAGAATCTAACCACATTTCTTATGAGAGCAGGACTAGCACTAACTAGTCCTTGTTTAAATATTCTAACATAAACCAGATTCTACCTATTTAATACATGAGAAGATAAAAAATGTCTTCCTATTAGAGCACCAATGTTGGCAGAGTTTGGAAATCATTATTAATTGTCCCTCCCAACAAAGATTTGGGATCAAAACTGAGAAGTAAAACAATACAAACTCCTCATATCATATTGAATGTGTGAAAACATGACTTTTGCAATGTTGTTGTGCATATAAAATATTTCTTCAAAACCAGCTCTGCTCATCCTGTCCCACTTCTTACAGAAGTGTGAATATTTGCTTTGTGAGACATAGATATCACAATATGCTCTAGAGACTGAGAGACACATTTGAAAATTCACACTTACACAACCACAATTCAAATCTAAATTGGTTTTGGTAATATTTAGCTTAAATATATCCTTTTCAGTGAAAAACCTCACAAACATACCAAGGTTTTGGATACTCTTAATATTTATTGTAAAGCAAGAGACTTCCTTTGCAGGAATTTTTTATATCTAAGGCAACTGTCATTTCATTACAAAACACAAAAAACTAGCTGCAGGAACAGCAATAGTGAATGTTTAAATTCCCTACAACCAACACTAGGGTTTTTTTGGTTTTTTTTTTTTTTTTTTGTATTGAATTCTGTGAAGTGGAATCTTTGAAACAAGTACTAAAATTCTGTGTGGGGCACTTTAAGAGCAAGACCTGTCTTGGTAGACTTAAAGTTGTTATGCTTATGTCACGTTAGTATGTGTTCAGTTATTTACCTGCAAAACTATGGCCTACAGAAATATTTTCAATTCAGCCTCAAACTCTATAGAACAACTTATTTACTTTGGCTACACAGCAGGGACAAGATTTGACCCTCCAAGCACAAGCAACTTCAGTTATACTGCCCCAACAAACTTCCTCACAGCCCCACCCCCAAAAAAAAAAACAAAAACAAAAAAAAAAACAACCAAAAAAACAAAAACAAAACAAAACAAACAAAAAAAAAAAACCCAAAAAAAAACCCCAAACCAGAAAATCCCCAGCATAATTATACTATTCTTCCAATTTAAACTAAGCTGTTTTAATACATGAAACCCTACCACAATCTAAACCCCCTTCCCACACTTGTAATGAAGTCCAACAGCATGCGTTGCAGCAGGAAGTAATCAGCACATTGCTTCAAGCTTTTTCTGTTCTCAGTTATAGATCATATTTTCAGATTACTTTTACTGGAGAATTTTAATTGGTGGTCCTGTAGTCCTTTGAACAGGATTTTATTGTTCAAATAGGGAAAAGCTGTCTTCACATTGTCAGGTAGCGTGAAAGGATTGCCCTTAACCTTGCAGCCTGCTAAGCAATGGAACAGAAGATAAAATGGAGCTTGAAACAGATTACGTCTGCTCTTAATACGAAGGGTCAATTAGCTGTATCACCCACCTGCAGACAGTTCTGTTCTTTTGCACAATCAGTAAATTACTTTTTCCAGGACATTGTATCAATGGTTGGGAATAACCACCTCCAATTTTGAGCTTACTAAGAACTTCTGCAGTTATTGCAAAGGATTAATTTGACTCCGTTTTGGGTAACAGAAAGAAATTATTTTCGCACCAAATTCTATGGAAGTTTCCTGCATTAAATTTACCAAGCCTCTTTATTTTTTGTCTCCCTAGTCATAAAAAACACAGCGCTGGTTTTCATCTTTATGGAATCTGAAGGCTAAATGTATTTGTTTGCTTGAGGAGGACTATTTCAACAGCAATAAGACTTAGTGGCATTGGAGAGATGGGTTTTATTCAGCATTCAGCAGAGGAACTTGAACTGCCTGCATCTGTCTCATTGTATAGGCTATATGCAGTAAGCCACAGTATCTAACAGCTGCTGGTGTTAGGATTAAGGGAAAAATATTTAATTTGATGCAGAGGCACGTATGTCATGATTTCTGCTGTAGCTTCTACCTGCTCCCAAGGGTGCATGCTAGATATATGGCATAACACTCAAATCATTTAATTGTGTCAACAAAATATGGAGATGTTTGTTTAAAACAAAAATTAGTTTTGCAATAAAATTGATTAGTTGATGGTTACTTCACTGTTACTGTGCTGATAGACAGAAAGACAAAATGATTTTGTTTTAGTCTTGGGGGAGGGTGAAGAGTTCTGGAGAGACCAGAGCAAATACACAAAACACAGACTTGAATTAGTCTTTCTGTTTAGTGAATCAATAAAAAAAATAAAGAAGTCTGAAGAGCAACCCAGATCATCTACAAAAATGGGGTTGTGCTCCTATTCTCACTGCCCTGTAAACAAGTGCCTTTAGCATTTTCTTGGATTCAGAAGCATCCAAGAAAAAAAGACAGAAATATTTTTCAGTTTGCAGATGTACTGCCAATAACAAAAACAAGGGAAGGTGAGAACTGAGCAAGCTGCTTCCCAGAATCTCCAGACTATATCATACTAAAATTCCCAGGTGACAACTGATGTATTATGAAAATAATTCTTTGCTATCTGGAGCAGTGAAGAGTGTATTTTATGCAGAATGCTAATAGAATAACGTAAGGGAGAAGGTATATCTTAAATTTGGAAAGGGGGGCAAATAAAATCAGGTAAGAAAACAGAATTATGTCAGTAATGGAAGCTTGATTTTCTCTATCAGAAATCAGATCAGGAATCACAGATACAACACTGTGAGAAAACCTAAAAATTACCATTATTCTGAATGAGTGGATTTGTAATATTTTCAAACCCATAAGTGATGAGATGTATTTAGTCAGATAGGATGGGTTATGAAAAAGTAATTAATCTACTGAAACAGCTCAAATTACTATTTCTTTTTAGTTTTTTTTGGTGTAAATCACAGACTAATTCTCTTTCACACAATACAATAGTAGTAAAATAAACTGTATCAAGGGTGAAGAAAAAAAGGGGGGAACAGCAAGAGCTGTGCTGATAAGAAAGGAAATGCTGCTCAGGAGCATAAATTGCTTCTACTGCTTCCTTGAAGAGAGAAATGTGACCCTAGATTCCTCCTTGTTACAGATTAGGTAATGTGCACTTTACACAAAATCACTTCTTTGGTCTTGAGGATGAGCTGTATTTTTCATGACAATACCCTGAAAAAAAATCATAGATGATGGTATTGCATATGATAAGGAAGAGTGAACGTGTGTGACAACGCAGTGGTTAGGGAGCAAAGGTACTCTTAAGAAATGAATGACACGTTATATGGAGAAGTCACCAGCTGCTTCATTCCTGCTTTTAATCCAGTGAGGCTGACAAGACCAAAAATAATTGCCAAATTAAGAAGTTTAGTAGTGTACATGTACTGAATTATGGCTCTAATTCCAATTCCTTGTGGACATATTATCCTTACCATATCTTTCACCCTTGGTAGTGGATTACCACTGTTCTGCTAAACTGTTGGGGATTCTGTATGTAACTGATATGTTTTATGGAAAACTGCAAAGATGATGTGCAAAGACACTTTGGTCTAGAGCATATGAAAATGAAGAGACCTGCCTTCTTTTTGTGCTAATCTTGTATACACCTTGTATGCAATTTTTTTTCCACTTCTGCTTCCACTCTTCCCTCCCATCTATGAAATCAAATCAGTCACCTTCTGTTCTGTGCAAGCTGCCAAGAGGTCTCTAAGTAGAAAATATAGTGTTTGAGCTCAGCATTGTATTATATCCCACAGGTCATCAGCAGACACACAGAAAAACTTTTCTTCAGGTGCTACTTTTCTAGTCCTTTGTTTAAACTCCATTTTTTTCTTTTTTTTCTTTTTTTTTTAAATGCAGTTGCTAGAATATCTAGAATAAAAGTGGGGAGGGAATAAAAAAATATAGATGTTAAATGGGAGAGGGAAAGACAGAAACTCTCTTGCTACATAAGCACAGATTATAAATTAGTGCTGCTATGCTGCAGAACAGAACAATTTCGTGGAAGATATTTTTTGCCAGAAATAAAAGCCTAGCCAAGCGATATTTTGAAGCATGCCATTACCCTCAGGGTGGAATCTGGCAAAAGAGTCAAGTTGTTTTGCGTGTTACCTTTGAAATTGTGTGTTTTTAAATCTTAGCTTGTGCTTTATTGAGATGCAATTCCAAGCACACATAAAGGCAAACTGCTAAAACAGTTATAAATGGTTATTTTATTTACTGTTTGATCACCTCCACTGTAACCACTGATTTCTTTCTAACTATTATAACTGTAGTTTCTTGCATTCAAAGTGGTTCCCCAAGGACAACAAAGGAAACCAATAAATTCAAAGGCAATAGTGTGAAATTAAATATAAGTTTGGCCTTTTATATGTATGTGGCAGCCAGCTATACAAAATTTATGCTTTAAGCTGTCAATTAAATAAGCAGCATGAACTTTTTTTTAGTGACTAAATAATATCCTAATACTGTCCAATGTTTGGTGACAAAGCTCTAATAGGCCACAGTGGTGCAATAAGGATGACTAACAACTGATTGTGGGTTATTTGATTACCAAGTAAGCAATATAAAATAAGCACCACATGTGAATAAAACTAACACAAGTACAATTTGTAAAACTCATGGAATAAATTAATTTTAGAATTTTTTATTAACATTTCAGAAAAAAAAGTAGGATTTGGTTAGTTTTTGCATGTTGTTTACCGTCTGCTTGTGTTCCTCTCTGCCCTACTCCATTTCTTTTGTTTCTACCATGCATCAAATTTCTCGTGTAGGTTATCAGATGATAACAGATTCTCTTTGAATATTTATCTTACCACTGCATATTAATAAAAAAAAGCTTGTATCCTTGTGACAAGCATTATCCTAACATGAAATTATTAATGGTTTTGCCTGAAAAATATTCATCCTGATAAGGATTTCAGAAAAAGATGTCATTTTTAGTTTTAATTAAATGGCCTGTTATTCAAAGACAGTTGAATTGGTGCTGTTTATAAACATCAAGTGTTAGTGGAATCTTAGAAGTTAGCAAAAAAAAAAAAAAATTAATATCAGATCCCTGAGATGAGAAGACTCAAGATAAACATATGTGAGAGTTGGGGATACATATAATTATAGAATATTTTAAGTTACAGAAAATTAAGACATTGATGTTTATAAAAATGAACAAAAGCCTACAGTATTTAATTGCCTGAAACATTAATGTAATATGAGATCATAAGACATTCTACATGTCCTATCTTAATTATAGGTACATGTTCTGATTTTCACCAGCACATTGTACCAGGCTGAGGCAAAAAAATTCTGCAGCACATAACTCTATAACAAAGGAACACAGTACAATGCAGATGAAAAGAGACATTGATAGCGTGCATGAGTAAGATGAAAAAATGCCAAAGTGATCACACCAGTGCAGTTAAATAGGCAGGATTTCTGAATATAAATCCATCAAGCAATACAGTGATTCTGTATGCAGCAACACTGATAATAAAAATGTTAGTTTCTGTAATTAAGAAGAGGAAAGGCTCTTAATGATTGCTGCATGAACTAATTTGCTAGTAGAGCTTGTTTCTCTTAATACATTGAAACAATGATATAATTTAAAATATGCTTACTTTAAACTGAGAATTTTTTCAGTGAATTGTTCAGATTTTAGTCGTGTCATTTAATGATTAAGGAGCAGGTTCAGCATATGCACAGCTACAGAGTAAGTTTCTTAAGGTGTCGTTAATATTGCCATTTAAACATTTCATTACTTGAATCAGTGCTTTGCCTTAGAAAGTGCAAGCTGTCCTTCCTTGACAGCATTACCCTCACTAAATAATATTTTTTTCACACATATCAGTCTATAAAAGTTTTTTTAGAACTGCTAGTATGCAATTTTGAAGGTATTTTTTTTCAGAAAATTAGACATTAAAAAACTTACCATTCTTTTTCTATGTGGAAGCCCATTATGATACATCCAGCAGACACCTGGCTAAGGCAAGATATTTATGAAAAGATGGGGACAGGAGAGTCCCCCCAAATACAGATTGCTGGAAGAACTCCAGTTTTGTTTCCAAAAAAACCTGAAAATTATAAAATTTAGAAATAATAGACACCATATCTTATGCAAAAATGTCTTCATTTTTGAAATTTTTCTAAATATTTGAGCTCTTTGAGGTCATAACACCACTAAATGACCACAGAAAATGATATTAGGCATTGTACCAACAGGATTTTTTGTACTCCTGTGTTCTGAAAAATATGAGTGGTTTTTAATAGCATTTGTGATTGTAAAGTCTTCCATGAATTTTAGAGAAATATAAAATAAAATTAAAGCATTTCTGAAGATTTTCTGCCCTTCTCCTCCACTCGTGGATGCATTTCAAAGTGTGTTTTTTTGAAATAGGTAGAAATTACAGTTTGACTGAGAAGTACTAAGTTCTGCTTTGGTTAGCATTTCTGGAAATAATTTTTGAATGTGATAGCTTTTCCTCTTCAGGAAATCTCAACCTGGGTAATCAAAAACTGATTGTGTGCCACAGCACTGAAAAATGACTGGTGAAGCACTTCTGCACAGCCCTTGTCCATTCTTCAGAGTGAGTCACAGAGTAACTCAGACTTTCACAATCTAGTGCCATCATCCTTTGACTAAAATAAGCTTTTTCACCCTACTATGATGTACTCAGTATCTGCTTTTTTTTCATCCAGTCTCCAAACTGAACTCAGCATTCGATATCATTAAAAATAAGTAGCTCTAAAGCCTGAGGAGAAGGCAAAGGAATATGGCTAGCATTTCTCTGCATCAGTGATTATATTAAAGATTTCCTTTTGCTTTTCTAGCTTAAAATGTTAAATTTTACTGGCTGAACCAAAGCCTCACCTAATTTTTAAAAAAGAAGACAGTGTTAAGTAATTTGCAACAATAAAAATATATTTCTAATGAACCTTGAAATGAGCCTTCTTAGTGAAACTGTTTCTATACCTGAAAAGAAACTCCAATAGTTAACACATCACTTCCTATTGTATATGAAAATTAAACCAAAGAAATCTCTGACTAATATATCCTGCAAGAAGACTAGATTAAATGGATTTTCAAAATGAGATTGTAAAGCTGGTCTTAATTTTAATATCTTACTGAAGTTATTATTGTGTTTTGGGCTTTTAAGATACTGTGCTGCATATTGTATGTATGTCATGCTTTATCATGGGGAAAGCCATAAGGGATTAGCTAAATTTGCTAATTTTATCACCTTCAAAAATATGTAGTTATGAGTTCATGTAATTAATAAATAAATTTAATTTCAAATAACCAAAAGTTTTAAGTGGAGTAACCTGGTTCTGGAACATATTTCTAGTAGTATTTGTGCAGCAAAACACCAAATTAGATGGAACTAGATATGTTAAAGGAAGGGATTAGATGATGTGGTGCCCTGTGATAGAAGGGTGCTGGACTAGATAACCCAAGATGATTTCTAGTACTGTCTCCTGTAGAAAAAGAAAGATACTGATCTGGTGGATTAGTGAAGCAACCTTACCTTAGAAAAAGGGTAAGAGCTAGATTGTATCACAAAGTCATAGCAGGTATTGTACAGAATGCCCGACTGAAAAGATGGACATAAGCCAGAGTACAGAAGATCTCTCATCTTTTACCAGTACAACATTCCCCATATCCCCAAATACTTTGCTGTTCCCTTCCTTCCCTACCTAAAATGAAGGAAGAAACGCCTAACCAGGTTTTTTCTTAGCAGAATCTTAATTTGGAACTAAACACTAACCCCAGTGTTCATAAAGACACTTATGCCTATCCACGATTGACTCAAAAAATGTGTTAGACTGATCTATTTCAAGTTTCTTTTTCACTGATCTGCTTTAATACTGTGAAGGAAGAACAGCTGGGTGGGAAAACAGAAGTCACACATAACACTGTCTCAGGTGTCCTGTGCAAAACACTTCTGGTTTCTAGTGGACTATTGTGCAATGGAATTGATGACTGGATTTGGTACCTCTCCCATGATAGACACTAGATACTGAAAATAATGCAGTGTTTCTCTGTGGGTGGCATATTTTGATAAAAGCACCAGCTGCCTTTTTGTCTAACCTCAGAAGAAAACCTGGAGATTTTCTTAAAAAATCACCCATTTAATTTTAATACGCCATTAGAATCTCTGTAGCTTTTTTACTGATCATAGGCAGAGATGGAGTTACCAAGAGTGCTAGTTGATATAAAGGGTTTTTAAAATCAGTTTGAGAATTCTTTGTTCATACCTCAAATTCTTTTCCAGCCCCTCTAATTTCCTTTCCTCTTTTCATTAAAGCAAACATTCCATTTCCTTAAAGTCAGCCTTTTTCATGTGATAGTTTCCTTAACTTTCCCAGTATGCTGTGATTGTTAGGGGAAGGGTGTGTGGACCATTTGTTTTCTTCTTGAATTGCAGGACAAATTTACTTGGGTTTGGATTCAAAAAAACCCCAAACTTTAGAGCCTTAAATCTGTTGGTAAATTTCATTCTTTTTGGACTGTTATTTTTATATTCTTCCTCCCCTCTTTATGTATTTGCCTCCCACGAGTTTGAACATTCACATGCTAGTGGATGTACTGGCAGTCTGTGCTACTGCAGTCACATTTTTTATATCCTTCACGTTTCTGTCCCCAGAGGTAGGACCCAAACGGTTGTGTCACTTTGAGACAAGTATACTTTTGTATATCAGCTTTCTCACAGTTTCTCCCTTCTTATTCTAAATGTTAGTCTATAACACCTTTCATTTTCATTACCTGACTCCATTACGATTATGTTTCAGGCTATGTGCTGCCTGTGCAATTTCCTTCATCAGAGAAATTCCCCAGTTCCTAACATAACTATATCCCTTCTATATACACCATTGTTTCATTCACACATTCAGGTTTCAAATCTCTACCTGCTCCTCAGGTCTTGAGTAAAGAGCTGACAGGATTGAAAGAATGCTATTTCTGAGGTGTTAGTAGTAGTTCTCCTGCCCGAGAGTCAGAATTTATTTTCCAAAAGCTAAGGCTCACAAAAGCACTTCATTTTTCCAAGCTTAATTATTCCTTTATCCCAAATTTACTCTGCAAGTAAAGAAACAGTTGTCTGCATCAACAATTTACAGGTTAGAGCAATAAATTCTGTGATGTTGAAGATATTCCTTTGTGTAGGAATAATGAATCAAAGAAAAGATAATAATAATGAAATACACAGTGAATCCCAGATAAGTCAAATATTCAGTTCATGTTAAAATAAACCATTCATTGTTATTTTCTTTGGACTAAGAGCTGTTGAGGCAAAGATATGCCTTGTTATTTGATATCATATGGGCCTTATTATCTAGAATGCTAAACTGTCTCATCATAAAGGTCACTTCTGATTGAAAAAGCTGTAGTTCTAAGAATTACTGTAGGTGATGACAACATGTAGCAATTGCTATTCTACATCATGCAGAACCAATAAATCTGAAGTTAGGAAGTCTGATACTGCATTAAAAGTGTAAGTAATCAACCAGAGAATAAAATTTGGATTTAAATGAATGAAAATTAATTGAAAGCAACTATAAATCTGCCATCTTTTTAACTCAGTCTTCCCAACTCCCACTTTTTCTCTTTGCATAAGAACACAACCCAGACGGAAAGTAAAATAATCATGTAAAGGGGCTTAATTTGTCTGGAGGAAAGAAATAACTTCCTAGGAAAGACTTAATGTTGTAGGTACACAGGAAAAATTTTGATGCTACAATATCTGAAAAACAGTTTCATATGTAGAACTCATAGAAATGAGTAAAGGAGGGTGAAATTGTCTGTTTATATTAGGTCAATTATGAAATTAGGTCAATTGTGTGGATAGTTAAAGGAGAAGCAGGAAAATTAAATCAAACTGCACAGGTGTACATTGCAGAAATGTTCAATATATTTTTATTTGTTTAATCAGTGTTGAGAATGTTGACATTTACCATCTGGTTAAGCTCAATGGTCTTCAAACAGCTGTAAACAGTAGGAAAATGAAGTTTATAAAACCAAACAGTTTTGGAACGGAAGTGAACACATTAACTTCAACAGCTTTAGAACATGCTACTTTTTTTATTATTTCTTTTTCACTCATCACACATTGCTACTGTTTTCTACTAGGTTTGAAAAGAAAGCAATGGAAAAATGTAATAATATGCCTCCCTGGCTTTAAATAAAGTCAATTTATACTATAAAATCACTAAACCAGTCAGTATTGAGTATTATTATATTACTATTGGAGATACTAAGTCCACACACACAGAATTCTCGGTAGTCAATACTTTTCATTTCCTTGTGTATAACAGATATGATTTTATACTCAATACACACAAGCCACATATTGATAAAACTGCTTTCTGAGGCCAAACCTAGGATTTAAATGACTTGTGCTTTGTACAAGCTACAAACAAAAACATGAGATTAAAAATCCATTTTGACTCAAAAGGGTGCTTTGACTCACTCTGCCTTTTTTGTTGCCTTTCTCTGTGGATGTAGTTTCCCTGACAGTCTCTTACTGCATTTTTGGTTTTTCTCATGCATTAGCAGAGTAGTTTGTTTTCCATAAAGCTCCAGGCTACTATGAGTTCCTTCAGCTATTATTTAAACACAGAGGAAAGAATCCCTAACATAATCATATCTGACACCAACCACTTGGGTGTTTAGTTGTGTGTCTGGGATCTGTAGCTTCAGTAGCTAATTTATATAATGAGGTAGAGAATTCCCTTCACCCTCTAAATATAAGACATGAGCAAGTTTTCCTGAGCACAAAGTAAGAAGCATCTACATATAGCTGGTAAGCTGGGGCTTCCTGAAACAAAAATGCTTCAGTTTTGTGTGTTAATTATTCAATATTTATAAGTGTTTGTTGTGACAGATGGGAAAATATGTCTGTGTCAACCTGGTTTTGACACATTTTGCTTTGTGAATGTGTTTTTGTAATTGCCTACGGAGATTATGTATTCTATTTTGATACTGGAAACTATTTCTGTGTATAGTTAGGTCAGAGAACAGATTTCATTTAGGGCGTGGTGCTTGTGTCCTTATTTTCAACATAATACAAATTTATCACCCTATAATCACCTTTCAAGAGTCACTAAGGGATTCTTCTCAAAAATTAGGTGTAGCTGGGGTTTTTTCCAGAAATTCTCTTTTGCATAACTCTCAACTCTTTTGATCAGGCAAGACTATGATCGCACTGATTTTTTCCTGTCCACCAATATAACTTCTTCATCTGTCTTTTCTTAAGACCTCTATAAAATGAGAGATTAAAACCTGGTTTGCTTTGGTTACAACTATTCCTTTATTTTTAAAATAATATTGTGGTGGTTTGACCCTGGCTGAATGCAAGGTACCAATGAAAGCCACTCTATCACTTCCCCCTCCTCTGGACAAGAGGGACAGAAAAGAATATGATGAAAAGTTCATGGACTGAGACAAGGACATGAAGAGATCACTCACTGAATACCATCACAGCAAAACCAGAACTCTACTTGGGGAAATTAACTGAGTTTGTTGTAAATCATATCACTGAGTAGGATAATGAGAAGTACAACTAAATCTTAAACACACCTCCCCCTGCTAGTTGTTACCAGACTTAACATTGTTCTTGATTATCTAACTCCTTCCCCAAGAAGTGAAGCAGGGACAAGGAATAGGGGTTACAGTCAGTTCATCATGTTGTTTCTCCTCTGCTTCCTCCTCAGGTAGACTACGTTTTCCACTTCTCCAGGACCCCTTCAACAGGAGACAGACCTCCATGAACTTCTCCAGTGTGAATCCTTCCAATGGGCTACAGTTCTTCATTAACTTCTCCAGAGTGGGTCTCTTCCACAGGCTGCAGTCCTTCAAAAAAGCCTAATCTGGTGTGGGTTCCTTGTGGTATCACAATTCCTGCCAGCAAACCTGCTCCAATGCAGGCTCCTTTCTTCGTGTGTCCACAGGTCCTCTCAGGACCCTGCTCCAGTGCAGGCTTCCTATGGAGTCACAGCCTCCTTTGGGCACATCCACCTGATCTGACAGGGTCCTCTACAAGCTGCAGCTGGATCTCTGCTTCCCTATGGACCTCCATGGGCTTCAGGGAAACAGCCTGGCTCACCATGTGCTGCAGCTGATGGTCTCAGCCTTGACCAGAGCGTGGATTCATCTTGGAGCCAGCTGGCATTGGCTCTGCCAGACACAGGGAAAGCTTCTGGTAGTTTCTCAGAGAAACCACACCTATTCATCCACCACTAGCTCTGGTTTCCCTAATCTTTCCACACAAGCCCAAATAAGGATATGGTTTATTTTTCAAATTATATGTGATCAAATTATTTCTTTGTCTTTGTATTGTCTTTGTGGACAATGAGGTTGTGTTGAGATAGTAAAATTTCCACTTCCATCCCTGCTAAACTGTCTTGGGCAACAGTATGTCCAGAAACAGCCACAAGCAAGCCAAGAGCCCATAGGAACCTCATGAAGTTCAACAAATCCAAATGCAAGGTCCTGCACCAGGGTTGGGGCAAACCCAGACATTCTTAGAATCTGGGACAAGAACCTCTTGAGAGAGGCTCTGTGTAGAAAGAGTTGCAGGTTCTCATGGATGAAAAACCAGACATGAGCCAACAGTGTGCACACAGAGCCCAATAGGCCAACTGCATCCTGAGCTGCACCAAAAGAAGCAGGGACAGTAGGCTGGGAAAGGTGATTCTTCTCTTCTCCTCTGTCCTCGTGAAGCACTACCCAAGGGTGCTGTTTCCAGGTCTGGAGTCCCCAGTACAAGAAATGTGGACCTGTTGAACCAAGTCCAAAGGGCCAATAAGATGATCTGATGGCTGGAACACCTCTTCTATGAAGACAGGGTGAGAGAACTGGGATATTTGATCATGGAGGAGAGAAGGCTCTGGGAAGACCTCATTGCAGCCTTCCAGTACTAGGAGCTTATGTAAAAGTGAAGAAGCAATTACAATAACGTGCAGTGATATGACAAGGGGGAAAGGCTTTAAGTTGATAGGTTTAAATTAGATATTAGGAAGAAATTCTTTACTATGAGGATGGTGAGGCACTGGAACAAGTTATCCAGAAAAGCTGGATCCGCTGTCCCTGGAAGTGTTCAGGGCTGGGTTGGATGAAGCCCTGAGCAGCATGATCTAGTGGGATGAATCATGGCTATGACATGGTGTTGGAACTTTGAGGTCACTTCCAACCCAAACCTTTCTATTATTTTATGATAATACTGTTTTAAGCCCACACTGCTCTCAAATATTTTGATTGCTGACCTGTAACATTTACTTGTAGCAATACAGCACTAAATTTTTGTTCTTCACTACTTGTAAAACCCTCTTACTTTTGACAGGTCCACTCAGCCCTTTAATACAGATAGAAATCATTATTGTTAGCTGACACATACTAACACAGTTTTCTAGACTTTATTCTAAGTACATAATTCCATATCAGTCAGCATAAAACTTGCTGATTTTTTTAATTAACTCTGAACATCTCTGGATGACATAAACAAAAATATTGATTACAGTGACTCTTATGTCTTTCATGATAACTAACACCCAGATTACTTTTCATGTTCCTTAAAAAGTTGGAAAAAAATTTCAACCTTATGTTCAGTTTTTTGGGTTTCTAGACACAAAATATTTTCCTGATCTTTAAAACTTTCATTATCTGAAGTCTGGGGGGTTATGTGTTTCACTTGCCTAATTTACCTTAATCCCTTCAATAAATCTTGTGCTCTTGCTTGAACACTGAGCTCCCATTTAAGGGTGGCCATTTTATTGTGCTGGCAATAAACCTTTTTCTGAAGAGACAGGTAGAGACAGGTACCTGAGATAGCTGCTCAGAGCTAAGCATCAGCAGCCTGCCATCAATTTTTCAGTTTTGCACAGTATCATCTTTCTCCTTTTTTGTTTTCTTTTTTTTTTTTTTTTTTTTTTTTTTTTTTTTTTTTTTTTTTTTTTTTTAATCTTAAGTTGTGTAGTATCTTCCTCACTATAATTTCTGGTATTTCTGTCATTCTCAGGGTTTTTTTTCCCCATATTTTCCACCCCCTATTTTTTCCCTATTATGTAGCTTAACATAAACTAAAGAAACATTTTTAAACTTGAAAACATTAAATAAACATGTGAAAGAAATATTTCACAAAGAGTAATATACAGCTCCTTCTTCTTGTATCAAAGTATACATAGCTGTTTTCTTTTGACTTCTTTAGTAAGTTATTAGGAGATACTTCACACAGATGAATCAGTATCCAGTGTGGGTCTCAATTTACCTAATTTTCTCTTTCTAAGAGCTGACCATAACATTTAATTTATCTATTGAGACTTTTCTATAGTAAATGGAGAGAGCCCAGTACCTCCAGGGGATAATTCATCTCAATAAAAGCACATGTCTAGGGCATACAGAACAATTCTTTCACTGGTGGTGCTATCTGTGGATTTAATCACTAATCAGCTTTAAATTGTTTCCAAGAGTTGTGCTATTTTGATCTGAAAGAATAATGTCCAAATAATGTGGGCCAATGCCATAATGACACTTTCTTATTTGTTATTTTCTAGAGTCCAGCTGACTCTAGAGCTTGGTATTATACAAGGCTTATCCTAAGGGCATGTTCTATATCATGAAAATTCAGTTTCAGATTTTCAATTAGAAGAGGCAACCTAATATTTATAGTGTATGAGCCTCCTGAGCTTTGAATTTTTTTTTTGACAGATTAGACACTTGATTAAATATTATTTTCAGAAGTCCATAGGTGAACTTTTTTTTCTAGAACCAGAGAAAAAGTCTCACGAAAACGACTTATATTCACATAAACATTTTCTTTTCAGTGTCCTACAAATGTTACTAAAAAGACAATTAATGTGAAAAATGAATGCTTTATACTGTAAGACGTGAGAGCCTTTTTGGATATCAACCTCATTAAATTCTCATTATTTACAGATGAAGTGGTTTGAATTATCCTTGTAAACTTTTTTCCTGATTTTCTATTTCTTCCATTATTCTTATCAGAAACATTTTTGTCAGTTTAAGTGCTTAAATTTATATTGAGTATTTAATTATTTTGACAGCTGATAACAATATGTTAAATAGGAAGTAAGTTGAATTATTTGAATAATTACCTGAATTGAATTCAGAAAAAAAACTAAACAAAACTCTTTAAAAGACACTACCTCAGTAGAATTCCAAAGAGATAAATATATTGGTTTTCAATCCAGTCACAACAGAATTAAAGTCTGATCCAAAACCACTGAAATCAATAGGAGCATTTCCACTGAGCTGGCCTTGGATCAAGCTCCTGATGCAGAAAGCAAAAAAATCAAAGCTCCTTTATCGGTATTCATTGCACATGCAAAAATAAAGGAGCTTCATCCTGTACTCAAATGAAAACAAAGTATCTTGATCTTGAATAAACTACTGCAACTTCTGTTCACACAAAACCTTGTTCAATCCAATAATGACCTGTTAGATATAAAAAGTTTTAAAATAGAGTTTTCAAATGCTTTATTCCTAACAGCTCAGAAACAAATTTTCTTAACACACTTTTAAACCAGTTTCCACTAACAACAGAATGACTAGTCACTCAATTTAGACCCTGCTTTATTCCTTTTCAATACATATGTTGTGTACTGCTGAACATCAAGGAAGCCACCAGTTACCAAAATAAAGTAAGATTATATTACACACATGGAAAATACAACATATCTGAGACATTAGAAAAAAATTATTTTAAAACTACATAAAAAATGCAATACATGATTACAATTGAAAAAAAAGAAACTACAGAGGTCTGAGGGCTAGGCAAAATTTAGGACATCAAAATGTCACTGATGAAATGTTTGGATTCTGAAGATGGCATTTGTGCTTCTTAGAGAAATTGGATCCTCCTTCGCACTACATTTAACTACAGTAATATTTCCACAGATTCCCAAGGTAAATCTTTGAGTCTCTTGGCAGTTTTAACAACAAATGTTGTCTTTCTTCCTTAATGTTATGTACCTCATGATATGTAAGGCCCAAATTTTTCACTAAGACCAAATTCTTTAAATATTTAATTTTTTGGTGAGTAGTATGTCACTTCTGATAGGTTTAATTCTAAAACTTCCCCTGGAGTCTTTTTTTAATTAGTTGTTGTTCCAATGATAAACCATTTAAACCTCACTCTATTGTGTACCCTGACACAAAAATGACAAGAGGATACTGGGTTGGAAAATATTAATTGTTTGAGGGTTTAATTTCTTTTTTTTTTTTTCATTCTAGAACCCATTTTATATTCCAAGCCCATAAAAACTATAATGTACAGTCATAAATAGCATTTCCTCACATGATTCAGAGATTCTATATAGTGTTCAAAAACTGGAATGCAGGTTGGTGGAAGTTCCCTGGTTTTCCTCTTTAGTCTGTGAAAGCAGAAAAATGCCTTTTGTAGCACTTTAAGACCAGCCTAAGCCAATGAACCTAGGCCTCTTCTCATCAAAATTTCTCCAAAGAAATTTCCTCTTGATGAATATGGATTAACTCATATCAAATCCCACTCTTTATTCTTCCTTTCTCAGTTTAGCCAAAAGCATGAGGCTGTACTACAGGTTGCAGGGAGAATTTCCAAGGCAGTCAGTGTACAGAATTGTATCACAAAAGTTCCATTGGTCTAGAGACTGATGGACCATTTTACAGCTGATGTACCAATTTTTAAGTCTGTTACAGAATAATACATATGTGACCAGAAATGTTTGTGTTCCAGACATTTGAGTGATGAACATTCATTGAAATACATGTGAAAAGAATGGATGTATGTAGGTAGGAAATTAACCAGGTTTAAAAAATATGATTACTGGTGATTCATATCCTTCTTTATAAAAAGAAATAAATAAGTCTTATTAACAGACAAAAATTAAACCTTTGACACTTTCTTTATTTCACCACAGGCTTATGATGGCCAGGTATTTGTACTATTTTCATTTCTCTATAAATTTTTTATAATCTATAATGCACTCTATCTATAATACTGAGAACATAGTTATAAAACGCCATGCTAGCCTTCTTGCTTGAGACAGAAATTTTTAATGTACTAATCTGTACCAAATAAAAATAATTTTCAAAATGGGGTCACAAATCTTTATTTCTTTTATCACTGTTTTCCAAGTAAGCCCAAGGTTTTGTTATTTAGTCCATGGATCACACTGATACTTAGTGATAACTCAAAGTCCTTTCTAAATTTTCTATGTTGCAGGAATCCTTAGAGTCAATTACAGCTTTATGTTCTGTCTGCCCACTTGCATTTATAATCACTCTTTGCACATTTAATGCATATTTGTTTCAGTGGTTGTCTATTATCAAATAAAACATACAGTTACATAGCTTTATGGGTTCTAATGCCTCAAATAAAAATAAAGATATAGATGTAGAGAGTAGTGTCCCATGCCAACTAAAAATCAGTAAAGAGCTTTAGAGTTTCTAAAATCTAAAATTGCATACATGACTTACAGAAAACATTTTGAATATGCACCACTTGTCATATATTCATATGACATTTTCTATTAAAGATGACACTTTCATTATTTTTTATTTTAAATGAGTAGTGATCTTCAGTTCAAGTACCCAGTGTCTGATTATAATGGATGGTCTTACTTTAAATGAAAATTTGCTCCTGTCATACAGAAATCTACTATTATTACATTCTATTGAAATAATATATTATTATCAAGAATATTAAATGAAAACACAGTGAGTATGGGAAACCTCTTTTTTAATGCTAGTTTAAGAGGGCTTTTCTCAGGTATTTTGAAGCGTCAGTAGGTATGCTGGAAAATAGTTGGCTGCTCAAAGCTTCCAAAATAAAATAAAAAAAAAAAAAGAAATATTTTATATCTATGTAAAGGTTTCACTAGGGCTTCTTTCAGTTTTGGTTTTTTTTGGTTTTTTTTTTCTGCTATTGACTTCTTAGAAAGGAAAATTAGATGTTCCAAATTATTAACAAACCACACACTCCCCAGACACTAAATCTACCTAAAACTCAGAACAGATTTACAATACAATAATTTCATAATCAATTTTCTATATATTGTATTAGACAAATAATACTGTACAAATTCATTGGTTTCATATCACGGGTCTCCTACTGGAAAAGTATTCTGCATAAGTCCAGCCTCCTGCTCAATCTCCTCCTCAGCTGTATTGTTAGGCTGCTGCCAGATCCCTCTCAAGCCACCTCTATTCCAGCAACCCCAGTTGCCTCTGCTGCTCCTCACAGGCCATGTGTTCCATACCCCAATTGTCTTGGTGGTTCTCTGGGGTTTATCAGTATTTTTCCTGTAAATTGTACCTAATTTGTCTTGTAAATTGAGATGCAAACAGCACATGGTACATAAGTGTGATGTAAGAAGTGTCATGTATAGGGGGTTAACTTTCCCCAAAATATTTTCTTTCCTGCAATGAATACAGCCCCAGACACTGATAACCTTCTCTACTGACAGGAAAATATGTTGGTTCATGTTCCAGTGGCTTTCTTCCTGGGGACCCAAGGTCTTGCTTGGATGCAGAGTTGTGCCCCAGCTAGAGAGTCTCCTGCCTGCATTGTCTCAAGAGGGTCTCACTTCCCAGGTGCAGGACTTTGCATTTGCCTATGCTGAGTTTCATAAAGTTATCCTGTAAATCCATTCCTCCAATGGTGTGAGGTCCCTCTGAACAGAAGCACTCCCCTGGCTCACTTCCCACCCCACGCCTCTCAAGTTTTGTGTCACGTGCAAAATTAGTGAGCGCAATTTGATGATGCTCCAAGTGTTGATATATTTTAATTTAATCCAAAGAAGATGTTTCATTCCTCCTTTAAATAGGCATGTCTATTGTAGATAGACAAAATAGACAAATTTTTTTATTCTTTTATGTATCTATGAAAGCAAACCATCCTGTGGATGCATTAGGCCATCCTGAGAATGTTCCAGAAGTTGTTCTTCTGTTCATGATGCTTCTTCAAGTACTGTTGGGGGACTACAAAAGCTACAAATGTAATTTGGTTTTCTGACATTTCTACACAGACTGGAGACACTGATTAAGTGGAGACACTAAAATCTTGTAGAAAAGATTCCTTTTGATTAAATAAAGGCAAGGAAATAATTTCAATTAAATAAAGGCAAGGAAAAAGAAAACGTGTTAATATTTTCATTTAAGAACTATAATATTAAGCAGAATCCAATGACACCAGGAGAAGTGGCTCATACAGGAATCTAGTCCAAAATGAAAGATCATGGGAGCCTGTGAAGAACTCTGGTTTATTCCATTTTTAAAGAAATATTATTTTATGCCGATTTCCAAATATTGGCAAAAAATCAGACTTGAGAAAACTGAAAATAAAAATTTTCAGATCGGTGTTTAGACTTAAATTCTATGCTGTCTCTACTGAATTGTGCAAGGAAAATAAGTTTACTTAAATATAATTTCAATTTATATAAATTAGAAATTACTCTATAGAAATCTAGCTATGACAATGTTCAGAAAATAAATGTTCATGAGTCTAATTTCTCAGACATAAACTATTGCATCTAAATGGTTCTGCTCAGAATTCAGTGTAAAAGAGAACTGTACCTAAAAATGTTCAGCAGGAATAACAGAAAATCTTCTTGAAATCATAAAATAATACAAAAATTTCATATGTATCAAACCTATTACGTTGATTTCAAGGGAAAGAGAGAAATGTAACAAATTATCTCAAAACAAGATCATAACAAGTGACAAATTGGCAGATCTTGACATCAAGTTGCATGACATGGGAGGACAAAAGTCCAATGGTACAGTGACTGCTATACAGAAAATATTGTCTCTGAATATGCCTACATGAAACACCATTATCTACACAGTTCCCTACAGAAATTAAGAAATTGAGAAAAGTAAAAAAACTAAAAATAAATGATTTGTGCTTGAGCAGTGAATTTGAAAATTCCAGGATGACTGAGGTAAGTTTAAAAAATAGTCTAATGAAATCATAGTGAACTTGTTAAATTAATCTTCTGGTTTTAGCAGGAGTGACAGGAGGGAGAAACCGGTGTCATTAGTTTATGTTTTTAAAAAGGAAATTTTCTATGCTCTGTAATAGTCAGGAAATAAAAAGCATCTGAATTCACTACATTCCATATTTTTCATTCTCCTATGTTAACTTGGACTCATTTTTGTCATAAATAAAAGAAAACAAGAATTAGTGTAGACCATCAGCTCTCCTGAATCAGGATACATTATCACATCAAGTAATCTGGTATCCTTGAAAGACTTCTGGCTGAGACACCAAATAAAATGAAACAGAAGTTTAAATTCAGCTATCCTCATTCTTTCCCAGTTCCTAAAACCCACTTCATTTTACAGATTTATATTATCCTAATCATTCTTCCAACATCTACCATTATCTCACTGAGAAGCAAAGTCCTTTTTTCTTCCTTTTTCTTTTTCCTAACTAAACTTTATCCAAAGTCACAGTAAAATTCCAGTTGGGTAGAGGCCAACAGTCTAGTTTGGATGTCTTTAAAGTATCTTTTTTTCTTTGTTTTTTGATGTTTCTGTAATCCTTGGGCCATAACACAATTTTAATTATCAGAGATGTATGTGTGATTAAATTAAAAATATTTGGTTTTCTGGCTTATATTCAGCTTTATCCTAAATCAGGATCTGCTGACTTTTCCTATATTGTGCCATATCCATCAACCTGCATATAGTTTTAAGCGTGAATACTTTGAATTACTTTTTTACTTTGGCTGCTAATTGAAGTCCTTTTCTGTTGAGAAATCTATTTTTTATATATGTCAGCAGGGAAGAGGAAACTTTCATGGAGCCACCACTCACAAAACTTTCTGGGATGCAAATACTCAGATTTCAAAGATATGTAGAGAGGTTGAACTTCTTATGAAATTTTGTAAAGGACTTATGCTATGAGTTTTAATGTTTAACAATATATCCTAGAGGCAATGCCATACCTGAGTTTCAAGTGAACAGGATGATATGGACTAATATTAATAACAATGGAATTACATTACTCAGATCATTTTGGCTACAGTGAGTTCTTTGTCTCTCTCATTCTAAATTTTGGCCTTTCATAGCTGAAATGTACAGTGATGATTCTCCAAAGAGGTGAAAATTGTGTTGTTATTCATACAGATGGTTTAATTTCAAATTTAATGGAACACTAAATTAAACAAAGAATCAAAAGAGAGGTTTTACCCCACTAAATTAAACAAAGAATCAAAAGAGAGGTTTTACCCTAAGTTGGGATGTTGGTTCTTTAATTATGTGTGTTTCATTCTTAATCTTTTACACTTAGTTATTTTGTAGCTTTTTCAATGCATACTTCTTTGGGAAAAAAAGGAATGTCTTGAATTTCAAAAGCAGACAGGATACTGAATTTTGTTACCCTCGGTGGAAAAAGTACTCTGAGTTTTGAGTACAAAAGCAAATGTTAGCTAATTCAATCTAGAACAAATTGCCTTTAGCATCATCCTGTAGAAAATTATAGCAGTGTGGTGGTCAGTACCAATAAATATATTATTCCCTGAGCTCCTCTGCTGCACATTACTGATTTAAAACATCAAACATTTTCTGAGGTTGATAATTAACTATATTAGAAGAAAGGTAGGAACTGAGAGTAGCTCTGCAAAGTTTCTCCCACAATCTTTTCCATAGAAATTCTCTTGAGGAAAGGAAAATTCAATCACCAGAAAATAAACCCTGGGTAATGTACAATAAATGATGCCATCATTTGGCAAGCACATGAAGTATCAAACTTTTGGTTTCTTCACTCTATGAGTTTGACAATGAATACAGTCTTTCTATATTTTTCCCAAAAGAGACAAATTCGTTGACCTAAACTCAGCCAGAGTAGTTCCTACACCAACACTTCTACATCATAATTTTGCAGTATGGGAATAGCAATTGACCATTGCAGCTCATTAAACGAAGGGAAATTCTCTTTGTTTAGAAAACTCTCAACTTGCTCAGAGCCCTTTTGATCACATTTCAAGTTAAAGTTTACATTCTTTACTGCAATGCAGTGTAGAGGTAGATAGCAGTCACTGAAAAAGTGCCAGCCTGAGTGTTGCAGCAGTTTAGTTGCTGTCTTCTCCACAGCGCTGTTTAATTGACCACTCTGAAAAGCAAAACTGCTCATCCAAAGCCTCACCCCCGTTGTACTCTTCCTGACACTTAGAGTCATTTTGGATCAAGTCAGAATTTCCCCTCCAGATCTCTGCAGTCAGGAGAGACACACTGTCCAGATTTATGGAGGTTTTGGAGTGTTCTGAAAATCTACTCTCTGTTATTTCCCACTGTATTAGTTAGTAGTCAGAGAAATAATCTCATGTGTGAGAGATGTGTGCCACATAAGTTTAAAAAAAAATTAGTAAGACAAAAATAAGCTTCTAAAATATGTAAACTGTACAGATAACTGTTAACTGCTTTTTGGAATTCTTATTTGGAATTCTCAATTTCTACTTCTTATCTTATCACTCAGAAACTTTTTCCAGTTCATGGAGTGATGACACATAATTCATTTGTTGTTTATATTAACCTTTAATATCAAACAAACTTACCTAAACAAATGACAAAATGGAATGAAACAATGACACCTTATCTTAATGGAATGGAGATTACTTGGAGTTTTCTCTTTACTTTGCTTATCCTTTTTCCTCATCAGAACACATTAACTTAAATCATCAATAGATAAGATCCTAGGTTCTGTTCATTTAATCAAAAAGATATTTCCATCTTAGATGAGAAAGAATTGCATTTATTGAGCACAATATCAATGCAAGAATTTCTTGGCTGTGGTCCAGCTCAGCAGGCCTTGGTTGCCTCAACAGATGACATAATCAAATCCAAGCAGAATTAAGTATTCAAAACTTTTAATTTCATAATGGCTTGTAACTTCATAGTCCTATTATTTCTTCAATAATGTTGTCCCATTTGTTTTTGCAACCTGACCATTCATCTTATCTCACAGCAGTGATCTAAACTTCAAATATACTTGAGTTTTTGTGTCCTTACATCTAGCAAACCAAGGCAGTCATTTGGACAAGAAGACAAGGGAGAAGCTAGAGAAGGAAAAACCTGGAGAACTCCTAACTTTTTTCCTTATTTTATATGAATATTTTTACTAAACCTTTCTCTCATTTTCCTTAACGAAACACATTCTTCCTGCATTTGCTCAGTCTCTCCCTGCCAGCCTTCACACCATCACCCAACCTCTCCCCGTAATCCACTCAGCTTGTAACAGTCATGCGTGCTTTGGCCATTGCCCCACATTTATCCCAAAACAGTAGCTCTGTTACCCAGTTTTTGAAGCCCTTTTAGGCTGCTCACCATGGGGAAAGGCCTCATGGAAAAGTCATAGGTTATCCTTACAGTATTTCTAGGTTCTTTGAATAGACAGTGGAAATAATTCTTGAAGCTGCAAAAGACCCAAGTTGTGACAGGACATTAATATATAAACCACACAGGATTACACAGGGAGTAAACAATAAATGGCACAAGCAGGAGCATACAAATATATTAGGTAATTAATGTGATGAGCTAGAGTTACACAAACTGCAAACAACAACTAAATATTTCATTATAGTATCTGTATACATGCAAATTTCTCTTATATCTTTACATGTGAGAAGGGTAATACAGTGTTTTTCGTACTTCCAATTGTTTCTTCCTTTGATTCTCTTAATTCTTCCTTTCTTCTTTCCTTCCTTTTTTTCTTTCCAGAGACTTCTGAAACTAGCAAAATTTTATGACTGCACCTAAATTTTGCACAGTAAATTATCATAAATCAATATGATAAATCAATTTCTGTGTTCTCTCTATCACAGATAGCAGGGGGATTCATTGCATTTACAACTTGCTGCAGTGATTATTATGGCAAAAGGGAAAAAAAGGAAAGAAGAAAAATATTACATCTGTGACTAGAGCAAGTCTAACAATTAATATCTCATCATTTATTTAATGACTTTTCAATACCTCTTAAAATATAATCTGATATATATTTTTATAATTTTTCACTGAGATGTCAATGTTTGAGAACGTTTTGAGAGATAACAGTCATTTAATTGTCTGAAGAAGTTGTGGAACTAATTCAACCCAGCAAAATAATCTTAGCCAAATATATCTGACACATGGGAGTGAAAAAGGAAGCAAATATGGTAGTGACAGAATTCACTGCAGGAAGCAACAGTAACAGTGATTCTGTCTCAAGCCAGAGATGTTTTACTGTAATTGCTGCTAGATGATCTAACATATACTCTTTTTCTGTAATACAGCCTTGGATAAAGCCTGGCTACCAGCTGACTGGCTTCAACACCTGAATGCCAAAAAGTGCAATTTTAGAAGTGACATTGCTGATCTATTTGCAGAACATATCACCTGCCATTCGCAACATTGCTTGGGAGGGGGATCCATTAGAAAAAGAAGCTTCAGAGCAGAAATGAGGAGCTTTTCTTTCTTCTTGCTGGCCTCTTTTCATCTTCTCTTCTTATGTTTCAGTAGGTAATTTTCCCCACTTCTTCCAGGCTTTACGCTATGGTAGTGGTGCTGAATGCTGATGAGGCTCTGCTTAACGCAACTTCAGGCAATGCAGCCTGAGCTTTCTATAGTCAGAGAGCCTTTAAAGAACCTTCAATTAGCAAGCATCTAGACAGAAAAGATAATAGAATAAAATACTTTAAAAGCCCTTAAAAAGAGACCAAATCAAGGGACCAAGGAAAAAATTTGAACATGGTATTATCATTCAAACAGTTTAGACATATGTACAGTCTGAAAAATATATATAAGGTTAATGTTTATCTTGCTTCAATTACAAAAAATTTTCTTTAATATTGCTGGTTTTGTCTTTAAGCAATTCTGTTACATCTATCTTGTGTTTAGCTGGAACCTGTACAGTAAGCCTGTATATTTTAGAAATGATAATTCAGACTAAATTCTACTTATGTAGCAGACCCAAAATAATTTTTGTGTTCCAGTTGCTGTTGTAGTTTTCAAAACAATTATATCTATCAGCAGCCTTTGATTAGCACAAATGATATCTCAATTTAGATGTAGTGCCTCTGAAATTAACTCTACCTGTTTGAAGTCATTTATTAAATGGTGCGGACACATTTTGAGCTTTCTTTCTTTTTCTCTTTCTTTCTTCTTTCTTCTTCTTTCTTTCTTTCTTTCTTTCTTTCTTTCTTCTTTCTTTCTTTCTTTCTTTCTTTCTTTCTTTCTTTCTTTCTTTCTTTCTTTCTTCTCTTCTTTCTTCTTCTTTCTTCTTTCTTTCTCTCTTTCTTTCTCTTTCTTTCTTCTCTTTCTTCTTTCTTCTTTCTTCTTTCTTCTCTCTTTCTCTCTTTCTCTTCTTTCTCTCTCTCTCTTCTCTCTCTTCTCTCTCTCTCTCTTTCTTCTTTCTTTCTCTCTCTTCTTCTTCTTCTTCTCTTCTTTCTTTCTCTTTTCTTCTCTCTTCTCTTTCTCTTCTTTCTTCTTTCTTTCTTTCTTTCTTCTTTCTTTCTTCTCTTTTCTCTTCTTCTCTTCTCTTCTCTCTTTCCTTTCCCTCTCCTCTTCTCTTCTCTCTCTTTCTCTCTCTTTCTCTCTCTTTCTCTCTTTCTCTCTTTCTCTTCTTTCTTTCTTTCTTTCTTTCCTTTTTCTCATTGATAAATTCTACCTCAGACAGTACACTTTCAAAATACAGAATTGATTTTTTACAGGATAAATAAAATGGAAAAAAAGTGCTAATCACCTTTGCAAATTTTCAAATTGAATGTTCCAAAGCATCCAAATATTTTCACATCTGAATATAAATACAGAGATAAATTTTGAAGTTGAAATTAAAATGTCTCAAGACTAAAATATATCTCTTCATGAGTAAACGGGTCCATTAGGACAACTGTTCATTATCCAGTATAGAGATAAACTTTAATTTACGTAAGATAAAATGAGAACACATCTGAAGGGGACATACTCTATATTACGTACATCACTTTCTAAATTGTATTCAGAAATAAATTGTGACTAAAATGGAGCTGTTCAAGTAGTATTTTCAAATAAACTAGAACTATACTCTTTCAGCTCTATTCAGATTTCCCCTCAAAATGGAAAAAAAACACTCCTTCAGTGGAATGCATAAGTTCAGTTTTCAAGAATTGGGATTGCAGAATTTTTTACCTCCAGTGGCCTCCAGGTGTAGACCTGCATGAAGACCCCACAGATGATGCCAGTATAGCAGGTGACTCTTCTTTTGATTGAACAGGTCAAAGCCATTCACATCTTGCAGACTGCAATCAAGTTTCATCCCCATTTGTTTTAGTATGAAGTGATACATATGAGGAATAATGCAGTGCTCCGGGTTCTCTGTCTCAACCACACTTTTCCTCCATGACAGTCAGAACAGTGATGTAATTCAGAAAAATTGTTAAAATTTGTCTGGGATTACAAAATTAATTTCAATTGAATTAAAGGAAGATTTAGAAATTAGATCTCGAGGGAAATTTATCTTTTCACTCCTCATTGTGTGAAGACTTGTATATATGTTTATCTTTACATATGCAAGTTAAGAAGCTGTAGACAACAGAACAATTCACAAAAATGGCATTTAAACACATGCACCACAGTTGTCAGGACAGAAACCTCTGTAAAATTGTGCCAGACAAGTCACTCGTTATATAGTTATTACTTCAGGGGAAAAAAGACATTCTATTCAACTGAATAGATTATTTATGAAAAATGAGATGATCGATAGCTGAGTATTCTGCCTACATCTATTCCACGGAATAAATCTCACCCGACTTGTTCATGTGGTGACAACTATGAATCTCATTATTTTAAGTTCTGACTACTGGACACAAGTTTTACTGCAATGAATGCCATGAGAAATATTTTTACTCAAAAAAGCAGAGTACTAAAATCATAAACCCCTACCCTGAGGCGAGCTTGCAGCAGTTCTATCTGTTCTTGGTAGAGTGGCTCTCAACAGCTACTGTGGGTTTAGAGCACCTCTTTGTGGTATGTTAGTGAGATGTTACTTATGAAAAGAAAATTCATCAGAAAACATTTTTCATACAGTGGATAGAAATCTAT
Organism: Sitta carolinensis; assembly: GCA_032173965.1. Classification (NCBI taxonomy): domain Eukaryota; kingdom Metazoa; phylum Chordata; class Aves; order Passeriformes; family Sittidae; genus Sitta; species Sitta carolinensis. The sequence continues at coordinate 16,105,031 of JAVUNC010000006.1, read as the reverse complement.
TTAAAAATTAGAAAAATTACTGGAAAACTATTAGCGTTAATTGTTAAATAAGTGATAGAGAGTAGTAATGTGCATCCTTCCTGTGTTCTTTTTCTGTTGTTTCTGTTGGTGTTCTGTACAGTATTTCCTAGCCAATGAAAAGTTATGTACAACATGTATTTAATATCTATTGTGATTACACAATCATTATATTTTCATTTTGAAAATAATAATAATAATAATGGTAATAGATATTATTTTCTTTAAAATACTTCCTGCAATTATCTCAAAATCTATAGTGAAGTACACCTGCCATGATAAAGATGAAATTTTATCTAAATAATGTTGCACAAAATTTTCCTTTATGCAACTAAATGCATAAGTATGGAAATGTAAAACTTACATTTACTTAAGTTCAGTTCTACCACTTCACCAGCTGAATCAACTGCATCCTCTTTGTTCACAGAGAAAGGCAAAGGCAGGTAAGAATGATGCTGGGAAAAAGCACATACCTTACTTTCTCCCAGAGATAATGAATTTCCCAAGGCTTCTCAGCTGACTCTGCAAGTCTCAAGGCAGCATAATTCTAGCATTTAGAGGGAATGTATCAAGGAAGAGATGTCTGTTTTGGAAAGTACCTCCAGGAGTTATATTTTATGCTATATAAAAGGAGCAGTTCTTTATGAATCAGTGACACATATGAAAAGTACTCTGTTATGGAAATTAGCATGGGAATCATGTTGAGTTCAAGTGAGCTTGTATAATTAGTATTTTAATAGTGTGGTTTTTCAAAGGAAGAACTTTTAAAACTGATACTTTCAAATGATTCCATTGAAATAAATGATAGTTTGTCTTTGGAAAATACAAATCTATTTTAAAGTATTAGGGTTTTAATGTGGAAACTAAACTAATTCAGGTGATTGGAAGGGAAAAATTCTAGAGTTTAATCATAGCAAATAAGCCATCATACATATAGGCAAACTATAGAAATAGTATGAAATATCTCCCTACAACTGCCTTTAGAAAATTATCAGTGGTCATTTCTTTTTGCATGGCAGAATTTGGAAGGAGGAACAGACAGTTTAGAATTATGCATAAGTAAAGTATATGTTTTGCCATAAAAATAATATCTAATACGAAAAGCAATAAAAATATTATTAGACAAAGAAATCCTCTGTCCTTGCCCTGGTAGATACCCAGGGGTCAAATTCTTGTTCATATATGCTAGAGAATAAATCGGCCCTCAGAAGTAGGATTTTTATGTGTTAGGAGACATTCCCATTGGAAATTCATGTACATTTTAATATAAATGAGCATTTATAATTTAGACTGCTTAAATCCCCCCCAACTGTTCCTAACCACCATTTTTGTATAATGCCTTTGTTAGTCTATCTAGCCAATATTCAGGATTTTTTCCTTTTATTGTGGAGGCCACTCTTGCAAGCATTATAACATATAACAAATATGGGAAGATAAGAGATTTTGGTATTTACTCTAAAGCTTATGTCAGCTTTCCTGCTTTTTGAAGCATAAGCCTCTTTTTGAATTGTATCCAAATAGCCAGGAATCTTGTGTGAAAAATGTCTTACTATGCAAAGGTCTGTGAGGTCACCATGGAATTCAAAGGGGTTTCTGTCCATTTGGAATTTTAGAAAGAAAAGGAGCCTCGCTTCAGCTTAGCATAATTGTTCGAAATTAGTCTGTAAGCCTTTTCCGAAATTTACTGTCGTTTTATTCAGAAACAATGCTGCAGTCCTGTTATGCATTTTCAGCCTGACTAGCAAACTGAAGCTACTGAAATGTAGTCTGCTTCCGTGATACAGTGGGTTACCTCCCGAGCTTTCTGGCATACACATCAGATCGTTGTCTTGTTACCTTGACAATGCAAGTAACTTTAAGAAGCAGGAAAGTTAAGCAAATACCTTCACTATGCCAAGGTCTACATTTTTCTGGGCTGTGCTGAGTCCTCCAACAGTGTAAGATATGGATGTTATATGCGACCATTACTAACAATACCCTTTGAATACTGGATATAGTCTTTACTGTGGATGTATCTGAATGTTGTGTAACAATATTTGATTAACAAATTTCAAGAATTTGATCAAGATTTCTTGATCAAAGAATTTATCATTATCTGTGGATTATGTCATAGGGTTTGTGAATTATTCTTGATCTGATATTCATTCACTAGCAATTAGCTGGAAGAAATATACATTTTAACTCCTTGATTAAAGATGTGACTGCTCCCTGTAAGGCTGAGAACAATGGCAAATTTCAAATAATATTGAAAGCATCAGACCCCAGAAGAGCTGTAGAGCAGGACAAAGAGCACAAGACATGCATTTGACCCTGAAGTGTCTATGTATGCACACAAATGCAGCTGGAAAGCCTGCAAGCTTTTTCTTGCTACTAAAATAATTTCTAGAAAGAAAAGAGGGGGAAAAGGAACAGAAAGAGATTAAAAGATGCGAAGACGGGTAAAAATATTGCTCTGAAGAATAAAATTACTTTTGATTATCCTAACACAGAGTATGAGGAAATAATTCATATGACCTTCTCTTTATGACTGTTAAAACTCTTTGCTAATTACAAATTCATTGTCAAGATTTTTATGACAATGTTATTTAACATGGAAAGCTAAATATATTTGTGTTTCAGCTGATGATTTTGAATACCAGCAGTTGGTAAGAGCAGAGTCATGGGGATTTGACTGCTACCCTGCCTTTTTAGAAGTGATTGGTGCCAATATTTACTGAGTAACTAACTTTGCTAACACTGGGGCAATAGTTAAGATGTTTTTGTTTGAGTTATTTACTGGTAGGATAAATGTAGAAGGATAAATCAGAATTATATCCATAATGAATTAAATTTGTCTTAGCAAGACATGGCATTGCATTCTGGTGCTTTTCAAAACAAAAAAAAAAGGTTTTCTTCTGAGCTTGGAGGATAAAAAGGGTCAGAGGTCAGAAGAACAGTAACACAACAATAATGAATCTCTGGTGATCTCAGAAAGAGTAACCATTTCTGTAAACAACACCTCTCCCACAAAGAAGGGGCATAACATGAAAACATGTTATTTTGCTGCCTGTTTTTAACTTGTTATACATCCAACCAGTTGTTAACCAAGGTTGTTAATACAAGCATGAACTCAGAGGACGGAAAAACACAATTGAGCATGCTAAAAACTTTCCATAGACTGAGCCATCATTAGCTTTCTCATTATTCTATGGAACTACTCACTGCTCCCAGTGACAGCCAGCACCCTCCTCGGCTTTCACCATTCTGATACATGACATTTCACAATATAAGCAAGCTTATATTTCTGTAGGTTTTGTAGCTCCTTTTGAGATCTCTACAGTTTGATAGAACAGCAATTGCCTTTAGAGGGGAAAGCTTAAAACATTCGTGACCCATTCCTTCAACAGGAAAAGTAGATACACATTATATGACATCCCCTGAAAAATCACATAGATAAGAAAATTTCATCAAATATACAGTTATTTGTTGATGTATTCCCAAAATGTATAAAGAAAAAAGAAGTTTATCAAGTGTCCTCAATTATAATTCTTAAAACTTCTATGGAAAATATATCTTTATTTCTTTTATTTCTCTGTGAATACTAAACTCTGTACAATGTTTAGATCTCAGAAGGTACATTTTTGTCCATTTGAAATCAATTTCAGTTTGGTAGACTCAAATAGTTTATATCAGTAAGGCAAGTTTGAAGTCTATTCTTTTGTTTATTTGAAGCAATATGCTCTACATCTATAATCTCAGACCAGTATTTTAAAGCCCTATCTAAATGATTGACAGTGATATATTTTTGTCACTGTAAAATTGCATTCTGAAAAAAGTATTGGCTTTTCCAATATAAGTTTTTTTTTTATTTTGCCTGGGAACTTCAGACAAGTCTCTATTTATGTGCATGTGCCTGTCTGCTGCCTGTCTGTGAAGGGAAATTATAAATTTTTGAATATTCTGAAACTTCTTAGGATGCCATATGTTTCTTTGTCTGCATATTATTTTAGTTTCAGTAAAGAAGCAATTGCAAGTATATTTGTAGATTCAAGTAGCGAAAAATTTAGGCAGAGTTCTAATTTTACAATTCAAGGAAGAATTTCAATTAAAATCAATATTGTTCTTCAATTTTGTAAGTAAGGACAGTTCATAAAAACAATGTTAATGTTTAAGGAAAAAAATTCATTTACAGAAAATTGCCTAGAGGGATTGTACAGGTGTATATTTAAAGGCTGATTTACCAAAATTATGTTCTTAATTTTGGGTAAAGATAAAAATCCTTTAAAACTATATTTGAAATCAAAATGTACATGAAAATGCATAGCTTTTTTTTGTTTGTTTTTAAAAGCTCTTCTCAAGTGTTTTGAAGAAGGGAAAAGTAATCATGCACCCACGTTTCTATTTTGTCATCAGAATTCAAAGTCTTTTTCTTATAATTACTTTAATTGAATATAACGAGTTACTAATCATTTATATTGATATGCAGCATGCTTTGCGAGACCCTTTCTGCAGACCATGTAGTTATTTCCATGGTCTCTCACATGAATGCCTTTTTCCATGGTTGAGTTTTTTGACTCTTTTGGGGAATCTAGTCATTTTGCAGATGTGAGGCTAATTGACTGAGCAGTCTTTAAGGACTCCAGTTAATTTTAGTTGTATAAATATATGCATATTTATTAAAGCACTAATTGGAAAATATGAATTATTTGTATTATTTAGCCAATATTAAGCTGATAGCTAAATCACAAACCCTTCAGTGAGTGCACAAACATGTCTCCCTCATCTTTTCTCTCCACTCCTTTTCTATTCTCAAGGTCACGACATTCTCCACTTATATCTTTTGCTGTGTTTATTCTGGTTCAGATGGCCACTCCACTGCACTTATTCTGATTCTCTGAGCAGTAAGATAGCTGCCACTGTAATCAGTGGTTTGGGTTTTTTTCCCCTCTGGTTACAGCCTGCAGCCTTGTTTATCACTTGTTTTGCTCTTCCCTATCTCTCCTACATCCCCTTCCCTTGTCCCCAACTCTTTCCTGAGCAGATTTGTACTCATTCCTGGCATGATACTCCCTTGCAAAAGGCAAGTTTCCATAACTTTAATTTCAAGGCTAAAACTGAGGCAATGAGAAAGCCATCACAGTAGTAAAGTGCAAAAATTGCTAATCCTCCAGCATCCATAAAAATCCTAAATTCGGCAGCCCCCCGCTTTCCCCTGGAGGCACTAGATGGCAGCATGGATCACTGCTGCATTGCATCAGGAGCAGAACATACAAGGAATGAAACAGCAGCAAGGCTTTCAATGAGGATTTTAATTGAGGAGAGGAAAGCTTCATTATGGACGCACTCCATTTTCATTAAAATTGTTTTCAAAACTCTCCTTGTCTTTATAGAGAAATACTACGCCACAACACTGAATATCAAGTCCACTCCCCTACTATTCAAGGCAGTCACGTCTATAATCTATTTTACCTTAAAATGACAGGCACTCTTTTTCTCCTGTGACTTTTCATGAAAGCTTGTTCCATCCTGTCTCCCGTATTTAATGAATTCGTGTCTGAAAACTGCACTTAAATGCAATTTTATTTCTAGCTGAATAAAAATTCATGAAAATTGCCCCAAGAACAGGGAGCAGTAAGATACAAAGGTGAACATGGGTAATACATAAAAGTGAAATGATCTAAGGGTGAGTTATATGCCTGGCCAGTTTCTTTTCTTGGCAATTTCAGTGTTCCTCTTATTCTGAACAGACTAGGAAAAGTGGTTGATGATCTCTTGCACCAAAACACTTGCTTACTTTTCTTTTACTGCAAGACAACTATCCCTGCTTGTGCTCATACTCAGAAAGAAAAATCAATTCCCACAAAGGAAGAATGCAGGAGAATGGGACAGAGGATTCTGATTAATTCCCTAGAATCATATAGTAAATTGACACGTATAATTTAATTTAAGCAAAAGTACATCTCAGACAAAAGAAACATACAACCAAGTAAATTGGAAGGCATGTCTGGAGAGCATCTAGTCCACTTATTTGTTGAAAGCAGAACCAATTTTGATATGAGATCAGTCTGCTCAGAATCTCGTCAAGACAAATTCTGAAAATCTTCAGGAATTTTTGCAGGCTCTTTGAGAAAAAAGAGAAGAAATTGGCAGAAACAGATGCACAGCAAGTTCCACCTAAACATGAGAAATTACTGTTCAGAGGACAGAGCACTGGAACAGTTTGCCCAGAGAGGCTGTGGAGTCTCCCTCACTGGAGATGTTCAGGAACTGTCTGGGCTCAGTCCTGTGCCATGTGCTCTAGGATCACCCTGCTTGACCAGGGATGCTCGAGAGTGACCCACTGTGGTCCCTGCCCCCTTGACCCATTCTGTGATTCTGTGACAAAGAGGGCAGACAAACACAAGAAGCAGAGAATGAGTAAAATGTGTCTCAGAGCAGTAAGGTAAAAGCAGAGTTACTAACACTGGGCCATGTGTGCACCTGGGTGTGCTCACACGGATTTGGAGCTGGGGCAGGGGGCAGAGGGGAGCACCCACAGTTCCCAGACATTGTCTCGCTGGAGAAGCCTCCCCAAAAAGAAAATTCAGGGCACTGTACTTCTCCCTTCCCTTGCAGAGTTAGAAAGGGCGTATGTTTTGTATCAGTCTCTTCCTGTAGAAGAAACCTTGTTTCATAAAAACCAAACTTCTGCTAGCTGAAAATCTTCAAAACAAATCTTGGTTTTTGTCCATATTTATGTCCCTCCACTGAGTTTTCATGTGAAAAAGATTAGTCCCAAGACTTTTGCCATTCATGGTCATCCTTTTTGTTCAATAAGATGGCCACATTCCTTACCTTTGCTGTTGCTTTTACCTGACTTATGAACAGGTGTGTTAAAAAAAAAAAAAAAAAAAAAAACTCCAGTAAAGAAGAGTTACTTCTTTTTCAACCTCCATAAACTAAAGTCAGATGAGAACTTCTGGTCCAAAGTAGGTTAACTAGGAGGCAGGAATAAATGGAGGGGATCTACATTTATTTGAGAACACATATTAAAAAAATAATTGGAAAATCATTAAACCAAGGGAAAAAAAGTGACAAAAAGATGAGTCTCTACTATGTAAGTCACAGAATGGGCTCTGTATTTTTGTTTGCTACTGCATGATATTACAGTGGACAAGATGCAATATTAATGTTAAATGCAAGATAAACAACATTTTTAGTGCTTGAAAATGTTTATTTTTAGTTTCCCAATAGGGACACTGGTTTCTTCTTGATAAGTTACAACGCTTTCTCCACTTATTGAGAAAAGAGCTTATATCTTAAATTCAAATACCCCAGCTTCATAAAAAATGTGAGTAACATGGGCCCACTGTACTTAGCAGAAATATTGCAATTGAATCAAAGCAATCAAGGGATAAAATAAAATTCCTAAAAATCTTGGCTCATAGAATTCACCATGACTTACAAACTTAGCTACAGCCAAGCAAGCATATGTTAATTACAATTTAAAGGAAAAGTTTCTGTTCAGTAACTACTGAAATGTCAAATTAAACATCTCTATTCATCAATACAGTGAAATAAATGACTGTATATCTGGTCTTTTTTTATGAATAATTTTGTTAATATCAGTTTCTGACAATCTGTTTTATTGCTGGAGCATGCACAAAGTCTTCCAACATCTCCAGCCTAGCTGATATCCAGTTTTAATTCCAAAACATATTTGTTTCATTTAAAGCAAATTTAAATATTGGTAAGCACTAAGTCATTATGGCAGATATGGGAAGGAAAGTAAAAAATTTGTAGGAACATATGATTCAAGGTATTTGATTTTTCTTCTCTAAAATATGTAAAGGACGGTGAAGAGTAATCAATCAGTAGAGTGACTCTCAGAAGGAATAGAAAATATTGACAGCTAATGGTTTAGTAAATGATAATTGCATGTGAGTATATTTATTGAGAAAGAACACAATCATTTCAATGAATTGATGGAGTTTAGCAACTAGGATTAGGCTTCAAAGAGAGGAGTGTGTGTTTCAAGCAGATAAAAATTCTGGAGAAGTTAAAAATGTGACAATTCCATAAAGCATCTTCTAGATTCTGTTTTTTAAAGATACACCAAGGTAGTGTATAGTTGTAACTTTAGGGAGTAAGGCAGGACTGTGACACCTGCTGAATACTACTACTGAGTTGAAAAAATAACAAGGAAACCGTTCAACAGCATAGGAATGTAAAAGAGGTCCTGAGTTCCCAAGGCCCTGCAAGAGTAACCTGAGCCTTGCAAGGCTTTCCAGAGTAACAAAGAAAACAGCAGATTGTAAAAAAGATTAAAAAGATTATAATGTGTGAGCTGCAAACCCTCTCTGCTAGTCCTGAGTGTGCTCTCAGTGAACCAGATCCTTTGAGAAACCCAGAGAGGGTAGGGCTAAGGGACAGCAGCTCTGATGGGAGTGCAGACGGGCACTCTCTCCAAGACATCTCCCTGACAAGAGCAAATTTGTGAGTTCTCACAACTCACACTGAAGGCAAAATTCAGTAAATTGCCATCAATTTTATTGGGTCAATCCTCCATCAGTCAAAATTCCCAGTTGAGACCTAGATTTTTAAGCTTTAGATATTTTGTTACCAATTTTATCTGAAGTGAGAAAACAAAACTATTTCCAGAAATATTAGAGTTTATGAGAGTGGCCGAAGTAGCATGTTGAATTGTGTAACACATTATTTAACAGAAGTTCTTGTGCATAAAAAAGATTTCTGTTTTGCCTTCATTAAACTTAGGCTTCATCAGAGCACGTTGCCAAGCTAATTTAATTCAAAACTTTAAAACCCCCAAAACCCCGAAATCTAAAGTTCATAGACCTATCATAATGTATGCTAGAATGGATACTCTTACAAACCCTTGTTTTCCCTTGCTGCAGCAGCAGCAATGTCCAAAGCTTAATTGATAGAGAAACAACTATGTCAATACCCGAGATTTCAAGGAAATAAAAAATTTCAGATTTTACTTCCTCTGATGCCCAGTAACATACATTTAATCAGAAGTATTGAACAGCCACAGTGTGATCTTGTATACATAGCAATTTAATTTGGACCACCTTGTTATACAGACACTGAATTGTACTGATTCATTTTCAAAATAAATCGATTTTCCTATTCAGCAATACATTTGGGTTCATCCACTAGTAATGAGTTTCATGTTCTTATAGTGTAAACTATTGCTATTTTGTGAAAAATCCATGTATTCTGTTCAGTAGGATGACTTCTTGTGAAACAAGTAATAAACAATAACTCTTTTTTACTGTACTTATTCTGTGTCATTCTTAAGACATATGAGTGTAATCCATTGGACTGCTGAAGGCCATGACTTCATTGCAGGAAAAAATGACAAGCAGTCTGTGTATGCTACAAAAGATACTCAGTTATTCATTGCAAATAGTATAACCTACATTATACTGTTGCTCATAGCAATAGAATTGGAGGCAATTCACATCCGCATCCTTGACACTGGCTGGATTTTCACTCAGAGTAATTTTCCCAGCCAGAAGCCTATCCATTGAGAACTGATTGTTTCACAATTCCACTGTGCAGAGTCTTACACAGAAAATACTACAGTAGCATTTCCTTGTATTCCCTTCAAGGTGTTTGTCAAGAGGGGGAAGTTTACTGTATTTGGAGATTGCTAGGAATCAAGGAATAGTTTTCCATAAAAAATTTTAATTCGCTGTTTTATCAGCGTTTTATCAATTAGACTTGTAACATTCTTATTTTTTCATCCCATTTGTTTTTAAATGATTCAGGGCTTTATTCATTTTTTAAAACATCTAATTAGTTCTGCCAATAAACCAAAATTCCAAGGAATGTAATAGATTTGTTTGGCTGTGTTTGCTGTTTGGAGAAAATAGAATTATAGTTAAGAGACCAGAAAGCAACAATTTCATGTAAACTGCAATGGCTGATAACAGCTTTGAGATAATGAATAATCACGCATGATTATGAGCTGTAAAAATACAATGAAAGTATCATATCTTCAGACATGTATAAATTACTCATCTGTGTAGAAGATTTTGGATCACTGTCATATAAGGTATATATGATATATAAGAACATGCAAAAATATTTTAAATAATTGGTTAACAGTCATAATTTTTAGTTATGAAGCATTATATTTTATTATTTATTATTATACTAGTATTTTTTTAATTTTTATCGTAACCTCTAGAGTGAATCCCTCTTCTATTCCTGGAAATAGTATTATGGTTCTTCCAAACCTTGTTTTGGATGTAAACCAAAAATATTAAAGGTCCTTATTAAAAAATTATTTAAAAAAATATTCTTTAAGCTTTCATCAGTGAAATATTCTTCTAATGAGATGTAAAAACAGAATTTAAAAAAGTAATTTTGTATGTTTAATTAGAATGTCTATTCTTTCTCAGAGTGAGAAGTTTTACACATTGTCTCATTTCTTAACCCTGAATAGTTTGTCTATGAAAACAAAGCTGTGTTTCTTACATTTAGATATGTATTAACTCTTAAAAACTAATTTTTATACATTTAAACACATTAAAATATGTCCAATTATCTGCTCTGCTTTGCTTATGGGTTAGTCCGGGGTTCGTTTATTATTTTGTGTAATTTGTTAGTTAAAATCCAGCCGTGCTTTAGCAGCTTTAGCTTTGCCCACTGGAGGGAGAGCACGGGCGCCTTTCCCCAATGGGAGGTCGTGCCTCGGGCTCTGCTGGGGAAGTTTTTCTCTTTGCAGGTTGTAGCTATAGAAATAAACTCTAAAAGTCTAAAAAGGCACGAAAAGGTGAATTAAAAAAAAACCAAAACAAGAAAAACCTAAGGAATGCTGGCCTTCCTAAATGCTAGACTTTCCAAAACAAATGACGAACCCAGGCCTATGCACATTTATAGACACATTTAAATTTCTAATTTCATTTCCCTCAATTAATAAGATCGGGTATTTGTCTAAGCAATTTTTCTAGTAGGAGGAGAAAAAAAGAGACAGGAAAATGAAAACAACAAAACAAAACAAAACAAAACAAAAAAACAAAGAAGAAAAAGAGCAAAAAGGGAAAAAAAAGAAAAAAGAACAGGCTCAAAGTCAACATGGAATGAAATGATACTTTGGATATCTTACTCCATATGCAACAGAACGTGTAGGTCACTGCTAATATGAGCTCAAAATGCTTATTTATGGGGGGGGGGGGAAGTGTGTTCTGTGTACATATATCAAATTGCCCATGTTTTACTATAAACAGGGATGTTCTTTGACATACAATATGTTTCTAAATTGAAAATAAACCAGAAATCCTCATTGAATTATTGTTCTACCACATAATGTTTATCAGTCCTCTCTTGTAGTGTTAATTGTGTTCATTTTTCCTCTGCCCTGACTATGAAATAATTCCTTCAGTTCAATGGAGTTTTGCATGAGTATGTCTCAGAGGAACTTTTCTCATTGTGCAGTGTACAGTTCTATCAAAGCTTATGCATCTGTAATGTCAGCAATTTAGTTGGAATAAAAAGATATTACAACTCAAGTATCATAAATATATATTAGTAGATGAATGCTAAGTTTGGTAAATAACCCAGCCAAGGGAAATCAGAATAGATTAAGTGATAAAAAAAAAGCATCAGTCATAAGGAAGTTATTGTTTTGAAATAGATATTAATATCTATTTCTATTTTAAATTTGAGTGAAGTATGAATTTGATTTGTGGTAGTTTAGAGCTAGAAACAAAAGAAATTTACAGTGTGAACTGAAATAAAAGGCTGTGTAGTGGGGATGAATAATAAGAAAATTTCTATAACCTTGAAACCTGTTAGAAGCACTATAAAGGAGAAAAATCTGACTGCATCAGATGTCAACATGAAACCAACATGACAATAGCAAATATAATTTGCCAACATCTCATTCGTATTATTAACAAACTAACACTAATGAAATATTTAAGATTCCAATGAAACTAAATTTAGAATAAAACTCATAATGATAAATATGTATATTGAATCTAGATTGACTGAATCTAAAAGAAACACAGTGTAGGAACCTCTTTCCTGCTCACCAAAATTATGACTTACTGTGTACAAATAGGCTAAAAGATTTTTTCAGTCCTCAAATTATTGAATAAGGATATATTTCTGTAAATCCACGGAAGACAAAATATACAGTGTAGGAGATATTTAAATTCATATATTTAATATGGAGCCATCTGTTAACATTTTTTCATTGTGCTTTTTAATGAACTGTTTGATGCAGTTCGACTGAGTTTTGCAAAACTGCATCTTAGAGAAATATGGTTAATTATGTAATCCCATCAGTTAGAACTCAGCTCCTCATGAAGTAAACTCTTAGCATGATACTTGTGTATTGCACTCTGTCATTGTAAAATATGATATCCAGAATGCTGTATTTCAGTGTCCGAAATCCTCATTATATCAGATGACTGAGCACCACAAGCTGTGTTCCCAATACCAATCCAAGATGTAGACTTTTAAAAGGTCCTTACTTTCTAATTGCTATGTCAGTGTTGGAATGAGCTGGCAATGAGATTTTTCTGCTTTGCTTATTTAGGTCAGAAAAACTGCAGAAGTTTAACTTCCTTGCATCTTAGGTAAAATACTTTTACACTAAATGGCAACACACTGTGTATTTTAGAGCAATACAGTAGTTTTCATTAAAAGAATTTTTCTTTAATGTTATTGATATAAATGCCTTAAATGTCAAATTCAGTTCCATCCAATCAGTAGATTTTATAATAAACACAAAATAAGCATTTTAATTATTTTGGTAAAACATTATTCCCATTCCTTTTTAATTTTTCAAACCTTCTCTTCTATAATCAAAATTCTTTCCTAAAGAACAACCAAAGGGATAATTATCACCATTGGTTCTACCAGCTCTGGGCAGTCAGAAGCACAGCAGGGGAAAGGACTGCAAATAACAGCACTGAAATGCATTCTTGTTTATACACACAAGAAGATACTAAAGCAGTGAGTTAATATTAGCTGTCTGTATGTAAAGACTGCTGACAGGTTAGCATAGTTTATCAAACCATATTCTGCTTAAACTTTTTGTTTAGGTATTCCACTGATACACATGTTGTATTATGTAATGTTGTGTCTGCTCTCTGTACCATTCACCATATCAAGAGGTTGAAGTACCAAAGGAATTTTTCCACAAGAGGGGGCTAAGACTCCTTACTAGGTCCTGAGTGGTAAATTTTCATCAGGAATCTGAAACCTAGGCATGCCACAGAGTGGGGGGGGCGAGGGAAGGAAAGAAGGAAGGAAGAAAGGAAGGCAGGCAGGTAGGCAGGCAAGCAGGAAGGCAGGAACTAGGGTTACATTTCTGTTATGCCCATTCTAAAATGTTAAATCCCATCTGTCACTGTTGAGGGGTGAGGTTTTAACCTTGGAGAGACTCTACTCCGTGCAGGATCAATAATATTGCATTAGCAGTGAGTTGCTTTTAAAGAAGGGACTACATGGATATGGTCCATAGCTATGGTCCATTACTGAGTTATAATTTGAAATGAGTGAATAGCTAACCAAAGTGATTACAAAGAGCAAAGAGTAAAGAAGAGTTCATAACAAAAATGAGCTGATCAGTTCTACACCTTGATCACTTTCAGAGTAGGTTCTTAATCATAGCCTGAGCTGAAATTGGTGATAGAACATTCAGATTTGATTTATCTTTGCACTGAAAAAAATTAAGTATTCTTTATAGAACTGAAATTTATAGAGCATAGAGAAAGAAGGCTGGCACCTACTTACATAGGCTGTAGTACATAGAAAAGGGACTCAAAGTATTAGTAATAGACTTTAGCAAAGGGGAGAGGGGATGATAACACTTGAAATTTCCAAATCAGTTTAGATAAGTTATACAAAAAAGACCAAAACAGGAAGTAGTACATTTCAGCAGTTTATAGACATGTTTTCATCTGCATCTAGAAAAACAAACTACCCTTTAAAAAAAACAATTAAATTCATTGCTCATTTTAGACTCGCATTAGTCAGCCAATGAAGCACATAGCGAGAGCAGCAACAGCAGCAGCAGCAGCAGCTATGGCAAGTTCTGGCCAAAGGAGCTAGAGGAGGGGTTCTTGGAGTCAGGGAAACCTGAGAGAAAATTCAGAGGCTCAGCAGGACTTGACAGCTCTCACAAGCGAGGCTGGAACGCTGAGAGCCTTGCCAGAGCAACCATGGGAGATGCAAATGACTCCAGAGAGTGTGGGCAACCAGCGTGGGCATTCAGGGCAAGGCGTGGCAACCACAGAGATGGAGCATGCAGGACACGGCCACCCCAGCTCCTGAGGCAAGCTCACCTGGGAGTTTCCAGCGGCCCAACTAGAACACGCCCAAGGATGATTTCCCCGCAGCTGAAAGCCATCGCTAGGAGCACGGTGATGCAGATGGAGCTCCCTCAGAAACATGCAGCTGTCCAGATCTCCACTTCCTCAGGCTGCAGGCAGTGTTTGAGCCTGGCATTAGTACCTGAGGGCAAAAGAGAGGACACCTGCATGTGGTGTCACCAGGTAGATGACTGGCCTGGTGGCAGAGCTTATAGGGGAATTAAAGAAGCCTATCAGGGAGTGTGGGAGAGAAATAGACTGGGAGAATCACTCTCTTCCATCCCTGAGAGAAATGCAGCTTATGGAACCTCGGCAAGGGTCAGAAGAACCCTAACTCTCTTGCTATAAGGCAGAACAAGGGGCCAACATCAACTGTGAGGAAAGAAAAATAAATTTTCTTCATAACATTTTTCTTCTATACTGAACAAAGGAAATACTATAGTAAGAAAAACAGTTATCATTTCTTGCAAATTTTTTAGTACTTGTATATTGCTTAAGGCTGAACCCTTCAAGACATTTTCTGCTTATACAAAAACATACACTTTCATTTCACAAAGTATATCTTGCTTCTGCAGCTGCTAAGATAAGCTAGAATACATGGCCTCAGTGAACCCAAAAGATTCCCAAGCAGGGAGCTAATTAAAATTCCATCCACTTCTAGAGACTGTTTGCTTGTTTGTTTGTATCTGCTTGTTTTATGCAATCTCATGATTTCTGTGCAGCCTTAGTCATGACTCTTGAATGCTGGAGATTAGCTGTACCAGACACTTCTATTCCTAATGCTACATCAGTACTCTGCATCACTGCCCAGCTCCTGCTGAGGACCTACCCCAGCTTTCAGAGTTATTTTTTGCAAAAAATTATGCCTCCCACTTATGGCTGTAGTGAGGCATGAAGTACAGCTATCCCACTGTGGTCCTTGCAGTGTGAATTTGGAATAGGATGAACAATGATCCTATGCACATTTCCTGTTGCATGCTCTGTTACACTACCAGTTAGACACATTGTATATATATCTCAAGCTAATTGGATTGTTTCTTCATTTTCCAATTGCAATCAGGGATTACTTGATGACTCTATGCAGTTACAGCTCCTTCACACAGTCCATCATTCCTATCACTGATTGCAGATGAGTCAGTTCCCAGGACACAAGTGATTTTTGTGTTGTTTTAATAGTAGTTGGATAAATGGAAAAGATACCTTTTGTGTCATAGTGCAATATTCTGAGCTGAAATTTCTAAGGGGAAATTTATATTGTGTGAAATTATGAACTCAATCAAACACTACAATTATGAGATCCTTTTTTGTTAAAGACCACTTTTTTCTCTCTCTTCAGTTGATGAGACATTGATTAAGACATCATGAAAAGCAACTCATCTAACAATTGCAAATTTCAATAGGTTGAAATAAATGGGGAATGTTTCTCATGAAACTCAGGTATTAAGAAATGGTCAATTCTTTGAAAAGTTGGTTAGACAAAAGTATTTTATATTGTTTGAAGGTCAGTAGTTCTTTTCATAAGAATGTGAATGTGAATATTACTTGCAAGAAGAAATACTCCAACCATGTTTACACAGGCATTTTAGAGCAGTGTTCTGGTTTGTTTAAGTAATCTGATTAACAGTTCCAATTTTTAAGTTTGGAAAAGACAACAGTAATAGTCCATTATGTCAAATACCTCTTTGCTGGAAATAGGCAGTTCCTGTTTCATATTACAAATCAAAGCAAAAAGCATATAGTAAAAATGAATCAATTGAAAAAAACACCAAAAACCTGAATAGAGCTTTTTTTTTTTTGTACCCAAACCCTGCCTTTGAAAATAGGTTATCACACTGGTCAAGACTTCCTGATATTTCCTGATTTTTATTCCTCAATAATTTTCTTTTTTGTGTCAACTCTTATAATTATCTATATTTTTCATAAAAAATAAGATTATTCAAGTAAGATTAAAGTACTTAACCTGAATAAAATGTAATGGTTTTCTTCATGGTTTTCCTGCTTTGTCAAATTCCAAAACTCTCCCTTTTTAAGACATTTAAACATTGTCAATCATACTGTTAATACAGATTTGATGGTAATGAATTCTTTTTCAATTTTAAAACTAGGCAAAAGGCTTTCTTTAATCCATTCTGACTGACATTATGACAGTTTTATTTTTAATATTTTTCTCATCTTGAACAAGAAGACCAGTCTATTTTTTTTTTTATTTTTCTAATTTTTCCTTTTTATTATAATAGTGAAACCCAGGCTAAGCAGTATCTGATATACTGACATTTAAGAACAGGCTCACAATTCCACTAAAAGAGGGATTTTTGAAGATGTTGTACTAGATGTTGGATTTTAATCAAACAGGGACTCTACAGTGCCTTGAAGTTCCATGCTCAAATCTCAAAGAAAATCAGGATTTAGAGGAAGAGTAAACTTTTTCTTTGTTTGTTTTTTGTTGTTTTTTTTTTTTTTTTTTTAATTTAATCTCAGGAGTCTGATTTGAACCATATCCAAAGTGCAAGATGGTACCAGTTTTTATTTTATCCATACCTACTCACTCCATATCTACTTATCTACATCGAAAGACTTAAGACCTAATTCTCTGCTATGTTTCTATTATTTTATAGAAGATGAATGGTAGTAGGAGTCTGAAGAAGAGCAGGATTAGTGCCCTGATGAGTAAATATCTTCTGTACAGAGCTCATACACAAGATGTCTGCCACGCACTGCTCATATTCTCTCAGGTAAAAGAAAAGCCAAAATACAGAGCTGGGAGGTGGAGAAGACAAAGGAGCTAGGTGAAGAATGTGTCACAGTGAACATATCACACTTCTTGTCCCATGGCAGGGCAGAAGCCAGTTTCAGAGCCTTGCCTTCAATACCTGCTTGCAGTGAAAGCCTGCATGTCCTGCTCTTTGAAGGCACAATTCCAGGAGGTTTTGAAAAAAAGAGACATTAGGTAAGCATCGGAAGATGAACAGGGAGCCCATTTTAATTGTCACACCTGACATTTGTGCAAGGAGGTCAAACAGCCTTGCATCTCACTGTAAGTTTATTTAATGTGTCTCATAGGCTCACTCTGTCTTCAAGAGGTACACTGAGGCACAGGAATTGTGCTCAGAGGATTCCCTTTGCCTATGGAATCCTGCATGCTCATCTTCCTTTGAACACTGTCCCTTCGACAGTGTTTTTCTCTGTGTCCATGGTGACTCCTTGGTATGCTTCACCTTTCAGAGCAAGAAATAATGCAGGGGGATCATTCCTTAATGGATTCAGCTCTTCATTTTCAGGCCTGACACTGGGGTTTACATGCTATTTTGTTCACTAACACATTATAATTGTATTACAATATAACCTCAAACATACCACTTGATTGGTGTTTGCACTGTGAGCACCTGAGAAGTTTCCACTTATCCCACTTTTCAGAATACATCTGGTTAGTTCTTACTCTTCCAAGTGAGCAGACACATCCAGCACCAGTATTTTTTATCAGTTGCTGTTGTCTGCCAGCAAGACAAATAGCCTTGCTCTGCCTCCAAGCAAGGTCAGTATAAAAAGCTTCTTAACAATCATTAAGAAAAAAAGAGTTTATCAACATAAGGATTACATATAGTGTTTAAGGAAAATAAAGCTAAATAATGCTCATATTGATTACAGAAAATGCAGTTGTGAGATTCAAATATTTCAACTCAGAGTAGAATCAAAATATTTGAAAAAGAAAGCCAGTCTAAATGGCATTATTACAGAAGTTATTTTAGAATTTCATTATTTATTTTTGTTAAAAGAATGTCAAACAAAGGCTTTATGGAACAGGGGAAAGAGCTGTCTGGTAGTCACAGGTTGCTTGATAACCGCAATTTGAAGAGTATCTTTCATAATTTACAATAATTTCCCTTGCAAAAGTAGAATATCCCAATGCAAAACTGTCTGAAAAAGCTACAGAAAATACAACTGAGGAAGATGAAATTGTTTGACCTTGAATATTTTTGGATTCAGGTCCTTGTGAGAGGTTCAAAACAAAATCCAAATATTTTTAAAACTAACCTGTCACCTTACTTAAACAAACAAACAAAACATAATACAGGTTTCAGCCAAAAAGCAAAATAAGTCCTTATAAGATGCAATGACTAATTAGCTAAATCATTTTGAATAAAGAGTTCTTTTCTGACGTGATGCATTTCTTGAGTGTATGTTATGGCCATGATTGTGCATGTGAGTTATTAAAAAAATTTACACATTTCAGGAGAATAAAGATTTTTTTAATTTTCTTTTCAGTTATTTTCTGGTTATTTTTTGTATAATGAAATCTTTCAGGTAATCCATCAGAAATTTCCAGTGCATTTTTTGAGTCCTACA
The DNA here is from genome assembly GCA_032173965.1 of Sitta carolinensis. NCBI lineage: Eukaryota > Metazoa > Chordata > Aves > Passeriformes > Sittidae > Sitta > Sitta carolinensis. Next base: position 16,086,357 of record JAVUNC010000006.1, on the reverse strand, counting down.
ACAGAAAATACGTGAATTCGACAGTTAGTTGTATCTCTTAATTATTTACAATATTCCAGTAGTCCAGCTATTCTTTCTCTGAAAGTATAGAAATAAATAATTCATAGAGGCTTTTTACTTAAGGGTCAATCTCTTGTGAAAGCATTCCTAAATTAATAGAGATGCAAATTGTCTGAAAACAACATCTCAAACCATTTTTGGCCACAGAAATGTTTTATTGCCTGAGAACACCACCATTCTCTGCAAAAGTTCTAAAAAAATATTGACAGCTGCTGTGAGGGATAAAGGCAAAGGCACTGCAGAAGAAAGTGTATACACATAGGACCACTAAAATGATTAAAGGATTGAGCAACTGTCATATAAGGACAGGGTGAAAAGAATGGGAATTTTTAACTTGTTAGAAAGATGTCCTGAGGGAGGGGGAGGCACGTACCAACTCGTGTAAGTACCTGATAAAAAATGATGCAGCCAGTTTCCTCTCATTGGTACACAGGGATAGACAAGAGGCAATTGATACGAACTGAAACATAGGAAATTCCATTTTAACATAAAAATAATGTACTGTAAGGGTGATAAAACACTGGAACAGGTTGCTCAGAGAGATTGTGGAGTCTTCATCCTTGGACATGTGCAAAACTCAGCAGGATACAGTCCTGGGCAACGTGCTATGTTTGACACTGGTTGAACTGGTTGGGTCAGACTGTAGGATCTACAAATATCTCTGCTAACCTCAACCATTCCATGATTATTTGTGGAAACTACTGAGAAGCAATGACTTTCAAGTCTTAGTTAAAACACAGTCTGGCAAGAACTTATTTCTGCTGTCCAGACACACAGATTGAAGAAATGTAGCCATATCTGTTCCCAAACATGCCAGAAACTTGTATAATTCATAGAGAGGGGGTTTCTGAGCCTTCTCAAAGATTATGCACTTGGACTCTCACAATTGCAATAAAACTGCTTACTTGTATTTGGTGCTTATACCAGATGGACAGAAAAACTTGGCTAGTAAACAAGATATCAAGTCCTTGCTTGTGATAAGTGAGGCAGTTCACGTTCCTAAATTTAAGTGTTTAAATATCTTCTGAGGGTGTTGCTTAATGCTCATAATTTCGAGTCTAATTTGACAAGATGTGAAATCACAGAAGTACAGTTCAGGAGTCAAACATATAGCTGGACATTAAGTTATAAATGGGTATTATGTTCTGGTTCACCAGTCAGTTGGCAGCAGCATCAATCATGAGCCACTCACTTAAGAGATGGACTTGATAATCCTTGTAGGTCTCTTCCAACTCAGACTATTCTGTGATTCTGACAGTGACAATTCTGTACTAGTCAAACTCATTAATCACTTGAAGCCGCCTGAAACTCTTTCTGACTGCCACCAGTCAATCAGGCTGTCAGGGGTTCTGTCAAAACATTTGAAGTACACAAGATCTTCAAAAGTGGAAATTAGGAGTCTAAGTGTTCTGAGCTGAAAAGTTACTTCATTAATCTAGGAGAAAATCCAGTTTTAATTAAATTCACTAAGTAATGAAGAACATGACTGTGTCAGTGATTAATTACCCTCACTGTTTTATGGATATAAGCAATAATGAGAAGAAATGTTATCAAAATGTAAATTATTTAATACAATGGCAACTGCAATCGTGGAACACATCATACCAGCCAAGGAATGAAAAAAAAAAAATTATAAAAAGGATATTTGAACAATTTGTGGTTTATTATTAAGACAACATAAATGGCTGGAGACAAGTTATGGCAATGCTCTGGATGGAAAAATTAGGCACTCCAAAGTGTACCTTCCCAGCATTTGATTGGAAGAAAGAAGGAGTTCTATACAGCATATGCTTTGAAACCCACCTGCTTGTTGCCTCTTACATTTACATGGAGTCTCTCTTGCCCTGAAAAGTATCCCCTAGCCATGCCTGGAACCACGCCTATAGGCCTGTCATCTATATGGATCCATATGGTCCTGATCTTTCGGACCACCTTAATGAAGTCCCTAAGAAGTGCAGCTGTATCCACTTTACTGTCAACATTTATTTGTCAGCGTATTCAGAATTAAGAGTTATACCTTCTAGAACGTAAGTAAGTATAGGACCATGGATGCAAAACCCAAACACATCCATGATGGTGAATTTATATACCATTGTTTTTTCAGAGGTCTCAGAGCCAGGCCCCAAAGCAGTGGAGAAGTTTTAAAAGAACTCTTAAGTTGCAATATAATAATATTTTACCCTATCGTGTGACTTCCAACTTGTCACACTCTTCTTACTGCATGCACGTCCAGCAGGAATAAGAAAAATCTGTTTAGTTCATATCATTACAGAGCAAGTTGTGGTTCTCATGTTGAGGAGTACCTTCAGCACAGGTATCTCAGTGAGCAGCTGCAGTGCGAGTTGCAGGTCCTGGGTGATGAGAGGCTGAGGCAAGAGGCAGTGCCCTGCTGACCCTTTGCACAGCAAAGGGCACAAGGACCTACAAAGGGCATGGGGACCTGTGGCCAAGTGGGGGACTGGGCACTCAGAGGCACAGCAGGAGCCCACAGCCCCCAGTCCCCCATGCTCAGACTATCAGGGCGTAAAAACCTGGGGGTTCCTCTGTTCACAGTACCTCAGAGGCACCAGCCTGAGCCGTTCTGTTGAGATTTAATTATTGCACCATGATCGAATTATTATTTGAAGGATCTGGACATCTGAGGCTGCAATGGGAAGCCTGGGGTGGACTGAGGAAACCTGGTGTGACTGTGAGAGTAGGGGGTGTAGCTGTGAAGGAGCCTCAGACCCAGCTCAGCTGGTGCAGAGTGACTGTGCCAGAGGGCTCCTGCATGGGCAGACAGGGTTGTTTCCCAGCACTCAATGGACAGATGCTTAAAGAAAAATTTCCAGCAACAACATCTTTCTTTTCTACTCCTGCTTTATGACTATGGTGGGGTTTCGCCAGGATCATTGCAATCACCATCTGACTTAGGAATTCTGATGAAGAGAAATGATGACAGTTTTTGAATGAAGTCTGTAAAAAACAAGTGGATAAAGTGATAATGGTTGATCCTGCAATATTCAGGGAGGATTTGAAATCCTTTATGCCCTTTGATGCAACTCCCGTAGCTTTCAAGTGTTCATCCTGTGTCATTTACCTGCTCATTTTGATAAATATGTTTTGTGTTACTTATGTGCCTAAATACAACCACCATATTAGCATACTGTGAAGCACACAGTCCTTTTTGCAGGTCTTATTTGGACTGCCTATTCTTCTGCACAGCTACTGATTCAGCTAAACAACGAAATATTGACTTTTGGCTGAAATGACATTAGTAATGATATTTTTCTATTTTCATTTAACTAATTAAATAATATATGTTTGTTCTCATGTCATTCTTCTCTTCAGAATGCCAATATTTACCTGTTGCTTTCTAATTTACAAAATTTATCTTCTCTGTTGAAAAATTATGCTCAGTTATTCTTTCATCCTGAGTGCTGATTATTATAGTTTCAATATTCAGAAGCTGACTAGAATATACTGAGATGGAACTTTCAAAGCTTTTACTTCAAAGCTTTTACAGCTATAAGATCTTTGATGAAGTAAGGCAATAAATTTTTTCTTAATTATATTTTTTTCTTAGAAAATATGTACCATCGAAGTAATAGTTAGCTTTAAACCACAGAAAGCAAAGAAGCACAAAGTTTTGTTTCCTGTATCAATGAAATTATATTAGAGCTTCCAAGGATATCATTATGATGATGTTGACATCGATACTGTTTTGAAAACATGTAGAAATACAGTGATGTGGTTCCACTTTGATACTATCACAAAAAAAAAAAAAAAAAGGAAAAAAGAAAAAAGTTTGAGAAAAATTATTTCCTACAAAATAGTGTATCATATGAAAATTGCCCAGTCACAGTCTTGTGGAATATGTTATATTCAAGGCCTTAGTGATTTTGAGCAAAACATTACTGCTCTATTGGGACTTTCCCTTCAGATTTGAGAACCCCATTAGCATGAGCAGCTGCCGAGCCTGCAGAATGAGCCTGCTGGAACTCCCTTTGCAGCTCTGTGCTGAGTGACAGTGGCTACTGGAGAAGAGATGTCATTCCAGCCTGTTAGAAGATGTGATTTTTTTGTTACACAAAATAAAAATTACCACAATATCAGAGGAAAGAGAAACCTTTCCATGAATAAAAAGGAAAGGTCATCTAGGGTCTGCCTGATGCTGCCTAAAATGCAGGATTCCCAGCCTCTGAAAGGATATAAGATATATTATTAAAATTCTATTTTTAAAAAAGCAGAATTTCTAATGCTATTTTTGTCACAAATTTCTGGTAAGAGCACTACACCATCTCTCTCACTCACCCCCAGTGCAGAACACGGATGAAGGGAGCAGAGATGATGAGTTACATTCTTCTGCATTATTACAATGAGTTTTGAATTAATACTGTTGACTCTGGGTTTTTTGCTACTGTATTCAAATCCATTAATAACTACACAAACACTCTTGTGTCTTGACTGTTGTCAGAAATAAGAATAAAATAGAAATCCCAAAGTATGCTAGTGGACACTTAATTAAAATTATTTACATTTGAAGCTCATGAAAAAGAATATATAGTGGGTGACCACAGAAACAGGTGCAGGTATAGCCATGAGTCATCTAAAAATGTACTGGTAGCTGGAAAAACAGCAGCTGTTTCCCCTTAATTTTAGGCAAAACACTACTGGAATCTTACTTGACCATACGAAGAACGAGTAGCTCAAAGGTGATAAAATGTCTCATGGTGAAGAATGATTTTCATTTGGTACCTTCTTTATCTAAAGAAAAAAAAAAAAAAAGAACATTGAGAAACACAAAAATTTGAATAAAGAATAAGATCAAAGTTTTATGCTCTGAAAAAGCTTAAAGAAATTATTTGAAAAATGAACAAGAAAATTTTTTTTCATCTCTACAGATATTGTCACCAGAATCAACAGGATTCTTATCATACTTCTTACTTTGGCTAGTGGCTGGCACAACTGATAGTAAGAAATCTGGAAAAGGAGAAGAAGAGGTATTTTTACAATTTCCATGTTGGTGTTTAAAAAAGTAATGTAGATGGATCTAGTAAGGAGCAAATGATAAGTATATAGGCAGCATAATTTGCTGCTGAGAGAAGTAAAGGTAAAAAATACACTGAGTAAATCAGCACTTTATCAAGATAGATTGTCAGATGAAGCCAATGAAAATAGCCAAAAGGTTTATACTTCCACATTTATACTTCTTTTAGCAGAGTACAGTGGAATAGAAATCTTGTTTAAAGTACAGTTTCTATCAGAGACATTTCTTGGAAAAAGAGAAATGAATGTAGAGTCTGCATTATCCATTAAGTGTCCAAGCTCAGCAGTCTATTAGGGTCAGCTATGAATTTTACAATTCCATTACACTCAGAAGTTTCCCTGATATTTCCACATCATCTTTCTCCCTCTGCATGCAGAAATTACCTCTCTTCTCCTCATTAGATATATACATATACAACTGCAATGTAGGAGATAGGTGCTGCATTATAAATTATATACTGTTACCTAATTTTTCCCTATAAAAGAAAAAAAAAATTATTGAATGCATCATTGCACTTGTAATTAGACTTAAGAGAGAATTGAGAGATTCCTTTTGTGGGAAACATTAATGTTTTGAAATAATTTGGTTCCAAATGTGTACCAAACATACTTTGAAAAAATATTTAATCCTACTCTGTGTGACATCTGCCTTTCATTTCTTAAATTAAGTAGACAGAAAAGAAACTAGAATATTTAAATTCTGCTGCACTACCATGACATGATCTATCATAAGATGTAGCGTGATATGATATTTACTAAATGCATCTGCTATTAAAACATTATGAAAAAAAAGGAAAAATAATAATGATAATAAAAAATAACAAAATATCTGTCCAAATAATGTAATTTTCAAACAAAAGTTTTCATTTTTTCTGATGCAAAGGTTTCTTAAGCAGGTTTCTAGATATCTCTTTTAGTAGACTTGCTGTAAAGAATATTTTTGGGATTTTTTTTCAAAATAAGTTTTGCCAAAAATAATAGTTCTATTAAAATTTTGTAACCTTTTTATTTTGGAATACAGTTACAATGGTTGCTCCTAACAGTTGTTAGTGTATAGATTGATAATCATTCCCTGCCCATATGCAGCTAAAAGTTATTTTTACTACAGTGAGAAAGGACAGTGATAAATTGGTCAAATCAAATAAAAGAAACTGAGTGCAAAATTATGCAGAATCTAATTTTAGCAGAAAAGTGACTAAGCACTAAATATTGAGAGTCCTGAGAAAATCAATGCCGACAGTTGAGAATAAATTATTAATCCAGTGTAAAGGAACATATATATTTTACAGTCAAAGTCACTCTTCAAAAATTCAAATGTAAAGTTTGGCTTAGAGTGAACATTCATTTCAGAACCACTTCAGTAAAATGTTTGATATTGAGAATTACAAGCCGAGGTGAAAAGAAACAAATCCTTTCTTCTAGTAGCCTTCTTTTTTCTTTTTTTTTCTTTTTTTTTTTTTTTTTTTTTCATTTAATAAGCTGATATGAGGCAAACCAAAAATTCATCAACACCAAAATTTTCAAAGAAACAAAATATCTTAATTTTAGAGTTTTCATTATAGGAATAATATACATTTCAGAGAAATACATGAGTTTTTTAGTTGCTATGTCAGTCAAAAGCTAGAGTTACATTGACATTTCTTATAGATTTCAAGGGTGTCCCTCAAGACAGACTAAAAAGGCATGATCAAGCAACCCAAAATGGTACTCCCAGGTGAGTTAATATCCTTTAGATCCCATCAGAGTAAAATCTCACAGGTAGCAACAGGGATCAATAACAACTTTGGTACAAAACATTCCTAAAAGCGCATCATCAATTTATTTCTATTAAATTATTTTTTAATTTTATTTTTTAGGGTTTCTCAGCATAATTTAATTCATCATGTTTTACATGAAAGAAATGCACATCTTTGTATTTGTTTGTTTATTTACGTAACTTGTTTGAGATAGCTGTCATTTGTGACGATGCAATGTGTTAATTACATTCCTAGGAAAAGAGCACATTTATATTACTGCATCAGACTGAAACTCTTCCACCTTTTTATACAAATCAGGGATTTTGAAATCTGATGTTGTGATATCATAGTCCCAGCCTAACTTTGGGAGGATTTTCTATACTCTACATAAATTTCCCCAACCCCCACCCCAGTCTCCCCAAAATTCTTGAATAGAATGCCAGGGGAAAGAAATTAGGTCAGATTTTTTCCTCAAGCTAAGAAACTATTTCTGTATCCTGAAACCCTTGTGGTACTTGCATCATCTCCTTGATCTTACAAAAAAAAAGGTATTATTCCTTCTAAGGATGGAGAGATATATTCTCATTCACAGGGTTCTTCTATGAAAGAATTTGCATGCTAGATTACAGTCCTCAGGACTTTTTACCTTTTTTACCAGAAAAGGTTGGGATGCTTTCACTATGTATTATTTGTCCTTAGAAACAAAACTTTAATTGAAATATGAATTTCCTAAAACAAGCTGAAACACTGTTTTATTAAATTAAATTTTATTCCAAGTCTTTTCTAACAGGGCTCATCCCAGTTCTTTTGCTTTATTTGGAACTTTCTGTGAAGTCATTATCTATGGTCAAATACATATATTTCAATCTATGCTAGATACCTTTTTAGGATAACTATTTTTAACTTCTAGGATAAATAAAAGGATAACTTTTTTCTGATGCTTAAACAACAACCTATTTTTACATACCACAGTTTATTTTATACTGCTTATTTTGGTATTCCATCTGTGAGCTCTAGATTAAATTATTCTTATTATTTTCATCATAACTGAGCTGCATGTAACTTTCTCAGGTCTTTTGGAACGTGTCTAAGAGGAAGAAAGGCATAACCTGAATCTATTTTATTTTCTAAAAAATTATTAGATTTTAAATTTTCTTAACATCTGAGGTGTAATTGTATTGTTATTTCAGGTGAAATTCAATGAGAGAAAGATTTGGACTATATCAGATTGTATAATTTTTTGATGTTCTAGGAAATTAAGTAGATTACGTATTTTCAATGACAAGTCCAAACTATTTCTGGTATTAACTTATAGTGACATATAATTGTAATAATGAAGGTTACTACAACATAAATTAATCATGAAAGGAGTGCTTCTTCATTGAAACAGTTACTGTCAATATGCCAGATCCTCTTTAAAATTAGTCTGTCAGTTTAATCAACTTCATTGAAAGTGGAAAAAAGAAATTGTGGAGCTCTTCCTTCATCCAACAACAGTAAATCTGGTCCTGGAATGCCAGAGAACATCAGTATGCAATAAAGATTTTGTGCTGCAAGTAAGGAGTGCCACAAGACGCAGCACCATAACAACTGGAAAGTGTTGATTTTTTCAAGTGCCATTGATAAGATTTGCTGTCTATTATCAAGTTATGTGTAGATACTGAGAGGACCCAGACCTGGGGGGAAAGCAGGCTGTACCTTTGATTTTTTATTATAAATCATTGCAGCAGAACAATAATGATACTGAAAGTAACTGATTTACTATCCTAATCTACAGCTGAAGCTTATGGAACCATACTTTTGTTCCAGTAGCTAGGAAAAGGAAAACAGTCGTGATGTGTCTGCATCATTTTGGATTATTGCTGAGGTTTAAAACAAGCTGAATCCTGATGTAAATGCAAAATGTTGTCTATAAACTCTCAAATCTTTCCAGTGGAGTCTATGGTGACAATAACATATTAGCCACCAATCCTACAAGGCAAACACATTTATGGGGCAGCGTGCCATAAATGTAAAATCCATTTAATCTGTAGAAAGACAACGTATTCCCAAGCACTTTATTTATAAAAATCCTAAAACATATGGGTGGGTGTCTTTAGCATTTCTGGATAGTTCCTGAAAGCATCCACTTGAGGTATCATGTCCCAGAATCCCTTCTTGCTTCTTCATTTTGCTACTTCTTTGTACATGAATATCTCATTTTCAATTGCCTAGAAAAGAAAGTCTTCCAAAGATCCCAGAATTTCATGAGGTATAATCAGAATAAAGCCTTCATATAGCAACTTGGATGAAAAAAATCCTTTTTTCCTTCTGTAAATATGAATTTGACATAATCTAGTCTTTTATAACAATTTTTTTACTTTGACAAAGGAGAATATTACAGTATGTAGTTGTTGGAAAATAGTACTTCACTTTCAGAAATTACTGAAAATGTCTTTTCCATTTCATAAACACTGTTGGGTAATTTTTTTTTTTTTTTAATTCTGCAATAAAGGTTTCATTAGAAATAAAAACACATGCAAAATTACTTTTGAATTTAGTAGAAGAGTACAGGGGGTTTTGTTTTTCCATTTTTTAATCTCTACTTCCAAAATATTACAAAAGAAGATAAAATGCTAATGTTACTAAGCATAACTGTAGCCAAAAAAAAAGCAGTCCTTTAAGAAAGATGAAATGACAGGGATCAAAATAAGCTATTCAGTGAAAACCTTTTTGCAAATTAATCAATCATCTGTATCATTTGAGTTCCATCCAATGAACTCCATCTGCTTTCAGCTTTCTCTTCTTTCACAAAGCCCAGCCCTCTCTATGCCCTAAGTTTCTTGGTACATTATCTCTGAAGTTCCTTTCTAACATGGTTAACTGTGAGCCATCCACATTAAGCATGGAGCCTTTGGTTTGAAGACCAGATTCATCTCTCCAGCTTCAACTCTCTAAATGAGACTATGAAGAACACATCTTTGTGGATTTGCTTAATTGTGTGCTAGTGTGGATACTAGGTATTTTAAAATTCTATGTGTGGAGGCCAAAATCTTAATATGAAAATATGCCTGGAGTTCTTTCATACAAATGTGCTATACAGATACAAGACCAAGAACAATGTATGTTCATTTGTCTGCCTCATCAGCCTTCTTTTTTCAAAAGGCTGTGGTATCACTTGATCTTCAACGGCTTCAGGAAAAAAGTTTCTGAGCTATTGGTCTGCTTCTGGTATGTTAAAAGACTACATATTTGGGTTCTGAAAATCTTATTCATTCAACTTTAAAATAGATACCATATTTCATCATTTTAAAAAGTTATTAAGGACTAAATTGAACTATAAAACACAAAGATAAAACTAATAATACAGTTTTCTACAGAATCGCAGTGTGCATGCCCAGAAACGTAACAGACCAGGTTATATTTCTGAAGATAATACATATTCATTACATTTTTTTACATATTCAACACATTTCCTGTATGCATGCATATAGGCTAATTATTTCTGTGAACTTATTTGGATATGAGTCTTTTGATGGTCTTTGGTGATGTTTTGGGAACATCTCTTTTCTCAAAATTCCCTTTTACAGTCCAGATCTTCTGAAGAATCTTTTTTCCTGGAGAGTATCTCAAATATGTGGTCATGATATGATGCTCGTCTCATCATTTTTTACTTCAGCACTCTATCTCTTTTCTCAAAACTAACACTTCTCTAGTACATCTCAATCACTAATATAAGTTAATAAAGGAGCATTAGCTGGCATAATGACTCATTAGTAACATGAAGGGAACTAACACAGGGCCACATTAATCTCTGGGTTTTGTGCTAATCACTGTAGGGTACAAAACTGATCACTAAAGCAAATGTAGGGATCATACATTATTGTGCTAAAGTTGGAAGAATTTTCCAATGTCTTCCCACACTGATGCATATACTTCTTAAAGAAATATAACTGTTCATTAACATCACCTTTTGATTTCTTCAGGCAACATAAAGATTTTTAAAAATTCAACAGATTGCAAATGTCATTGTATTACATTAACATTCTGCTATTAAAAAAAAAGCAACCTTTTTATTACAGAGTGCTTGACGAGGAATTTTCCATTCAGCAAAGATGTGACAGGATTTTTGTTAAATTGGCTAAAATTAAGAATGAGGTTTTACACCTTTGTTCTTGTCAGGTTGTGCTGTCAGTGAGAAGTTGGCAGAAAGAAAATCTCCAGGTGGTATAAATCTCTCATAGTAACAAGTCCATAAAATAGCTCTGACCTAACTGTTCACCCACATATGAGCATCAGCAGTATTGCCAGCTCCAAATGTCCAGAAATACCCAGTCAGTTTTAGAGGAGTTTCTGAATAGCCTTTTATTTTTCAGTGTTGCACTTAGGATTCAATATTGTTCAGTTAAGCTTAGAGTTTCTAAAGCCAGGAGGACTGAGAAAATATCTTTTTAATAAAGAAAATCTGATAATCTGTCAAATGAATCCAAGGGGTCCTTAAGACTTACAAGACAAATAATAAGACTTGGAGAGTTTACGATACAAAGTCAGAAGAGCAGAGTTGTGTCACAGTCAAATCCTAAAAGAATATTTCTGCTCTGATGTTGGGTACATGAGGGTTAGGGGTTTTTCCCAGAGAAGATATTTAATAAAGCCCAGTTTTCTGTGTTTTTTCTGGAACTGTTTGTAAGCTCTCATGATAAACACATTCAGGGAAATTAACTTTTTTCTTTTTTATTCCCTCACCAGGTAATTTTTCTCACCAGGAACAAAAATGTTCTCTGACAGTTACATGCAGATATAAAACCTGGTGTATTAGCATAGTGAAATGTGTGATGAAGATAAGGCTTGGTAGGGGCTGAATCAGCTCTGCTGGTGAATCTGCAGCTACTCCAAATCATTATTGGCCAGTTCAAATTTTTATGGGTCTACTATTTTTGTAATATTTTAATGCAGTAATCTGATGAACAGTTAGTGATGAACGTTGGTCTCATAATTTATAACAACTTTTAGTAAGTAATTGTACATTTAAACTCACTGAAGTGCTCTGTGGAACTATCACCTGTTAAGCTCTATAGCAGTTTTATATAATGCAGGTCGCTCTACAGGGCATGCATTACAATAAGATGAACAATAGATTTCAGACTCTTCATTTTGTTTCTTCTTCACCTTCCTTTCTTGTTTATATTCTCTACAATTTCATATCACCTTTAACATATATTTTACCTGCCAGCAGTAAATATTTCCAAATAAGAGGACAAACACTGGGCTCAGAATGTTCAATGTTAACTAATCTTTTTTGGCTTGAGGACACTACCATTCTTGTTTGGATATCTAAAATAACATCAAAGCCCAGAGTGAAAGGTAAGTCAGACTGTAAGGTAAGTCTGAGTCAAAAATTCCTGCCTGTCAAATTTTAAGAAAACACCGTGGCACTAAAAAATCAAAATATATAAAACAAATCATCTCTACTGAAAGGCAGGGATTGTTCACAGGTGTAACACACAAATTATGAGGAAACACATATTTTCTTCACCTTTCCAGTGGCCAAAATTTTGAAGTGGGAGTGGCTATATGTTTTTTTATTGCTGATGATAATAGCCTCATTGAGCAGCCCAAGATTTTTCTCAGCTGACGTGCTAACAGAGCTGAGGAGGAATTTGTTATAATGGGGTAAATTTTGCTATGTAAATCACTCTAGAAAACTGAAAGAAATATGATTCACCATAATTAAGGAGAAATTACATGTATTCTGTTTGGTACCAGTCCAGTTTCTTCAACCAAAGGCACTTGAAGCACACAGAAAATATTTATTGTAGACTTACTTAAAATATTTGAAACTATTTGCATTATTCTCTACATAAATAGCACCTCTAGAGTTAGACCACAAACAATGTCTCTGGCAACAGATAACTAGTAATTACTTTTTGTGAAACCACATTAATGTTCTAAATAATTCAGTCACTTCTCTGTTAAAATTTCATGAGCTTGAATGTAATATTTCTTCAGTTTGTGTCAGTCTTGGCTCTGCAGTACAGTTTACAAGGTCTGATCCAGATCTAAAAATAATATTAGCTTCGTCCATTTTTGACACTAGAATAAATATGGATGTAATGTAATGCATTATATACATATAATGTAATATAAGTAAATAAATAAATATGTAAATATGGGTAGAAATTCCTCTTTACATGTTCTTAAAAGGTTGCCAGTTATGCACAATTACCACATTTGATTTAAAAACATTATCTGCTCATTTCTTTCCTGTAAAACTTACTAAGCAAAGAAAAGAACAAAACCCTCTAGACCACCTATTAATTAGAAAAGACAACTTTTGAGGGTTATGTGGGGGCAGGGGAGAAGCTGGGGTCTCAGCACAGAATTGCAAGTTCACAGAAGAACCCCAAGGAAAATATGCATGTCATGGACTTTACTGCTGACTGAGAAATAACAGATTTCCAGATTTTCATGTGATTGGTAGAAGTGTGAAAGCCCAGACCATTCCTGGGCACTGGATACAGTTCCCTCAAGTAGAAGAGCTGAAGTAAGCTGTAGCAATCACTGTCGACTGAATTAGTTTCTTACAAGAACAGCCAAAATCCTAGACATTTCTCTGTATTTCACAGCACTTAAGAGGGGAAGAGATGAAATATAGCCAAGTGTTATCACAGAGTTTTCTTCTTTTGTTTGTGGAAATAGATGTTATACATTTGAGCAAGCTGTGTGTCTTGAGCCTTGAATCCTTTTCCATTCCAGAAGGAATGGTGTGGGATCTCCTTCTTCCTTACTGCCTCACTGCTTTTCAGAAGTAAAAAATCTGTGTTAAAATTTTTTATCTAACACTTGACTTGCCCCTTAAGCTATTGGCACACTCCAACTACATTTATTTTTTGAATAATTCTATACGGTTGTCCTGGCTTTACCTGGAATAGAGTTAGTGTTCTTCTTATTGATAGCTGGTGCAGTGCAGCGGTTTCAGTATGAAAATAATGTTGATAACATGTTGATGGTTCAGTTGTTGCAAAGTAGTGCTTCCCCTAAGTCAAGAACTTTAATTTTCCCATCTTCTGACAATGAGGAGGTGCACAGGTAGCTTGGGAGGGAGCACAGCCAGGACAGGTGACCCAAACTGGACAAAGGGATATTCCATACAATAGAACATCATGCCAAGGATATAACTGGAGGGAGTTAGCTGGGAGCCACCAATCACTGCTTGGGAACTTCACAGGCATCAGTCAGTGTGTTGGTGAGCAATGTTATTGCATATTACATGCATCTCTTCAGTTTTATTCCTCCTTCTTCTTTGCATCAAAATTGGTAGTAATAACCAATTTTTATTGCCATATTTAATATTTTGTTTCAATTATTAAATTTTTCACATTTTCTCTCCAATTCTCCTTCCCACCAGGGGTGGGGAGGACAGGGAGTGAGTGAGTGAGTGAGTGAGTGAGTGAGTGAGTGAGTGAGTGAGTGAGTGAGTATAGCCATGTGGTACTTAGTTGCCTGCTGAAATTAAGTCATGACAATAATTTAATCATTTAAGATAACCTTGGGGCAAAGAATAAATAGAATCATCTCTTACAGGATGTTCTGTACTGGGAGATGCTGGTCTATTATGGTCCCCCTAAGAAAGTCACTCAGACTCTGTAAGGTATCATTCAAAGTTCCATTTATTAGAATTAAAATTCTAAGAATAGCACAGATAATATTACATTGCCTTAGTTGCTGACAACCCACATGCAACATGCAATGCAGACCCTGATCAAAGAATGGAGTTTCCTCTTTTGGTCATTTGAGCTATTATTGGGTTTTCTTACAAGGAAGTGACTTTATCATTCCTACAGTCAAACAGAAGTGATGGTCACAGGAGGAATTCTGGCTGTCCTTTTAGCTAATGTGCACACAGATAGTGCACTCATATCCAGCTGAGGTCATCCTGTGGCCAAGGGTTTGTGCCACACCACACGGACCCAAGGGTGTTCTGGATGGACAGTGTGGCACACCACAGGCCTGGACATACTTGAGGTTAACTTTTGTGGATCACTAACTCCTTGATATGCAATAATCTTCCAGTTGGGATGAAAAAACACGTGGGGGAAGGTGGAGTGCCTGTTGAAAAGATAAAGCTAGTGACAGAAATAGGAATAAAAAAGAAAAGGCCTCAAAAGGAAAAAAAGAAAGCATTCTGAGAATTTATCCAGGTGGAATGGATACTTATTTATCAAAAGATCACTTTTACAGGTACTGTTTTGCAAAATAGGAATATCAAACTTCTTTTGACTTGCACAACTGTTTTGAACTGGGCTTTTCATTTTATTCCTAGAATATTGAATTGAGACTGCTTACTATGGAAAATCAAGCTATTTCACATGGAAAAATCTGCCTTTAAAGGCTGATATACTCTTTAGGTTCAATTCAACAAAAGTGAACACATGTGTTTATCTTTAAACATGAGTCAAATAGTCTATTAAACATTTCCACTGCTGCCTTTCTGTATTTAGTTCACCTGATACTTATACAGATAATCAAATTGATATTTCATTGCAATCACTGAAACTTCAAATGCAATTTGCTACTCATACATTAAAAGCTTTATTGACTGGGAGATCAGGTATATGAGATAATGTAAAGGAACAAGTGAAAGTAATGATTTCAAATCCAGTAAGGGCAATTTTAAAGGACAGAAGAGCAATTCAAATTAAGCAGCTTTGGACCATGGTGTGTTTAGCTTCTCTGTGAATGCATTCTAAGCATGTATATCTTCTCAACATACTCTACATTTATTATCACCTTGTCTTCGTGGTGGCTTGACCCTGGCTGGATGCCAGCTACCCAGAAAAGCTTCTCTATCACTCCCACCTCTACTGGGCAGGGGAGATAAAAAATACAGTGATAGGCTCATGCATTAAGGTCTGAGAGAGGGCACTCACCAAATACTGTCATGGGCAAAATTGCCTTTACTTATGCAAATTAGTTGAATTTATTGCCAATCAAAATTAGAGCAGGATAATGAAAAGTAAAACAAATCCCAAAAACACCGTCCCCACAATCCTCCTTCCATCAGATGCCCAACCTTATTCCCAACACTTTACCTCCTCACCTCCTGCAAAGCACAGGGAGATGAGGAAACGGGGTTTAAAAAGAGTTTGACCCATGGTTTCTGAAGGTGCCTCCTCCTCAAGGAGAGGAGCTCTCCCCCTGCTCCAGGGTGGGGTCCCTCGTGGGAGGCTGTCCTCCACAAACTCATCCAACAAGAGTCCATCCCATGGGCTGCAGGTGGCACAAACTGCTCCAGCACCGGTCCTTTTCTCACAGACTGTAGATTTCTCTGATCTACCACGGACCTTCATGGGTTGCAGGGAGACAGCCTGCCTGGTCACAGCCTGCACCACAGGCTGCAGGGCAATCTCCACTCCAGCTCCCGGAGCACCTCCCTCCCCCTTCCCCCTCCTCCTGATCTTGGTGTCAGCAGAGCTGTTTCTCTCACATATTCTCAGTCCTCTCTTCTCTGGCCACAGTTTCATCTGTACAAAGGTGGGTTTTCTTCTTGACTATTTCATCACAGAGGCACTGACAGTCTTGGCCGTGGCCAGCATCCATCCTGGAGCTGGCTGGATTGGCTCTGCTGGACATGGGAGAAGCTTCTGGCAGCTTCTGACAGAAGCCACCCCTGTAACCACCCACCACCACCAGAACCTTGCCATGCAAACCCAACACTGTCTTGTAATTCACCTTATCCTCTCGGCTATTATTACTGCATCTGTACTGGCTTAAATGTTATATTACAACCAATTATGTATATTATGACAAAATGTGGCACCTTATTTTGCTGTAGGAGTAGAATAAGGGTGAAGAACCAGCTCAGAGGCATTTAACACGTAATAAAAGCACAGGGATAAGCTCTTATAGGTGAATTACAAGACTGTGTTGGTCAGCTTTCAAAATCTCAGTAATTCAAAAGTAAGAATACTTCTTAAGCTGTTGAAGGATACCATAACAGCAATCTGCTGCACTGCAAAAGCACAATCTTTCACAGATTATTAAAATTACAGGATCTAGACATACATATGAGTGATTTGTTTTGCCCTTAAATACCAAAGAGGAAATTATTCTCATTATCTGGAGAATTAATCAGTGCCAACAAAAATTCATTTGAACAAAAAATAAAATTCTGTTGCAATACTCTAGTATGTGTTCAAAGTATGTGGATATTTAGTAAATGATTTTTAAAATATGACATCACTTGTTAAAAATGCTATAAAGAGAAAAAGCAAATTACTTATACAGTCTTTTCAAACAAGCCTCAGCAAGAGGCTGAGTCAACTTTTGTTTCTATTCTACTGCGAGCAGTTGGTCAAAAAAGCCCACATTTTTTGGCAATTTGTCTTAAAAGAAACCACTGGTTTATAGTGCCATTTAATGCAAAAAGAAAGTTTCTTCAGTGTAGCACAACACATTCTATTTGCTCAGAGCTAAAAATAGTGCCACTCTGCAGAGAACACTTTGTATTACCTGCAATGTTTAATTTCTTGTCTGTAGTCCATGGTAGGAAACAAAAATCACAATTTAATACACCATATATAATAGAAGATACTGTACAAGCAGAACACATATGAGTTCATTGTGGCAGTGTTCCTGATACCCAACATTTTTTGTTCTGGATAGGCCTATTGAAGGCAACTTAAAAAGTCAGGAAATTAAAATCCAGCTTTGTATTAATTCCTTACACCATTAATTTATGACAGCTAATTCCTTTATGCAGTCATCTTTCTTAAATTAATTGTACTAAAAATTATGTGGGAAAACCAGACTATTTCAAAAGGATATTAGTATCCTGAGACTTCAGAAAAATTAAATACTTAGCTTGACATGACAGAATAGTGACAGAACAGTTATTTTCCATTAGTATTTTCTGAAATTTCAACTCAAATGACAATTCAGCAACATTTGTTATCTACACAATAAAAATCTGAGTGACTTGTGAAAACAAAAAATCTGCATATAAATAGTTCTCTGTCCATTTGCTGTCATTGTATTTTGTGTTTTATAACATTTTAATTTGTAAATGTTGCTAAATAACTTGAAATATTAATCTGTTTTTTAAAGCAAGCTCTGTTCTGAATAAGATTGGTAGCATGAGTACCAACACACCTTTCTCCTGTTACCTGAGATATATATTAATTGCATTTTGTAGACTTCATTAAAATGTATTTCCTGGAATAAACTGGATCATCCAGAGTGTGCATGTATAAACTGAGTATTTTTGATCCAAACTGAAGTCAGCAAAGATGTGTGGTGCAGTTATTCTGTGCTACCACGGAATAAACAAATATTAACAAAGGAATGTGATTCTAACTAGAGCAAAGAAGAACAGAATGAAGATGCTGAAGTCATTCACATCCACATTTGCAGTGGTGAGGCTCTGGAACAAGTTTCCCAGGTATATTGTGGATGCCCCATCCTGGAGGTATTTAAGGCCAGGCTGGATGTGGCTCTGAGCAACCTGATGTAGTGGAAGGTGTTCTTTCCCACAGCAAGGGAGGTTGGAAATAGATGACCTTCAGGGTCCCCTTCCAGCCCAAGCCATTCTATGATTCTATGATTTTCTGAATCAAAAAGCAGGTGTTTTGTTGGTTGAGTTCAAATTACACACCTTTACACCACCCATGTCAATTTGGTAATTTCAATTTTTTTTTTAGTTCAACTTTAAGGAATTTGAATTCTAGCCGTTAAATCTGGAAACACTTTGAATACTACAAAGAAAGTTCTATAGTACTAGCACCTTCTAATATGAAAGTAATTATAAACTAAATAAGTCACCTTAACCTTCTTGCCTTTGAGCGAAGTAAACTGAGGGGTTTTCAATGTGTAACTAAAAATTGAGAGCTAGACCACAGGTCAAACCTCTGGTTCCACAATGTAAAGAGAAAAGTCTCTTACTGCATACAAATAATTTTAAACTTTTTTTTTTTTTTTCTAATATAATAGTCGAATAGATGATTCTTTGTGTTGCTCAAGACTGCATCACGTAACTGGAACCAAGCCCTGACTGCAGACTGAAAATCAAACCGATCATTAAATAATTAAGAAACACTTATTTGAGACACACTAAAGACATTGAACAAAATGTCAATAAAATATATCAAAGTTAAATGTCTTCTCATTCTTCTCATTTCTAAAACATACAATCCAAAGCACATGAATTTGATATACAAATTAAATCATTATCTTTAAATGGTTATCATAATCTTGCTGCCAATCACTAGCACTGCTACCAAGCTCTTAAATTAGCATTTCTACTCTCTCAAATTTTATTTTAAGCAATTTACATTTGTAAAAAGTGTAAATTTAATAAGTAGTAACTGAATGCTGAAACTATTACAAAGCTAATTATAAGCTACAATGAATTTTACAAAATCTGTATTCAAGGAAAGTGACTATAGCAGTATTTTTTTTTTTTTCTCAGACAACGAACCTCCACTTGCTTAGGCAAACATTTTCTGCAGATAGCCTTTACCCAACATCATGGTTTGCTTCCTTGAGAACCAAGATGCTTTGAGTCATCTCTGTAGATCCAGTTCTGGAAAAATCTGTGGGATCCACTTCCTCAGCACCTGTCCTGTGGTCTCTGTAGGCAATATTACAGTTTCACTGTGACATTTTAAACATGTTAGAAGTCAAAGGTAAGGCCAGGATGTGCTTGTTTTCTCTAAGATATTAATTTTCTCTCCTTTCTAACAGTACAGTAAATGCAAACAAAATGTCGATTCTATTATGAAGCAAAATTTATTGCACTGTGATGTTTCTAAACTAAAAATTAATTATCCCAAAGACAGTAAGCAATACCAATATAAGCATCAGTATTTCTAACAGTCGTGCTCTTCTAAGCTATTGCAAAATTCAAACATGAATTTCTTTCAGTGAATATTTGCAAATGGAAAATATCTAATTAAGAAAGAAATATCTACTAGCTGAAAATGTATAGCTGCTTGTGTGAATATACGTGAACATATGTTGGGGCTTTGTGTGTGCAATTTTTATCTGTGCTGGATAAACCAAGATAATATCTTAGATCTATTCATCAAGTTACGCAGTAGTTACAGTAGTTGCCTTACTTTCTCTACATTTGTTTACACCAATAAAGTTACTAACAAAAAAATAATGCTGTTAAAAAGTGTTCTATGTCAACAGTTGATTTGTCTACATTATTGTTCCTTGAGTGGTTAGAAAACAGTTTAAGCAATATAGAGTTTTCAGGGCTGCTGCAGTTTTATAGGCAGTATAATTCTTCACAAATCCAGGTGGACTTCAAATGCTGCAATATTAGGAAAAATAGTTTGCTCAGCACAAGTCACAAGAAGGATCACTAATGCAGTTGCTCTGGCCTTACTGCTCCCTGTGGAAAGGCTAAATAATTGTTAATGATTCTCTAGGAGCTAAGTTCACTTGCAAATGCTCTACAAATTTCTAAAAATAAAACCGCCTGAAAGGCATTATTACTGAATGCTTTAACCTTTGAAATTTAAAAAACATCAGAAGACATTAAAAAGTAAGAGAAATCGTCTCACCTCATAGCCTCTGTCTTTGTCATCTTTTTGGGAAGGATGGGGAAAGTGGCTTAACTGGAGTTTAATTTTTGGCTGATGTTAAACACAATTCAATTAGTGCCCAATTTGGGGCCCGAGAGGGTTGAGATAACAATTTTGACATAAGGATTTGTGTATTAAAAAGAGAGTTTCTTGCTTACAGTGTTGCTCAATCTGTTCATGTGGGTGTGGTAACTAACCTGTAGATATTTCTTTATGTACTCCTTGTGACTTTTCAGAGTAAAAAAAAAAAAAAAAAGGAGAGATCAGGATTGCTTTGTTGCTGTACTGTGTGATATCACTTTATGACATGATAACAGCAAGGGCAATGGAGGTCATTTGGGATGTGTGTTCAGTGTTCTCCTCCTGCCCCAGCCTTGGGTGCTACCTCTGGGAATTCGTTATTAATCTTACCCAGCCTGTGGGGTAAGCAGGGGAGGATGGTTTTTCCAAGTGCTTCACCTTCTTCTCCTCCTTAAGGCCTCCTATGACTGTGTTTGAGAATTTTTAATTGCCTATAGATGTCAAGGAAAGTATGTTCTTGTTGCTATGTCTGCCAGGGTTCCCCAGTACAGTCTATAACATGTTTAGAGTCAGGACAGACAGAGATTTCTAGGAAAGTTGTCCAGATACCCTCCTCAGGGTAGTCACGAGGGGCATGGAATGTGGAAGAAAATGGGCCAGTGTTTGAAGGAGTATTCTGCTTTAATGGTTTGGAACAATGAACAAATACAAGATCCTTATAAGGTGGCAAAATATTTGAAAGAATATCTCAGTAGCAGTTCCATGCAGCTGCAAAGTTATGCAACATGCTGAACCCTGGCTACAGCTTCTCAGACAGTGCTGGTCACAAGGCAGCGTGCTCAGGGGCAGGAGGAGGAAAGCAGATCAATGCACTGTGGACCAGAGGAACAACCCGTGCCAGCAGCAGTCACCCCTGGAGAGAAGAAGGAATCCAAGACCAAATGAGTTCGTGCAGTGAGTGATGAAGAGGATGCAGGACCCTCACAGCTAGAGAAAGAGACAGGGCCAGAGATGGTCGCGCTCTCTGTATCCCTGGGGAGCTGTGAGGTGGCCAAAAGGATTCCAGCCGGTGGACAGGCCAGCCCCTCCTCACCTGGCTGCTCCAGTGCTGGGCTGTCGTGCCAAGGGTGTCACACTAGATGGAAATGAAGGCAAGTAATTCAGATCCCTGTCCTGGCATGCAGGCGCTGACCAAGGGACTGCGAAAAAAACAGAAAGTCTCAGCTTCCATATCCCAGTAAGCAAAGATGAGTCTTGTGTCAAGACTCAGCAGTTTTATGCCACTTACTGCATCATTTTAAAATAAATATCTGCCTTTTAGATCTGCAGCCTGGGATTTACTTTTTCTTATGGTATTAATATTAGGAAATATTAACTCCTGTATGAATGAAACAGTTTTGAGCCTTTCAGTGGCCAAGAAAAGATGTACTAAGGATTTTATGCCTCAAGAAGCATGGAATATAGAAAAACATTTATAAAAAACTACTCATTTATGAAAGCCATTTAATATAGAAAACATGGGGTGTTTGCATATACTGCATTTCATTTAGTAAATATTTTGAGAAAAAAAATTGATATTTAACTGTCATCTGTAGAGTATAAAAAACAAGATTTCATGTGGTAGATTGTTTATTAAACAATTTTTTTTTTGAGTTTTCATACTCTGATCTTATAGTGATAACCTTCCTGATCTACAAGCAAGTGTTAAGAGACATCAGAATTATTTCTTAAAGTATCCATTACTGTCACTGATCACATAAGTAGTGCTTGGCAGCATGTTCCTTTAGAGTGTCGAAACCATAATTTTCTCAAAATATTTTTTTCAAAACACATACTTTTTACATTTAAATTACATTATTTTTATGTGCTCCATTAGCATTGGAGATATTCCAGATATAGCAGCTGCAAAATACAGCCATTTGGAAATAACACTTCAACGTTTTAAAATGAGAAAACCCATAGCTTTCTAAGTTTTTTGATTTTCAATGATACTGATAGACACAAACAAAAGGAAACTGTTCAATATTAATAATAAATATCTATGATTGCATTTCCAACAGTTGCCTTAGAAACAAATACCAGTGAGAATTTGATGTTAAAATTTTTTCAAAGAAGTGCTCAGAGCTTCAAGTAGTGGATGACACAAAAAATAATAGTATAGCCATTTGTTATTCTTTGCTAGAAGCAGATTACTGTACATTTTCATACATAAATTGTAATCTTTGATTAATTTCTTTATTATTTCTTTTGAAGGAAGAACTTAATACATTATAGTGCTTTAAACTTACTTAAATAAGTGAGACAATTTGAGCTGGTGTTTATGGAAATACCCACCAATAATTTATTACTTCTATTGACAAATGTAAGCTTTTTTCTTTTTTTTTTTTTTTAATATATCAGTGAGTTATTCTGTTCTGGTTCTAATTTTCTTACCAGCACTGGCATCAGCCAGAGCAAGTTCTCTCCATCTTTAAGGTATTGTAGGAAAACTTTGAATGTCTCTTAGCCACTGCTTCACAAAGTAGATGCGCTTCTGGCATTTATCTTGAGGCAGAAAATAGTCATGAAGCACTGGTAGAAGTGACACAGAGTGATACTTCTACTTTATGCTTCCTGGTTGTATTTTATGACCTCACCTAATTCTCTTCCACCACAGTTGGGCCTGTTCAGCCTCAAGAAGAGCTGACTGAGATGGGATCTCATTAATGCATATAAATATCTAAAGGGTGGGTGCCGAGAAGTTGGAGCCAGGCCCTGCTCGGTGATGCCAACCAGCAGGATGTTAGTCAAAAGGCAGAAACTGATGCACAGGAATGTCCATCTGAATGTGAGTAAGAACTTCTTTACTGTGCCAGTGACTGAGCAGGTTGCAAAGAGAGGCTGTGAAGTCTCTCTCACTGGAGATATTCAAGAACTGTCTGGACACAAACCTGTGCCATGTGCTCTGGGATGACCCTGCTTGTGCAGGGAGGTTGGAGCAGTGACCCGCTGTGGTCCCTTCCAACCTGACCCTTTCTGTGATTCTGTGAATATAGAAACGTTGGTAGTCTCTTACATAATGAATACTTAGAGATCACTATCAGTACTTTGGAGAATGACAGCTTCATTGAGTTATGTCTGTGTTAAGAATTGTATATAAGTGTAGACATCAAAGGTTTTTACAACTTAGCTAGTTTAGTTTTTGTACTGTCTGCAACAATGATGTAAAAATTACTTGATGTGTGATAGAGCACACTCTTATGAATAGCTTTTCATGATACTAATTTGACAGACTCCATAATACATTACAGGTCTTGTTTTAACCACATGATGATGTCAGTCTATTCACTCCTTGAGACCTTATACTTGACATGTTCTTGTATAAATTAAACCTGGGATTTCCAGAGGCAGGAATACAATAGTAGGTTCTTTTTAAAATCTGCAATGGAATCCATGTCATTTTTATGGCCTCTTGAAGTAGATAGAAAGGAACAAAAATTAATTATACTGTTTTATATACCTTGAATACAAACATCACTAGCAGTGACGCTACTGAAAATGCTGTCATGAAAACATTGACAATAGAATATAAAGTTGTAGAAATGTAGATAATGGTTTACAGTTCTTCACACTTTTACAAGTTAGGAATAAAAAACTCGAGATAGAAAAAATATCCAATTTATATTTTAAATAGTTTTTTAAAAGTTCCGTCAATAATATATGTAGCTTTTCTTCTAAGCTAACAGTGAAATTCACTGTTGTAGGAAACATTAACAGTATTGTGCTTAATTTTTACCTAAATTCTTATTCTCAGCAAAAATTTGGGCAGGATACATTTTGAATAACAATGATCTTATAGAGTCATAAAGCAGAAGTGTCATGAAGGGGAGATGTTTACCTTAGCCCAATGTACTATCAAAGGGACTTGCTGTATGAATCAAAAAGGAAAACCATACCCCTGCTTTAGTTATGCGGGCTGGCTGCAGAAAAATTTTGAAGAACACTTGTACTTTCAAAAATATTTCCTTTTAAAGATCATAACAGTGCTGCATAGCATGCCAAGGTGTTTCTTCATTTATCAGTGCTATTTAAGTGTCTGGTCTATGCTTCAACGTTATTTACAGAGAACCTGCATATAATGGATAGGATCAGCAGAAACTAGATTAGATAAAGTAGGGTTGGGTTAGAGTGGTTTGTGATATAGTCTTAAGTGTTTAGACATTGTTTCAAGCAAAAGCTGATTTTTCATTTTTTCTCTCTTTAATAACATGTTCATGAGATGAGAATACCATTTGGAACCATGAGGGGGAAAATTAAAATCCTGGGGTTTATACAGCAATGTATAAGGTGATATGCTGCAGTGTAGGTGGCTTTTTTTTTTTTTTTTTTTTTTTTTTTTTTTTTAAGTCACTTCTGCAGTTCTTTCATCTCTAACTCATCTTATGTCTCCTTGCAATTCTACAGACCGGTCAATATATGCTTATATTGAGTCCATATACACAGTTTTTAAAGATGTTATAGAATTCCTATAAGCTAGGTGTTGAATCTTGTAGATGCAGCTTCTTTATACAGTTTTGCCATAATGGCCAAAAAGTCCATAACAAGTTTAAGCCATTAACCATAACATTTCAGTCTCTCATAGTTGTGGAACGTATAAGGGAAGTCTGGTTGTTTCACCATTAAATTCAAACACTAGTCCAAATCAGATAAGTTATCTCCATGCTTACATGCCTGGATAAGTCAGAACTAATAGAAGATGATGAATTGTCTAGAATTATGTTCAGTAATGCCTTACTCGCCACTCCTAACTATAGCCATGTTCATTGAAATGTAAAAGTTAGTTAAGGTTGATGCCTTGAGGCTGACCTGGAACAGTGACTAGACAGAGATAAAAGAATAAAGTACATTTTTATTGAAAAATCTTTAAAGGATACACCTTGGGCAGTACAAGTGCCTGGCCAGGGCTACACCCAGGATGGATCCAAGATGGGTCATGAGTTTTTACACTTTTATAAGTTTTGGTTCTTCAACTTACATACTGAAGTTAATTGTCCAATTGCAGCTTCTGGTTGTGAAGTCCCATCTTCCTTGTTTCCTCTCTTCGGTTCCCCATTGTTTATGCTTTTTGGGGCCTGAAGTTTGTAATGGTTGTCCTTGGTCTCAAGCTGGAAAAGGATTGTTTTGTCTACCTACCTAGTGAAGACAACTTACTAACACTTAATATGAAGCTCAGAGCTACACACCTAGGCAGAATCTGAAAAATATGAAAACTAAAACTTAAAGCATCAATGTGACCTAAATTAAAAAGAAAGCATTCTAGGTGAGAAGCTCCTGAGTGAAAGCTTATTAGTATCCTTTACAATTGCAGAATAATGTAAAAGCTTCACTACTGGTAAGAATTGAGGATAATACGCAGCAGTATGTGAATTATTAACAGTTATCTAGGTATAAATAGAAACTCAGCCAGACTTGTCTGAAAGTATACTTCAGGGACTGCTCCTTAATGTTACATCTGAGGAACAGGTTTGTGAAGATGAACGTGACATTTATTATTCATTTAAGAATTGACAATAGGGAAAATCTTATTCCTTTTAAGTATATTTAACCTTGTGTACTGGTAGTATAGATCCTTCAAAATCTCTAAGACTGTCCTTGTGACCAAATGCACTCAGACAGCAAGCTGCCCTAAAAATTTCAGTTATGTCAGATGTGGAAGTTATCTTTAAGTTCTTGTACTCTGAGGAATCACCTTGGGATTTCAAAGGAACAAGAACTTTTGCATAGTTTGGCATATTCACAATCTTTTGGGAACAGTAAAGTGGTAATTTTTGCTGCTGCTATCAAATTATTCAGACTAATTACTTTTTAGTTGAAAGTGAAAGGTTGCACTGATAACACTTAATGACTGACAAAATGACAGATGATATGATGACAAATACAAAGGAACCCTGCTTCCCAGTGGTGCAGACATTTTGTGGTAGACATGTTTGATCAAAGGTTCTTACAATTTAAACTTCCACCTCTAGTTTCCTATTTCCTGTCAAAGGTGTTGTCCATGCTATCCTAAGGCAGCTCTTAAAAATTCACATTTTTCATTGTTGAAAACAAAAAGAGATTAGAATAAAACTCTGAAACCCAAGACTTGTCCAGGAAGCACCAAACTGCATTACTAACATTTTCTACCATCCTCTTGGGTCAAATACACTGGAGGTTACCGATGCTTATAGCTGCACGGAGGTACAAACACATTACAATATAAACACTTTAAACTCGTACTAATCTGGAATACTTCCATCTTTAATTTTCATAAAATTGTTTGTACTTTATAAAAGAATTTCCTTACTGATGTTCTGGGTTTAGTAAGGGAAAGTATCAATGCCCTTTCACCACCTATTAAAGCATTAAAGACATTTACATTGATTCAGGAATTCCTATAGATCAGTAAAGTGTTTCTTTGGGAAAGGGACAACCACAAAGTCTCAACATAATTTTTCTTTTTTTTTTTTTTTCTTGAGAGTCCTTGAATGTCCATTGCACATTCAATATCTATGCAACACCCTTGTTAATGAAAACTGACTGTAGGTCTAACAGACTAATCATGAAAAGTTTTCCAAATTCAAAGACCTTTCACAGGTCTTGAATCTCTGTAGTCACAGGTACCAGGTTGTTGTGTGGCTGTTTCTTCAAACTATGGGCAAAATACAGGACAATATATTTCATTTGGTGACTCAGTTGCCATAACAGGACTGAGGACAAGCCCTGTGTCAGGTCTTACACAGCTGCCTGCCCTATCAGCTAACCCCTTTTCTCAAAAGCTGATAATATCTCTGGTTGCAAAGAGGGATATCTCTGCAGACGTGACAAAAATCAGTAATAACTGGATGAGCACCACAAATATCCAGTGCCTACAGTTCTGACCCTTATTATTTTTCTGGATTGATTTAATTTTTCTACTCTTCCAGGTGAGAAAATGGATATTTAAAAAAAAATTATAAAGCACTATACATATATGTTAATTATAGGAGAAATGAAATTGATAACAGCTACTAGCAGGGAAAAAGGGAGGTCCAGAGAAAAAAAAGTAGTAAAACAATTTAAGTATGTGTTACAGACTAGTGCTGAAAAGGAGAAGGAAAACAATATGTCTGACAAAGCAAGAATGAAAAGGAAAGAACAAAAAAATTGTCATGAACCACACATACAGAAAAAATGTGAGAGAACAGAAATGCTCAAAAGTGTAAAAAAGAAGGTCAGAGATGAGAAAATGTTAATTTCTAATTAAAATTAAATTCTAATTGTCACAAGCAATTGTAGGTGCTAAAAGTTTAAAAGAGTAAAAAAAGCCAAAGGTTGCATTCATGGAAAAAAAATAAATTTAAGGACTACCAGATATAAAGGAATAATTCCTGCTGCCATTACTATATTCTTACCTTTTCTCCATGCTCTTCTGGCTATGCACTAAGCAAGTAAGCAATGAAACCTCTGCCATCATTCTAGACAATTAATTAATTAATCCTAAAGATAGCAGAAATAGCTGAACATTCTTAATAGTACTGGAGTTCAGATCCTAACCAGCAGCAAAATTGGAAGAAAATTATAACCTATTTTGGTCACTATGATGCAATAAATCTTACAGACAATCAGCTTATAGATTTTGTCCCAAGTTCTGTAATGCAGCTGATTTAAGAATTTCATAGAAAGATTGAACAATATCTAAATCTTTCAGGCAGAAATAACTGATTTTGTGAACATTTCTACTACATTTATCCAAATTATTCAGTTTAGCAAGTTGGAAATCTATTTCAACTATATTGTTTGACTTTTATTATGTAATTTTTACAAGAAATAAAAGCATTTGGACTTTATCATGAGAAATAGAATTAATGTGAAACAAAGAAGCTACAACCCCTATGTTAATAACCCATCACTTTTGCTCCCAGCATTATACTAGCATTTGACCTGACATTATATTCACCAGTAGTCAATACATAAATGGAATTATCAGGATTTTCAGATATTAAATTACAAACTCTTTCTGGTTGCATCTTCAGATTTTATTTTACTATTATTAAATACATGCAAGTTTTTTCCATAGGATATTTCTGCTTCCTGTCCTGTTTTTTGGACAGGGCAGAATAGTATGCCTGTTCAGTCTACAGTAGGGCTACATGGAGAACAATTCTGGGGGGAAAAAAAAGCAGAAAAATACATAGGGCTTATTGATATCACAAATCAAGGAAGCAACTTCAGCCCTGGAAATCTCAGAAGCCAATGCCTTATTCTAAAGCCAAGCCCAACCATCTATCCTTCCATAATTACCATGGACATAAGGCAATATAAGCTTTGGTTCACATGCAAGCCTAATTCATGTCAGACAGAACTAAGGATAATATTATGCAGTATTTGAATATCAAAGATGGAAATTTGAGCCCATATTTTTTTATATTTACTTTTCAGCAATGCAGGGCTTCATAAATTATCTTTTAAGAAGAACGTATCATTTTAGCTCATATTTAATTCTGTCACCTTGAAATTCATGTCCCACTAAAAAGGAACACTGTAATGCAACATATCTGCCTGAAATATGTTATGGACCATGTTTTATTCAATATTACCCCTAATGGTAAATAAGGTGTTTACACAGCATTCTGCAAACGACTGGTTGAGTGGAAAAAAGTCATTGGGAAAATGGAAAAACAAAAAACCTGAGATTCCCATAATTAAACATAAGAGGGAAATAGAGGGTCAATGTCAATACAGTTCCAGCCACTGGACTTCATCAGGGATATTTTCCGATTACACTAATGAGTCAAAATATCTGGAAATTAACAACAGTTTCTGTGCAGCAAAGGTTGCACCCAAAAAGTACTGAAGTGAATTTGAATAAGCTTGGTGACAGGAAAGAATGGAAGAAATGTTTTAAAAGATCATAACAGTTTCCCCTGCTTATCCATCAGATATCTGAGAGAACAGTCAAGAATGATTTCCTGTTTCCAGCAGGTCTGTGATTGCCATCAAGAATCTGAAGGCATTCAGCAAGTTTTAATCTAGAACCTAGGATAGATACTATTTAGAACATGATGAGAATCCTAAGACAGAAGCTCTAAGGGTTTTATAAAAATGAAGTTTGAGAATTCATCACCTCATAATCGATGTGGAGGAGAAATAGATTGGTGTGACCATCTGTCTATCACAATTGTGCCAGACACTGCAAAGCTATATCAGTGCTGGTTCCTTTCTGATCATGTTTTCAATCTTGAATATAAGAGGAAAATCAGAGTAGCAAGGGTGAGAAAGACAATCACCATGTCAGCATCATGGGCATTGCATTAAACTGCCTAATAGTTATGTAGTTTTGAAAAACAGTTATCAAGTTTTGAAAACCTATATACAGACTACCAATTCATGTGGTACTCTGAGTACTGTACACTTACTGTGGAAACAACAATGAAAGAAAGTGCCTCTTTGAAAACAAGAATGGTGGATGAAAGCTAATGGTAACACAGTTCTAAGGCTGACCCTTTCAGACACCAGATTGCAGAAAGTGCACAGAATAATGCACCTTTGCCTTCTGTTAGGGATGTCCATGTCACAGAACACGTTTTCAAAAGGGAAAGCAGACAACAGCTTATTAAAATGTTTTAAGGTAATTTTTTAAGTTCTTACTAGAGCCTTGCTTTGTTATTAAAGCCTGCCAAATTGCAGAAATTATTTTTTCCAGATATTTTTTTAAATCTCTAGTTGTTTCTCCACTTGTCTTCAGTGACTTTTCTGGAGTGTGGAAATAAAGTTGACATTCCATTTCGTTAATGTTTTAGGATTAAAGGATTATACATAATTTTTGACCCACTGCATGGGCAGTACACTTTTTGCACCATTTTACTGAGCTTCACAGCATGAAAAGATGTAGACTGTGGAAACAGAGCTGTCAGCCTAATTTGAGAAACAGCAACAGCAGCAGAAAAATAACAAAGCCAGCTCACCCTTTAGTCCAAGGAGTGAAACTACAGCAGCAGCAAATGCAATCCCTGCTGTGAGGGAACATTGCTCAAATGTCCTGTTCTGTAGCCAGCTTGACCTCTCTGATGCTGAGCAGCTGGAGTATTTTCCCTAAAGGGAAAAAATGTCTTTTGTCTTTAAGTACAAGAATGTCAGCTTTCCATACACCTCTGTGTCCTATATATTATCTCAGCAGAGCTACAGCCCACATGATTAAACTCTCTAATGTCAGGCTACATTTTCCTCTTGTGGCCTGTGCTGTTGCTTATCAGAAGAGAAAGTATCGACAATAATTTCAATAACTTAGCTGTCTTGCACTAACCAGTTTCATGCTCTATTCTTTTACCAGCTGAAAATACTGATACCTGTTCTGAGTGGTAATACTCCAAATTTTAATCTTCTGAACCTTGGAGTAAATATAATTGATAAAAGAAAAAGCTTACAGATGCTTTTAAACTAAATTGCAGATATTTGAGAAGAAAAAAAAAAAAAAAAAAAAAAAAAAAGCAAATGTGAGGCTTTTAGAACATTTATAGTAAAAATTGTAAGATCAAATTGGGAAAAAGAATTTATGGCCACACCCATACATCTTTAAATTCTATAACCTCATATTAGATGCCCTTGCTGAAACAAAACAAAATGCACAACAAAAGAGCAAGAACTGCTGCTGCTGGCTATGATCTTTCCCTCTCAGCCTTAGGCTTACCTGAACCTTCTGTAATAGCAAGCTTCTCAAGCTTGTCTCACTGTAAGGATTTTGAAGTATATTGCTGTGCTGTTCATACTTCAGCTACTGTGATTAACAGTCCCTTCAAACTGGTATGAAGATGCTGGAATCTATTTATTCTTGCCAGCTCTTAATTTGCACTTGCCTCTCTGAATGCGAGCAGAAAGCTGTCTACTGGAAACTTTGATGTGGATTCCCAATGCATTAAGGTAAGAAGAATAAGAGAGGTCTCCTGAATTAGTCAGATGGTTGGAGGACACTGTGGGAGGACACAGGGTGATTATGAACAATTGAGTGACTGAACTTGTATCTTCACTGGGAGTAGGATCTGTTAATGTGAGCAAACATAATCACTGGGGTCCAAAGCATACACTTCCATGACTGACAGCTACGCTGTGAACCCGGGTGAGGAGTGAGGCAATATTGGAACTAATTAGAACTAATAACAGCACCAGAAACAGACAGAACAAAAGCCAGAATCCAAACAGGATTAATCCTTCTCCAAGATAAAATGTTACTGTAGTAACAAGTCTTAAATTATTCTACTTCCTCAACTCTGTAAGAAAATTCCCATGAAACAGGTGACAGCGCTGGGACTGAAAACTGATATGTTGACAGAAGGGTGCACCATGCAAAATACAAGGTCAAGGGAAGAACATTTGAGTAAGTCTTTTTTACATACACTTCTATTTCTCCACATCTTCATATTTTCATCTTACACTGTCTATTTTTTTCCCAGGAGCACAAAATAACCATTGGCATTAAGAACCTATTTTCTCAGACTAAGTATTAGCTGATGTGCTAATAACTAACTCTGTGAAGAATTCAGTGAAAATTAATTGTAATCTGAGCTGTGGGCTACCACAAAAGTATGCAAATTCTAATGTTATTTTATTATTTTCTACTACTTTGTTTCCCTATGCTTTGGGAAATTTCAAACATCAAGCTGTATCTTAAGTAGGTACTTGCTGG
This sequence comes from Sitta carolinensis, assembly GCA_032173965.1. NCBI lineage: Eukaryota > Metazoa > Chordata > Aves > Passeriformes > Sittidae > Sitta > Sitta carolinensis. The sequence continues at coordinate 16,054,267 of JAVUNC010000006.1, read as the reverse complement.
GAAAATAATGCTGGGCTTTTGCTTAATGGTGAGACTTAATCACTAATGACTCTGTACTGACACTGTCTCCTTATATTTGCAAGTATTTAATTGCTTCTGAGAGAATTAATTCCTCTAACAGGTCAATAAATAATGCACAATGAAGTCATCTCTCAACCTTAATTCAAATAATCAAAGAGAAGTAGTCTTGGACAAGATCTTTATCTCACATCTAACTTATCTTTTTATATGCAAAATACAAACCAGTGTTCGAACTGCTGTTCTGTACCATTAGTATGACTTTTCCACTCCAGAATGGTAGGTAATTTTCTTGACAAATTGTCTGTCAAGAGGAATTTGAATCTGGAAAGTGATTGCCCAGGTATTAAGGCCTAATACTCTGACTGCTATCTAAATACTAAATGCAATTACTTATTTTTACTGAAGTGAAAGAATCTGAATTTTAACATACTTAAAAAAACAAAAAATCAGGCTAAAAAAAGATGAATTTGTAAAAAAAATCATAATATTGTACTTTGTTAGGTGAAATATATTAATTTATCTGATGATAACAAAATGATTAGTGAAATCACATGGGAAAAAGCACAGAAATATAAACAACCTATAATAATCACACAGATCTTCAACCCTAACTAGCTTATAAGTAAAATGGTTTTAATCTCCAATTGAGCAACTGTTTAAAGAGGTTATTGTAAAGCTTTCTCAGAATTATGACATTAATGTTCTTTCATCCCAATTAGTTCTCATGGTTCATTTTATTAGACTAGACAAAAGCACTGTTGCTTTTTTTTTTTTTAAATAGCATTCTTTTCTTGACTAAGAGTCCCAGTGGTATAAGTAACATAATTCTTAAGTAAAAAAATTACCAGAAGTATATAGAAAAAAAAAAGTGTAAAAGAAGAAAAACACAATTGAATTATCAGGAACTCCTTTATCTCTTTTTCTTTTATTTTTCTTCTTTTCTTTTTTAATTTAATTCAATTAATGTAACCAGTCACCATCATTGTTTTGCAGGGTTCTTTTACTATTAAGGGCAATGTATTTGTTCCTAAGAACAATTCAAATTATATGTGTTCATCTGAGAAGAAATATGCGTTAATATGGTTGATGAATGTGTCCAGACCTCAGTCTCCAAAGAGCAAATAAATCTAACATCTCTTACAGCTGCCATTCAAAGTGAAACTAGCACATGCAAGGTACCTACTGACATCCATCCTCGAATAGATCCATTCTTTCCATCCTTGGAAAAATGCAAAAGTCTTTTGGGCATAGTTCTGGGCAATCTGCTATAGGTGAGACTGTCTCCAGTCTTTTGTGCCTCCAGTTCTCCTCTCCAAACAGAGGAAGAAGTGGCGGAAAGGGGGAGAGAGCAGTGCATGTGTTTTAGTGGGAGCATTAAATTGGACAATACCATTCCTAAAGCACCACACAAATCCTATTGACTTTTATCGGCTCTTGGGCCAGCACTGCAGTGTGCCTGTAAGTTGCAAACTTCCTACATCTGATACTAAAAACTCTTGTGATTTTAAAAAGTTTTAATAAAATGGCAACACCTTGTCAAGTGCAGAGGAACAAGCAGAGAATCAAACATTATCAAAGCTTTCATCCTGCAAATGTTCTTAAACATCAGTTTCACTTTCAATTTTCAGACATATGTACGGTGCCTGTTTCTTCTCCACAGTTAACGTTTCTGTGAGACAGGAATCTTACACTTTCTGAGCTTTTCTGAATCTTACACTTTCTTCTTCTGTGAGTAAAACGCTAAGGGAAGATAAAAAGAGCAGAAGAAGGTAATATTTATCAACACCTGAATGTTTTCTTCAAGTTAGTAGGCATATCATGTTTGTTCAAATATTTATATGGTATCGGTACTATCTTAACATGAACATGCCTCTAGAGAAATCAGAGAAATCTTGCCTGTTTTCAAAAGCCTTAGTCATTGAAATATAAGTCAAGGTTCACTCAAAGTCTGGTGATTCTTTGCTTCTAGAATGTCTGTATGATGCAAATTCTATATTCGGCATTTCTATACTTGGGAAAGTATATTCTGCAAATTATTAGCAGTTCTAAGGGTAAAAGAACAATTTGTGTTTCAAATAAATTTGCAGTAGAAGGTCCTGTAGCTTCACAAAATTTTGTTGTTTAAAAGATCTGAAACATTTCTCCTTAAAGTCAACCTTGTATACTGCAAGTGTTTAAATATCAAATTTCTCTTCCTTGATGTGACATTATTCCCCAGTAAAATTCCATAGTTAAAACTTTGACCTCCTTAGACTTTTGGATAATTGCTAGATGAAATTTCAAATAATTAACAAAATCACTTTGGTAGTTTAAGTTTTACACAAAAATTCAATACTACTCTCCTCAGACATCCTGTCAAATAAGAAGCAAGAATAAGTAAACCTACAGAGTGGCAGAGACAGTGAGGAAAATGTGAGGGACTTGTGATTTTCCTGGTGTCTGGAGTTATATTTTGGTGTAAGAAGTGGAGAAAATGTACTGGGAGACAGAGGGATATAATAGGCATTAAATTTTTACCTGTCTGTGAGTCTTTTTCAGCTCTGAGGTGAGGCAATACTCCCTTTCACTCTGAAGTGTTTTGCAGTGAAAAACTAAAAAACTGGGAAATTTATCCTCAGGATCTGTAGACAAGAACAAGCATGATGGCAGCCTGAGTGTTTAAACAGCTAAACCTTTAAATGTCACTTTAGACACCTCTGAGCACTGGCTTTTTATTGGTTTTCCTTAGAACCTCCACAGAGAAGTCACAGTCCTGTTCTGCTGGCAGAGCATAAGAACCTGCCAAAGTGAGAAATCCACAACAGAAATCTACTGTCCTCAAAGTGGCCTGTGAGTCTTAAGTCTGCAGTCACACATGTTCAAGGACCAGATCCTAGTCTGATCAAATCAATTAAATGCTTCCAGAGTAAATGAATTATTTTTATTTATATCAGAAGGAAGGACTTCTGTGAGTAAGGAAAAAAAGAGAATTGTATGAGAAAGGTATAGAATTTGAAGAATCACAAATGTGGTTACAGATTTCCTTGCAGCAGAGTTTCTTAGGGATTTGCAAGGTATCTTTGAAAATAAGATTTTAGAAAAATGAGAGAGGAAATCATTTGGAGACACAAAACATAACTTTGCATTATTGTTTGTCAGAAAAATACAGACCTGATCTCTTTCTGACGATCTCATGTTGAGAAGCTGCAATGTTAGCAAGAGCCCCATGCTCAGCAGCAGTAGTTGTAAGCAGCAATTTGGACAACAGACTTTCTCTCCACTCCTTGCACATTTCCTTAAGTAGAGATTTATCTAAAAGCCATTTTTGGACACTCTCCCGAGGCACAGGCTTCCTAATTTCTTTTTTAAAAACAGTCTCAATAGCTTCACTACACATCTCATATATTAAATACATTCAGCACTCCCCAAATTTTCATGGTGATAAGTGAAACTAATGACCACAAATGGATTTGCTTGACTTGATTGCAGAAGTTAATTTTAGGGGCTGAAAACACTAATGTCTTACATCAATGAGCTTTTAAAAGCATGAAACATAATGACTTTCCTGTGCATTGCTTTTAGTATGTTGCTGAATATAAAAAAAAATTTTATTAGATAAAAATATGTCTCTGCTATCAAGAAAAGTGACATAGACTGGAATTGTTTCTACTTAATAGATTTTCTTCAAAAATGCTTTCTTCAAAAGTCTTCACCAGAGGAGTGGTGTTTCTCACACTAACTAATTCTAGTACATAACTGAACCAAACTTGCAGAAAATAAAGCATAATTTTCTTGTGAGTCAATAAACAGGATTAACTGGTGCAGATTAAATTGTTTCTTTTAGAGACCCACCGTGCAGGAAAAAAAAATTAAATTACTTTTTAAATTACTCTTATTTCCTCAAGGTGTTTCCTACTGAGTTACCAGACCTACAGTCACATCTCACATCAGGGAACACCCGGTTTGGCAGTAGCTGTTACATCTGCTTTTACAGACAGGAATTCAGCAATATTTTAGATATTAAAATTAAAGCACTGCAGTTAGGTCACAAAGAAAGATGCTTGTATGCTAACACAGTTCATATGTAATTGTGTATTCAGTCTCTCATTTTCAAAAGGTCTATGAACCAATGGTATTAGCTAAATCAGGATAGTTAGTTAAATTAGTTATATAAGCAGTAGAATAAATATTTTAGGAGAAATCAAAGTCTTCTGAACTTTGATGAAACCTTTATCATCCTAATGAGCTCTATTACTTGAAGCTGCAAGTGGCCAGCTGTGACCCCTACCAGACTCTCCTGCAGCAATTCCCTCACACGCAAGAGCTCGCAATTAGGCTTCAGGTGTAGTTACGTGTGTAAAAATGTGATCAACAGCTCCTACGCCTCACATCCTGTCTACTGTATGAGGAATGCTCTTTGCTGTGGGGCTTCCTGGAACTGAAGTACTTCTTTAAGTCTAGTTTTTCACTACAGGTAAAATGGCTGAGACTTTTTTAAGGAGAATTTAAAAGAAAATTTCAAATAAAAACTTGGTTTCAGCTTCCCGTTTTTAAGAAGTCACAGAGGACATATTATTCTGCTTTTTATAGAGGCTTTGTTTTAAGAAACATAAAGCCATTTTTGAAAAAACTTGAAAATATATAACGCTTCCATACCATTGGAGCCTCCTTTCAGTATCTTTCAGGCTTAGGCTAGAAATGGAATTACCTTTCATCTGAACCAAAAGACCTTCCCATACAAAAAAATGTCTGTGCATATATTTAGAGGTAAAAATACATCGTAGCCCTTTAAAAAGAATGGTGAACTTGTACAGCTTGTTCTCTGATAAGGTAGGAAGCTGGAAGAGAGGATTGTATCTGCTCCTTTTGGCAGTAAAGCACCATGTTTTAATAATGTCGTATTTCAAGTCTATCATGCCTACAACTGAGTACGCATAGCATGTAAGTCTGCAAGTGAGTAGGTGAGGAGGGGTTTTGTGTCCTTTGCTGTAACATCAGCACAAGGACAGCTGTAGCTTGGCCCCTCAGGAGTTCTGCAGATTAACTACCCACTGGTCTTAGAGACAGCTATACCAGCTGCAATATAAATTTTACTGGTTTGAAGTTTAAATATATAGAGAATAAAGGGCTAGGGCATAGATAACACTAAAGCAGAGCAGGAGTAGTTTTCAAGGTAATAAACAGAAAATTTGGTGCTTGCAATTTAAAAAGTAAAGCAAGCAAGAGAAAGAGTATCATAGGTTTGCAAACGACATTTACATATCACAGAAATTTCATTTCACATTGTGGAAAATTAAAGCCCTAATAATTTTTCATTAATCACATTTTAATAGAAAGAAATCATGATAGTTTCATGAAACTGTTCTGTATTTGGTTCATGTATATTTTAGTTCTTCCAGGGTTGATAAATGCTTATATTTTTTATGAGCAATGGGTAGGTGCTGGGATGGGTATTGACACTGATACCAGAACAACTAACCCCTTCATCGAGATATTTGCTTTCCAGTGAGGGATGGAACCATCCACCTCCTTCTTCTGACTGCTGTCGTTTGGCCATTTCTCACACCAAACCAGCCGTTAGTTGAAAGGCACCTCCATTAGCACTTATCCCAACCCCCTTTCTCCAGGCTAGGTGCACTCCTGAACACCTTGCTGCCTGGGGAGTCAACAACATCTGGGGCCAACCTGATCCTCTTGGTAAAAATGTTTCTTTATATCTAAACAGAGTTTTCATGTGCCAGCCTGTGCCTGTTGCCTCTCATCCCACTGACATGCACCACCAAGAAGAGTCTGGCTGCTTCTTGTCTCTGTCATCCCATCAGGGATTTGTAGGCAGCAGTGGGGTCTCCCCAGAGGCTTTCCCCTCTCCAGGCTGGATTAATGCAGGGAGCCAGTCCTGTGAGTACCAAACCTGAGAGCTGTGCCCATCCTGCCTGGGACAATCAGATAAAAAAGTGGTTGATTGCATAGAGAGGAAATTGGATGTATGACCCTTTGCTAGATCAGCCTTCTCTCAAAAAAACCCTACTGGCCTTGAAATTTTATATCAAGGCTTGCATTTATTTTATGGTGAGAATAATGAAATCTAGTTGCCCTGGCAGCTAGACAACAATAAGTGAAATTGCAATATTTCTTGAACTGGCTAAACATTTTGTGTTTTAAAAAAAAAACCCAAACAGTAGGTGGTGTCAGAATGGAAGAATTGTGCATATTTCCAGAATTCTAGCCATTTATCAAAGGCTTTTGCTAAACACAGGCCTCTTTGGGCTGATCTTACAGTGAAAGATTAGGTGTAAGTTGAAAAAATAAGGCTTGACTTTTTTAATCAGTAAAAATATGAGTTACAAGAAAAATATTTCAAAAGAAAGATTTTTGAATGGGCTTTATATTACACTGGATGAAAGACATTTTTGTGTATATGCAGAAGGTAGATTGGTTAAAACTATTTTTAAAATTGTGCTGACTACATTTAAATTTATAATGTCTCTTGGAATTAAAGTATAAATATTTATGAATTATGTTATTAATTTCTGTAACAAGTCAGGTTTTATTTGAATGTTTCTGAAGTAAACCTATTTCCTTGGATAATGGAATCCAAATGATTAAATAAAAATATTCATTTATAATAAATATCTAACATAAGAGTTTGCAAATAGTTGTTTCCTTTGGTTTTCATCCTCTCTTATTACCTATCATAATAAGCTGTGAGCTGAAAAAGGTCATTTGTAGTATGACAAAGTTATTCAAGTAGTGAATTAATCCCTTACATTATATGAGCTATTAGAATCATTTTTTATTTGAACAAATCAAGTTCAATCCCCCCAAGAGGGCTGACTTTCTAGACGTAAAAAAAAATCAAAGGAAATATCTTTAGAACTTGAATGTCTTTTAATCTATTGTACTGAAACTAATGGCAAATAATATCTTAACATGTCCTTTTTATGAACTATTTTTGTCTGTGTAATAGGTTACTGCTGTGGAAGAAATCTGCAGAGAACTATTACCAAGCACCAGAAATTTACAATTGATTCATTACTAAATTACAATTTAATGGCTATTAGAAGTTAGCTAATACTACATTAATCCTTGTTCACAGAAGATATTGAATTACATATAACTGAAAGCTGCTTCTATCCACTGATATAGGGAGTTGCTATGATGTTAGAGGACAAAATGCAATTGGTTTCAGTCTTTCTAGTTCACAGACTTGTGATGAATACATTATACATTATTGACAAAGTTAAAAATACAAAGCAGCAGTTTTAGACAGTAACCAAATTTTCCAAAATTTCTGTGTCTCTTCTCTACTGTATACGAAGTAGACCAAGAAAATAGGCTCCAAAATGAAAATGTACAGACAACATTTTGAGGGTGTGGGGGTGTTAAAAAAAAAATAAGTAGCTAAATACACAAATTTACCTTTTTCCCAGAAAAAGAGAGGAAAATAAACAAAAATATATAATGAGAAAATTTTCTGGTGCTGGGAAAACAAAACATGTTGATATTTTTTTCTGTTTTACCCAGAGAGGTTTTTTTTTTGTTTGTTTGGGCTTTTTTTTTTTTTTTTTGTGTCCATTTTCCTAGGAAAAAAAAAATAATTTTTCCTATATGAATTAATTATAATAGTAATATTTCTAAATTTGAAGTGGCAAAATCTTCCATTTTATAGAAAAATATTGGCAGATCATGAGAAAAAATTACATTTTTTTTAAATTTATTTTTTTTTAATGAAACTACCCAATATGTGTGGTTCACCCCGTGGTGGTTCAGAAGGTGGCACTGTTCTCTCTGCTGAGTTTAAATGCTCGGGTGGCATATTGGAACAGGGAACAGCTGTCATTTAATGATGTTATATGAATTCCCTCCACATCCTTTAGCGCATATGTCAAGCAAATGGAAAAATAAAATGTATGTTAACACTTTTCTTATTATTCACTAGCATGACTCAACTAATATCCTGTTACAATTGCAGTCATGTCTCTTACCTGCCTCTCTGTGCTTACAGTGTGTAAATAATTCCTGTTCACACAATGAAATTACAGACTAAATAATTTCATTATGAATACCTTTTCTTAATTGTTTTTCTCAAATGTCTCATCATTTGAGAAAAATGACATCAAAAATGACATTTGTTATATTGTCTATTATGTTCATTCTACCCACAAGTATATGCCGAATACAGTAAAGAGAGTAGGCTCTGCTTACCTCTTAACTCACCCATGGAAATTATTTTGATTTCTTTAATAAAGAAAAGAATATTTACAGTTTTCTGAGAGGAAAAATAATCCATTTTCTAGCTGTAATGCATTAACTGAAAAACTGTAAAATAACAGATGTCAGTGCAGATTGGATTTATTTTTTCCAATATGCTTTCAAATGAATGAATGTGAAACTGTTTAATGCTTGTTGTATCTCAGAAAGTTGGTTATATTTACATGATTTTAATGTCTGTTTTTTTTAATGTTAGAACTGCAGTAACGTGTGTGGGAGGTAACTGGCACTTCCCCAGAAAAGGCTAGCTGTATGAGCTTGTCATTTAGGATGACAGATGTCTTTTCTTTCCTATTTATTTTTCAATTTCATAAATTTTTGGTTGTTTTTTTTCACAGTTAGATACTGAATGTGTATTTCTACTCACAGTAGAACTCAATAATCAGATTGAGTCTAACAATGCTTTATGGGCAATCAGGTCTAAAAATGCTCTATGGGCAATGAAAAAGGGTATCCTTTTCCAGGAAGAAAGACATTCTAGTCTACTACAGTAGTGTTTCTTGTATTGTTGTTGAAGCTGTACAGTGACATTTTTTTCTTGATGAAGATAAAGAAATACAGTCATTCCTGGTTCGTTACTTGGCATCTTGAGAATGTGATAAAATCAGATACATAATAAAACCAATCTGCAGATCTTAATGGTCAGGAAGACCAGCATTGTAATGTTATTGTCCTATTACTCTCAATCAACTCCCTTGAATGCTGTGGGGATCACATGTACTACCACTAATGACAAAGACTTCTTTTCACTTCTGTGTTATAGTATCAATACAGTTATGGAAGAGTGAGCTGAGCTGGTTTGCAGCTTTCCTTCTACATCATCCACACTGTCAGCTTAGCTCTGCCTGCAGAGTCCTCATTAGAAAGGGGAGTGGAAGGAATGAACAGATTGCTTTTTTCAGATTCCAGATGGAGCTGGTAAATCTGACAGGTGAAGAGGAGAAATGAGCTGGAAAAAAAAAAATTCGTACTTGTGAAATTACAAAAATCTGTCTAGAAATTCTTGAGAAAAAGGAATATTGGACAAAATGGGGTGGTAAACTACACCCTTCCTGAGTATAACAGCATCTGAGGGGTTAATAATTCAAAAATGTTTGAAATTGACACCCAGATCATTTGCAATTGGAAATATGTCTGATGCATACCAGCTGAGATCCATGAACAGATTACTTTGCATAAAGACTTGTGCTATTATGTGTTTCTTAAAGTTTTACACTACTTAATATGCTGTGTTCCTTTGTGACCTTGTAAGCATGAGGCTGTAATTTTTTCCAGATATGTATATTGAACTACACTGCACAGGTGTCTGACCAGGTAGCTCTCTAGCTTCAGGCCAATACTTATTTGCTTGCTTGCTTCATATCTGACTGTGTTGCTTATTTGAAATAAACCAGACTTAAATAAATACAGCAGTTAGCTTATATGGAATCATACCTGCCATTTTGCACATTTGCAGATGTTGCAGGCAATGGAAGAGAAGTCAGCTTGAAAGCTTAAAAATTAAGGTTTATACTATAAGGCACCAAATTTCTATATTTCCCCAATATACTTGAAAAATAAAAGGTAAGAAAAGAGCATGGGGAAAACCAATTAACATATGATAATGAAACATATAAGACTGAAATACAAATTTTCTTTATCAGTGTGAGTAAGTATGTGGATATATCTGATTGGTCTCTACAAATCCAAGTTAAGCAGCTATACAAAACTACTGGCAGCAGCAGGTTGAAACGAGATAGAGAATATTAAACATAAACATAATTATATTATACACACAGATATACATACTTCCAGATTACAGTGTGGCATGATGGAGCCTTTAGCTGGCTTGTAAGCCCCTGCAGAGCACAGGGAGTTAAAATAAATAGCTATATGTCACTGTGTTGAGCACTCCGGTACTTTGGAGCATTTAACGACTAATACTACAAGTAACTCACAGGAAGTCTTTCATATCAATTATGATCCAGACATGCAAGATAATTTTGTAGAAAGAAAATTAAATACATTCAGAATATGAAGATAAGAATTAGGCAATTTAATTCTGCACAATAATATATGCTTTTATAGAATTAGTCAAGACATTAAGAAAGAAAACTTACTTTCTGTTAGCCTCTCACTTTTGTATTACAACATTATAATTAAATTTAAAAAATAAATCTATTTTCCTTTTAAAATTTTTCATGATTTTTCCAGGTTTTGTATACTATTATTCTTGAAATAGTATATTAGTTTTGCATTTTCTTATTGTGAATGTTCTTATTTTGTTTTTCATTAGACTTTTCATGCAAGAGCTGAAAATTGAAATAAAAGGAATATTCCATAGGGTCATTTCAAATGTTTTTCTAATTCTTGCTGTGGCTGAGAGTGCATGCAAAAGAGTACAAGAACCAGGTATTTATGATCCTTTCTCTTTTGGACTTTGGAAGATCAGTAAAACTGGAGGTTTAAAATAAAAATTTTATGTTTAACAGCTATAAGTGGAACCATCTTCCAAAAATTTTCTTCCCCTATTGTCTTTTATTACAGGAGAAAAATTGTGTTTATTTTTCACTTATAGTGCTATCACCCTATAGCCTTTATAGTAGTGACTGAATCAGGATGACTGTGCTTTCCCTTAAAAGAATAGCCCCAGACGCTGTGAATCTGTCAAATGATGTCAAAGCACCTAGAAAAAACTGATATGTAAAAAGCTATTTCTATAGTCTGCAATGGGTTATTGTCGGGGCTTCAAAATCTGGATATAAATTTCTTGTGACCACAGAAGATCTGCATCTGGGTCAGAGCAGAGCAAGTGCTCTCAAGGAATGCTAGATTCATGATTTTGCTCTCAGTGGAGTGTAAACTGCTAAAGGCTGCATGCCTACAGTCTGCACTCAGAAAGAACTCTGGCTCCTTTGTATTCACCGAGGGATGTCAGAATCATAGATATCCTCTGGGGAATATATATATATATGAGCTGGGAAAATAAAGGTCTTGTCTCTGCTGCAGGAAAGTATTACACTGATGCTTTTATAAACTGTGGAAGGATATTTGTGACTTGCTAGGCTGTTTTGTACACCATAAATTCTTCAGGTTTTTGTTACAAGATGTTATTTTTGCTTTAGTTGGGTTTAGAAAGAGCAACTACCTTTTAGGCTCGTATATCACACCTCTACTGTCTCCAAAGTATGCAGAAAAAAAAGGATTATTTACTCATTGAGTCAAAGAATTCTAATTTCTCTTCCAATTTTTTTTTTTTATTTTTATGCCTTAATCTAAGGTCTTTAGGAAACAGCCATATTATCTATTCTCACAAAGGCTCTAGGCAGAGATGTATTAGCAACATTCTTCTGAATTCTTCAGATTAATATATGACTGAAATGCAAAGTGCTCTTACTGATCATAGAAAATGCAGCTTATGTTGCCAGAATACAGCTTTTTTTTTGTTGACTTCAGATAGAATCAAATTCTGCTGCATTTGTATCCAGGGTGTGTATTAGAGCTAGGTAGTAAGAACTACCAGACTTTCATTAATTTTGTTTCCAACCAAAAAAACATGCAGTCTAAAAATATACTTAAAATATTACTTGGGCAGCCTCTAACAGTGCTTGGCTTCAAATTAGTCACCAAGTATTGAGAGATAATTATAGCACTTAGAGTGAGTGTGAGGAATTGTAGTTCTAGTTGCTGAAGCAGAGATAATTGCTGTGAACAGACTCTCCACCCGTGCCATTTTATAAACACTCAGTTTGGGAGAGTGGTGAAGAGATTGCTTAGATTACTTCTGCAAAAGCATATCCACGAGTTCATAGCCTGGAGCATTAAGAAGAAGTTTGTTTCAGTGAAATCAGTGGTAATTTTTTTCTTCCATAGCTATGTCTTACCCTACCAAACTATCCGAGGCTCAAATGTGCTTATCAGTCCATCTCCCCAATGTTAGTAGACAACTAACACCTGCTGTTAGACAACAACACCTGCTTTCTGCAGAAGCATCCCCAAAGGCTCATGACCTCCTCATGACCCTCCCTTCCCTTTCCATTTCGGTCCCAGATGTCCTTACAAGCACCAAAAAAGCCACACAAGAGCTGAATGAAAAATAGTCCTCTCCTTTCTGAAGAAAATCCTGTGTTTCTGTATCTAGCAACTGACTGGCATGCACAAGACTTTCTTCTCCTCAGGATATGAATGTCTCCATCATACACCTACATATTTGGCATATAATAAGTTTTTAGGCAGTCCTCACAGATGCCTTGATCACCACCATGCTTTTTCTCCAACTTTCACCAAAACTGGGACTGTAGACAATAGCAATCTGTTCTGTGTAGACTGCAGATAAAAATGCATCCGAGGACTCTAATGTTTGACGAAGATGCTGCCAAGGCTGGTGCCAGAACATGTTCTAGAGAACTTGCTGTTGTGCTGTTGTTTCTCTGTCCCCTTGTCAATCCCACGAGCCTTTTCATGTTTTTCTCAAGATCCCTCCAGTCTCTTTCCCATTTTCAGACTGGCCAAAACACAGCTCCGAATTTGGCAGCAATTCCCTAAGCAAAGAATTCATCCATATTTTTCTCCAAATGCATCAGAGCGTGTGAGGATATTCTGAAAGAATATGGAGAGGAGGGATTTGACATGGAAGGAAGTATGAAAAACTGCATAAAAACTGAAAAATTCCCAAGTAATAAATCATACATGTGATGACTCAGCCGGTGTAAGGAACTGAAGCACTCAAAGCACCTCTGATTCAGGTACAGACACTTGGACACTGGTGTCAGATGTCCGTGCTAGTTTCCACGCTGGCAAGAGCAAGGAGCTTGTGAAGAGCTCACTACCCATTCTCACTAGGACAAACAGAACAAATTAGCAGATTTTCTTAGACCAAGAACAGAAAATGAAGGCACTTCCTTTCCTCTTTCCCTATAGCTACATTTCTCTTTCCTGCCTATCTAACGGACTATCTAGCACAACCATGCTCTCTCCCTCAGAAACCTACATCTCCAGTGTGGAGTTCAGCTACCTGAAAGACCAGCATCTAAACTTCCTTCTGGAAATAAAAATAACCCCCCATCTAAGTGGCATCTTAGATTGCCATCTAAGACAAGATAAGAAACATTTTCAAAGTATGATCACATACTGAAATTACTTTTGTGTCAGACACAACAGCTTATGAAGATGTTTAAAAAATACACTTTGATTCAAAGTGCTCTTCATTACCTGAGTATGAAATTTTAACTTTTTGTTTTGTGATTTTAGTATCATGTGAAAGATTCTATTGTTAGATTTGTTTCACACTGAGTCTGACTTTGTGTCCCATCCTCCATTTGATCAGGAGAGTGTACATTCTTTATTATTGACACAGTGTGTTTTCAAGGCAATTGCATCTTTTTTCCAGATTTCTGCATTTCTGAAAAAAAAAGCAAAACACTTAGGCTTAGTACTCTTGTATGCATTCTAAACAAACCACATTTTTAATATCTGAGAAAGAGTTTTCATATATGACGTAATGTCAAGAAGTGTTTTTTTTCAACCAGTCAGCAAAATTAAGTTCTAATGGAATTAATTATCCCTCACATAAAAAGCAAGTGCTGGCAATGTGGCATCTTAAGAAGCAGAAGCAGAATTTAAATATGATTTTTAAATATTTTTTAAAATTAAAAATCACATTACCTATTAACATTTATTGTCTACAGACAATTTTTTATCCCTAGACAAGTTGTAACACAAAATGTCAATTCTCTGCTGTTAAAAACGTGAATTATTTGTTTGTACTTTAAGTTGTTTCCCCTTGAAATGACTGAAAATATATTTTTGGGAGTAGTTTTCAGTGTTTTTCAATATTATGCATTTCTTCTGTGGGGCTTTTCACCTAAAAATAACTACCTACCTTGAGATCTTCACACTCTTCACTCTGTCTATTTTAAATATTTTGCGCACACTACAAAGTGACAGTATATTTTTAAGGAACTACAACTATGGTCCTTTGTTTCTATATCCTGTTTGCAAAGATTTGTAAATAAAAATTACATAAAACTCCATAAGGTAGTTTGGGGTTCTTTTTCTTATTTTTTTAATCGATTATCCAAAAGCACTGACATCAGTATCTGTACCATTTATGTAAAATACTTCAATAATTTTAATGTAAGAGAACAAGCTCATTCTAATATTTAATAGCAAAAAGGTCAATTGAAAACAGATTCTTTGTTCAGCTTGCTTTGAATTTTCAACAATTAGTTGATCAGTTGTGGTTTTTGAAAAATCTAAGTACAGTCCCAGAGCTGTAGGACATCTTGGATTTTTTTTTAACCAATCCTTATGTATTGAAAATCTCTTTACTCATCAGGAAATCTGAATAAACATTAAATAAAAACTTTTATTTTACTACAGTCATAGAAAAATTTTCTGAATCACCTTAACTAACACAATGAAAATAGAAAATGCAATAAATATTGACTAATTTTAATGTTGCTTGGCTTTGGACTGTCAGGATGATTAGCTTTTTAAAAGAATTCTTTCACGAGAGCTTGGGAGATCTATAAAAAAAACCCAGAATATCTGGGTTAGACTAGTTATAGTCTGAGTAAATTGCTGTGTTTTGAGTAAGTGATTCCTCTTCTTCTGGGTGCTGTTTGGTGAAGAATTGAGAGTTAAAAAGAACAGATATGACAGGCAGCATCGTGTACGTAACCCAGATACAACTGGGGTGAGAAAGCACAAAGATGATCCCTTCTATATCTGTCACTCACAAAGATGATGGGCAAGAGCTTTTGAACTGGTGAATGCCACCTCCTGAATTACTTTGTCAGATGATAGTCAACAGTAGGCTTTGATTGCCAGAAATGTCAGCTGTCTACCTCATCAGCTGAAGGGATTTATGTGTGTGGGCATCGACTGTCATCTGGAAGCTGCCCCTTCACTGATGGCCACCCTACAGTGCTCAGGCAGTATTGTCCCCAGGCTTCAGACACTACTTGGTGCTGGTGTCTGTGTGTCTCTGATGAGAGACATCTGGCAGTCAGATGTGCCAGCTGCACTGCCAGCTCAGTTCCCTGCCTACCACTCTGCAGTTTATGGAGAGCTGGAAGCTGTTCCATGGGTGCAGAGCTCCATTCCCAAAGCCCAGCTGCTCTCAGGTTGCAGACCAGAACGGCTTCTGAAGAGTACACTGAAAATTACTGGGCTGAAAGGTAATGGCATCCTGATAGTGGTGTGTTTCTTTATCAGGGGCTATTTTTGCAGGGCTGAGCTAAGAAACAGGAGAGCCTAGGAACCAGCTGCCAAAAGCCTCCTCAATGTGCCATGCAGATAAGCAGAGGAAAAACACCAGGCAATCTGGAATGGCTCCCACATGCCCACAGAGCATGCAGATGTAAATGTCATAGTATGAGCTTTTCTGCACTCACACATACTCCTATTCAAATGTCAGATCACTAAGAGCATAGGGACGCCTTTAAAATTAACATGAATGTATGGCCAGAGGTACTAACAGAATCATTTCTCTCCTAAAAGGTTTTCCTTAGTTTAATTTTGGGTTTTTTGTTATGTTAAACACTCCTTCTAGCTAAAGTTCCCTGACTCAGAGTTCTCAGTATTAACACCTGAGAACAAAATCACAGATCAGTATTTTGAAACCAAATGTGTTCTGAAAACTGTCAAGAGATCTGTGATGTTTTCAATTCATTTTGTTTAAACTGCGTTAACCTCTTAAAGGACACAGCTTAGTCATCTGTATATCATTCTATGAATTACTGCAGTGCACTCTTATCTCGGGCAGAAGGCTTTACCATTTTAAGTACTTGTAGCTGCACTGGTGCTCAGAAGAATATTAAACACATTCGAATAAAAGATTGCAGCTGAAAAGAAAAAATGTCTTTTGTATTTGGTTTACTGACTGAAAGCAGTAGAAGAGTATTTGAGTTCTAAAATCCTATATATATATGTATGAAAAATAACAGTTAAAAAAATGTTTTTCCAGTCATAGAAAGATGTTTTACTGGTACACAAGCAAAGTTTCTGCTTTCATGAAAGGAAAATGGATTTTAAAAGTTTGAGAAGATTACAAGATGAAACACGAAGTAACTCCATTGAAATTAGGCAGCTACAAGAACAGAGCAAGTCAAAGTGCACATTTCAGAGTAGGGCCAGCACATCCTGATTATCAACATTAAAATGCAATGGAAAAACACAAGTCAGCTGCAGTAACATTCTCATTCTCAGAACACTAAAAATCAGTGTTTGTACTTTAAAAAGAGTGTACCATTCTGTGGTTTTCTCTTACTCAACTGCCCCTTTTATTTAAGAATTTTTGTCCTGACTACTTTCTTCACTTCCATTTAAAAAGAATCAAGCCTCAAAAGGCAGAAGTTGCTCAATGTGGATATTTCTTTTTCTTTCTTTCACCTTAAGAACCAAAAGTTTACCTTTACATTCAAAAGCAAAAAAATACAGCAAATGTCCAACATTTTTTTCATTTTTTTTTCACTTAGTTAGGATGGTGGCAATGAAAGCTTATTTTAGAGCTGCTTGTTTAGACACTAAAGTGCCCATAAAAGAGAGAATTTATCCTAACTGTATGCCAGAGATATGCAGGTTAAAAATAGCATGGTAGTGAAGCAAAACACATGATTACACTGTGCCAGATGACAACAAAATGGCCTAGCAATGGAAAAGAAATTAATTCTATATACAGTAAGCTTTTCTCAAGTGCTCTTATTTTCTACACAGATTTTCTTTTCCCATTTATCCTGTACTATAGTATGACTCAAAAGCAGAATAGGTAACAAAATGAAGTGTTAACTACAAGTTAGAGATATGCTACTAGATCTTGGTGTTTGGGGAGGTGGGAGGGATTGTTTTGTAGGCAACAAATTCTAGATTTTATCCATTAAATGTCTTAATAATCGTATTTCTGTTAAGCAACAAAAGAATCTATTAACAAATTATCAAACAAAAGGCAATTCTAATATTTTGTATATCATTAGTTTAAATACCTCACAGGATGTATTTCTTATAACAGTACTCAATGTGCTTTGAGAACTGAATTTATTCAAGAGTTTGGTTTTCATATTAAGTTATCTCTTTCTTTTATAGACAGAGAATGTTTTACAATTTTTTTCCTTCTCTTAATTTGCAAAAAGTACAAGTTAGCAAAGAGATACAATTTAGAATCCAATTTTTTAAAAATTAGGTCATTATTAAAATTGCTATACATAAAGCATAATAAAGACAAAGTTTAAAGTGCAAAGAGGTTCTTCCTAACTTATGCTAAGAAATGTTTACAATGAACATGAATAATGAAATGAAAGGAAATTAGTCTGACTATTGTTGTTATTATACAGAGAATTAAAGCTTTTGAGAATAAACCACACTTCAAAATTATCTGAATATCTAGAAGAGCAAATTTCAAGTACTTGGAGAGTTTATGATCCTTCTTGGGAAGTTAACATTACTGGCCATAATAGGTGTGTAATAAAACTAATTTTCTAATACAAAGGAAAAGCATTTTTTAAAATCCTCAAGACTATACATTTTTATTTAAATCCATTACACGTGCTCAAATCCCTCAAATGCAGTATTGTCAATACAGTAACTCCTCCCTCCCCAAATTGATTATGTCTCTGTATATTTGCTACAGATAATGAATCAACATTTTTAGTATTTAAAGAAACCCAATGGTGTTATCAATTGTATTATTTGTTAAGTGATTTACAGTCAAAACCATAGTATTGATCAGACTCCATCTTTGACAGAAATAAACAAATGGAACATCTATTACTTTACCCTTCTCTGTTTGCACGTGTTTGTTTTCACACATGTTTAGCTGTTTATTTTGACAAACATGGTTTTATTTGTCCACAGAGGAAATGGTGCCATTAATCAGGTAATTATGAGTGCAAAACTGCTCATTGGGCATTTAATTGTCAGAGTACACAAAGCATTTCACCTAACTGATCTTTTAATGGTTAAAGAGGCTGAATACTAGGCTACTTAGGGGCTGAAACCTGATAATCTTAAATACAAAATGAAACTCAAAAGTTATTAAGTATGCACGCTTGCTGCTTTCCTTTTTTCCTAGGCAGCGAAACCTTTTTAAAGTTGGAGATGGAGCTGCCTGAACTCCAAGGCTCCTCACTCTGAAGCAAGGAGATCCCTACTGCTCCTGCCAGTGTTGGTGGGACACAGAGTGTGCCCTCGCTTTGCACTGCTCAGGCCTCTCTGCGAATGGCTTTTTCACCTTTGCTGCAGAAAGTCTCAGGGCACTCGTACCTGATCTTTGAGAACTGTGATTATTTCAGAAAGGAGACAATCTTAAACAGTATCCCCACAGAAACAAATGCATATGTAGGATACAGATATATATTTTAATATTAAAAGAAGTTTATTAGATAATTTATTAATTTCTTTCTTAAGACCTCTGATTTGACTCTTTCTGCCTCTGTCAATAATTAGGCAATGTATCTTACAGCTTTCAGATTGTAAGTGGGTTTCTACAAATAATCCTTACTATTATAATAAACATCCTCTGACATTCTCCTACTTTCACAAATCCCTATCCAAGCAACCTGTTCACATGAATTATGTCCAGTGTAATTTCAGTATAACCTCTGGAACTGGCAAACAGTAGAACATCTTTTAGTGTTAAAAGCATTAACAGAGCCTGTGGCTGATTTTACCACAAGCAGACTCAAATCTAGCCCCGAATTTAACACTATTTCATATATTAAGTCTATGACAACTTTGAAACAATTTTCAATTTGATATGTCCTCACAAAATGTAGACAGAAGGTCAGTTGCAGAAAAACAAAGATAAAACCACACAGGAAATCTATTTCAATTTTATAAATCTGTTTTAGAAAAAAAAATCAACACATTCAAGGAGCAATGTACACACAATTATTTCTAGAACAAGTTCTTGTTTGAACAAGACCTTCTTGTGTCTTATTCAGATTGGTTGCAGCAAACAAACTCATTAGAACAACAAATCCAAGTTCCAGAGAATAAAGCCTGGCAAGACCTCGACGCTTCTCAAAGATTTATGCTCTTCCACTTTTTGACTGATGCTGAATCAACTGTTCTGTAGTTTTCTTAAAAAATCAGGATTTTATGATTTTTTATGGTTTGATGATTCTTAAAAAAATAAAATATAAGGAGCAATACTGGTGATTGAAATTTTGTATAGTTCAGTGTGTAATTCAAAAGTTCTGCTTATGATGACTATGTATAAGCAGAGGTTTAAATATTTTTTTTTTTTTTAATTAGTGAGTCCTTGCAATTTTTCTTATGCCTTACTTCTGCTTTGAAAATCCAGAAATACACAGTTTGGAAAGCTACTTGAAGGATTTTATGTGGGATATTACATGAAATACAAGAAACTTTCTCAGTCTCACCAGACCATCTGACCCGCATGATGACAGAGCACAGCTTTGCAGGATTTACCGCAGTCCGGGTTCGTCTCTTCGTGTCCCCCTTCAGTGCTGTGTCAGGATAAAACCTTCTCAGGCAGGTTTTGAATGTCTGTGCTGGCCTCAGACAGATACTACTCCCAGCTCTTCAGGTGGGCAATTGAACCTAACTCAACCATGGAATAGCAGGAAAATATTATTAGGTTGAGACCTTAAGAGGTAATTTTGCCCAAACTCAAGGCAGGGCTCACTTGAAAGACAGATTTGCCTGTTCTAGTGATGGCTATTCCACTGCTCCCCTGACCAACCTCTCCCTTGGTTATGAGAGTGTACCATCACTCAAGTGCCCAAGAATTTAGCTACAGATGTGTCTACGTACAATACAGTAGTTGAGGCAAAATTATTATAGTTACATCAGTAAATCTTATTAAGAAAACAAACCCCTCTTAACCCCAAAGTTACAGAACAAAATGCACCCTGTTTCAAACCTTGAAATCACAGCCACACTTTTAAAATATACTTCTAACTTTATATTTCTTATGCTTGCACATTATTTTACGCATGGTTCTTCAGTCTAAGATGAAGTTTTTCGCGTATCTGGCCTTTACTTCTTTACTTGAAAAGGTAATATATACTTTATAGACTATTATAAATGCTATTTGTCAAAAATTGGAGTAACTGTTTATCGGTTTAGAATAGAGAATTTAACCCGCTATTATCTGTGGATTTTCACTAAAAGCACTCTTTTCACCTACAAAATATCTACAGTTATTCTGAAGCATATATTATTCACATATCATATATTATCTGATATATCAGAGTTTGTTAATCTCACAACTAGGAAATACAGGGTACTCTTCTGAGTTGTAATCAGGCATGAAATATGAGATGTTTGTTTCTTAGGTACAATGTATTATTAAATATGGATTCCTTTGTATTGCAAATTTTCTGTAAATATTTGTGTTTATAGCTTTGACTGTCTCATAGAATTACACTTTAAAAGCAATGTAACACTCTGCCTAACATTTTTATTTTAATTGGAATTCAGAGTGTTTGTATATATATGTATGTATTAGCTATGAAGCCAGGCAGTTGCACACTCAAGCAAAAGCATTCAGATAGCTTTCAGAGTCAACTGAAAGGCAAGGTGGTCTGACCTTCATTCTGTCATTTGCATATGCAAAAGTAAAAGTCAGATTAAGGAGGCTTTGAAAACGTTGCATCTTCATAAACAATTGGGAAACCAACAATAATAATTGACAAGCAATTGATAAAAAGACTACAGTTTCCAGAAATCTATTTTCAATGCCTTCTCTAGAACATAGTAGCACATATCTCCAGTTATCTAAGTATATGGTCTTTAAAACGACCTGTCATTAGCATCAAGCTATTTCAAATATATTTCAAAAATAATACCTATTTGAGGAAAATATATTTCATGTCCATTTTATATTCCAAATATAAAACCACATAATGGTTTACACATTAAACGAGATTGGGGTTCATAATCACTGAAATAACAAAAAAAAAATGGTTTTCTGGAAGAACTAAACTTTCCCAAAGCAATCAGATTTTTCTTTTTTTTTTATTCACAGCTGCAAGTTGAATAGAAAAATAAACTTGCTCCTTTCATTTGTACTATCTAGTCTGGGACATAATTTAGGAAAGAATATTATGGAGCTGATAAAACATTACACAAGTGCTTTGTATAGGCATCAGTAAATTATGCACAGTAAATTTGCTTTTTCTCCCCTTTACCATGAAGAACACTTTTTCAAATAATTGCTGTAAACTTTCTACAAACTCTTAACTCCAAAGAAAATAGTAAAATCTAAAATAAATTAAATTAACTGTCATGAAAGCACATTTCTAACCTTTCTAAACTCCTTGGATGTCATACTCAGACCCATGATATTTAACACCACTGTTCACATGGTTGTGCTAACCATTAAGTGATGATAAACAGTAAAGCATGCGCAAATGATACATAATTTTATGTTGCATTCCCCAATCCCCATTCCCCATTACAAATCACACTAGAATTTCTGTGGTCAGGTCATATACTGTGCTAGGCCAGGCAGCATGTGATGTCACTCCCCTGATAATCATAAACATTATGCACAGATTTTATCTACTGGTCAAAAGAAACCTGTAATTAGTGACTAAGCCAACCAGATCTAATAAAATGACAGGGTCTTTCCAGTCCTATAAGTATGGACTAATCAAATCCCTTAAAAACTCCCACTGCTGCCTAACACACTGTATGTCTTTTCAGAAAAGTGCATATTCTAAAAAAATCTACGAAAATATCACGAGCATTTCTGAGATGTCTGAGGCTCACTTGTGCCCCTTCACCTTCCTCTGCCTTGCTGTGCCTGCAAGTTTCCTGAGATATCACTGGTCAATGAAGGCAATTACTCATCTTGTTTTTATATAGTTATTTTTAAACTGATTCGTGTATGTTCTGACAACAGGATCCAGTACCTTCATTGCAGGAACTAGGGCAATTTTAATGTATCCCAGTAATTAGGGATTTGGATTTTCCACATATAGATACACATATATCTATCTATGTCACTGCATATCCTGATGTTATCTTAATTAGATTTGAATTAAAGGCTATTTATTTTGGACAGAGCTCATACTTAATTGAACATTTTAATTTTCAATTGGCAGGCCTAGAGGAGATCTGAGTTTGCAGTTAGAGATACTGCTTTTAGTGTAAACGGGATACAAATAAACATCAGAAGATATCAGTGAATAAAGAGTGAACAGAAAAATGGTGAAATATTTTTTTTTTGTCTTAAAGATAAAACCATCCTTTGAATATAGAACAGCATTCTCCACATCCTGTTCTTTTATTGACATATTGGAGTAGTGAAACTTCCTGCTCTTGTTTTATGGTGTCAATAAGATGAGAGGTCCACAATGAACCTCCTTTACCTTACATGTCTCATAGGTCCTGCTCTGGAACATCCCATATCCTGACACGTTTTTTTGCTCAGCCTATCTTGCTTCCTATGCTCAATCCTTGTGGATTCTTTCAGCTGCTTAGAAGGAATACTTTCAGGGAGGTATTTGAGCAGAGATATGTTTTTATTACATGGGAAAGGAGCTGAAGATAAGGGAGAAGGAATGTCTCCTTTGCTATCTGCCAATGCACTCTGCTGCTGAAAGAAGTGCAAATTCCTGAATGCTCCCTCCATGGGTAAGAAAGGGCTAGAAGCAGTTTGTTAAATGACCTTACCATCACCAAAAAGTCTGTATCTATTACTATAGATATCAATTTTGCAGTGCATAGATACATAATGCTTTTTTTGCTAACAGTAGTAAATCATATTAATTCTATGGATCGAGTTGTACTAAATTTCTTTTGTTAGCAACAAAAAGTATTAGCAAGTTTACTAATACTGAGGACTTTACTAGAAAATATGACTCAGCAAGGATCATGGGAATTATCCTTTTATGTTAAAATTATTTGTACATTTTACAAAAATATAGAAGCAAATCCAACCACTTACTTTTGTATATATGGATGCATTCTTTCATCATTCGAAGAAACAATACAACTTTTTTCATTGTGAAGCAAAAAGAAAAACAGAGGTGGTCCTGGGGATGTGCTGTAGTTGTGCAGTATGTACGCATTCATCACAGATGAGGAGTTTATACTTTTATCTAAGCTGCACAAGGTTTTATCCCTCCTGCCATCAGCTCTTCAAGGAGCCCATCTCTGGATTCTTCAAGACTGGCTGCGCTCCCACTAGGCTGCTCTAGAGACTGTCCCTGCTACCACCCAGTCCCTGACTTTTTACTTTTAGCCACAGATGGAGGGGATTTGCCATGAGGGGTTTTATGATCTGAGGACTAGCTTAATTAGCTAGGGGAACAGCGTGTGCAGGAGACTCAGAAACCAGTGCTTGCTCCTGCAGCACTGGAGCCTGAGAAATACCAAAGTCCAGGACACAGCTCTCCTCTCTATATAGTTCATCAGTAAATTTTATCACACACTTTCTAATGATTCATTTTCTCTGTCTTGCAACTGTAAAACACTTATTAATAACTTTAGCTATACACTAAGCACAGGGGTACAGCACTTGCCGTTAGCAGCCTTGCACATTCAGTTTATGCTACACATCTTTAAATAATGTTTAAAAATTATTTCCTGTATAAGACTCCAGGTGTCCTGCACTGTTAGTGCTGTGAGGTATTGTAGATATCCCACTTGTTAGTCCTTTATCAAACTGCTTATCAGTGACATTCCAGCAGTTCAACTGCAGAACTATAAACAGTCAGACTTCTGCTCTCCAGGCCTGCAAAATGTTTCTTTAGTCTTAATTCTGAGGTCATGTTTCTCAGAAACAGTTTATTATCTAAATGAAATTTTAAGTATCTTGCACACAAACCATTTCAATAGCCTCATTTGTTCCTCCTGGATCAAAGGATTTTGAAATGTTTACTTTTGAATACTCAGATGAGTCTTGCACCCAGACAACCACGAATTACCTCTATTTCATCTCTATTCTGGCAGAATTGATGAAAAGTGAACCTTTCTGAATCTGGACCTCTCTTCTGATCCCACAGGCTTACAGGACATACAGGCAAGCTCAAGTTTGTTTCTCAGATCTCACTCCTGGAAATACTATGGTTCTCAGAGATGTGTCTTTATTTAAAACTATTTGCAATCATTTAAAATTATTTAAAACACTGTCAGTTCCTCGGTTTAAGCTCTGCCTCCTGGCCAGAGATCGCTGCAAGGAATGTTTAGCTTAGAGGTGAGGTTTGTTTGTACTGAGATAATAGACTATGAATTGGTGTAGGAGAGACACAAACATGTCCTGTTCTACTATAAAGATGGTAAGCTCTGTGAAGAGGTCTGGTATACTGCAGTGGGCGTTAACTTTTCAAATTTATTCATCTAATTGGATCCTTTGAGGTCAAATAATTTTACATGGTTGACCAGCACATTTTTTTTGTGTTGTTTATGGTTACTTCCATGTGTAAACCCACTTGCTTTCCTAGACCTGTTTGGCATGAAGGCTGAAATCTGCTGGACAGTTTTTGTATGTTAAATTTGTCTAACTAATAAATTTATCCAGCTGCAGAAGGAGAACAATGGCTAAGCCCAAGCATGCAACTCAGCCTGACAAGCCCAAGGATATTGAAGAAGACATTTTACAAGAACAGTAATGGCACTGGAAATGACAGGCTATATCCTTAAATATAAACTCAAGACCATCAATACAATTTTGCATTTCTAGCAGCAACAATCCAGTAACCCAAATTAAATATTATCAGTTCAAAAGACAGTGGAAGCAAAAATTATACACATTAGAAAAGTCTGAGTAGCTACAAAAATAAAACTGGACTTGACTAACCAAAAAACCCTAACTAAACAAACAAAAAAAAAATCATAAAATCCAAAGATCATCAAAATACACTAAAATGAGAAGGAAAAAGGTGTGAAAGGTTGAAGGGCTGAAAGTGTCATTATTAGTGTTCGTGAATGCATATTCAGCTTTTCTCTTCTTGGTGTCTGCAATCAGGCAATTAAATACCCATCACTACTTCAGCGCTACTAGTCTGTATAGCCGCAGAAAAATTAGAAAATAACATTTTAAATGACTTGGTATTTAGTTAGTAGATAAAAATGGATCACTTATCTGGATGTTCCCAAGTTTATCTTTCTAAAAAAAGGTCATGATGAATTCTTTGAAGGTCTCAATGCTCAGATTCAGCAGAAAAAAAAAAAAAAACCCTAGTTTCCAACTTTGCCTTTCCTAACTGTGGCCTGTTCTCCCTGTTTTCTGTTCGTGGCTGTGCATCTGGCCTGGAGTTCACAGATGCTGGAGACACTGAACTCTACTGGCAATCATATGCACAGAAAAAAAGAAATCTATCTTTTGAAAAATTGGTTTTAATACAGAGGAACAGCTGAAGGCCACTGGGGGTTGAACTTTTTAAATGTAAGACTGGAAGGCATTTGTAGGAGGTTGTTGCCTACAACAAAAGTAGATTGGCTTATTACCATGATATCATTCGAAATTTATTGGAATTAATATGAGTCACTGAATGGATTTCACAACATTTCTAAGAGAGATCTAAACGAACAGCAATACAACTGAGTGTAATAGTCTGAAAAACTGAGGCTGTAGCCAACTGCCACTATGTAACATCAACAATCATCAGATTAAATGACAGGATCAAAATACACACCCCCTGAGCAGTCAACTTATATTTCTGTAAGTAACGGAAGTTGTACCAACTACAATTCACGTTGACAATCATACAAAAACTTAGTTATAAATTAAACATTTTAAAACGCAGTATAAAAATATTTTGCTATGTTGTGAATGTTTACTTTCCAACTAACCCGCTTATTATTTCCAAGCATTACATTCCCAGCATTGCCACAGTGTACACACAGCAATGTGGCTCAAGATCTGGACACGTTACTGACACCCGATGTAGAAAACACAATAGCAGAATTTGTTTCCAGCCTTATCCTCTCTCCGAGTGCGGAGTAACAGCCCTCTGTTATTTTCGTGACGCTTTAGCAGGAGACAATGCCTTTCAGGAACCTCGCTGGGGGCCTGAGCAGCCATCGCACACCTGACCGATTCCAGGCTCTCCGTGCTCTGGGAAGAGCCAAATCCCCGCCCCGTGGGCTTTCTGTGACAAGGTATTTCTGTTCCCAGCACGTTTAGCGCCGCAAAACTTGTCAGAGAGCTAAAAGGGCGCTTTATACGTTAATTTTGGAGGTTTGCCCGTCTAAACTCAATCCCGGCGCCGGGCGTCTCCGCCCGTCCCGGCGGCTCCGGCGGAACCCGGCCGGCCGGAGGCTCCCCGGCCGCGGCGGGCGCACGCCTCTGCTGCGGAGCGGAGCGCCGCTGCCGCCGGCCCGGCTCCGCGGCGGCCCCGCGGGCGCGGAAGCGGCGCGCAGCCCCCGAGCAGCAGCGTTTGGGGTTCCCTCCCTTCCGCGAGCCCAAACTCCGCTCCAACGCGCTTATTTCCTCCTGCCTCCCAAGCCAGCTTCCTGCCCGCGCTGCCACCGCTTCTCCCCGGCATCCCGCCCGCCGCGCCGCGCCGCCCCGCCGGTTCGCGGGCGGCCCGGGACGGGGCGGCGGGGGCGGTGGGCGGCCCGCGGGCGGCCCCGATTGGCGCAGCCGGCGCACGTGGGGCCGCCCTCACGCCTCGGCGCTGGCAGCGCGGCCGGCCGCGCCGCGGGGCTCGGCCGGGCAGGGCGGCGGAGCGCAGCGTGCTCCGCGCCGCTCCGCTCCGCTCCGCTCCGCGCGGGTCTCCGCGCACCGCACGCCGCGCCGAGGAGAGGAGAGAGGAGTCGAGCCGAGCTGAGCCTACGGAAAGGTGGGCGTGGGGGCGGCACACGCCGCGCTGCGGGTCGCGGTGGCCGTGGGGCGGGCGATGTGCCCATCGGTTCCCTCGGTGGCGCGCCGCGCCCGCCCCGTTGGGGCTGCGGGCTGCGCGGCGCCCGCGGGCGGAGCTCTCGGAGGGAGCGGGGCAGCGAGTTACTGAGTGATCAACTCCGCGGTGGCGTCCTCGGCCCCGGCACGGCGCCGGGACCTCCTGGGCGCCCCGGGGGTGCCGGGCAGAGGCAGCCGGGGCTGCACCCCGGGGGGAGGCGGCCGTTCCCGCGGGCGGGGGCGGCCGCTGCCGGAGCCGCGCAGCTCCGCCGAGCGCCGTCTGCGGCGCGGCTGGGGCGAGGCGGGCGGTTTGTCCGGCAGCGCAGCCCTTCAGCCCGCGTCGTCGGAGACTGTGGGAGCAGGGGGGCCCCGGCCCTGCAGCCACCCCCCGGCACAGGGGGCTTTGCTCTGACACCGGCCCCAAGGTCTGCGCTGCCGGGAGCCGCCGGTGCAGCCCGGCGGTGGTCGGTCCCTGTTGACCATCCTCAGGAGGTTCTGCGGGTGGTGAAGAGCAGCGCAGAACCGGCCAGTAAACGTTAAGCAGATGTACTGGTCCCCTTCCAACACGATGTTTCAGGAGTAACCTTGACAGTCCAGTGAAACGATCACCACCACCATCCGGCTTTCTGTTTGAGCCAGCTTTGTTAATGGAAAAGTAAAATCTACAGTAGCTGTCGTTATTACCCACTTGTCTTGTGCTGATGCTGATGAAATCTGAAGTTCAAGGAAATATTTACCATTATTTATAGAAATGTGTTATTCTTTTTTCATCATATTTTGCCCCCTGTCAAATAGAGGAGCGTATGTTTAAGGAATTACATCACTTTGCAAATCACTCTATCTTTCTCTAAATATAAACTGTCTTTTAGGATGTCTTCAACTTGGCTGTTTTCCTTTTGTGAGTCAGAGCTAGTGTTACTGCTTTTCATTGCTTGTACAGGCTCCACAGATCCATGACACCTCTCTTAAGAGTTTTAAGAGTTGTTGCTCATGTGATGGGGATCATCTGGCAACTCTGCTTAACGTTACTGAGGCAGACAGGACCTTTTCCAGCCTGAAATACTGGAGGATGACAATAAGGTATCTTGATTCTCTTTTGGTTATGACATCTAATCAATGCTGTAGTGATTAACTGTAGGGGAGGTCTGTGATCTGCCGCCTTTTGTAAGGGAGGAGTAAGCAGAGGGCAGGGAGGTTGTGACTTGCTGGTGATGCACTGAGTTAGCAACTCAGGGGTTTCTTTTTCACATCTGTAGTTTCCAGGCACACTTTACCCCTGATTTTTTTTCTGTAATTTTAGTAAGTTATTTTAATGAAGCCCTTAGAACTCGAAACGTAATGAACACAGAATACTTGT
Organism: Sitta carolinensis; assembly: GCA_032173965.1. Classification (NCBI taxonomy): domain Eukaryota; kingdom Metazoa; phylum Chordata; class Aves; order Passeriformes; family Sittidae; genus Sitta; species Sitta carolinensis. Next base: position 16,025,846 of record JAVUNC010000006.1, on the reverse strand, counting down.
GGTAGTTTGAGTGCAAGTAATCATAATGGGGAGTTGGGCATTAAGTTTTTTTCCCCCTGTGCTCTGTGTATAGGAATTTACAGCTTCTTGCCCCTAGGAAGAATATTCCCCATGGGATTGATGTTATTCTGCTTGGTAAATGCTTGAAAAAGTCACTTTCAGTGAAATGTTTAAGGCCTTTCTGCTTGAGGGAATGCAGTTACATTATAGTCATGCCACCCTCATTTCCCTTCTGTTACTCTTGATTTTCTTCAGGACTGTGCTTTAAGATTGCATGGCACCTTTAAAAATGCACTAAGATAGAACAGTGAAAATAGAAAGTACTGCAACCTTTTGAGTGTAGAGTGAAAACACCATTTTGGAAGTTAGCCCAATCACCATTTTGTGACATCTTTCTCAGGTGAAGGAATTTGCAGGTGGGGAAAAAAGGCTATGAAGAATTGTGCAATGGGAAGTAAGGGGTATCTTACCCTTGAGTAAGAGTGCTTGCTGTGATGTCTGAGATTTCTATTAACTGGCACATGTTGATCTCTCATCTCTATTTCATTTCTCCTCAAGTTTCTGAGTATCTCCTAGACATGGTCTGGATAGAAACATGTCAAATCAGGAAAGCATGATGATAATATGGTGGTGTGAGCTGTGGAAGGGTCAAAGAGAAGTATTTTATGTTTTGGTTTTTTTTCCTTCCAGATTTATATTCACCTCAGTCCTGTGTGCATGTGGGTTGTTCAGACAGTGAGGATAATATAAGAAATTTATGAAGTCTTCGTATGAAGGATTTTTTGTTTTCCTCCTAGTTGAATATTTTCTCTTTGTACTACTTAAGGGTAGTTATACTAGAAGTTCATTTCTTAAGTAAGATGAATTCATCAGTGGATTCTTCTTGTGTCTGTAGTGTTGTTATTAGATTTAAGCATGCATTTTAGAAAACTTAAAAATACCTTTTTAAAAAATGCAGCTTGTAAGGTTATATGGGATAAGATGTTTTCTGTTTTATTATGAATAAACTTCTGTGAAATGCCAGTGCTGTAAGATAGTAGCTGTTTGTCTTCTCTGGGGAGAAGCATGATGTCTAAGTAAAAGTGCATTTATTCTTTCTTCTTTTCGTGTAACTTAATATCTATTTCCAGTGTCCAGCTGCTTAGCTAACATTTCCAAGGCTGTACAAAAGTGTTTTAATCACAGGCGTCGAGATAATATGATGGTAAGACAAACCTGTCTTCTGTTTTTAACCAAGCAGGAATCCTGTAGCTAACGTGTGCAGAGAAAAATCTTAAGTCCTTCAAGGGAACACTTAATTTGCCTAGTCCTGGATTGGTGGTCTCTATTGATGTTGGGGATTTGAAAACTGGATGAACTAAAAAGACTTGACATTAATTTATATTATATCCAGACATGCCAGTGAATTCATTAATACACTTTTGCATATAACTACAGCAGTTAGTGCTGGTTTAACTGTATAGAAGCATGTTTAAATTTAGACTTTTGGTTCGCTTGTTTCTTGTTCTGAGTCAGGACATACAAACTAGGATGTATCTAGTATTTTATCAGTGCCAGTAAGCATTGCCTGATTGTTTACAGTTTCTCGTTGTGTAGAATTCCTTGGTTATACAGATCTTTAATTCTATCCCCAACAAATTTCTTACGCTTGGAGAAAAGGAGAGGCAAATAGTAACAATAATTCAAAACAAAAACCTGTGTTAACAAGAGAAGGGAGTATTGGTTTTCCTGCTTAAATGAGTCATAGAAGATTTAGGCTGTGGTGTGCAGGGAGGAACTCTGGTTTTAGGGGAGTATGAGGAAGGACATTGCCTCTTACTACTTTTTTTTTTCCTCCTCTGGGTAATCTGCTATCTCAGAAATGAATGATGATTTCTCAAAAGCAAATGCATTTCAGAATCTATATATAGCAGAAATAAACTCATGAAATTTATTCGCTGGGTAACTGAGGGCCAAAATGAGTTCAGACCATTTAACAAAATCATTGTATTCAAACTCTTCTATCCTGAAAAACGTTTTTCCAGTAGACCATTTTCTTTTTCCAGTATACATTTCTTGGAGGCCCAGTTGACTTTTGGCATGTGTTGTTCATTGTGTTCTAGAGCTCATAGTTGAACATTAAGCTGCCTTTTTTCCATCTTAAGCTTAGGCAGACATCCTCTTCACCTGAGGTTTTTGACACAGACAGTGCTGTGGGGCTTCTTCGTCATGAGTATAAAAGATTCCTTTGTAAATGGGATTGCATGACTGAGTTAACTTGATATATTGCATATTCCTACTTTCCCTTTCATAATTTTTCTTTGCAGATAGTTTTGGGAAAGGATTCCTGCTGTGCTGAAGTACCGCAGGTCTGGGAGCAGTTTGGACTGTAATGTTCCTGGAAGGATGGGCTTGTTCTTTACAAGACAGCACTTGTATTGGATTTCTGATGCTTGGAAGACACAGGTTTCTATATGTGTGTGTTGTCAGTTTCAGACTTTTGTATGTAGATAACAGTGGTAATCGACTGTTAGCAGCCCCAAGGGAAAAAAAAATCCAGACATTTCTGTTCAGTAGCATTTTGATTTCCTTTATAAGACAGGAGCATTGTGGGAGTTCAAGGTTGCTCAGTGGTGCAGAATTCTTACCAGTGGCTATGAATACAAGTTATTAAAGGTTTTACTGTCATGAACTGTGGATTAAAGTCCAGCACTAAAAGCTGAACTTGGGTTTTTTCCCTTTAAACTTGGTTCTAATCTTGCTATAGACATGAGAATGGTGCCAGCTCCAGGAATCTTTGTCTGCTTTTTCTTCTGCCTTTACTATGTTGTGTGGTTTTAAACTTCAGGTGCTTTCACTTCATTATCTCTTCCTAGAGATTGCACATGTTTTTGATATATGCAAATTTTCTAAGTGGTGTAAAACACCTTGTGTAATTACAGATACATCCATTAATGATAGGGGGAACCCCAAGGTTATGTATATCTGTATGAAACACTAGGATGAAGAGACTTTGGAAAACAGATTTCTGGGTAGCTCGAGTTTTTCTTGTCTGTGCATAAAACAGTAAAATTAAATGTATAACTGTAATAAATAATAAAGTAGTTTGGGATTAGATTTCAATATAAGAAATATACTCCTACTTTAGTTAAAATGAGATATGGTTAAGTTATTAAGATTCTGCTGCTGTGGAAATAATTCCTTTTTCTTAATGCATCACTATAAGATAAAACTGGAAATGTAACTTTTGTAAAATTTGATGATTGCCTGAAATTCATCTGCAAAAAATAAATAGTTATAATTTCTTCTTGCTAGCTGTGCTGGCCAACAAGTTTGTTATTTATACATTTTGGTTTTGAGTTTCCTTTTCACAAGCCATTCTGTGTTATGCTTGCAGGTTGTTTTAGAAGACACTCCTATGTATCTTACAAATTCTTGCTTGGAGAACTAAAACAGTAATTCCTTATCTTTACAGTTTTGTGTTTTTTCAGGATTGTTGAGGTGCAAAATTGAAATATAATCTAAATTTGTTTCTACCTGTCCACTTGCTAGTGTATTTAGGAGGAGGGGAAGAACAAACAACTGGCCATATGCAGTATACACTTGGAAAACTCCCTCTTGGTAATTAACAGAAATCGTAGGGTGTTCACGAGCTTCCTCTTGAATTGTTTGCCTTTAATGGGCCATTATCTGAGCATATCAACTTTCTGTATTCATTTAAAAGGACACAGTGCTCAGTTCAATGTTGTTAATCATATATGGAAAGAAAGAAGGCAAGAATGATCAGTTATTGACAGATTTGCATTAGGCAGTTAGAGCGAGTTCCTGTTAGTTCATTTATTTCCTTGAGCTTGTAGGGCAGGTTTGTGACAGTGTAATAAAGTGTCCAAGTGCTCTGATAGGCCCGGAGGCTAGCGACTAGTCTATTAGCACCTCTGTGACTTGAATAGAAACATAACAAATAGTTTTTCAAAGTGGCAATTTGTTCACTGTACGTTAACAATCAACTCTACCCTCTAACAGCAAACACTTGTTAGTCTTGTAGGACTCCGTGCTGGGGCCTTAGGCTTCCAGGCAGCATGGAGAAAGGATGGATGCTCAGAGATGTACTCTTCTCACGGTAACAATGCAAAGGGGCTTCTTTCTGGCTTCCTGGTGGCCATCAGTTCCTTGCTGGTAGGCATCCACTGCAGGTGGGCTCTGCACCTTTGCCATGTTTTTAACTGAATGAAAGTTAACGAGATTCAGAGAGACAAAAGTGTCTGGTGTCTTTCCACAGGAAAGGGCCAACAAAAAACTCACATTCAGCTGCCCTTAGTGTCTTAAGGACAAATTTAAAGGTAGATGTTAAAACTCTAAATTCACAACTTAGTTTTGTCATTTTAAATCTAGATCTGTGGTAAAGAGGTTGCCTAAAGGAAGCAGTCTGACTTTAAAATACAAGAAGAAGATCACAGAACTGTACAACAGCTGAGCTTGGATGGGACCTCTGGAAGTTCCTTTTTAGCTTTATTATAGCGTTCTCTTAAGGAGAAAAGTGTTAAGCTTAGCTGTTTTTTGGACGGTGCTCTCAGGCTGATGGTGTGATTCTTAGGGTTGTCTGTGCATGGCCAAAAGTTTGACTTCATGATCTCCAAGGGCCCATTCCAGCTCAGGATGTTCTATGATTTGTTTTGGGAGATGTAGAAAGGAAGTTGCAGCTTGTAAATATAGAGGCTCACTAGTATGAGGGGATATCAAACAAAGAAGACTTTGTTTTGTTAGCAGACAGCTGAGTGAAGTCAGAGGCATATTCACAGAGGGAATGGAGTTCTTGGTTACTGGAACTGAGATTTTCCTGACTTATATTTTTTGAGCCTTAAATGGGGACCTTTTCAGTATCATCTTACACTGTGCCCAAGCTACTAATTTTTGTCTTGATCAGTACAGAATTTCGCTTTCAGTATAAACACACTTTCAATGTTTTTCTTTGAAGAAGCATTATTCTTGACTGATTTTAGAAAAACTCACAACTTGAGAAAATTAATGTATCAATTGTTTATTTAAGACATCAGTTTTACTGTAGCCTGTGTACATTTGCAGCTGTTCAGAAGTGTCTGTCAGAGGAGCAAAGAATGATTCAACAGCATATGAAGTGCTGGATGCTTCCCACATCATTGGTAACGTATGATCTGTATTTGAAAAATGTAATCAAGACTGAATATTTCCATGTTTGAGATTTTTTTTTTCTGGGTCAGACTAGTCAGTTTGACTATAATATCAGACTGAGTTTGCTCTAAGTTGGGGTATTTGGATCACTTTCAGTTTACCAGGGCCTGAAATATACATACAGAAATTCACGATGAAAGTGTTTGTTTTGAAGATTCTGATTTGGTTCAACTCCTGTGGAAACTAAAGGCTGTAGCTGACTGTTCTCTGGGACTTGAACAGAGCAGGCAGGCATGCTTTGTCCCATAGAGTTGCTTTACCTTTCTGTCTCCTTTGTATTTAGTAAGGCTTTAGATGTTCCTTTATTATGTAACTATAGGACTAGGTACTGTGTTTCTTAGATGCTGAGACATAGTTACAGTATGTAATCTATTGTTTAAGTATCCAGATGCAAGATTAAAAATTTGCCATAGGTGATCAGCTGTACCTCGAAGAGTTGTTAATTAATCTGCACTTAGGTACAGATTGTGTTTGTGATTAAGTCTGGGCTTAAAACTAGAGTCTTTTATGTCAGCTCTGCATTGACTTCTGAGTTAATGCCGTGTACTTAGGCACCTGATTATCTTCTGACCTGAGGTGTCTACATTTCCTGTCTAGTCAGTGGAAGGAGTTGAAAGCCTTGGGGGCATGAATCACAGCATTGTAGTGTTTCACGAAATAGTAATGACATTACTTCAGTAGGCATTATTAAAAAGCATGAACAGAAATAGCTTTTATGTGAGTTGGGAGTAAGGCAATACAATTTTGTGAGCACTGTTAGCTGAAGGTAGCTGTGTCTGTTGGGTTACACCTCATTTACACATCTTGACACACCACTGTCCCTGCATGCCCCAGTTTGCCCAGGTCATACTGAATTGTGGATGGTTCTTGTCCCCAGCCCAGGAAATCAGTTGCATGGCAGTGTCTCTTGAGAAAGCTTTGGGAAGGTAAGCTAATTGATTATCTGTGAAATTTTTCAGGAGGAAGCTAGGACCTAGGACCTCTAACTTACCTTAATGATCTGATAGGATCTGAAATATGACATTTAGTGTCTTAAAAGTAAATTCTTTGTCTCCAATATGATATTTTAACTCAGAGCCCTTATCTGACCAAAGGTTAATGTGACAGCCTTTAAAGGATTAAGGAACTGATTAGGAAACCAGTGTGCCTATACCTCGATTAAGGAATTTAGTAGATAGGAGCCATGTATAGGGCACTTTCAGATCCTCATAAGAATTACATAAAAGACGAGTTTCAGGTTCCATCTGGTTGCTAGACAACGTTTCATTTTAGGGGACAAGAGGTATGCAATTAAAAAATACTAGACTTCAGTAACTTTTAAATTTTTTTGTAAACATTATGCATTTTAACCTCCTAAAAAGAAAACTTCAAAAATAAGCTCTGTCAGCTAAGAAATATACTGGCTTTAGTCATGTCATGTAAAACAACACTGCATTAAACTGCTCTTCTTTTTCTTTTGGTGGTGGTTATTGTGAAAGATACAGCAGTGTTTTGGAGTAGGTGTATAAGGGCTTATGATGGTTCCAGATGCCTGTGAGTCAAATTCTACTCCTAGTTACTTCTGTGTAAATCTTCTCATTTATTCTTGTAGAAATGACTGCTTATTCGTGAAAGTGGGCAGGTCTGAGCTGAGACAAGGCATGATGCTGTTGTCCTTGGAGTGCAATAACTGTGCTTCTGCATTCCTGTTAAGGAGGATGTTTGCAATTCTGCTTTCTGTTCCTCTCTGCTAGTTTATTAGGGAACTGCTTTGTTTTTTTGCATGTTTGGGTAAAGAAAACTGAATTCTCCAGTAGTATCAGACACTTGTTTATTTCATGTTTGTCCCCATGGAAACTTGTGAAGCTCGATATAGTCAAGATGCTGACATAGCTTGTGATTAGTTGCTTGTTTCAAACAGTAATAGCTAGTTTCAAATCTTAGCTTTAGAATACTGATGGGTTTTGTGTGTGAAAGTAGAATTGTTATTCATTCCAAAGCTAAATTTGCAGTTTTGTTTTATGTGTTCCATTTAATTAGAGTGGAAAGGGCAGGAATGGATTGTCTTTGACAGTAACTCAGGTACCGTTTTGGGTGCTAAGTGGGGGTTCCATACCCCTCTTTCTGAGCAGTGATCAAGCTGAAGAATGCATTTGTGCAGCCCTGTAATACTGACCTGGTGGTCCCACAAGTGCTTTGCAGATGCCAAACTCACCCATATGTCCATAACCTGGATGTGGTGACTCCTCATTTGCTGCAGAAGGAAATGATTTTAAATGAATTGTTCAAGGTGATATCTGTGGTAAAAGTGTGATGATAATACAACTTTCTAGTTTTGTTTTTATAGATTATCAGTGTATCAGACTTTATTTTTATCTTTTAAGCAAATCAGTAAGAAACTTGTAATCACACAACTCAGTGTGCATATGAAGTCCTCTTGATATTAAAATTTGTGAATTTATCCCATGGAGAATCTTGCCCAATGTATAACAAACATCCTGTTTTTCCAGTTTATAACAAACACGTTACTTAGGTTTTTAGAGTAAAACAGGCAGTGATGTATGTGGACTGTTTTTCTGTCTCTTGCATTGTGCATCTGTTGTGTCTTCCTCTGTCTGACATAGTTTGTGCATGTACCATGCACATAGTCTGTGCAGGTCTCTGCGCAGAAGGAAGTGAATTTTCACAGGTGCTACTATAAAATCCCCCCTTGTGAAGGTTTAGTGTCTGGATGTTTCACAGGGTGCTGGTTTGGTGGCCATGAGCATTTTCTCACTTCCTGATGATGACAAAGCAGTAAATCCCAGATTATTTTTTATTTATTTTATTTATTTTTTATTTTATTATTTATATTTATGTTCCCCCCCTCTGTGGATTTATTTCATGTTCTTACAGCACAGGCTTATCTGAACTTTAGGATGTTCCCAGCTTTGACGTGAGTTATTTTATAATTTATTTATTTAATAAATAGTTATTTTTGCCTTTTCATTTAAAGATTTCTCCTTCCTCCCTTTTCAAAAGGTGGTATGAGGTGGGACTGACAACTGATGTCTGTTATGACTAAAAGGGAACCTTGCTTTCCTGATAGAGGGGTAAATACATAGTTTAGCTTGCAGTAAGAGGAAAGTGTTTTTCATTTCACTTAGTAAGCTATGCTGAGGAGGGGATGGTAGGGATCAGAAAAGTGGAATCCAGACTGTGATATAATGTATTGTAGTATATTATGCTGAATAAAATTTTCCGAAAACAGAAAACAGACATTATAGGAGTCCCAGGAAGTGCAGCAGTCCTCCTAGAAACATGTCTGAGATGGGAGGAAATGAGAGTTCAGTACCACTGAAACACAGGGAAATGCAATGAGTTGTCTTCTGAGGTGTGGGAGCTATGGGAGGTATTTATCTGATTAATGAACCAGTAGCACTGGTTCAGCTGTCTTCCTTGGACAAGGATTATTCCCATAACATAGTCTCAGCTGTGTCTAATCTCCTTCTAATCTCTTTGTTTTCTCTCTTTATAATTTTGTCTGTCTCTTCCTCATTTCTCACTATTTCTTGTTTTAGCAGCCCTTGTATATGATTTTAAGCATGAGGCTGTTCTCTTTCAAACCTCTTTTAGCAGTCCCCAGGGACTTCTTAAGGGACTTAATAAGTCTGTACTTCCCTATTATGCATCAATTTAAACATTAACTTTGGCATCTTTGGTCAAAAAATGTTAACTATAGATTGATTTCCTCTGTTGATAGGAGAGTCTCACCTTCCTTCATGTTCTTATTTCCTCATTTAAGTAATTATACTATTCTAGTTTATCTTAGAAAAGAGGTAGCTTTTGGAAGAGTAAGATGTGACCTAGATGAGAGGAAAAGGGGAAGCTTTGTTACCCATCTTGAGAGAGGACAGAAAGGAGGATCCTGGAAGGTACAAACTTGTCAGCCTCATCTCTGTGCCTGGGAAGGTCATGGAACAGATCCTCCTAGAAGCCGTGCTGAGGCACTTGGAGGACAGGAAGGTGACTTGAGACAGCAAGCACAGCTTCACCTGGGGCACGTCCTGCCTGATCAAGTGGCCTTCTATGTTAGAATGACTCCATCAGGGGGCAAGGGAGGGGCTACAGCTGTCATTTATCTGGACCTTTGACATGGTCACCCCCCAAAATCCTTCTCTTTAAATTGGAGAGAGAAGGATTTACTGGTTGAACCATTAGATGGATTAGAAATTGGTTGGATGATCACATCCAGAGGGTGGTAGTCAATGGCTCAGAATCCCAAGGGACATCAGTGACAAGTGGTGTCCCTTAGGGTTGTGTAACCTGTGTTATTTAGTTTCTTCATTATTGACATAGACAGAGGGACTGAGTGCAATCGCAGCACGCTTTGCAGATGACACCGAGCTGAGTGGTGAGGCTGACACACCTGAATGATGGACCAGAAGGACCTGGACAGACTTGCAGAGTGGGCCCATGGAAACCCCCTGAGTTTTACCCAGACCAGGTGCTGGTGCTGCACCTGGGTGGGGGCAATCCCCAGGATCAGCACAGGCTGGGCATGGACAGATGGAGAGCAGCCCTGCCCAGAGGGACTTGGGGGTGCTGCTGGCTGAGAGGCTGGCCAGGAGCCAGCTATGTTTGCTGCAACCAGATAATCTTTAAAGGTCCTTTCCAACCCTAGCCATTCAATAGTTCTGCAGTTCTGTGACTGACTTTGTAGTTTCCCTTTTCCTCTACTTTCAGTTCTACTCGCCTGTCACAATGTTTCTTGTGAGGTGCATACTTTCGATGAAACAACAAAGTTATTGATGATAAGAGATGAAAGGCAAGTGTTCTATAAATGCCACTGTGGTATGTTCTGGAGCTTTCCAGGTACATTATTACAATCTGTGACAGGATGTGAAATATTCCACACATATTGAGTAAATAATATCTGTTATGAATAAATGCTTTTGAATTAGCAGAGCTGGATAACTTGTTTCTGAATATTGTAAAATGAAAAGCTGGAAGAAGTGTAGATAGAATAAGATAGGACCTGAAATTATGTTAGATATCTAATTAAATTCTAATTAAATGGTTGCTTCTTATTCTGTTGTGGAGCAAAAAAAGCCAATGCTTTGCCAGTGCTAAAGGGTCTCTGAAAAGAAAAAGACAACTTTTTAGTGGTGGGTGGTTTTTTTGCCTCAGTATGATGCTGGCAAGTTAATATACTTTTATTATGTGCAGAGTATTCTGTATTTAATGAAGCTTAAAAATTGAGTAATGTACATTTAAATGCAACAGAAATGCATGTGTTATCTTTTAATCTTTCATTGAATGGAGCAATTGATTTCAGTGTAGGATTGTCTGTATTACAAGGTACAGGACTGAAGGGCTGCTTCTGCTTCTGGTTGGCATTTTTCATTGTTCTAAAATGTCTGAGCACTTCAAGTACGGGTAGTATCTCTATTGTACTTCAAATTTTCTATTGCGTTTCTTTAAAATTATTGGTTAAAGGTCATCTTAAGTATACATAATTTCTAAATTAATTACATATTTATGTGTACCTGAAATCTTTGCTTTTTAAGAGGTGAATTTGCATCTCTGCATAACCACAATGTTTTGTTTTCTTGGTTTTGTTTTTGGCTTGAATGTACATCTGAGGCAAAAAGATTTTTCAAAGGTTTATTAGCAGTAGATCCTTGCTTGATTCCAGATGGAAATATTTAAGTTCTCTTGGGGAGGTCCTATGAAATTGTTCTTTCCTATAGTAATAAAATAGTCTCTCAAGTATAAATGATGCTAGAATTGTCAAACTGAGCAAGCAACTGAAACTAATGAGTTGCAAAGAATTCCAAGTATGTATCTGGCTATTAGGGCTATACTCACAGTTTTGTGATATCATTATTTGGGAAAACATCTCTTGCTTTCTTTATTTGCTGTGCAGATGGCCATACAAAAGATTACTCTTTGAAGAAAGAATGAAACATCAGTAGGCATAGTAGCTAAAAGCACAGAATGCACTTAAATCTCTCTTTCTTAATTTCAGAATCTTTCACGAGGATTTAGAAGCAGCTCTTATAATGATGTAGCTTTTGAGAAATTATTATCCTTGTAAAAGCTAGATGAAAGCCTTTTAAGAAGTTGTAAGAACAATATTTGTACCATGTGCTATGTGCCTGTGCTCATGGCTTCTTTAATATCGATGCTGACTTTTATGGAGTCGCCTCTTGCAAACCTTTCTGTATGAAATTTTCTTGGAGAGACAGAAGGTTCTCAAATACTAATGGTTCTTGTAGTACATAACAAATGTGTACTTTGAAAATGAAATGCTTCTTTCTCTTTTCAGCAAATGGAGTAATGTGAATCCTTTCTTGAAGAAAAAACTAAACCCCTAAGCTTCCCCTTCCCTCCTTTTCCTCCTGCCCCAGGTATTTTGGTGTATTAACTTGAAAAATGTAGTTGACTCCTCTTTTCATTTTTGAAAACTTTCTAAAATGCAGACAAGAATAGTAAAAAAATTTGATTGCTGCAATCCCGATAATATTCCACTTTTTAAAAAGTGATTAGTTCTGTTGGACTCTTGAAAGCATATGAACTTGTGGAAGATAAGTTCAGCTACTTTAGTGATTAATGACCAGAAGAAATCACATGTAGATTCCATTTAGGGTGCACTGAGACTCTTAATAGGATATTGTTTAGTGATCTCTTTTTTTTTTTTTTTTTGAAGCATCCCTGCATATCTGTATGCACTGTGTCTCATTGGTGGCCTCACTGTACTTGTCAGGCTGAATAAAGTTTATATTCTGACTCATCATCACCCCTGAAATGCATACTGTACGTCTGCATTGTGTGTAAACTCACTATTTAAAAACCCCAGACAACTTTTTAGTATTTCTTATATCTACCAGACCTTTGAGTTTTTGGGTGGGTTGGTTTTTTTCCAGACTGAAAATTACCATATTCAACCCTGAGAAACTGTTGGGATGGTAACATCAGCTGATACTTACTGGGTAAGGGTGAAAATGTTATTTGCAAAGGGAATGTGTACAAAATCAAACTGGGGGTATGGGAAATTTTTTGTTCATTTGGATATTTTTGCTTTTGTCTTTTGTTTATACCATGTTTAATGTATTTTATTAGTGATAATACCTATGATAAAATGCATGGCTGAATTCTTACATAATGAGAGACCTTTTGAAAGAGCTCTTAAATATAAGTAATTATCTGTGAGGCTTTACTTACGTATCCTGAAGATCTCTCTCAGGGATTTCACCAGTTGTTGAACATAATGAGCACAGATCATCATTAACTTTAAGGATACTTGTGTACCTCACAAGATTCTGGGTCTCTCTTGAATATATGACAGTTAATGATTCTCCTCCTCTTGGAGGACGACATTTCTCCTGTCTTTTAAGTCTGTCTTGTCACTGTTGCACATTTGTCTTCATATAAAAATTAATAGGGATTCTCTTCCTTTTCTTGTTTTCTTCTTTCTTAAGTTTTTCTCATTGTTCTGGTGTTATATACTTGGACTGCTTTTCTTTCATCTTCTGTTCCATCCCTTCACCAAATTTTACACAGGTATGAGTGGTTAAAAAGACTGTAGTTTCAGCAGGTTGCCTACTCAGGTTACAGCATGAGTAGTGTGAAGGATTAATATTGAATTTCAAAGATTTCAAAGAAAAGTGTTAAACTACCAGCAAAAATGTACAAAACATTGATATTTATCAAGGTGTAGAATGCCATGCACATTGCAGTAAAGAGTGCAGATCACGGAAGTGTATTAATAACAATAATCTGGATAAGATTTTAACAGTTCTAGAACAAGGTCCTAGTGGATGCAAATTTGCTTAAAAATATTTTCCTTCAGATTTCAGTGTACATTGTCACACTTCTCTAGCATTGCCACTGTATTATAACAGGACTTACACCCCCTGAGTAAAGCCATTTTTGATTTCCTTTCAGGAATGAATAGAGGAGGGAATTGTGTTTCTGATGAAGGCAGAGCTGTGTACAAGGAAGTACTAAATCTGAATTGTCCTTACTGCAGTTGAGAAAAGCACCAGAGCAGTAAATAGTTCTGTTGTATCACAGGAAAGACAAAGGACAGTAAACGTTTGTATTTATCTTGAATCTGATTTACATAGTTTATTTAACAAGGCTATCTGCTTTGATTGTAGAGGAGCAGGAACTTCAGGTGATAAGGTGATTAGCAATTTGAGTTTCCATTTATGCCTTCTGGTGTTTGCGCCTTGAGCTTACTGGGTGTCAGGTACCTTGAAGCAGTTGGCATATCCACAAAAGCTAGAAGGAATACTGTGCACATTTGAATGCTCAGCAAACATTTGTACATTATTTTAGGAAACATGGCAGGTCTTAGAGTAAACTTAAAAGTCGCCAAATGTGCTGGTACATTTTAAACACATCTCCTCAGTGTGAATACAGCTGTACTAGCCTCCTGACTACTGGGAGATAAGATCCTGGGAAGGGTGAGTTCTCCTAACAGAAGGCAGAGAAAAACTTGGTGATGTTTAAAGGACCTAGTTCTTTCTGTGTGTGAACTGTGGTTAGCATCATCTTTGAAGCACAAGGGAAGAGAGAATGAGGTAACCTTCTTGTGAGAGCTTCAGAGACCACACTCACTGGGTTTGGAAGCATTGTACAAAAAAGTCCTGTAGTTTTCTGTCCCAGCAGTAGTATAGCCTGGGAACAGGGCTGAAGACTAGCTTTAATATCTTTGGGGTGTTGACAGATTGCAAATGGAAAAGGATTACATGAGCTTGAAGGGAAGATGAAATTCATCTTCTTTCCTTGTCAATTACAGCAGAAATAGCCAGAATAATGTGTTAGTGTCAAGTAAACTGTTCAGCATAGATTTAAAAGCCCTGAAATACATAATATGTAGAACCACGCTTGTTCATGAAACTTGGGTAACTTGAAGCAAGTTGTGAATGTTGTTCTTCCTTTCACCTACAACCATCTATTCACATTTTGAAGTTATATTGAGATCATACCACCAATTTCAATCGTGTGATTGCAGTGTTGTAGGTTTCTGCCTCTCCTTAAATAAAGGTAAGAAAAATGAAATCATTCATATTCTCATTGAAAGCATGTTGTTGAGTAATAACAATGAGGGCATTTTATTAAAACTGTAAAACTGTCCTAGATCTCGCTCTCATCAAAACATTGTTCTTCACACAAAACTGAAATAGTCCAAAATGTAGTCTGCCAAATGTGAGACTAGAGGACACAAGCTCCAAGATCAGGCACAAAGTAGTGTAAGCACTTACTGAAACTAAGTTCATGTAAAAAGCAGTAGTAGGTAATTTCTTTTTACATCCTCTTTGGGTAACACACCCAAAAAGCCAGGAAAAGCAGACTTGTGTGGGTCAGAACTGGTAATACTCCAGTTATGACATGCAGATCCAACACTTTGCTCCTAATTACTTTTTTTTCTGTATTACTACTGCCCACTCCTTGCCAACCCAAAAAATATGCACTGGAGATCCATAAATTGGGAAATGATTTCATCTCCTGTAACTGGCTAAGTTCATTATCACTTCTGTATGTTCAGGTTGTGATATGACATTTGCAGATTTGAATTTCTCAATACATTCCTCACAAATATATCAAAACAGTAAGCACAGTTCAGGAGTTCAGGAGTTACAGCTTGATGGAGTTGAAATAGAGGTGTTGAGCAAATGTAGTACTTTGGTGAAAAAGTAATTTGTGCCTGGATTATCATAATAGTTTTAAAGGGTATTTGGGCTGATTTAGCATAGAGATTAACTTTTTTTCTTAAACTGCATAATGGGAGGAAACATCACAGTAAGAGACAGACGATTCCTGTCAGATACTAGAATTATGACTATATGGATAAAGTTGGGATGATTTTTTTTTTCCTTTCTAAGGTGGAGGTGGCAATTCCTCTCTTAGAGTATGATTTCTGAGATCTGTTAATCTGTGCAACAATGAGACTGCCAGAAAATGATTCTCTAAAAAAGCAATCTCTTAAGTCAACCAAATGTTTCATTGCAAGCTGTTTCTCTTAATTCACAGGTCAGTAGGTAGCAATCCTCTTTAGTGGCTTGAGTTTTAAAAGAACATTGATATCACACTGAAGCTTGCATAATGCCAGTGGTGGCTGCCTAATACATGTTATTTCTATGAGGTGTTCTAAATTCTAGACTTTACTGGTAGTGCAGATACTGTGCATCATTTTCTGGAAACAGAAATGGATGCTCTTCTGGATACTCTTTTCTGCATTATTTATCATGTTCACGATTCAGAGTGATTGAAGGAGGTCCTTTTGCCTACCATTTTCTACCAGTGGGCATAGCAATGTTAGTAGATGCCTCCAATTTGGCAAAACAAGTTTATGAAGGTAATCAAAGAATGGCCATTTTGAAATAGAGCTGGAAGAGAGAGGGAATCTTGCCCTCTGGATACTGTCCCTGTACTCAGGTGAGAATGGTTTGGAAATCTGACCTTTGCATATGGGTTTTTTCATTCTTTTCCTTTTTTTTCTCTTGTTGGTTTAATAGAGTGGGTACACTGGAGATAAACCCATGTTAACCTGTCTGTTATAGAATGTGGAGTGCTGTCTCAGAACTAAAATGGAAAGCAGGAACCTTATGTGGGACAGCAGGATACAATTTATGAATGTGAGTTTTCAAATCAAGTGTTTTATTTCAGTGTACTTTCAGTTTGCATTTGTTTATATACTCAGCACAGAATTACCACTCATTACTTTCAGATTGACCATTCAGTTGGTGTTTTTACTTTGTATTTTGGAGCATTTAGACCACCTAAAATGTAACTGTTCATCAGTGAAGCTGATAAGATCTTTTGCTGCTTTGGCTTGAAGGAAGAGCTGTGCTCGCTGCTAACCTCTTTGTTTTGTATGATTGTGCTAGAAGGTGGTAACTGGCACCTTGCTTTTTTGTACTATTTAAGGATGCCTTGTAATTAATATCATTTGCTGTTCTTCAAGGTAACCAATTCACACATGCAGTAATTCAAAGGAAACTGAAAGGAAGTCACATGTAATTTCTCTTTTTACAGCACTTATTAGTAAGCATGTTTCATCATCCCAGAAGTTCTGTTCAGTCAAAGCCTAATTTTGGAAAAGAAGAAAAACTGTTTCTGTCTGGAACTTGCTTAATATAAAGCAAGCAATTAAACTTTCTGCCTAAAGACTTATAATTTGTGTTTGAAAAATTTAGTAACTGTAAGGGAAAATTCAATAGGAGTTAGAATCTTAGGTTTTTAATTTGATTTCAACTGTCACTGAAGACTTGACTGGTTTCATTTCTTCACCTAACCTCTTTTTATGATTATGCTCTATGTTTCTGGTTTTCTTCTCCTTTGGGAATGCTTGATGGCTGTCATTGTGGATTTTTAGTTGAGTGAAAATGACAACTTGAGTATAAGTGACAGTTTTCAAATCCACTTTTAAATAGCTATGAATATTCCAAAGTCCTCATAGATTATATCAATCCCCTTGCAGTGCTTTTAATGGGTCTGTGGGACATCTTCAGCAGCTGGCAAGGAGTCCATCTCAAAGCACTTGTCAGGATCACCATTTATCCTTTACCCATCATACTGTCTGTGGTTTGCTGCTAAAGTGCTGAGCTATCCCAGCATGGATACCTGTGATTTATGAGTCGGTTGCATGCCTTCATCCTGTGCATAAGCCCTGCAGTTACCTCATGCTTATGTGTCACAAGCACAGGCATGAACCTGGTGTGTAATAAGGAATGCTCAAGTCACAGAGGAATGCTTGGAGGAACAGTGTAATTAAGCGTGGCGCAAACAGGGCATGTCTGTCTGTCAAACACGAGCTGTGTGTTCTGCAACTAAAATGTACAAGTAAGTGCTCATCCTTTGGATGGACAGATATTTAGTGGTTTTGATCTGTCACATGATAAATGACAGGATTATCATGTGCGAAATAGAAAGCTCTTATTTTTTTCAGGTTTAAATTTGAATTTTGAAGATTTACATCTGTATTTCTTGTAATGCTGTTCAAACTAATTTTATACATCAAGACGGGGACAATAGTTTCTGATTTTGAAATGTCAGATTACCAGTTTCATTACTACTTTTTAATGCATTTATGCACTTTGGCAGTGTTTGTGAGTTTGAAGTATGCAGACGCAGCTGAGGTATAAATCGTATAAATGACATTAGCATTAAGACTAAAGGATATTAAAACAAGCCAAGGACTTGCTTGTTCCCTTTATTTATTTATATACTGTATGCTTAAAGTGGGTTTCTTTTGGTTTAGACAGATGTAGCAATGACATTTCTTTATTTCATGTCCTGGGGCAAAAAAATACTGTTAGAAGGAGGTTACCTTGAGTTGATGTTAACTGCCTAGAGAAGTATCACTTGTAAATAATGTATGTTTGAGCTACCCCCAGTAGGGACTGGATCTTTTGAAAAGCTTTCAGAATCCACTTTCTGAATTTCAGTAGAGTTGGACTTCTTTCTGAACAAAAACTTCCTCATTCTCCTGTCACCAGCAATAAGTTGATCCATTTTTTTTTTATTGTTCTACTATGACTAAGTCTTAACTGAAATTTTTACCTGTCACTGGTACCAGTTTATCTAGTTTATTGATGTTTTGTGCTTTGAATTTCAAAATATTGTCTCCTTATGCAACAGAGAAAGCTGAAATCATCTGTTTTATCTCTAAGTGGGTATGAGAGTGCTTGTTTACAGTGGGCAGTTGTACTGGTCATTTTATATATTCACTTACCAAATTTGGGAGAAAACCTGTGGAAAATAATGAAGCCTTTGAAATTCAGCAAGGTTTATTTTGAAATATTACCTCAAAATTTCTCGTAACTGTTTGGGGAGAAGTTGCAGTCTTTATTTTTTATTTACCTAGCATTTTGAAAGGTGTAATTAAAACTATTGAAGCTTGTAGCCTAGTGTTTTATTGATAGTCACATATTCTAGTATCTGTGAAAATCCTTTAACGTTTTCTGAACCACTGCACAAGATGCTCGGAAATCTGATTTTAAGTGTTAATTTCGCTGTTACACGTACATAATAGCAATGCTAACTATTTGAACTTTTTTTCTTTCTGTTTAGATGTGCTTAGAGGCTCAAGGATTTACTTTCTGTTTTAATTTCAAGTTTACAGACTAGAGTCTCCCTGAAATTCAGATGACTGCCTACTGGTGGCCCATATGTTACAGGAACCATTCTTAACTGTGAGCGAGACAATTTTGTGCATAATTCTCCTTTTTGGCTTGCTCTATTTATCATCTTACTAGAATGGGATTATGCTCCCAGCATGTTGATAAACGGTGATGAGATGCAGTCTGAGCACTTATTTTTATTATGCATGAACTATTGTATTTGAATATCCAGGAATTTTTATTGACACATATGATATGTTTGGCTTTCTAATTATCATGTTGTTGTTGAAGTGGTTATCTTGTTATCTTGACTTAGAGTGGAAGAACTGGCAAGGCTTGGTGGCTCCTTTGCTGCCTATCAATATTTGCCACCTATCAATGTCACCAAAGCAATTTTTAATGTGCTCTTATTAGACTAGAATTGTTTGTATCATTTTTCTTTTTTACTAAGTCTCAGCTTGGAGTTTGTCAGCAGGACTAAGTATGTTCTTGTGATGATGGTGTTTCGAAGAACATCACTAGTCACTTTGAGTCTGTGCATTGCCTACAGGAGGTGTGGTGACTAAGGGAGATGCTACAGCCTTTCTAGGTCATCGTCAAATCAGGCTGCTGCTGTCATTCTGCAGAAGTTTTGCAGCCCTCCCTCTGAAGATCACCATCTGCAGTTTTGGAGTCCTTGCTGCCCTTGCTAACCACATGAGCAGAAAGTTTGATTCAGCGCTGTAGCTTTTCAGAGGCATGTTGTCTTCTTTCCCTCTGCTGAGCTGGGCAGTCTCTTGCATAATTACCTTTTATTTGAAGAAGAAATAGCTCCAGCTGGCTACTGCTGCTGAATTACTCTGTGCAAGGAATGATTAGGTGTTCTGACTTTCCTTCCTTGTGCTTCTCTATTCTTACCACTTTGCCTGTCCTTTGCTGGTACCTTTTGCAGTAGTCTGTACGTGATCTGCCATCCATTACTGAAAACCACCTAAAAGCGAGTAAAAATCAGTTTTGTTTGCTTGATTCCTTTGTTTTTTCCCTTTTCCTGTCCTTTGAGACTTGGAATAACTGCAAGAGGCTTAACTAAGCAGAGGTTTTGGATCCTGTTGGCCGCTTAGTGCGTTTACTCAAGCTGCTGCTGGTGTTCCTTGTGCAAACAGCTGCCGGTGGTTTTAAGCTGATCTTTTGTTTCTCACACTGGTTAAACCTGCCCAGGTGCCCTGTGAGCTGGAGGCTCCCCGTGGTGGTGGCACCAGGAATGGTGGGAGCTCCCTGGGGTGGGGCTGTTGGGTCGCCTCAGCCTGGGGCACCTGGCTGGGGAGGAGGCTGAGCCCAGGCTCGGTATCAGCCCAGCAGCATGTGCAGGGCTGGGTCTGACCTGTGGGGTGGAACTGTGGTCACTCAGGGCCATAGGGGTGGCCTGAGGCCAGGCTGGGCTGTGTGCCCACAGGTGGGACTGCCTTGGTGGGGCCGGTTGACACCTGGGGGGAGCTGGAGATGAGCCCTCTAGGAAAGAGTAATGCAGGAACGTGACTGTCATGTTTTATCTTTTGCATACAAAGTAAAGCCTGATTATTTTTTTGTTATGAGCAGGACGTGCTGAAGGAATTAATTCATAAACAAAACATCTGTCTTTCCAGCAGTTTTTTTGCTGGGGTAGGAATGAGTCATGGTTTGGGAACTGTGCTGGTCTCAGCGCAATGAGATCACCAGAAGACTTAAGGATTTTCGCTGTGCTTTCCAGAAAGAGAAAAAAAATATATTGTGAAGTTAGTAAAACTTACCCTCCTTTTACATTTACACGTGGCCACCTACCTTTATGCATTTGTGATACTGGGAACTGTCTTCCAGGAGAGCAGTTTCCTTATACTCTCCAATAAAAGCATTGAAGGGACTTGGACAAAACTTTCTCTCCTAGTAAAAGTTAACAATCTGAATGTGATGAGAGAGAATGAAGAATGTCAGGAGTGGTGAGGAGCAGTATATTGTTGCCAATTCAGTTTTGGCCTAAGTTTATATATGGGTAAATACCATTATTGAGGGAAAAACATTGAGTTGACTGACTAAAAGTAGCCCAGAAATGTTTAAAAGAAAATCAGATTTTAATTGTAAACTACTGAAAAGCAGTGTTGTGGCACTAGGAGATGGAAAATAGTAATTGAAAATGAAGCAGTGTTCTTCTGCACTTGACTTTTATGAGGTTTTATTTATGAAATTTTAGTTTATTTATCTAGCTGAATTATGATTTATTTACAAGAAGAAATTGAAGTGACTTTGCTGCTCAGTTAAATTGAATTGACTTAGTTAATTCCTCTTAACTTTTGTAGGAGTTGTAGCAGGTTTTTTTAATACTGTCAAGCAAGGCTCTTGCATCTGTGTTCTCTAGATTTGATGCCTTTAGTTCTTAAGGTGAGAACAGTCAGTAATTTTGTTGTCAGAAATGCATGCAATAATGTAAGAACAATCACTTTGCGCTGGAGCTTTCCTTCTTGATACTTCATTAAATTCTCTAAATTTGATTTGTATGGCAACTGATCCAGTCTGTCCCTTAAAAGAATCTTACATTTTTACCTTAGCTGCTGTATCCCACATTTCTAGAATATTCTGTGACCATGGTGGTCAGTGGCTCTGTCTCCATGTCTCTTGCATGTATTCTCACTCTGAGGTTCTCCATCTGGCAATCTCATTAAGCAGTGGGCTCCTGTACTCCATTTATTTGTAATAGGCCCTTGTGTAGTTTTATTTCCTCTTTAGGGTGTGATTTTCTATGGGAGTTTTAATTTTCAAAGTTTTTTTTTATATACATTAATATGTCTTAGACACATAGAAATTGAGGAAGACTTATCTTAAGACTTTTGGAGTGTGGAAAATCACTTTTGTCCTTGGCAAGGCCATTAGAGCACAAGAGTGAACTGCTTCCCATGTCCTTCTGTCATTTTCTTATCTTGCCAGCCCCTGGCATAGCTGTAGTCCAGCATGGTAAAGCCCAGTCCTGGATTTCATCACTCACACTCCATAGTATGGCCTGTGAGCACCACCTTCAGTGCTTCTGAGTGGAGGGGCTTGGCTCCCACTAGCACACAAGCTTCTGCAGAAAAAGAAACAAGCAATTCAGGTTCTGAAGCAACAGCTTTGTTCTGTTTAGACACTGTATGTCTAAAAAAAAATCAGTAAAAAACATCTTAGGTGCTGAAAGTCAAGGTTTGGCATTCTGTAAGTTGAGTTCAGTGTTGGAGAGGGAACAGCTTTTCTGCAGGTATGCTCTTGGATCTCTGAAACCTAGTCAGGGATTGTGCTTCTGCCTTCCACTACTTGATTTCATATCCATTGCTAGAGAAGAATGAAGTGTCTCTTTTTCCTGGCTGGTTTTGGATCTTTTGTGTCTGGTCTGTTTTGCTCACGTCCTTGGAAGAAACCTTATTTTCCTGGCTGCATCTACAATTGCACTTAGATGGGAGAGTTGTACGTTTTCACACAGTCTCAGCCTAGAGGTCAGTTTGAAGGAGAACTAAAACTCGTTTTCATATTCTTGTACATGAATTAAAAGCATGGTCCTGGGGATATGTATCTTTTTTTACCTCCCCATAAGAAACGTTTTAGAGTAGAATCCATTTTAAGTCCGTAGTCTTGAACAGTGGGTTCACTTTTTTTACTTGGAAGTCACTAAGTAAGGATAATGTTCAGTGAAGTTCTCCGCTTTGCAATTACTTTGCCTGGAAATGGCAAGTTACTATTTATTAAACAAAGTAGTTAATAATTGTACACAGACTTACTCACTGAACTTTTTCTACCACTGTTTCATTTCTTGTTCCCAGAATAAATGCCAGTTAGAGGAATTGCAACATATTGTATCAGTGTGTGACAGAAGTAGAAGTGTTCTGTAGAAAGTCTTCTCATTTTAAAGTGCATTTAAAAAGCATCAGACCAAAGCGTATAATGCATGCCCCTGCATACCCTTGAATATCTGCAATGCTGCAGCAGGTGATTCTGGTCTTCCTCATCTCCCTGGATAGTCTAAAAATTCAGCCTTCTTTACTGGTAGTTTCTGCTGTCAGTGTTTTCATTGTTGGGCTGAGTCTCTCTGCCAACGAGTGGGGAGAACTAAAGTCTCCAGTGAAGTGCTGGTAGGGCATTCAGGGCATCACAGCTGAGATGTGGCCTGGAGGCAACAGGATAATGTGAATATGTACCTGGCATTTCCCCCTCTTCCATTTTGGTTGCATGGTGTCACCACAGGCTCTTGCATTTTGTCAGTGTAAGCCATTTCTAGGCACATGGAGGACAAGAAGGCAAATAGTTTGAGCCAAGGTGGTCAGTCATGCTTGACGAATCTGCCTTCTCTCATGAAACAACTTCCTCCATGCACGAGGGGGAGACTTGTGGAGGCTGAACAGAATGACAAGTTACATACTTACAGTGCAATGTACTTCTCTTCCGATGTCATCATAGCATTTTGAGAAGTGGGACTTTGTCCCTCCCCTTTTTATCATAACTTACACTCAGTTTGTTTCTTCTGGTAGAGCTTGGGCTCTTTCTGTTCTCTGCTAGGAGATGGCTATGTTATTTGGGTTAAAGAAATTTTACCCTTTTGTCTGGAATGCAGAGATATCTTTGTTAATCTCTTGTGGTAAAATAGTTTGTTACTGTGTCACTTGCCAAATGCTTCTAAATTAAGGGCCTCTTGTGCTTGAGTTATACTTGATTTTTACTGCTATTTCAACAGATCTTCTCTATATGTCTGTCCTGTCCCTTCTTCACTGGAAGCTGGGATTGCTCTCAAGTTTCTTTATTGTACCCATACTGTTTTGATAAACATATATTTGTTTCACCTACATCTTACCTTCCTTGTACCTGTGGTCATGGTGCCTATCTGGATAGCTAGTCCTTTAAGGCAGATGTAGTGAGCTTTTTGTTTATTATGTACTTAATGCTGGCAAAGTGCTGTTTTCAATGTGGATCAATAAGCATTAATGTCACTTTTCTCAAATTATGTTGTCTTAATAAGTTCCTTTATACCTTAAACATGCAAACATATTTTAGGTGCTGGAAGTTGTAAATGTGTATTGTGAATTTAAAGCCAACTGTATAAGTTCTTGAGCTTCTTTTCTTGTCCTGTTGGCCATTATGAAATCAGTATGTTTAAAGTAAATTGTCAGAGTGATTAAGTAGAATGAATGGCCAAGTATCAGATTATAAAGTTGTGTTTACTTACCTACTCACAGTGTGAAATGAAAAGTAAAGTAAAAATCATGATTGATTGAATCATTCATGTTATTAGAGTAACCATTCTCTGTTAATGTCACTGATTTCTAGATGTGTGATTTTGAGGAATTACAAGCCTGGAGATGATGCTGCTGATACCTTTCATGAATTTTATGCTTTTTGTTGTTAGTATGTCTGCAAAATACATGAAAGGAAAAACGTTTAGCAAAAAGACCACTTGATTTAACATAAGATGAACTTACAAAATTTTCTGGATGCTGTATTTAAGCAGTTAATTACTGAACTGTGGAATTGCTTTTTACTACTTATATTGATTGTTGGATTTCAAAGGCAAAGTAGTTTAATAGTTTTAAATAAAATGTGTTAGGATTAGTAGAAGTTATGGGTCTTGTTGAGTAAAGGAAGAAAAAGATAAAGACTGCAGAGGAGTCTCTAAATTCATTGTAACAGGACATATCATTGTCTCTGAGATGAGTTTAGAATTCAAAAATACTAAAGTTTAAGAATGTAATTTTAGGGCTTGGTTCTAAAGGAATGTGCAGATGTGAGGGTAAGGTTTGAAGAATAAATTACCCTAATGAACTGTAGATTATTGCCAAGAGTAGTGCATATTCCTCCCACAGTCTTGCTTGTGTTGATACTAATGTGCAGCTGCAAATTTTAGTATAGGTTGAGTGGTCTAATGAATCAGGAAAATACTGGGAGATGAAGGATGCTGACCCCTTCATTTGGTAACATCCCACAGTTTTATCTGGCATAAGCCACTACTGAAAAGCTTCTTTTGTTTGAGGACAGGACTAGATTTATTTCTCTGTGAAACAGTACTCCTACCTGTAACTGGAAATTTCTGTCCTTGAGCAGTTGTACAAGTTGCTGCTATTGTGTAGCAGTGGTTAGGCTTTGCACAATGGAGGATTTTCATAGGGCTGTTTATGCTAGAAAAAGAATGATGCATTTTAGATAAACACATCTGTATCTGCCTGAATTTGTTTTCTAGGCTGTACACCACAACCAGGGCTTTGTGGCCGTCAGTTGTTTTCCCTTACCTTGTATTCAGATGTCTTAGTTAAAGATGGAATATATTTTTTCCTTTTGTTGGTGCAGAATATATTTGTGGAATAAAATCATAATTCCGTGTGGAATATATGCTTGTTCTTTTGGTTGGATGCCATTTTATCTAGGGATGTGGCCATGTAAAATATGATGTGGGTTGTATGAAGTTGATTTTGGCACAGATTTGTTGCAGAGGATTTGTTGCTGTGGATGTTGTCATTTACTATACATACAAATCTGATAGGGGAAAATTAAAAATGCTACTCAATTTTATAATGTATATTTATCAATCAAGTGTGCATTTGGTGCTAAAATTACCTTTTCATAAGCCTGTGACGATATATTGAAAGATGTTATTTCAGGGTCCATAGCTGTGCCTGCTCCTTAGAGACAGCGTAAATTATTGATTGTAAATCAATAGCATTAAAGTTGGAAGGGTGTCTATTGTATTGACTAAACTGGTGTCTTCTGGGATTTGTCTAAAGAAAGACATACGTTGTATATTTTTTTATGTTTTTTGTTGGTTTGGTTTGGTGTTTTTTCAACAACCCTCTTACTTTGACATGTGAAATGGGTAGGTGCCTAGTGCCTATAAATCTAAGTTCTCTGTGCAATAAGCATGGAATCACCCCTAAATATATGAAGTGAATGATACAGGGGGGTTTGTGTTGTATTGTCTTGTCATGTTCCCTGGATAGGATGCTCCTTAACAAATGTGTTACTCTTTGGTCCACCTTCTGATGCCCTTGTATTGTCTTAGTTTCAGGCGTGCAAAACAGATGTGATTCTCCTAATGTTTTCACTTAAAATAAAGGCATCCCAGTCTCTCTCTTTCTTGGCAAAATGTAAAAACACATAATAGAAATAGAGAGAGAAGGATGTTTTTTGCTTTCTTGGGCTATCTAGGTTACCACAGTTCTTTCATCCTTAACACTGTGCTGTTACACTGTCCTCAGAATTTAATGTAGAACTGCAAAATGTCACTATGTTTTACAGGTATCCCATGCCTTCATTAATACAACACTGATCTGTAAGAGGTATTAACCTAAAACTTAATGGATCCATAAACCTGATGAAATCTTCCCCCATCCTCAAGAAGTTACTACTTGTTCCCTGCAAGGAGTGCAGAGGGGAAAGTGGTGTTTTATTTATTTTCTTATTTTTACTTTGAAAGAAAACTGTCTTGTTCCCAACAGGCTGTCACTTGACAGAATTCCTGTATTGCCCATCTCCATGTTTGATGGAAACTTTCTAGCTATTAAAATAGAATAATTCTGCTACCGATTGCTATTCACTGTGAAAATAAGTAAGGAGGACTTAATTGAGAAGAGAGGAGAAAAGCTAATAGTTTCCTTTCTAGGTTTTTCTCTGCTTTCTCTGAGACTGGACAGGTCAGCCATTAAAAAAAGCCAACCAACCAAAGATACCCCCCCCCCCCCCCCCAAAAAAAAAAAAAATATCAAAACGCATCCAAAAAACCCCACAAAACCCCAAAACACACCCAAAAAACCCCATAAATTTCAAGCATACAAGGTCTGTTTGAAGTTGTGGTTTTCTTAACTGGATTCTGTCAGGAGAGCAGAGCTAAGCTATCAAACATATGAGGGCTAGAAGCTTTGGACAACATTTTTAATAATTTCTGAGACGATAACACTCCTTGAACAAAACACTGGATCAGACTATTTTATTTTTGTTTGTAATTTCTTAAGTTTACAGAACACTCTGTAATTTTGCAAGCTTTGTTGAACTCACCCATTTTGAAGTGAGCGATGCTTGTAACTGCTGGAGGATTCTTGGAAAGAAGTATGCAGCATGTCAGAAATGTGTTCAGGTTTTGTTATTTGCCAAAAAGAAAACTGCATTTGTTTAACTGCTGCAAAGTATCAGGACACTGCCAACAGATGGTTTACTACTTTTACACTGTGCTTGTTTTCCCTGAAGAAAAACATTCATGTAGTAGTTCACAGAGGTGTGTCTGCTCTTACAGAGATTTTAATATTCCCAGAACTGCATATATTTCATTCTTAAAAGCATTATGAATTTTGCTAGTTAGTTATTCTTCTTGGGCATTTGGAGTGATTGAAGAAAAATACTGTTTATACTTACTGGGGAATGTTGAGATACATTAGATGGATGAAATAAAATGCTTTAATACCTTTATGTTATGTTTTATTGTCTTCTCCCAATGTATTACTATGCTTTTGAACTTACCCTCCATTGAAGTAATATAAGGAACTTTTTTTTTTCCTGATTGGGGGTTGCAGGTTGCAGTTTAGAAAATTTGAAAATATGTAGCCTGAGAGACCTGACTTTGTTGTCTCTTTCTCTTTTGGGATAGTTAATTTAATGGATGACTGTAAGGAGCAGAAATTTGCAACTTGTCACTGTTATGTGTCAGTTATGTGAGGAGGAATGGAAATGGAACTGGGAGGATTTGCAAAACCTGATTTCAGAGCATTACACTGAATTATACTAGTTGGAGAAAGCAAGTGGCAAGAGTACTATGTGCCAGCTGTTAGCTCAATCAGTTTTGTGGGGTTTTATTTTTTCTTTCTTTAAAACACCTTCTGCTATACTGTCTCTCTGGCAACTGTAAACTAAATTATGAATCCATTTAATGTGTTTTCTTCCAATTATCAGTACTTAAGTCAGAATCTGTTTTTTGCGAGATGTCTTGACTGTGAGAGTAGGTGGTGTGAGTTAGTGTGTTGTAGTCATGGGTGCTATACTGCAGTAATAGCATTGCATCATATATTTTGTATATTTTTTTTATATATGCAACAGTTATGATAGCAATGTAATAGAGCCTGGCCTTTAACCTGACTTTGCAATCCCTCTGTTTAACCCAACAAATAACGGAGTCAGTATACCAAGAAATTTTATACTGTCTTGAGCCCCATTTGTTATTATCAAGGAGAAGCCCCATATGAACTCCTGTTATAGCACTTTTTTGGTAAGTTTGGTTCTTTGTAGCAAGTTTTGATTTTGAAAAATTTTGTCTAGATTGGCTCCATGTCATGTCTTCAGTCAGTAATTTCAATATTTGATGAAAGAACATGACATTTGGGTTTTCTCTTTAAAGCACGGTTTCATGATCCTTGTAAACTAACACTGCAAGGGGCCCGTGGGAACACTAATCTTATCACCTGCACTTCATTCCCATGTGCTGGCACACAGCTGTGGAGTGCACTGTATCAGGGACCTTGATCTGAGTAAAACCTAAACTAATCACTATTTTTTAAAGTTAGCTTAAAACTGGGTTAATTCTCGTCTAGTTCACTGCACTACCACAGAATCGTTTATGCTGTCATAAGGAAGAGAAACAAAAAGAATTCAATTACTTCTGCCAGTACAAGTGCTCAAGGTAGTCATAAATTAAATTAAAAACAACACAAACTACTGAAAGAAACTCTGCATGTTCTTAACTACAGTCCTTTGAACTAGTTCCCCTTTCCTTGGGGAACACAGCTGTTCCTTCTCGCCAGTATCTTTTAATTTCATGTTTTTAGTGATTTTTCTTTGCCAAAACATGGACAAATGATTGAACAAGCAACAATAGCTCAAATGCAACTTCAAACCTATTGATTTGAATATGAATAAGTTGGAACATCTTTAATGGTGCCTCTGATGCTGTCTCATGTGATATTAGTCACATTGGGTTAACTAAGGAAATTCGGTTCACATGAAAGCAGCATAAGATGTAGGAACACAGAAATGATTTAGAAGTATATTCTAAGGAGTTGGTATCTTTTTAGTTCTTACTGAAGGAGTGAAAGGAGGCTGTGTTAGGTCTCAAACAACGTTAACTGTCCAAAGTGGTGGCTCACAGAATGTACCTCCTGACTTTTGGTGGGTGTCAATCTAGGGAACTGCTACAGTATGGTAGCCAGGATAGTCTTTCCTGTTTCTTTTGCTTATTCTTGGAGCTTTTCAGAGATCCAGAGATTCAAACAAAGCTTCTTCAAGATTTCAGTAAACAGTGCTGTTAAATTCCCATAATCAAAAAAGTCTTGATTAAAAACAAAGTTAAGGCTTGTATTTCAAATTTACAGTAAATTCTGCCATGTGTTTGTCTTGGATTAGGTAGGCTACAATATAAAGCTTCACTTAAATACAGAAAGAAGCTACTTCTTAGCATGTAAGATTGAAGTTTCGCATTTAGGAGTTGTTGCTCTTTGAAGTCTGCTTATGTCCTGTTCAGCTTGATTGGACAGTTTGTTTTGTAATTTTGTATGTAATTGAAAACACATTTCTTGTTTCTAGTTTGAACTGCTACAAATACAGTTCCAATTTTGTAATTTTCATATTTTGGACATAATACATGATTCGAATGAACTAGTCTTAGCTGAGAGGTTATTTGGAAAAATACATTTGAAATGTGATGCCTATAAATAACTCTGGAGAATGATTGAGTTTTTTTTCCAGTAAATACTTCTAAAAGTCATAAACCCATGTTGTTAGGAAGTAATGGAATTTTTCTGGCTGCTACAGTGGCTGCTGCTATTGTCCTAATTTAAATAAATATCTTTCAAGCAAAGTTAGATTTGAAAATGGAAGGATGACAGAAGACGATCAGATTTATTTTAATTTTCAAGTATTTTTAAAGATTTGACCTCGACCATTTCAGAATAAGGTTGATCTACTGATTTGATCCTTGTTTGATCTAATTAAACTTGGTGTTATTCCTCTAGGATAAAAGTTACACTTAATAAATATGTTGCATACCAGCTTTTAGAAGTTGTACTAATATTTGTTCTTTAAAGATTTATGAAATAGTCACCTTGGGTTTTAAATGATTTTTTTACTTTTTCCAGACTTGTACTAGCTGTTTGAGATGACAGCAAATACAGGATTTTGATGACCTGTAACATTCAAAGTAGTTTAAACACTTCCAGCAAGTAAATACCAGGCAACTATCACAATAGCAAAAGCTGTTCTTTTGGCAGCAGTGTCTTGCAGTAATTTCCTAAAGTAGATGTCATGTTTCAGGGTAGTGGCTTTATTAAAAGCAGATTTGAGTGCTTGCTAGAGTTACTATTCCAAGAATAGTTGATTTCACAGTGCAGGCAGCATTTCAGTGGTTAGACTGTTCTGTGAGACCATCCCTGTTTGTGATTAAACTAAAGATTCTTGAAAACAGCAAGGTTTGGCATCCTGAACATTTTTTCCTTTTATTGGAAACCATTATGTCCTTTTCCATCTCTAGCTTTGTATTGTAATTTACTCCTATTTGAATTCTGCATGCTGAGAATTAGTTTTCCCAGTTCTTTCTGCATACCTATACCCGCAACAAAGATACTGTAAATCTCCTTTTTCTCCCTTATTTGCATAGAGTCCTGTGAAACGTGGGTGTAAAGATAAATTAGCTGTTTGCTGGCTGTGTGCCTGAAAACAGTCTGAGACTCAGGCTGACCAGAAAACTGTCCATTTTCTTTTTTTTATTTTTTTTGTTACTGGACATGTGGGTTCCATTAAGGATTCAGCTTAATTATCTTAGTTTTATTTAATCTTCTTTTTAAGAATTTGCCTTTAATTGCTGTCCCCTCACATATTTCTAGAGGAATAGTCAGCTGTTCATAGAGGGAGTCTTTAGTGATAGAAATATAATGGAGAAGAACTGTAGTAGAGAAAGATGTGAGAAGATGCAAATGAGCAGCGCATTGCAGGCACTTTTTCAGATCCACACAGGAATCTTCCCTCTCTGTTTCTCTTGTGTGCTGGGGGCACAGTGTAAATGCTGATATCCTGCTCCATAGTGCTGAAATAGATGGAGTAAAAAATTGCAGAAGAAAAATGGGGTCTTTGTTTAGCCAAAAGCATCATTAAAATATTTTGAGTGGAAGTAAATACGTGTAACAAAGCACGTGAGATAGGAAATGTGGTCTCTGTTTCTGAACTCTTGAGGTTTACTGAAACCTTTAAATCCCACTTTCCTCTGAGGGGTTAATGTTGCAAGCAGTAATGCAGTGTCTCAGAGTGCTCAGAGATCCTCCAAAAAAGTTCCTTTGAGGCATTTTATTTTTTATTTGAGGACAAATGGGAGGAAAAAGTTTGTGTTCCAGTGCATGAGTTCATATGGGCCTTGAGTAGAAACTGCTGATGGTTTGAATTTGTCCTGGAATGTGCACCAACAGAAAACAATATTCTGCAAAGGAATATGCATATACAACATGAAGTTGTGCATGTACTGGTAGTAGTTTGGGGTTTGGGATTTTTTTTAATTAAAAGAGGGGTTTTGTTGGAGAATGGGGAAAAAATGAGACTTATTCATGTTCCTTGAGGGAGTCTTCAGTTTTCTGTTTTTTGTAAGTAAAACTGCTGGAGATTGTATTATCTCCACTTGTGAAAACAAGGAGCATTGGAAGACTTTACTTATTCAAAGGTCTTTTGCATACATCTACTAGTACATAGGGAGAAGGCTGCTGATTTGAATTCAGCTGCTGATTTTTTGACCTGCAAAAAAACAACTTCATCTAAACTGTATTGACATCTCAATCTCAGAAGTCTGTTTGTACATAGGCACAGTTAGTTATTTTCTTCTTTAAATAAATAGGCTTCTGTGGTTTGAGTTAGTGTCAGTTTTCACATCAGATTTGGCAGTTGTGTCAAGTACACGCTGTGTTAGATTAATTGTTTGAATATGGCTTCTGAAGCTGTTGTCAACCCATGTTCTGGAAACAGAAGGATCCCAATCTCTGATGCCAGGAGTCCACACTTTAGTTGGAGTTTCCAGTCACTGTCCAGGTATCTACTGTGTCTGTGTATGGCTTCTGGTAGATGCCAGAAAAGCCAGTGTCAAAGCCAGTAGCATCATGCAGCAATAAACCACTAACATTTTATGATACTGTAGGTAAGGAAAACTTGCATCTTCTCTTAATCCAGGAAGCCTTTACATTCCTGAATAATCTTTGAGGTCATATTTTATTTTACAGTCCATGACCATTAAGAAAATATCTGACAACGTCTATTCAACAACTCAGTTGCAGAATTAATGTCATCAGATCATTGCAGTCTGGAAAGTTCTTTTTCAGTTGAATATCACTTGTGTCTATTTTGACCTGACAGCATTTCTGTATGTTTTCCCAAAAAGCTATTAATTGAAAATTCTTTAGGCACATGAAGGTTTGGGTTTTGCAAAGATTATCAGTCTCTATCTCAGTCAGGAGGTGGTCTGTGTGTTTAAATCCGTAGCAGTGGCCTTGAATTAAAAAAAAAAAAAAAAATTACCTAAAAGCTACTTGTAATGTCCCAACAATTTAAATGCTGATGTGATGTACTCTGCAAATATTTCTGTTAACAAAGAAAAAGAGAGAAGTATGTGATGAATGTGAAACAACACATTTTCTTTCACAACTTTTTTCTAACTACTATGTTAGTTTATTCTTTTGATTCTGTTTTGATGTTGATATATTCATTGTTAAAGGTAACTAAGAAATCGGGAGTTATGAGATCATACTTTGTCAGGAGCTATAAATTTTGTTCCTTTGAAATTGGTCTGGATTTTTCTTTTGATGGAGACAGTTTTTAAATACAATTCACTTTTGTAAAGGTTCATGTAAAATGACCTGATGCTAAAATGTGTCAGAATTCAAATAAATACATCTGTGTTGGTTAACTGAGGTATACTGTTACAGGTTATTTTGGCACAGGATTGTCTTTGCATCCCAAAATTAGCAGGTGGTGACTTCAGTTTGGACTAAGTTGTGCTGACACGGACGTTTAATTTAATGTTTCCCGTCTTTTTAAGGTAAGGGAATGTCATAAATAGTGACAACAAAACATTGAGACTGAAAGTGTTAAGACAATTACTTTGCTAGTAGTATGCACACAAAAAATAATGGCATCCATGAATCTCTTGGATTCATAATCTAATTTGACTGTAGTTTATTTACATTTATTTTAAATTATGGCATATATCAAATGATCCCACAGGCAGAATTATCAGGTAGTTCAGGCTTGAGTATAATCATCTTCATACTAAGAAATATAAGGATGTCAAAAAGATGTGTCAGCTTGAAAGTCTTAGTAACATAGAAATGTGTAAATTACTGTATGCACATTGGAATGTCATTATACTGGAACAATTAAAGGTGTCATTCAGCAGTTTCCATGAATGGAGGTCTATGTATGTATTACAAGACATTAGTGCAGAACTAATTGGAGTTGCAGCTTACACAAAAGAACCCATTAATGTCCCCTCTGAGTTCTCCCTCCTTTAGTTAGGCTCTTCTGTAAGCTGCAGTGAGGTTTGCTTTCTGGGACGTGCACGACTAAGCAGCTTCCCTCCTCCTTCCCCTTCTCTATAAACACTTTTTCCTCTACGAGTGTGTATGTCTCTCCTGAGACAAGTGTCTCTCCGACGTCAACTGTACTGTTCTGTTACGAAACACGCTGAGGAACTGACCTGGGTCAAAATTACATCGCACAAAAGCAGAGGTGTGGTTTTGTCTGCGCTGACCCCGATGGTGTCTCTGACACAGTTTCCTGTGCAGTTGCCCAGTCAGTAATTCCAGGGTTGAGGGCATGAGGTGCTAAAGCCACAAGAGGAGTGGGAGCTGTGCAATCAAGTGCTGTCACCAGGAGGAGTGCTCCTGAAGGAATAGTCTCACCAAGGCTGAAGCTTTCTCTGTCTTCTGTGAACGTGACTTCTTGTGTGCCTGTTTAACCACAGTGCTCCTTCCCTGTGCCTTTGCAGTACTTGCCCTGTGTATGTGGGACACAAAGCTGAGTTTCCCTTAGTTATCAGAGGGGGAATTAATGAAGCTTTTATGCTGTATGAAGTTAAACGGTGTTTCTCTGAGAAGATTTCGCAACATACTGAAGTGCTACTGCTTCTGCCCAAAGGAAGCTAAACTGGCATAAGCAAATTAAAGAAGTGTGGAGAACAACTTCAGTGAAGGCACTTAAATGCTTTGAAAATTCTGCCTTTAAGAATATATGAAATTATTTTCTAAATTCTTTGAGGCATTAAAAAATTTCTTTGAAGGTCAGAGTTTTTAATGCCCATGTAAGTTAAGTGGACTTTGATACAACTTAAGAGTTTCTAATAGTGTTTTATATTTATGATGTTATTTTTAGAGAGCAGCAGTCTGCTATACCTGTGGTCTACAATGAATGCCAAATCTGCAATCAGCAAAGAGATTTTTGCCCCACATGATGAAAGGATGCTGGGAGCTGTTCAAGTGAAAAGAAGAACAAAAAAAAAGATTCCTTTTCTAGCTACTGGAGGTCAGGGTGAATATTTAACGTACATCTGCCTGTCAGGTAAGTTTAATGACTTTTGACATCCAGTTATTTGTTTAGGTTTATCTTTGATTAACTGATTAGCTGTCATCTATAGCCATAAGGAGCTGGGTGATTCCAATATTCATAATGTAGTGAGAGAATTACAGCACTTACACCTTTTGTCTTGTGGAACCTTGTTCTCTAGGCTATTTATATTTATATATGATACTAAATTGAACAGGTGGTTTCATTGTTTAAAAACCCCTAGGTGTTCTCTCACAGCACAGCTGAACACATGAACAAACAGAGTGGTTGGTAACACTCTTTCCTTAGTGAAATTAGGGTATTTCTTATAAAGGTAAACTTTTCAGAACATTAAAGTGATCTACAATGTAATTTTTATACCATGTTTCAGTGTCTGCCAACTGAACGTGTGTGAATACCTTTGCTATTTTAGTGTGATTTAGTCACTTAGATTTTAGGCACATCAGTTGCTGCTTTTGAGTGTGTATATCTTGCTGGAAGTACAACTAGTGGCTAGAAGAAATTTCAGAAAAGTATGGTTATTTTTGGACTAAATGAGAGAGTTTCACAGACTTTCAAATTGTGGTGGGTTTTTTAAAATAATGTTAAAATTTTCAAAGCATGGGGGGTAAAACTCAGTGACTGTACTACTGTTCTAGCACATCACACATCGGCCCAAAAATTGTACACTTACTGAATGTTATTGGATGAGATGTTTTTTAGATACAGATGTACAAATGCATACGTTAAAATACAAGCTGCAGAGGAAATGCACGCTCATACTGAGGTCAGTGAGACAAAACAAAGACCTCTCATTTACAGCTGAATATTTTGGTTGTCATTATAGGGTCATAGAATATCCTGAGTTGGAAGTGACCCACAAGGATCATCCAGGCCAACTCCTGGCCCTGCATTTTGGTAAACCCAAAAATGGCACCATGTGTCTGAAAGCATTTCTGAATGTGTTGTGGATTCTGTGGGTTTGGTGCTGTGACCAGTTCCTTGGGGGGCCTGTTTAAGGGTTTGAACACCCTCTGAATAAAGAACCTTTTTCTGATACCTAGCCTAAGCCTTCCCTTACAGAGTTTCATGCTGTTTCCTCAGGTCCTATCAGTGGTCATGAGAGTGAAGAGATCAATCTGTGACCATCTGCTTCCCCTCCTGAGGAAGCTGTAGACCTCAATGAGGTCTTCACTCAAATCTCCTATTTTCTAATCTGAACAAGCCAAGTGACCCCAGCCATTCCCTTCACATACAGAGCTTCAAGGAAGGATTTAAAAATTGATTCCCCTAGACTGTTCCGTAGACTTGTGGTTGGGATACTCTGTTCAGATGTAAGAATTGAATGCTTCAGTTCTGACAAGGTGTAGAGGAAACTAATGTAGGCTCTCAACTCTTAAAGAAATGTTCAAATCACTAATTTTTTTAAGCAAAGCTAAACTTTTCTTTTGGTAGTCATATTTTTCAAATGCTAGTCCTATTTTTTTTCTAAGTCTTCCTGTAAAGAGCAATCATTTTCTAGGTCTGTGCAGTAAGTTTTGGGATACACAGGTGTTTGATACACATGTTCATGATTAAAGGTTAGAGATATGATCTATGCTTACAGTTTTCTGTAGGCTAACTATTCAATAGGTGGATTATTTTAATTTTTTTTTTTTTAAATTGCCATTCTGTAAAACTTAGCCCTCATTCAACTCCTCCATCCCATATTCATATTTATCAGACAACATGGATTTTAAGACAGTGAATGGTCTTGATTGCATTTATTGTTTTACTGTCATGACATATTATGAGTAAGGAAGAAATAGTGGATGTCCTGACCTAAGCAGAGTTTGTCATAAGTCAGAGTTTATGATAAGGAGAAACATTCAGGATCTAAATAAAATTACTTTGTGGCAGACACTGAAAAGCTGCATGGTGGCATTGCAAGTACCCTCACATGTGGCTCTCTATTTATCGGGTTTTGCACAGATCTGAGACC
This sequence comes from Sitta carolinensis, assembly GCA_032173965.1. NCBI lineage: Eukaryota > Metazoa > Chordata > Aves > Passeriformes > Sittidae > Sitta > Sitta carolinensis. The sequence goes on along the minus strand of JAVUNC010000006.1, from coordinate 15,990,077 downwards.
AGGTTTTCTCATACACATTCATAGTTTATATTATGAGATTACAGTATGACTGGTAATATCAGTAGGTAACAAAGTGACTAGAGAGAGGACTGCCTGTCTGTGTTTGATGTCACATTCCAAACAGTCTGATCAGAAAGATTATGCAATTTAGTAGGGTCAAGTGCAATTAGTTATTTAGTCGGGAATCATCAAAGGCACAAAAGCATGCATTGGGGAGCAAGTGTTTCTGCCACTGTGTGTAAAAGCAATTGTGATGAGGATAAACTGTAATTTTTGCCTATTCCTGATGGCTGTGAAGCAATAATGGTATTAGTTGCAGCAAGAAGTTGTTACAGGAAAAGTTTCTGTTTAGTAAGGCTAAATTAATGTGGGTATGGCAATTTAGTTGTGCCCAGAACTGTCCAGGATGGGCTGTGTCTTGGGACAACAGAATATACTTGATTAGCTTCTGGTTTTAATGTAGTTTGTACAGTGAAGCAAACACAATGGTGGCTAGCTCTGGATTTGTATTTACTTTTCAAGCAACACTTGCTTTAGTGCCAGGTGTTGCAACCTGGAAATGCCTTTATCAGCCTTTGACTCTGGTCCCATTTTTGCCAGGTTCTCTATTAGGTAAATAAAGTGACTGGAGTATCTCTGTGTTGATGGTTTTCTTGGACTAATTCAGTTCGGCCTTTGCTGAAAGGAATTTGATAATTTTCTCTTTGGAGCAGAATGTGTCTGTTGAAAGAATAGAAACTGACTCCTTATATCCTTAAGGGATACAAATATTTGGGAATATAAAACGTCTTGTCGAGTTGTAGTTTCATTCAAGTTATGGTACAGAAAATGAAACATCAGCCACTGTGACTTCTATTTACTGCTCACTTTGTAACTGAGAAATTGCACAAATTGTTATAACTGGAGTTAAATGTTTTCCTTTCAGTGTTGAACTGAAGTTTGGTGTTGAAAATATTTTCAATCATAGATGTTGCTTATTTGAATTTCTGAAAGCATGGATAGGCTGAGCAGGGAGAATGCCCTTAGGCTTCAGAGCTGGAACAGTGAACCATTAAAAGAATCAAAATATTGAGCAGAGTGAGATGGGTGAGTAAGGGAGATTCTTCCTTAATATTGGTATTTAAAGTATGTATTGTTTTTTTTTTTTTTATTTTACAATATTGAATACTGAGTTGGTTAGAAATAAACATTAATGCTTGAAAGAGGTATACCTGAAGCCTGTCATCTGAAACTAGAGACAAATTAAGTTAAGAAAGCTGTAGCATGACTGCTTGACAGTCTCGTGGAAACCAAGCAGCTGGGCTACCTGCAGCTTTCTAGCCTAGTGTTGGAGCTAGCCAAGTTAAACTGGAAAACAGAGCAAGGCTGATCTTTAAGGAGTTTCTTAGTTGAAGAACAGCAAGAAAGGAGTAGACAGATGGAAAACACAGAGGTGGGGTAACTGTAGGCAGAACAGAGAAAATGAACACTGGGATTTTTTGTAATGTATAAGAAGATTTAACACAGAAAAAAGACAAGAATTCAAAGCTGAAAGTGGATATTTATCACCTCCTCCATACTAGCAGACCTAGTGAGAGTTATTGGATCAGGTCTAAGTTTTGTCACCATTGCCTTACGTAATTGAAACATAATTGTTTAAAATAGTTCTTAGCCTTATTTAGAATTCTGAATTAAGTATAAAATATTTAAATGGTCACTTCAGAAATATAGGTCATTGGCCTACTTGTAAATGCAGAGTTTTTGTGTGTTATTTCTTTGATACTCTCATTACATTTTTTAAGTAATTTCTGTTATTTAAAAAGATTTTTAATGTCATAATGCATTGGAAGTGTTCTAGTTTGGATGGATGGATGTTGTGTTGACCTTTCAGGATTAAATATCTATTGCAGTTGTGGTGAACTTAGTGAAACAGGTGGTTCCTTTTGAACATGAATTCTTGTGTGTCATAACACTCAGTTTAGTTGCACCAATTTTTCTAGTCGTTCTGCTGAAAGTCTTGTGATTAGAGTATAAGGCTAATGTTCTTTAAAACCAAGAGTGAAGCATTTTCCCCCTGTGGTTGTGACTTTTAATATTGTTCTTTCTTTGCTGTCTCTAAATTAAATTAACACCGTCAGTTCAGGGCTCTTTTTTTGAACAGTTTTGATGCAGAAATCCAATCTGTCAAGAATGGTGCTAGACAATAATCCCAAAGGAAATGCAAAGAAATCATAGGAAATAATACACAAAAATAAGTTGCACGCATGCAGAGGAAGAGCATGTTGGGCTTTTCCCCTTCTTTAAAAATTAACCCTACTGATCATGTCACAGACTTGTTCAAAAGTCAATAATATAGAAAGCTTTTTGCAATTACCACAATAAGCTCTTGACTTCAGGGCTTTTTTAACTTCTAAGTATATAGAGAGACAGAGACTTGGTTTATGCAGTTAAATAGTTCTGTGGATATCCTCATTTATATGCTTAGAGCTGATACCTAACCACACCACTCAATATAAGCTGTTGTACTTTGATATCTTGGCTGTAAGACCATGGTGTCACGCAATTGTTTTTCCAATTACAAATCTGTTATTCCTTCCATAGTGGCTGCTCATGGAATAGAATATTTCCCAGCAATGACCTATATCTCTTACTTCTTTTAAGGTCACTTGATGTGCCTGCCAGAAACTGGCCACAATTTCTTGGGGAGTTCAAGGACAGGTTAAGTGCAATTGGGTTTTCAGCATGGTAGCTGAACAGAAATTGGGAAGTAGTGAAAAGGAGCTTGTTATCAAAAGAACTCAGTTTTCTTCTACTGTGTTCTTATTTTCCATTTGAGTTTTACTGAAGTGATGATCTCACAGGCCTTTTTTCAGATTTTTCCTATTGAAGAAAACATCTCATTTTCAGGAGCTTATAGTGCAGAGGATCCTCGCATTTCCTTTTCAGGACGTGAGAAACCAAGTAAATGTCAGGAGAAATGACTGGATGTGGTGCTTAGTGTCATGGCATAGCTGACATGGTGATGTTCAGTCAAAGGTTGGTCTTAATGATCAGAGCTTCTCCAATTTAAATGATTCTGTGACTCTGTGAGCACTGTTAGTTTTTTAAAAGAATGTGTAAATACACAGAATTTCTGTTACTAATGTTGCTTTCAATTCTATTCAGACTTGATCTCTTGAAGTTACTTTTCCTTCTGCCTCAACCAGATATAAACTCCTTGGAAAGATTTCCGAAATCTCAGAAGAGATATCTTGGAAAAATAAGAAAGGAAAAAAATGTGAGCAAAACAAAGTCATTGAAAACTTGATGGGAAATGTGAGGAGGGCAAGTAGTTACGTTGCAGACACCCTCGCTCCCTTCCATGTTCAGAAGATGATGGGGGCTCTGTAGAACTTTATCCATTTATTGTAATTACTTGTGCTGGTTAGGTTTGCATTCCTCAAGAGCTGGCAGCACCTTACTTCAGTGGCGATGATATATTTCAGTGCCACATTTTGCCCAGAATGTGGCAGATGCATGCATCAAGTTTAATGCCAGGTTAAAATATTTGAATGTCATGATGTCTTTGGAAACAGTTTGTTCATTCTTTGTCCAAGTGAGGCTTTTTGCAGGGTTTGTTGCTGTCTTGCATGTGATAAAAATGCAGAACTGTGAAGAAAGGCTCTAATTAACAAATTTCAGTGGTAGCTCTCCCTTCAAGTTGGAGTACAGCAACCATGCACATAAGGCCTGTGTGAGTATCCCCTAATTGCTAGCTTTGGCAGAAGCTGTACTTGGGATACCATAATAGATAAAACTGCTGTGTTTTGCTTTGCAATAGGATTCATTCTGAACAGATTTCTTAGTTTTTGTAGAGCTGGAGTGTAGTTTGTAAAATACCCTGACTCACTGCATTATAGATTGATTCAAGTTTAACATACTGGGCAGAAAACATCTGGAATGTTCCCTTGACCTTGGGTTTCAGAAAGCATTTCTGTTGATTGCTGTATAGTTCTGCTCTTAAAGTAATATCTTGTGAACAAAACCAGAAGTTTTCTTTCTCTCTGACCAATGCTTATTGTATTACAGACTCTTCTAGTAGATAAACATCAGATTAACAATTTATTGTTTTATAGTACTCCAAGCTGTATGAGTCAAATCCTGTAAGTTTTCACCATTCATCTAGCCTTTAAATACTGTACTATCAAATAATTTTCAGTGCAGAGCAGCACATAAATACTTATCAAAGGAACTGCTAAGCTGATAGAATACTACATCAAGCTTCTCTATCATTAGGTAGGTTTTATTGTTGCCTTGACAAAGGAAAAGATGAATAGTACAGTTCTGATGTCTAAATATTTTCTCTTTGGGACTTTAATCTGTAAATAATCTTTCCAAAGCAAATTAAATTGAAAAAGAACAGATCAGAATTGATGCTTGATTTTCTGGTGTGTTTTGCCTGTATTCTCCCAGTTTATGCAAACTGCTGCCACAGGAGCTCAAGTACCAATCAGTAGCAAGACACACCTGAAAAACACATTAGGGAGGGAATTAATTAATGATCTAAGTCTGTCTGATCTTCTCTCACTGTTATAATATCTGAACGTTTCAGACTGTTGCAATAAAAAAAAGCTCGTATTCTCATGCATGCATGTATATGTGCTGCTGTGCTCTGCATTTACAACAGGCATTGTTTTTCCTCCAGCCTACTTACATTTAGACTTTTAGCAGCTTGTTTTCGTACTCGGATTATGCATATCCTAACAAGAAGGAAAAAACAACATATGAAGGGTGGGGAGGCTGAGAGAATATAAACTGTGTAAAGTTTTGTTGGCCTTGTATCAGGGAGGAGCCTACCCGTTAGTCCAAGTTAAAACAATCTCTAGTAACTGTTTAGCTGGAACAACTTCATAGAGAAAGTCTGGCACACCCAGTCAGCTGCTTTTCTGTTCATTAGAGCTCAGCAGCACACAGTAACTCTCAGCGGCCTCAGGGAATGACAAAGTTAAAACCCTACAAATTCTCTAACATTATTTTAAAGAAAACTTTGGGTGAAATTTTTAGGGGCTGAATCTAAGAAAACTTTGTGGAGCATACTTGTAAGGCAGTGAAGTTCCTTGGGCTTTTTTAGCACCTAACTCTAAACAGTTATTGGATTACTTTAAGCATTTCATTCTCCTTTCTTATTGTCTACTTAGACCTGTCTTCAGAGGACAGGCTCAGCTGGAAGGGAAGCTGCAGCATAAATGTCTTGCTGGATGAAATAACTGGTAAATGCTTTTTGTGGGTGATATGATACCAGCCCCTGCTGAGTTAGTTTTCTTAAATCTGTGCCTCATGTCACTCTATGGAACACGGTAGTAATGGCAAGAACAGTTTTCTGTGACTGGATGAATGACTTGGAAGAAAACAGAACTGTTAAAAGAACATTCTCTTACTTCTAGCAAGAGAAGTGTTTACAACATGTATTAAAAGCATTTACACAAAGTGCTTTTTCTGAGGGAGGCAAAAATTGGAAGCTGAAATAAACAAAAGCTTTAAACCTCCAGTCATTATATTTATTTGCTTGCATTAAAGATAAATTACTAAAGAAAACTGGGCTGTTTAAGTGTCTGGGAGTATTTAAAGTTGTCTAAAATACTATCTGAGAAGATTGTAAGCAGATAAAATTTGTTGAATTTGCTTAAAAAAAAATCTAGGCGGAGAACTCTTAACATTAAATTGCAATAATTTCTCTTTTGCTTTATTTTTGTACTCACCATGATTTATTTTAAGAATAGTTTTCTTAGATTAAGCACACAGAAGTTTGCTGCACAAATAGGCAAAAGAGTCCTTCAGCTGTACCATTTGAGGGAATACTGCTTTTTTATCCAGTGTTCAATCTGTAGTGAAAGGTAGTTGGGAAACAAAAGAACAAAGATTGTCTTTAACTATGGGGAACATAAAGTGGGTTGAGGAGATGCTTTGAAATTTGTTAAGAACTGGAAAAAGGGAGGGTTTTTACAGTAGCATTAGGAAGAGTCTTAACTGATAAACCACTGTATGTATTGACTGATAAAACCATGCATGTTTTATTCATTTGGACTCCTAAGTGAATTCTTTTTTAAAAAAATTAAATTAAAAAATATGTTTTCCAAGTTTGCCTTTGGATTTTGTGTTGTACTTTGGAAGTATTGAATTCCATAATCATTTAGGTTGGAAAAGATCGCTAAAATCATGGACTCCAGCTTTGACCAGTCATCACCTTGTTGGATAAATTGTAGCACCATGTCCTGTCATTTTTTTCACACCTCCAGGGATGTGTTCTGTGATCTGTGTTCGTATCACTTTTAACCATAAGTGAGATTTGCTTGTGTTCTAGCTAGAGCCTGGTGTAGCCTAATAAAATATTTTTGTGCTTAGGTCAAATAGCTTTTGTTCCAGCCAGGGAGAAGGGTCAGGAGGGGAAGAGCAGAACAGAAAGAATCAGTGTGTGCAACTACACAAGCTGGTTGAACCACATACTTCTCTTGACTCTAATGATGTATTGGAGCATGATGTTGCCATTTTGCAAGTTAGGGCTTTCAGTCTGTACTGGGATACTGTGAGGACTAAAGTGTGTAATGGTTGTGAGTGTTTGTGATCCATGTGCTGTGAAACAACTTTTCATTAAAGGCTGTAATTGCCTTTTAAATATGATAAAAATGTTTCCTTAATCATTTTTCAGTCCTTATGCTAATCAGAATGGCAGAACTGCCCAAGTTGAAAGGAGCCTTAAAATAATTATCTGGTCCAGACTTTATTTGTTAAATAATATGCTAAAAAAAAAAAAAAAATAGCGTGTAGTGAGGCACTGGTGTTGTTCACACAGTCTGCTGGAATTACCCAGAGCAGCAGCCTAAGCAAGTAGAAATGGTGTCAAGAAGAGTTTTAACAATTCATTTAGGAAGGTAGCACAGTCTCAATTACTTGAATGACCTGAGGTGTACTACTGCTTTGGACTCAAAATATAATGATGTGTAGAAAATCTTGTAAAAATCACATGTATCTGTGACTGTCTGCTGCTCTCCTTTTTCTGTTGTGTTTATCCATAACCTGTAGTTTCTTGCTGTTTCAGCTCAGTCACTCCTTTAAAGGATTTGATATGGTTCTCACATCTGCTTTATATGGACCTATTCAAACGGTATTTCTTTTTTTTTTCCATTTGCTTCTTTCTCTCTTTAAAGAACACCTGCATAATTTAGGGCAATCAGCTTGGTTTCATGATGTCTTTCCCCTTTTTTCATATCTGTAATGCCTTTAGAAGATAGGAAAAATGTTTGAAATTCACTCTTTCTGTGAGTAGTTCCTATTTTAAAACAAATCAGTTGTGGACAACTTCTTTTAGTCTTCTGATTTGTGGAAGTTTTACTTTGGCAAGGTTCCTATTTGTTACTGCTACTTCTAAAATATTCCTTTTTCTTTATGATGAATTAATTGTATTATTTAGCCATTGCTATTGCTTCTTGGAGAAGTTTCAGTTACTAAACACGTTTGCTTCACTTCAAGCAAACTTAATTCTTAATTCTTGTTTTAATTCAAACTTCACTTAATTCTTGTTTTAATTTTGCACACTTCCTTCCTGAATGTGAATTTTCACTAGTAACAAGCCATTGTCCACTTGTTGCTATTTCTGCTTAACTCCATCTCCAGCTGTTCAGCTCTGTGAAAAATCTATCCTTTTTTGAAACAAAACATAACACTAATCCTCCTTTGCTTATGCAAACTTCTGTTCCTAACACACACTAGTAATGTTGCTGATTGTTATCCTCATGTGATTATTCCATCTCCTTTTATATTCCTGCTCTTTTTTAAAGAATCCACTTTTTGGTTCTTCCATCTTGCAGTCAAGCTCTTAATTCTCAATACCTCATCTGCTCTTTTGGACCATATTTTTGTTTTTCTTTGTTTTTCCTTTGTTTCTAGAATCCTGCTGCAGTTGTAAACCCAGGCTTCCGCTATGCCATTTCTGTGAAAATTTGATATGCTATCACTTGGCTTCATTCCAGGTTCAGGAGGAATCACTTGGAGTGCATAATCCCTGTTTCTTATTTTCCCTGAACACATTGTCTGCACTTCTTTTGGACGTTTGATATTTCTGGCAGGTTTTATGCACTCCATGCTTTATTAGTGACTGTCTAATAGGAGATCAAAAGGTACTAAGTTGATTTGTGTAATATTTGATTAAAGCAGTCCTAGGAGTTGCATGTCAGCTGTGTGCAGGAGGCTTCTGCACTTAACAGAAGGGCAGAGAAACTGTTCCAAAAAATGGCTGGATTATTTTTGGTCACAGACCTCGGTTTTAAAACTACTTGAAAAAAGTAAGAACCTCACAGAATAGTGAAGAAATAATGATTACTAGAGCAGGCTTGTAGAGCTGTATTTTTGTCTGTTAATGAGTGTTCATTAGGACACATTTGGAGGGATGGAGTGCTGAAAACAACTGCGTTGCATTCTTTTAAATGTTTGGTATGCATCTGTAAACTCCTGTGATAGCTAGTTGTTCTCTGTCTTCCTTTCCACCTGTTAAGCGTATTAGTCCTTCCCTCTAGGAAAGCTTTTTGGCTTTACTGTTCATGCTTCATTCTCTTTTGCCTGTTAATCACAATGCAAAGAGAATTTACAGTCTCTTCAGCCTTTTTTGTCCTCCACAAATACTGTCACATATAACAAATAGTCTATTATATTGTCCATGTGTTGAGACTTATGTAAACATGGGAGAGAGAAATACAAATTGATTTCAACACATACACCTTCATATGTTTGAAAATTAGCTTTAGACCTAGTTCCTCTATTTGTTGTAAATTTTCTCACAGCATTTCTTGCAAAAGAATACAGATAAAAGTTCAGTAACATGGTAACTTCATTTTTTCTCATAAAATACTTTATCTCCAATAGTGTGACATGTTAATAACACAGTTTGTCAAATATCTGCATGTATATAGAAAATAGAATAGAAGAAATGAAAATTCTTTGAGCTTTAAAGTGCTGCCTAAGCAGACAATTTAATTTAATTCATAACAGGAATGCATCAGTTTGAGGGCTGATACTAAAATTATTTTCCTAACTATAGAAATATTTTTTAAAGCATGGAGTTTGTTTCATTTTGAGCATATTACAAACATCTAAAAAATTGGATGGAATTGATACTCGGAAAATTCTAAAAACTTAATATAAGCACATGCAACTTTGTTAAGCTATTTCTTGACTATGTGCTTTATCTGTCAAAGCAATCTGACTCAGAGTACACATAGAATTTCCTAGAATAGGAGTAACTTGACTGACATGTCCTTTATTTTAAGATGTTATTTTTTACTGAATGGGTCGTTTCATAATCTAGTTATCAATATTCTTGAAACAAAGGCAGTTACACAAGCTGCTAAGTGACTATAAGCTTGCATAACGGGCAATTAGTACTATAAAGAAAAGGGATAGACTGCCTACTTCTGATGTTTCCAGTATAAATCTAAGAATTCTTGTCTGACTTTTCAGGTTCAGTCTTTGACACTGATGTAGCTGTGACTTATACAGAATTTAGTTTTATCTTACTGGATAGTGAGTACCAAAAGATACGTTGCAGGAACCTCAAATCATAATGTAGTTGATTGTAAGATTGCCTTTCCACAAGGTATGGTACTTCCTTATTACCCTAAATGTTGGCTTGTGCTTAGTTTCATTTTTTTAAAGCAAGTGGAAGCAGGATCCTTATGAGGTAATAATACATTTTTAAAAATAATATAAAATAGATGTCTGGAAGTGTGTGGGACAGCTGATGCCATACTGTGCAAGGTGTCCTCAGTCCAGTGTACAGCCTGCATCATAAGGGTGCAGCTGTTCAACTCCTCTGCTCACACCTGCTTCCCGGCCACATCTTCGTAGCATAGAATCATCAGCCACAGGTGAGTGATGCTCAGAACCTCTGGGGCACATGTTGATAGAGTGGGTATTTTAGGTTTTGGTAGCCATTGTATTGACATGGATTCTGAATTAAGGGACTAACCAGCATAAATTAATATGTGCCACAAAGAAAATCATTCACTAGAAATGGTGATGGCTGCAGAACATCCAAAATAGGATTAAGCAAGGCATCGAGGTCCTGTTTCTGGATATTTCAAATGCCATGAGAATCTGCAGGAGTTTCTTCACCAGTATGATAAAGTAGAAGTAGTAGCAGTAACAAATGAGCTTGCATTCCTTTCAGTGTTGACAGTAGTAGTGACTTGAGCAAGCAAACTGAGGCATTTAAAAGGACGTTGATGTACTAAACTTATGTTTATCAATAGATGCACACCATGTGTTGGTAAGGCTTAGAATCTGGAAGGGGTCATAATATTTGAGTGGGAAAAGGTGTTTCTTATGGACATCTCTAAAGAATTGGGTGTACTTTGAAAGGAAATGTAGAGTGATGTCATGTGTTAGCCCTTTTCATTGTGTACCTTTGGGATTGTTCTGTTGCTCTGAAGTGCGGAAAATGTTCCAGAATGACTTTGTTGTCTTTCCCATCTTTTGGGTTGTACTAGTAAATGCTTGATGTAGAATTGATCACGTAATCTGTAAAATCTCAGTCTACAGATTTGCATTGTCATAATGCAGTAGTAAAATTTAATGGTTTTCTGCCTATGCATTTCTGGGGTTTTTTAGCTCTACACCGTCATTCATATGATAATCAGTCTTGGCTGTCTTGTTTCTATTATATACTCCATAGGATCTCTGTGGGTAGCATTTGTGTAACCTTTCAAGATGCAGCTGCTGCTTATGTTATTGAATCCTTTTCATTATGCATTCATTACAGAAGGATAAATAAAAATAGGTTTAATAACAATGGCAAGAGAATTCTACTGAGTCTGGCATATACAGATGCTATTTGTATAGTCTTGTGCTTCATTTTGTGTTCAGTTCTAAAGTTCATAATCATTAATACACCAAGAATCCATTGTGAATTTCCTGTATAGTTTCTTAAATTTAAGGCTGGCCTACATAGGATGAAAGAATGAGTTATTGAAGTCTGGGATTTCTATTAAAGCTAACTGATTCCTATACTATAGTGGTAAAGGAAAGCCCTGAAAGAGATATTAATTGGAGAGCAGTGGTAGTAGGTACAGTATAAAATTTTGATTTGAAAATAATCTGTCAAAAAAATCTAATTATCTTTAATACCTAGGGTATAAGGATTTCTTGCTTGTTCCTGGAAAATCTTAAAAATAGAAGAGCTACCTCTCCTGCAAAACATTGCCTCTAATATTGTACATTTTATAATTTCTCAAGGTACAGCACCTTCTGAGACTTGTTCAACACAGAAGTTGGTCTGAACTGTGTATGTGAAAGGATAAGGAATTACAGGAACTTGAAGTAGATGTCGAGATGGCTGGCTTTTCTCAAACAGCTACAAGCAGGGATGGAGAATAACTCAGCCAAGTATCAGTATGTTTCTACTCCAAGTACTTGAACTAGCTAATGTTATTCCAGGCCATGGGCTTTTGAATCCATGTTTACTTGCTTCATTTAGAGAGGTACATGCAACTCTGATAGCTCTTTATCTTTCTCAGTGAAGTAGTACTTGAGTGAGAATTTTGTAGTATTGAGGACTCAAGGCATTTTGAAACAGAATTTGTGTGTTTATGCATGGAATTTCTAGACAAATACCTATGTAAGAGCACATATTGGTGTTTTTTAGGATCCTGGTATGTAGCTCAAACTCCTAGTCTCACCAGTGCAACAAATTGTGTGGAGAAACCTGCCATGTTAAAAGTCTCGATCTTATGCATAGAAAAGACTTCAAGGTAGAAAAAGGGAAGAATGTATCTGAGGAAACCTGAGCACAGGGCAGGTCTGTTGCTTAGATTTTTCTTTTTGGCTTTCTGGCAATTGACTTAGTTTATGAAGAAAATCCTGAAATAATCACCTTGTTTGATAATGTTGAAATAATTGATCTGCAATAGATCACAGATACCGAAGTAGAATTTTTTAAAAGTATACTCGTATATCGTATGTTTGGATTTGGATAGCCTAATAAGTTGTGGATGCCCCATCCCTGGAAGTCCTCAAGACCAAGTTGAATGGGACTTTGGGCAGCCTGATCTAGCCTGCCCATAGCAGAGGCAGATGGAACTAGATGATCTTTATGGTCTCTTATAATCCAAACCTTTCTAAAATTCAATGAACTTTGTGTGAACATATTTGTGTTTTAATTTGATTTTCTAGATTAGAGTGCTTTATCTTCTTACCCTGATTTGTAATTAAATGTATTTGGTTGATCTCCTTTAGGCATATGTGAAATTCAGTGCCTTTAGCAGCTTCATAAAGCCATGTGTTTCCATTCCTGTTTGAACAGCAATATCTCTAGCAATAATCCAGAGAATTTGCGTCAGCATTAATATAGAAACATTGGGTGAATTTAGTAATATATCCAGTGCTTATGATTGTAGTGGTTGTTGTGAGGTTTTAATTATCTATTTCATGCTGTCTTGGTTTTTTTTTTTTGTTTGGGTTTTTTTTTTTTTTTTTTGTAACTGTTACGACCAAGTTCTAATTGGCAGTGCTGCCATGGGAAAGGGTACTTAGTGCTCTGTTGTCAGTGGTTTTAAGGAGAGAAGTGTCTGTCTAATCTAGCAGTAAAAGATAGGTTAGATGTAAAACATGAACAAAATTCACATGCTGTTTATTTTAATGGTATCACATTGTGGCTACATTGTTTGGTGAATTGGAAAGTGGTTAAGATTCTAAGGCAAGAAGAGTTATTCTGCAATTGCATTTATAAAAATGAAGGAATTGAGTTGCTTGATGATAGCTTCATATTTAACTGTTTGCTGAAAGATACAGACCCTTTATTTTAATGTCAAATCTTGACCTGTCATAATTTCAGATAAAGTCGTTTAGTAAAATATTTAAATTAATTAAATGTCAGAATATAGAGTTCAAGTCATATATAGTATTTTGGAAAGTATTATAGGAAACACAGGTCAAGAAACTGTTTTAAACTAATATGGTCTGTTTTCTTTGTGAAAGTGACTTATTGTGAACTTCTGACAATTTCATAGCTTCTCAAACTGCTAGGTATTGGTTGTTTTTACTTTTTCTTTCTTGAAATTCTTTTAAGTAAGTATTAAATCAACAGGTAGACCACAGCTTGAACTAGAACTTACAAAACATTAGATTAGAAGAAAGTCTGTCCACCAAATTGATGTTTAACTGATATTTAGTCAGCTCTTATCTGGCCTAGTGGGAGCTGACATAGTCCAAGTCATGAAAGACAAGGAATTAGCTCAATAATGTCCTGGGGAATGAGTAAGAATGAAAACATAGATGAAGAAAAATGAACAAAACAGAAACAAAAGCCACACAAAGTAAAACCAAGAAATACAGGTCTGAAAGGAATCTGCAAACAAGTCCTTCAGCATAAATTTTTACTTTTATTTCTTTGCTGGCTCTTTTAGGGGGTGGCCGTTCTCTCTCTCTCCAGTGGCACTTCAGTTTGTGCAGTCAGTAATACGACCCAGGTCAGGAACTGATTCAACTGAAAAATATTTTTCTTTTCCTGTGTTCTTTTTCATCCTGCTCACTCTGCAGACTGGTTCTGCCTGTGACTGAAAGCCCTGACATGGGACATAGTGTAAGCCAAGGCAGTGGGAGGAGGCACCTGACAGCAGTACCTGATATATGCCATAGAGGTACCAAAGTTCTGACCATGACCTCTGCTGCCTACATACTATCACTCTTGTTTGGTCCTGGTACAAATCCTGAACACATTGATTCCATGCATTTGTCCAAAGCTGTATTTGAATTTATGGACACCAAATGGTGTCTTCATAAACAAGTTATGCATTTATTAAAAGTAAATGAAAATATTGTATGTTAATAATCAAAAGAGGAACAAAGTGGAATTCACAAGGCTGATGTACTATGCAAGGGCTTTCCTAAACAGCAGCTAGTAGCAGCTAGTGTTACTGCTTACTTCAAATATGCTTTCCACCTTACACTAAAATAGTAATTTCCGTAGGCTCCCCTTGATGAATCTGTTATATATACTAGGATATACACTCAGAGGAAGCATGACAGCCCATTACATGAAGGATATGTTCACAAGCAGCACAGTGTTCTCAGCAGCAGAATTAACAGCTCACAACCAAATAAGTGTTCTGGTTCAGTCACCTAAGCCTAGAGATGGCTAGCCCATTGTAAAAAGGATATCTGACTTAAGGCATTTATTTCTACCAGATTTGTGTGAAATATGTGATTTATTTCCTTAAACCTATTGTACTTTATTTGCCAATTAATGAAGACTTACTTAATGAAGTATTGACATTGTTGATAGTCTCAAATCTTCATTTTTATATGCATGGCAATTAATTAACATAATATGTCATGTATTGCAAAAATAGATGTATAATATATCCTTATCTTTCTAAGTGGAAATGTTGATTCTGATTGGCAGCATCAGGTGAGTTGGGGAGAACATAAAGAACTATTTTTTTTTTTTTTTGTCACATTCTAATCCTTGTGAGTATCTTATGGTGGGTATCAGTAAAGGATTGCTTCTTTCTAAAGCAGGAGTATTGCATGAGATAGCACCCTTTTTCATGGAAGTGCGATACTAATGGATGTGTTCCCATGGGTGGGAAGATCCATAGGTGACCTTTCTGCAGGGTCTTTTAAAAGTGAAATTAACGAACTCTTATGTCTGGATAATTTGACCACAGAAGTGTGGAAATGTTTCTGCCCCTTTTTTTAGATCCCTTCTTAAATGCCTGGTGTGTAGGGTGTTGTAACTGTGAAACATCATTTGGCTGACGATGCATTTCAGCTCTCCTTAAGATAAATTGATGTGGTTTAATTATTTGCTTTAAAGTAATCTGGTCCTCGTTGAATTCTTGCCCTTTTGCTAGTCATATTCAATACCTGATAATCAGGGAATGTTCCAACCTAATTTGGCACATAAAATACAACTGAAGCAGACATCCCTTTAAAATACAATTAAAACTTACAGACCTTGCTATTCTCATGGTATTGTCCAGTAATCCTTGAGCTTTGGTAAGCTATTGAGATGCTTCTTTTAAAAGTCTGTTCATCATTACTGTATTTCTTGTGCATCATGCTGCTACGTTTGACTAGGGAGAACAAGACATTAAGACGAAAACCTTCAAATGGGATAAGGCTGTTCTGCTGCCTTCCCCTGTAATTTTAGTCTTCATATCCTTTTAGTCCAAATGCCTTTGCTTTCTTTCCATGATGTAGTTTCTATAGCTATATTCTGGAACACATTCAACTTCTTGTGTTGGCAGTCTTTGCAATTATACCACATTCAATAAATCTCTGAAAATGCTAAACTGACTTCTAAAGAGCCTTTCGAAGGCCTCATTACCATCATTTTTTGTCCTGACATGTTAATAGGGACACACCCCTGTACTTCTAGCAGTGCCAAATTATTAAGTACTTGAATACCTGTCCCTATAGCATCTAAATTTTCTAGGGTAGTGCTAATTTCTTGTAGTATTAAATCACAAATTCTGTATAGAGTTAGTCTGTTTAAACCAAGAATTGGGATGCAGATGTGTTTGCTTAAGAACTGTTAAACCAGCTGATGCTGCAATGTACTGCTTTACTGTACTGTCTCTAACAGGCAAAACTTTTTTTAGATTCATAGGTAATCTTGTGGATTTAAGATTTTAGTTCATGTAAGAAAAAAACATTTCAGTTTTCTCAAGCTTGGGAGGACAGAAGGGTTCAGTGAGCATCTCTTTTTAATGCCATGGGAGATGTTGCAGCAAGCATTATGAACAGCACTTTCAGTTGTTAGGCAAATCAAATGATAGGTACTAATTACTGTGTCCCAGTGGTTCTCAGGTATTCTCATGTCCAATTTACTGTTTCATGAACAGAGACTTCAGTTTTGAAAGACAAGTTGTTACTTCTTGAAAAGCCAGTGACAGAACAAGTGCCAAGTAAGGAAGAACTCAAATAGTAATAGCATAATGGTTTCAATATGTAACTTTAATTACATTTTTTGAGTTCTCAAAAGATCATGTGAAAAGATGGAATGGGGAATTAAACCCTTAAAGCAAGGGGTCCTATTCTTGATCTTTTATTGATGTATTTCGGGGTGAAGCTCAACATCTTTGGTTTTAGTAGAGCATCTTGCCTAGCAGCAGAATACTGTTCTGAGCGAGTGTAAGCTGAAATGGCTGTATTTACAAAGAGTCACTAACTGGGAATAACTACCAGATGGAAAAGGTAGTGGAAATTACTATTTGTGAAAGAATGTAAGGTTTCTCATTAGGAGAATTAGCCTGTAGGGTGGGCTGTGGGGTTTTTTTCTCCCTTCCCCCCCACTCCTGTTTTTAAGGTGTTATGTCTGACTGCTGCTATTAATGTATACTTAGGTAAGTAAGTAATTGAATACTGATAATTTTTGAAAACCTGTGATTGTAGGAAATTTCTCTTAAATTTCACTCCAGAGCAACTTACATGACGTGATAGCTTTATTGCTGCGATCTTGGGATTTGGAAATATCCAACTGATTTTCCAACCTTCACTGGGAGACAGGGTCAGACCTACAGAAATTAAAATATCTGTTGACAATATGCTCATATTGTAAATTCTTCAAAGCTGTGAAAGCAAGTCTTTAGAGTGTGAAGCAAACCCTGTGTGTTTTTTTAAGTACACAGATTTTTACATTTTTGTTTCAAGCCTTCTAAAACTTTGGATTCTGTTTCTAGCTTATAACTCTAATATGTTATTTATTCAGTAAGGTTCTAGAAAAAACAAAAGAAAGGTTTGTTGAATAGGTTTGTCTTTGCAGGGACTAATTTGTGATTGTTATTGATCCTATGGAAAAATATTAAATGCTTTTTCCCCTCTACCAGAAATTCTTCAGCAACCATTCTTTTTATTTTTTTGGTTTCTAAGGAATTCAATAAATACTATGAGTTTTCTAGAAGGAAAAGGTCTGAACATACACTGTATTTTCTTGTGGGTAGAGGACAGAGAAACCAGCTATAACGGAACCACATTTGACTTGCTTTGAATGACCTCTGTCTCCTTAAGAGGTGTGCTTATCTGAAAAAAACAAAACATTAAAGTGATTCATTGTTTAGAGCTTATTTGTATAAAAAATTGATTCCTAGCATTGAGAGAGTCAACCACAAAATTCAAATCTTAATAAGAAAACAGGTCTTGATGCAATGTAGTGAGTTCTTCCAGGGCGAACAAATCAAAGCAGTTATTTATTACTGAAGCAGGACACAGTCTGGCACTGCATGGATGAAATTGTCCTCAATTTTTACAAACAAAAAATATTATCTTTCGGCCATATGTATAAGACAGTGGCCTGAAGCTGTTTTCTCCTGAAACATTGGGTGGAGACATGAAGCTCTGATCCAGTTCTCTCTTGATGTCCAGGCCTGGCTTGCTGGGAAATGGTGCAGAAGAGAACCATTAGGAGAAAATAGATTGTGACAAAGCTCCTTGTCTGTTCTCTTTTTATCTTGACTTAAGAAGCTTGTCATACCGTTGTTGCAGTGCTCTGATAGGAAGGGGAAGTGTTACAAGTCTGAACTGTGCAAACAAGTAGTGGTGTGTAATACAAATGAGTGGCTCTAGGCATTGAGGAGCAGTGATAGATGGGCTGCGGTCCTGGATCTCCCAGCCCCACTTCCTGAAACTGCGTAGAGCTGAGCCCAGTAAAGTAAATAACCTTTGATTTGAAATGACACTTTCACTTGCTCACACCAGTATGCTTTAGACTTTTACCGTGTTCTTTTCGCTGCTCAGCATTTTCCTTTAGCCTCATTGAGTCCGTCTTTGTCAGATAATGATTATTTAATCTTCTCTCCATTTTATATTTTGTTCGTTTTTAGTATTGGATAATATATTTTGTTGAAATGGTCAGTGATTCCTTTTAAAATTGATGATAGCACAATCTTTACGAACCTTTTGATTCATTTATTTGGTTTAATATTTCTGGTTTTGTTTCTAAGCTTGAACTTTTTAAGTGGAGTTATATGGATTTGTTGCTATGGTGCCAGTAATGCCTTGTTCATAAAAGATTCAGCAGTATAGCTAGCTTCCAGGCTAGAATAATCACTCTTGAGTCTGTAAAATTTTCTCCATGTGAAAGAGAGGTATTATACAAGAATATTGGTTAAAGATTGGGTTTTTTCTTACGTAGATGGGAGTGGTCTTAATAGAGTTGCACTGAGAAAATAAGCCTCTGACTGTGGCTGTGCAGTCCTAGGAAGTTCTTTAACCATGGCAGGGGGAGGAGAGGAGCAGGGGGCAAAGGAAGCACAGATAATTCAGTGTTAAATTTTCTACACTGAGAAAGGGTGTAAAAGGGTGTTATATGTAGAATATAGAGGATGAGGTGTTTCAAGATATGACAGGCAGTTTTCCGAATTTTTGGCATAACTTCAAAAAAATGTGTCCTGGCTAAAAATGTAAGAAAATCAAACTCATCTAAATTGAGAGGGTTGGGTTAAGGGGCAGAGGAAACAGTCTAAAACCTGTTTACTAGAAATAGCTGTTCTTTGGCTTTTTATGTAAGTCACTATTCTCTGAAGTAATTCCTGGTTCAACTCTTCGAGTGGTATTTAGGCATTAAAAACTAGAAATAATAGATTGCTTATAATGCTTACATTTATTTACTAACTGTCCTGTTGCACTGTTCTCCAGGACATAGTTTTTTGTAAATTTGAGAATTCTTAATAAATCTTAACAATCACTGGAACTGCTAATGACATTGAAGTTACTTCTCTTCTGGCTTTGGCTGAACTTTGTTGTTCTTTTGCTTCTTTAACCCATAAAACAGCCAATCTTAAGTCCTCAGTACAAACAGTCGTAAAAGGATGGATATTGATTGCATCAGTTGATGAGTGGGTATAAAGGCCATGTGCATAAATTGGGATTGGACTGGGATTTATATATGCTCTTGACAGCCTGTCGACCAGCTGGACAGATCACATAATATACACAGTCTGTGGAGGGGACTTCATGTTTTCTGTCTTCAGTAAATGGTAATGTTCTCAGTAAAATAGGGTATCTTTTTGCTTTAAAAGCTCAGTTTTGCTTTTAATACATTGATGGTGATACACCAGAAACTTATAATTTCATAGTATTTAAATTTTTTAAATCTGAGTCAACACTGTCATATTTTTTCTGTGGAATTACAGAATTGCTATTCACCAAAATGGATACTTCTGAGGGATCAATTTTGTAATGTAAATCAGTAGACAAAGTTGTTGAAGCTTAACCTGATTGCAAAACCTGCAACTTTGAAGGAAAGTTATTTTTTTCAAGAAGTTTTGACCCTTTTTTGTTGGTCAGCTCTCACCATATGATTTTTGAATGTTAAATTAGAAAGGTAGCTATGTGTGCCTTGATCTATAATTATACCTTTTTTTTTCTTAATGCTTTTAAGCTCAGAAGTCAATACATGTAAGTTACATCCTGAATGTTATGACTAGTTCTTAGTTCATTGTTTGATCACTTAGCAAATGTGATTACAAAGGACATTAGGCAATAGACTATTTTTTACATCGACTTAACATCCCTATCATTAATTGATTTACCAGGAAATCATTAAAGTGCAATGAGAAGACACAGCATTACTAATAGGAGGTGAAGAAAGTAGTGTCAATTTACTTTATGGTGGTGTCATTGGAAAGGTTTTTTTTAGACTATTGGAAGAATATAAGAATCTGGGGCAGTAATTAACTTTCTACATTTTTACACTTGCAAAATTGCTCTGGTATAGATATTGACAATAGAATATGGTAAAATCTCTAAGTGTCTTCTAAAATACTTTCTTATTTCATGTGAAACAAGCAGAAATAGTTCATGAAATATCTTAGGGGAAGTGATTTGATGCAACTTCAAATCAGTGTTTGGAATTTACTTTCTGAATTGCCAGAGCTGAGTACATGTGTTGCAGTGATACTGATTTGCTTTGCAAAGGTATTACTCAGGACACAGTCACATTTTTTTGTCTGCAGCTATTAATAATTTAAGTGATGCAACTGTATTTTCATTAAAATTTCTATAATAAAATTTTATATTGTATTTCTTTATTTTGAAAAGGCCAGTTATTGTCCTTTGAGGATAACATAGCTAGCTGCTGGTCTCAAAAGCTACCACTATAAGGTTTTATATGTTGAAGAATTTTGCAAGCTTAGAAGGAATTTTATTTCACAAAGGATAAAGGCTTAAGGAAACTGAAAAACCTGTGGAGGTATTACTGCCACTGCTGTAGCTCAAGTTAAAGCCATTCTGTTCATGTCTTAAGCAGGAAATTTTAGTCTTGTTCCAAGCCCTTGAATAACACATTGATACATTTAAGCTAGGCAATTTACAGTCAAGATGACAGATTTTCTTTGCTGCACCATTTTTCTGGTTTTATCAATGAGTATTTATGGATGACTAACAGGTTGATTAAAGGACAGCCTTCATGGACTAGGCAGCAGACAAGCCAACAGTCATGGTGATTCTTGACTGTAACTAAACTATTAGCAGCAAATTTATAAGGTATGAGGCTTAGAATAATAGTTTACATTAATACTGTGTATTAGAGGACAGAAAAATCAAGCAAATTCTCTACTATACATAAAACATCAGAAGAGACAGAGTACCTTTTCTTTCAGGATGGGAATTTTCTGTATTACAGGTATGTAAAGCAGAGAATAAGAAAAATACTCCCAAAAAGTCATAACCAACTGACGAAAACACCCTGCTAACAAAGGCAACTGCAAATACAAAAATGCATGTAAGTTGCATAGTAATAAATTTCATACAAGAAAAATAACAATTGTTTTGTATATGTTGAAAATCCAGTTTTTAGTCCTGGTGTTTGGAGATTCTTCTGTTTCTTTATAGAAGCTTAATTTTGAATGGAGGGAAGAGAAAAAAATTCTAGTCTGATAGAAATACAGTGGTTTTTTTCTTTTACTTTATTTCCCTATCTTAAAGTGCTTGCAGTTTTTAGAGTGGTCAGCACAGTAAAAATGACTGACATAAATGTTAAGAATATAGAACTTGATCAGAAGTAAATGCTGACACCAAGTAAGAGAGCAGTTAAGTTGAATAACGGAATTATTTCTGAGTAGAATATGATTTCTATGTATTTTTAGAGTCCATTCAAGCTCTCACTATAAGCTCATGGAAAAATTACATAAATTGAAAAGTGCAAATCAAATTTAATTTCTCCTAGATTGGAGAAATATCTGTCCTCCAGATGCTAATACGTCTTCGGGTTTTTTTGCACTATTGTAACATTGTAATTTTCCTCTCCTGATATATGGAAGAGCTTTTTTAAATTTGACTGCAGTGCTACTAAAGCTCTCTGTAGAGCCACCCACCAAGACAGCAGGCAGCTCCATCCATCACAGATCTCATACCAACATTCCCGGCGTGGCTGGGAGCTAAGGGGGAGTGTCTGGTGTCTCGAGTTCAAACTGCTGAGTGTCCTAGACAGTGAAACTGCTTTAAATATTTGAAATTATAAGTCTGTCTGATCCGAACTTTCTATATGTTTCCTGCCTGTTCTTTGGGTGATTTTTCTCCTTTCACAGTCTCTCAAACTGTTGCATTTATCTGTTTCAGAATATCTTTAGTCTTAACCTTTCAAATGTAGGAGAAATCCGGATCTGAGGAACAAGTCTTCTCTTTCCACCTGTTTTTAATGTGGCTATAAATATAAATGTATTACCAATACACAAAATCTGCAAAAGAAAATTGGGTTTTCCCCTCTCAAGGGCTGTTATTAGTGTGCTGTGTCTAGGAACACTATGGATATTACTTTAAAAAAATGTTTTCTTTCCTCAGTGTAAGTTTATTTTACCTTATGCTTTGTATACCGTCAACTCATTTGTGCTTTCACTGGCTATTTTCTGGTAGGAAATTAGTCCAATACAGTCAGCCAAAACACACACTTTCAAATAATTCATACTTATTTACTTGGGCAGACAAAATCCTATTGTTCAGGTACTCAAAAAAATCAAGCAGTAGTGCTTTTAACAGACATGGGTTTATTTCTGGCTTCATGGCAGCTTTTTGTTTTGGATTGGGTTTTTTGATAATTGGTACTTGGTAGAGTGAAATTGGAATGTTCATCTGTAGTAGTAGCTTCTATTGTTGGCATTTACAGATGATGGGCAAAATTAGTTCAGTCTACACAGACTTGTTAAATAACACTTCAGTATTTTAAATAAAACTTTAAAATGTTTCCAAACTGAAATTTATTTTCTCTTTTGGCTTCAAAATCACTTTCCAGCTGTACCTTTAGGTACCTCCCCAACTGATACATTTCTGGGGTGTCTGTTGGTTTGGGGATGTGTGCATGCATGTTTCAATTTCTTCATAGCCTTAAGTGGTCGAAGTCTGACAGACTTATTTAGTTGATTATATTGAGATTTAGATGTTTTCCTACCACATGTGTACGTGGGGGGATCTCTAGAAATCTCTCCAACAGTTGAGTTATAAGTGTGTGGAATAATTTGCCCGCTTCTGTTCTAAGGCCATTGTGTAGCAAAAGCTGGGGATTTTGTCTTAAATGGCTGTCAATAGTCCTTTCTTGCATTAGTTTGTGTATTTTTTTAGTAGCAGTCTCATCTGCTGCATTTTAGGTCATTGATTCAGTGCAAAATCAAGAAAAACACAGTTTACTAAGTAACTTTAAAAGCTCCAGTAAACCCTCTGCCCTGTTACAACAGTATTCTTTTAGAATGTAGGATCTTAAAAGTTGTTGGCCAGTTTGTTTCGGAACCTGAAGCCTCTTAAGCTATCTAAGCAAGCTTCGAAATGGAGCACTATTTGTGAAATACCATGCCCCTTGTATGAGTTACTGAGTAACAAATTCAGACTATAATTTTCCAGAGCCTCTTCCTGCCTCTCAGGACACTTGCTGTGAAGTTCAAACATTGTTTTCAGGCTAGTGAGGTAATTCCCAGTGTACTCTGCTGCGGATGCACATCTGTTAACTTGTGCAGGAATTATGCCAAATTCCACTTAAGTTCACAAGTACTTTTGTGGTATTGATTTTAATTGGTTCCTCATAGTTTCAGGTGCTGAAGTGACCAGAATGTGATAAAAGAACAATCCACACACATATTCACTATGATCTGTATCTTGAGCCTTGATTTCTAAGCTAAATTGAAGTGAAATTTTCTGCATATATGCTTACAAGGTGATTTTAAAGTATCCTGTTCAGTGAAGTCTGTGTAGGATGCTGCTTTCCTTTTAAGGAAGAGAGAGCAAAGAAGATTGAAGGTATAAATGATCCAGACAAATAGAGTGAACTGAAATTCTCAATCACCAAATGCTCCAATTAATAGATGAGGCTCTAGAAAGCCAGGACAATGTGAACTACTAATATGAAATGCTCTAGCTCAGGATCAGCAGGAGCTCTATTCTAATTGAAATGTCCCTGATGAAGATTTTGGTGTCTGGGTTGTGAGAAATTCTTCATTCTTCCCTGGGACCTGGCTGGAATATCTATTATCTTTCCCTACAGTAGCCCTTCTTTGGTAGATCTGCCTGAGCACCATCCTGGCCTCTCAACTAGGATTTAACTGAAAACATATACACAATAAATCTGCTGGTTTTCACTAGAAATATCTTTAGCAGCTGACTGTGTGCAGGAAAAAGGAGGTGGGAAAAGTTTGAAAGTTGGCTGCTTTGCAATATAAAGTAGTAAAAAGCAATTCAAACAAAACCTGGAAGTTCAGTCATCATTCTGGAAGTGAAAATGTGTTTAATAAGATTCCTTTCCAGATATTTGCAGTTAAGCAGAAGCTCTCTCACTCGTGACAAATTGAAGACTGCCATTCTTGACACTGTTACCTATGTTTATCTATGTGACTGCTGCTACAAAAAGCAGTTGCCTTGATATCAGTAACTTAAACTATATCCTGTAGTATTTGAAAAATAATTTTAGCAAGTTATTAATTTAAAACTGAAATATTTCTGTATTTCTAGTGTTAAAATTTTGATAGAAATGAAAGGTGGGTCTTCTGATATGTATATGGATGATTGGGGCTTCAAGGGATTTGAATAGTCATAAAATCTGGTTTTAAGGACAAGTATTTACATGGTTCTGTGAAAAATAAATATGACGGGGAGAAACCAAAAGGCAAGGCATTCTGCCTCTAAGCAGCAGTTTTTTATTAATTACAGTCATGTTGGAAAGCATACAGGCTCTCACTTCAGGCTTATAACACTTCATGATGTCATATGCATGAAGAAAAAAAAGGTATTTTTTCATTGCAACTCCAAGCAATATTTGTATGGGGTTTTTTTGTATTTGAAGTCACAAGAACACTCTTTTGTCTACTCTTTTATCTTGTACAGCACATATCTTCACCTGAGTTTCCAGGTTAACCAATTCTTTTTAATACTTGATTTTTCTTGTACTATTCAACAGATATCGTTAACTTGCATATGGAAATAAAATTTATTACTTATATAAAACTAAATTTGGAACAATGTATGAATATACATTGATTAAGAGAGGCATTTCATACATTTTTATCCTGAAGCATGAGGTGGGCAACTTGTTACGGGCAGTGATGCAGTAGAGCTGATTTAAGCAAACAGATGATGCATATTGTTATCTGAATTATTGGGATGATGGCTATGGGAAAAACAGTATATGTTTAGACTTAGGAGTCGTTTGTCTCTTTTGTATCTGAAAGCTTCTCTTTTATCCAATTTGATGTCAAAAATTATGCCGTGCCTAAAGGAACAGAAGGAATTAATGTTTGGTTACACTGCTATGTATTTAGGGCCACTTACATCCTCGTGTCCTATTTGGCAAGTGGAGAAGGTGGGACTGTGCTGCTTGTCCCTGCTCTCAGCTTCTTAGATCCCAGATGGTGAGAAAGCAGCACTGTCAAATGAAGGAAAAAGGAAATATGGGCAAAAATAGGAGATGCCATTCTGAGATGTTAAGCCTCAACTTATGAACATTTTGACACCTGGCAAGACTTGACCAGCAAGCGGGAATTTAACCCTGCCTCAGTTTTAGCCGATTTTGTTTATTTTCATGAGGCTAGCTGTCTTTTGCTGCAAATGTATCCTTTCTTTTCTCTGTACCTAAAAACAAAATCATCCTGTAAGTGGCAACACAAGCCTGAGTTCTTTTTACCACAGTCATCTTGGAGCGTCCCTTTTTATTATAGACAGTTGAGGTCTAAGAAGTGTGGCAGGTGTGCAAGAGGTAATAGTTGGACAATAGCAGTGGAAAAGGCTCAAAGTTCTAGAATTAATTCAGACTGCACATTAAATCAGTATTAGTTTAAACTGTTCTGAGAAAACATGAAACACTGCAAGTTTTGGTGCTTAAACTCAAAGCTGGAATTGATAGGTAGCAAAGCTCACAACCATCATGTAAAGCAGATTGAAAATCGTTTTCCTAAACTTCACATGGTATGCTAAGACAGTTTCATGTATCTGGATATTATTCCTCTCTACCTAAATAAGTCAGAATGCACTGTTTGCTCCATCTTAATTCTCAGCTTCATTTTTCTGATTGTTGGAGAGTTACTGTAGGAAAATCTGGAAGTTGCTTGCCAGGACCATGCTTTGGGAAACTAATGCTTTGGGCTACGACCTTGTAGCCTTGCAGAACAGAGTAATACAAACTTCTACTATCATAAGGGTTAAGGGGATGTGTTATTTCATGTCCTTTCTTCTGCCTAGTCTTCATTTCCTTGCTTTGGGAAGAAAACAGGGAGGGTAAGATTTTGAAATAGGGAAAAACAATTGTAAGGTTGTCTTAGTGACAGAAGGAGGAGCTTCTTATATTGGAGGAATAGAGATAGGTATCTTTTCTTGCCTTTTCCTTTGGCGTTACATAGGTGAAAATAGCAGATGGGGGCCATTCCTCTTAGATATCTTAATGTCTTTTCTTTGAGCCTTTGTACTTTGGCATTTGAAAGAAAACCCAAGAAATATTTCTTTCTCAAATTTCTGGGGCATTTCTACAAGTTACTTGTGCTTTGTTGTCTATATCAAAAAGTCCAGCATTGCAGAATTGAGAAGCAACTGGACAAAGATACAAAAAAATCAATAAACCTCACAATGTCTTCTGTCATAAATTGCTGTAGCTGATTTCTCACACATTTTCTTACTTCACTGATAACTGTATGCTGCTTAAAAAGAAATCTTATTTCCATCTATGACACACAGAAATGCTGTATAAACCTACCATTTATTGATGAGTTCCAAATAAATGTATTTTGACCACACTGCTACAGCTTCTTATTTTGAAGGCATAGTGTTACAGATTTTAAAAAAAGGCAAAGCAAACCAAAAAACACTTAAAATTGAAGCATAACTAATATTGACTTCTATTAAGATAGATAATGATTATATATAAGATCCTAGCAAAAATACCTAAATGATTTGGAGAGAGAGAAATGTGTCTAGGTGTATGTAATTGCTTCCACATTTTTTCCTTTTTTCAGAAAATACTTTTTACATGTTTGCAAGGTAACTCCCACTCAGTGGCTGGTGAAATGCTTTAGTTTTTTAAGCAACATAATGAGCAGCTAGTGAGGGTAGATTTCCCTGCTGCCAGAGGGTTTCTCTGAGTTACAGTGACTGCCATATTACTGTCAAGCTGTCATGGACTAGAGTGATGGTTTTAAAACATGTTTGGTGGGTTCATGAGTAGCTGGTTTTTTTGAATGCTGTAGAAATGCTAGCTGTTTCATAAAATACTAAGACACAAAAGGTAAAATGCAACTAGATCTGTTTGGCTGTGCACAGTAATCATGAGTGTGAGACGTAAAGGAGGAACTGCTGTTTTCCAAGAGGATTGCATCATTTAACTTAAGACCGAATTTCTACCTAAGGTGATGACATAGCCAACATCCTTGTAGGTTCCTCCATAGAAGAGTAGCCTTCATGGCCTCTCCCAAAGTTATGTGGTAGATGATACAGAAACAATCACCTAATCAAGATGCTTTTATAGTTCATCACTAATAGGCATTTTTGGGAGGTGATGAAGTTTGGAAATGTAATGTGAATCTTTCACTGCAGTACAGAGCACTAATGGCAACAAATGCAGACAAAGCTGCTGTTCGTTGATTATTAAAAGTGTTATATAGAGAAGTTTGGAGAAGTAGATTTTGGATTTGTCAAACAAACCAGTTTCTGGAGATACTGAGATTAGACATTTAGTGTTTAAATATCATCTGTAAAATTTGATATTCTCACCTTGAAAGATGTAATGCCCCCTGTTTTCAAGAGTACTTGAATGTATGTCATGTAGAAGCCTAAGCAGGTGTTTGATCTAGTGCTTCCTAGTGTTGAACCCTTTGTTTTGCAGAGCTGCTAGTGTTAATTATATGTGTGACTTACATATAGTGTGCACAATTTTTTCTTTTTAATACATAGCTCATTTAGAAGTAGATCATTGCCCATTTTGCATGAAAGAGAACAATTCACAGACCATAAAAGTTGAGCCACTGTTAAATAGCCTTCAGTTAGTACTGCTTTGTAGAAGATACGTGAAACTTGGTCTAGAGAATTCTGTAAACTGTTTCAAAGTGATCACTGGAGTTGATAAAGAAGGCATACGAAGAGTAAATTTAGAGAAGATAGGCACATAAACTTGTACAGCTTTTGAATTTTTTCCCACTCAGTACTGTGTAAGATTTGAAGTAGAAACAGAACCAGTATATACCCTGTAGGTATACACAGGTTTCCTGAAACCCCTGCTTTATTGAGATTATTATGTTTGGATGCATGGCCATGGAGCAAGCAATGAATCTTAATACTAATCTTACTTCTTAGTATTAGCAGACTTTGAATTTCAGTAGTCATTCTGGTCTAATTTTGCTGCTGCATTTTTGATACTACATTGATCTTCTGTGTTCTGTAGCATTTGACATGAGGTTCTAAATCACGTACTTCAGCATGCTCCAGTTTGGCTCTCAGTGTTGCCACTGTCAGTGAGATTTCTGGCAATCTGTTTACTCTTTCTTGTCAATAGGCTGATCAATGTACTGAGTCCAGCTGTGCTTTCTATTCCAAAGTAGCTTCTTAAAAATAATTATCTGCCTTGTGGAATACTATATTTCTTTTCTTTTTTTTTTTTTTTTTTTTTTTTTTTTTTTTTTTTTTGCCTACTAAAATTTCCTTGGAATGAATGTTACCAGATTCAGTTCTCATAAGGTTGTTTGGACTATCACAGACACACCCAGAACAGAAAGCGTTTAAATCTGAGATACTGAAAAGAGCTTTACATATTAATCTGCTTTTGCTAATCTACTCCAAAGTACATTTAACATCAAGATGCTGATCTGTGCTTTTTAAAATTTTCATCCTAAGAACCAATATTAACTTTTTAAAATTATGGAATGATAAGGTATTATATCAGTATTTACTTACTCTGCCCCTGGGTTCAGAAGTGCATGCAGCATGCATTTTCAGAGTGGGAAGCCTCTTTCTTTTCCTGGTTATTTGGGCAAATGAGGTGCACAAAAATAAGCAGTCTTGCTGATTAAGTATTGATTATTTTAGCAGCTTTCTTTAATTGGCAGCATCTAAAAGCAGAGAAAAACGATTTTGCCAATAGTACTCTTATTTGGCAGACCATATGGGTAAAACTATTTTTGGAAAAAGTTAAGTAAAAAAACAAAATAGATGACACACCGGCTTTAGTAGATTATGCATTACAATGATTATACAAATTATTTCTTCACGGAAAGTGAAAATGTGTTCAGAAGTGACTTAACATACAGCAACAGATAAGTAACATGTAAATAAAATGCAAGTTTGACTACAGAAACTGACTAAAGCTGCTTATAGAATTTCCATGGAGTTATACTGATTAAAAGAATATTTGTTTAAAGAAAACATCTAATGCAAGAAGTCACTTTTCCTGCTGTCGAAAAGTTACCCTTATTAAGTACTCTGAAAACCCAATTCTGACTTAATGATA
This sequence comes from Sitta carolinensis, assembly GCA_032173965.1. Classification (NCBI taxonomy): domain Eukaryota; kingdom Metazoa; phylum Chordata; class Aves; order Passeriformes; family Sittidae; genus Sitta; species Sitta carolinensis. The sequence goes on along the minus strand of JAVUNC010000006.1, from coordinate 15,961,168 downwards.
CACTAATTTGAGCATTATGTTGCCTTTTTTATTCTTTTCCAAAATCAGAGCAATCTTCTTTGTGGTTTTTAACATACATTTTGTTTGTAATAAGTAATATCTTTCATATTTGTTGTTTGTGGTTCCTAATATTTGGAAGGGGAAGCAAGCTTTAGTTCCTTAATTCTTGTACTTGTGTTTTTCACAGACTATAGTCTGACTTGATGGATTTACAGTGTAGTAAGTGCATAAATCTGTGTCTCTTGACTGGCAGTCAAATGTCATAAATGTTGGTGGTGTTATACAAGCATGGCCTACATGTGCCATGTTGTAAAAAGACTGGAAAAATGCTTTGTTTTTTTGCAATCAGCAATATGAATTTCAGTTTAAAGTAAAAGGTTTTTTAATAAGGTGCATATACTTACATGGTCATATGGTTGAGGTTTTTTTCCTTCTCTGTTTCCTCAACTGAGAAGATGAGAAAGAAATTATTAATGCTCAGTGCTGAATATGAGAAACTTAAGCAAATTAGCATGGGGAAAAGAGAACAGTATGTTAATTGATGGTGTACCTCTTCTATAAGGAAAGTCTGACCAAAATGGGTTTGTTCAGCCTTTGGAATGACCTAATTGCAGCCTCCCAGTACCTGAGAGCCTTCAAGAAATCTGGAAAAAGACTTTTTACAGGAGCCCGTAGTGATAGGACAAAGGGAAATGGCTTCACACTGAAAGAGAGTAGATTTAGGTTAGATATTAGGAAAAAGAAGTCTTTACTGGGAGGGTGGTGAGGCACTGGAACAGGTTGCCCAGAGAGGTGGTCGATGCCCTACCACTGGAAGTGTTTAGCACAGAATGGATGGAACTCTGAGCAGCCTGGTCTAGTGACAGGTATCCCTGACCATGGCAGGGAGACAGGAACTGGATGGGCTCTAAGGTCCCTTCCGACCCAGGCTGTTCTGTGATTCCATGGTTGTAAGAATGAAGTGGAGTAGCTCTTTGTTGTAGTTCTGGGGTTTTTTTTAACAGGATGTTGGTAACTTAAGTTGATAATGGCTAAAATATATACAATTTTGAGTAGTAGACAGCTTGTTTGGCATCATACCACCATTCTGACAGTAAGGAATATGCTCTTCACTATGTTATGCTGGAAAGAGAATGCATTCTACTGTCAGAATGTATTTGCTTTGTGGGACACTGGAGAAAATACACAAGCAAAACAGCTACTGAAAAGTGATGTAAAGACCACGTTGCTGAGTCACAAAGCCCATTTCAGTTACATGTTTCTTTGTGTCCAGTGACGAACAAGAAACCAGCTCAAGCATCTATTACGAAGGTGAAGCAATTTGAAGGCTCCACATCATTTGTCAGGAGGACACAGTGGATGCTCGAGCAGCTTCGACAGGTCAATGGTATAGACCCGAATCGGGTGAGTTCGAACAGCTTTCTAGAAAGTGAAAATTGAGCTGTTATGTCGCTGATTTATGAACTAGGCATTCTTTCTATTCAAAAGGCATCTAGAAATATATGATGCAGGTTTAAGTGCAAATTCTCAAAAAAGAAATAACTAAGTGGAATATGTGAAGCAGATTTTAATGGGAAATGTGGGAAGACGTTAAAACTCAGTCATAGGGATTTTTTCTTCCTGTCTTTCCATACTTTTCGTACTGCTTTCTCTTTTCTTTGTAAAAAGCAAAGTAAGAGCTTTGTTTGCTTCAGCTTTAAACCTCTTGGGGACTACTTTGACGTGCAGCTGTACTGTGAGATAGAGCAATAGGTAGCAGTATATACGGAAGAGGTTGCTAAGATTCAAGTTTGTGAAATCTTGTGAAGGATGCATTTTTTTCTAGGATAGTCCTCAGATATTTCAGCATTCCTTACCTCATGCTAGAAAATGTGATAGTGTCCTTTATCTGCAAATGGCAAGCGAACGTTGATTTAAACAAAAAAACTATGAAAAGTAAAACAAACTAACCCTATAGTAAATAGCTGTGGACAAATTAATCCTTTAATCTGGACTGTACATCCCACCTTGAGCGATCTCAAGACAAAGTTGTACTAATATGTGTTAGACTTACGAATACAATTCTCTGGTACCAAAACAACATAATTAGAAGTTAAAAATGTGGCTCATATTATGTGCTTACAAAGTGATTTGGTGTTCTTTTTATAGCAAAATATTTTTGTGACTAACTCCCTTGGTTTCTTCAAAGTTGTGCTCTGATTAGCTACCTAAGTGTCTCAACTATGGTGCACCAAATTCTGTCACTGCCCCAGTCTTGGTTAGCACCTAAGTGTGTAGTACCAAGTCTAGTTACTACATAAAGACTTGGTGCAAAAGAGAAGCCCTTGGCCACTGCCCTATGAAGTGGAAGGAGTGGAATTATATTTTCTGTGGATAAAGGAACTATGAAAGCAAGCAAAATGACAAGTAGATAATGGATAAGAGTTTTAGGCCCTTTTACAGCATCTGCTATACAGCTGTGTACGTAACAGATTGAAAGTCCTACCAGGCTCTTAAGCTTAGAAATGCTTCTTTCAAACTTACCTCCCTGTGAAGTCCTAGTGTCATCAGTTGGAAAAGAACATTTACGAGACCAGATTGCGAAACAATGTTTGACAAATATTAAATATACAGCACAACTTCTTGCATAAAATCCTTGTATTTTGGCAGCTGAATCTGGTATAGAGCTGCATTGTGATTTGTTCTCGTAGTGGCCTTTTGCTCATGTTATCCTGAGTCGTTTGCAACACTTCATAAAAATACATTAAATACAAAAACTAGGACTTGTTATTTACTTAGAACTTAGCTTATTTGTTTGTTTGAGCATGGAGAGCCGAGCTACATCTTCTATAACACAGTATGACCATAGATTTTGTGCTGAGAGGCATAAATGCTTACATAATACAGAAGACACAAATAACTATATATCTGAAGATGGCAAGGGTTTCTTATGAGAATTTGACTTTTAATGGTTTGATCTAAATTATATTTTGTTTTCAGATATTTTTGTCATATCTGACTATTCCTCATTGAAAACAACAGTAATAAAAAAACCTTCATGCCTGTTTGGTCTTTTTCATTCAAAAATTTGCACTAATACCAGGTTGGTTATTAGTTGTATGACCTGTCTGCTTTTTGCAATGTAGTACATTTTAAAAAATATCTCAAATCATTTCTAAAACTGGAATAATAACAGTCTCTTTCCTTTTTTACTTCTAGGATTCTCCAGAATTTGATTTACTATTTGAAAATGCGTTTGATCAATGGGTAGCAAACACCGCTTCAGAAAAATGCACATTCTTTCAGGTTCTACATCACACTTGTCAGCGATACCTTACAGACAGGAAGCCAGAATTTATCAACTGCCAATCTAAAATTACAGGAGGTAAGTGAATCAAAGCTAAATACTTTTGCAGTTGGACATAAAATGATTCGCATGTGATTTATTCTGTGTTCAGAGTATCTTGCAGCCTAATGACATCTTGAAGTCATGGGTTTGAACACACTAACTTAGCAGTAAACTTCTAGGCTTCTGCATTTCTCCATCAAGCACCACTTCACACTCTTCTGTTACCTCTTCATTCCTTTCATTTTAGCTACTGAAACTGCTAACAGATACAGGTAACTTTATCAATCAATAGTTTGGGTTTTTTTAGTGTATCTAAGAAAAAAATGTGCAAAATTTCTTGTGTCTTCTCTCATTTTTTCCTTTTCCACATTAATTGTGTTCCTTTGCTTTCTTTTTGGTGTGATGGTGAGGAGGGAACTGCATTAATGGGTGAAGATATTCTATTTCGTATGTGAAGTCTCATGTTGGTTATCTGTTTGCTAATGTTTCTTACATGCTTCCTGCAAATAAGTTGTTGTTAATAAACCACAGCACATTTTGCCTTTGAACTTGTATTATTCTCCTAAGCTTGACCCGTCCAAAAGTGAGTTCCTGATTCAACTGACTCAATTATTAATTTTATCCTAAACAAGTGTCATTACAGTGGAAAAAAAATTGCCACTGAGGTTCATAATTATATGTTTAACTTGAAATTTTTCAACACACAAAAGACCCTACCATGTCCCATGAAGCACACCCATATTCTCTCTTTGACAACTTCCTAGATAAAGTGGGAGCATTCAGTAATCCTCTGATAGCAGATGGTGATGATTTCCATCTTCCTTTGCATGTCATTCTGATTGGACACTAGTCTGGTCTGTGTGTACACAGACATTGTATAGAAGCTAATAAATCTCCATGTGGATACAGTGCTTCTGCTGTACTTCGCACTATCAACTTTTTCCTCACACTGGGTAAAACACTCTCTGTGGCTGCGTTTAAATTTGGCAGAAAATAAGAACTGTTAAACAAGTAATAGTTGACCCTAAACTGCAGTGACTTGCTGTGTGTCAGCCTCTCCAAGGTAGCTGTTTGTATTAAAACCCGTTTAGTCCAAAAGCTGAAATACCAAGAGGTATTTTCTGGAAAATATGTTGAAATGTGTTGTCAAGTTCAAATTCATCCTCACTAGAGAAAGTAAGGTCCAAATGTAGTTATGCAAACCAAAGAGCATACACCTCAGAATATAGCTTGAAATTTATTATGTTCAGTTGAGAGTTTACAGCTTGGAGCTTTTTGTTGTTACTGTTATGTTGGTGTATTTTGCTAACTAGTCAAAGCAGTATATTCAAATCATACTTAAATCTTGGTCAGATTTCAAGATGAGGCTTCCCATCAACCAAGGTAGCATAACATTTTAAGTGATATTCTTGTGAACTTTCTGGGATGTGAAAACTAATACTTTTTCTTTTAGCCAGTTTAACTTCTAATACTCTACAATTTTTTTTTTTTAAATAAATTATTAGAATATATATATATGCATGCACCCACATGTTTTTTTTAAGTCATTATATAGATATGCCCATCATATGTGTAATGTATATCTTGTAGCTAATGCATATTTTCAAACATAAAAGAAAAAAATTACCACCAAAGAACACTTTTTCCTAAGTGGAACGGAAGGTGAAAGAACTTGAAGGGCTTGCTTACAAGCCTGCTTATCTTATTGAACCTTATTCCCTGCTGAAGGATAAGAGTGAAGAAAATTAAATTCATGCTGCTTCTCTTTCAGCAGGAAGTGCTTAGGAGCTAGCTTTAAGTAACTAAGGGTGTTCCTGTGGAACTTGAGACCCTCTTCATGGCCTTCCTCCTTTTGCCTCCTTTCTGTCTTGCACACACACATACACCCCTATAGACCAGAGCCCTGCCACTGACTCTCCTGCAGAATCATTTTTTTTTTTCCTTATTTTCAATTGTGTGTAGTCTGCAGAGTTAAATAGGCTAGGCTGTCTTTTGTAGCTTGATTTATGACATCAGTAGTTGCAGCAATAATGAGGACTGACTGAAGGTGTGGGTGCTAATTTGGAGAACAAAGAACAAATTCAAGTTTAGGCAGACTGTAACAAGATTCCTCCTACTGCTGTCTTACACTAAATCGTTCAAGTTTGTCTTTTGTTTAGAATTTAGGTGACCCCTTTCCATAGCTTACATGCATTCTGGATGTTATGGTGGAAAAGTAGGCTTAAGGGCTTGAGGGTTTTTTCTGACTGAGGTAGAAAATATTTTCCCCTTGTGTACTTTTATAAACATACAGGTTCTGATACTGGAATGTGTCTAATTTGGAGTACCTTTGTGTTATGTTGTTACTTGGTGACCATGTGAGGTTGTATTGCTTTTACATCAGTTAATATAAAAAGCAAAGTTGGAGATGGCTGGTGTGTAGAAATTTCATCACTTAGAGATTATGTTCATTGGGACAGTTTGATTCTTGACATAACATTAGACTGACATTAAGGATGCATTTGACTCTCATTTCTAGATAGAACCTTGAGAGATACAGTGTTTGAAGCTCTTCAAAGATTAACTCTGGGCCTATAATAAAGAACAAACATTTGCTGCCACCTTTAGATGCATATTAGAAATGCATTTGCTTTTAAGATTTGTCTTACCTATATGCATTGGTATTTAACAATTGTTCTGCTGAATTAATCAAAATATTCTTGGAAACCCAAAACGATGACATCTTTACCTTTGTAACCTTTTCTGTAGGACACCCTGCAGGAGTTATTAATGAATCACTGTTTTTCTTCCAAGAATAGAATGCCAGTGTGAGAATGGTAATGAGTACTTTTTCCATACAATATTACTCATCTTGGCTTACCACACTGAGACCAGCTAAGCATATAATGGTGTTAACCACATTGAGCAAGATGAATGACTGACTAAAGGAGACGAGCCAGACCTTCTGTTAGGAATTGCCCAAGCATCCTGATCTAGTGTGTGGCATCCCTGTCCATGGTGGGGATTTGGAAATAGATCATCTTTAAGGTCTCTTCCAACCCAGGCCATTTTAAGATTCTGTGAGTTAGGATGGGAAAAAAAACACAATTGTTGCCCTCCCTCCTGTCCAATACCTGCTAGCTGCATTGTTCATTTCAGTTCCTTCCTGATCAACATTGAAAAAAGTGTGTATTTGAACATACTACTCTTGCAGACATTCACTTGTAAATTAATTCTGATGGAAATTAGTTTGACCCCCAAAAATTAAAAAACAGACAAAAAACAACAACAAAGATGAATAATTATCTGCAATATCTGTTATTTTGGTGGTGTTTTGCTGGTTTGAAATGGGCAATCAAATTCAGCCATGTTCCCATGCAGAAACAATTCTTTTTTTGCAATTTATTTCAGTATTTCTTGGAAACATATACCAAATCCTCAGTTATTTTCATTCTAGAGATTAAAATATTAGAAACTAATTTTCTGCTGCCAAAGACCATTTCAAATGCTTTCTTTTATATCCTGCATATTCATGTCAAGATTAATTCTGCTTTGCAATTTTACTTAACTCTATGTTATTATTTTAGTGATCTTGAACATAAAAGCCATGTATTGAGATTGGAATGGATAAGAATAGTTGAGATCTTATTCCATAGAAATTTGGTGTATAATCAGAGCTGTAAATTAACTTCTAAAAGGGGAATCTTGTAAAAAGAGAAAAGGTGCTTTATGTTCTTGCAAAATCTGTAGGGATATATAAACTGAAAAGGGACGTTTGTCATTATAAAGGTTGGTTTCTTTTTTCTGATCCGTATTACTGAGTCAAGGTAATGAAGAAAGCATTAAGCAGCATACTTGCTTGACTTTCTGAAGATTGAAGGTCTCAGTGAAGTGTTACCTTCAAGATGCAGAATACTGCTGTTTGCCATAGAAATGGGATTCTTTGCTTTTTGTATCTAGTTGTTAGGTTTTGATGTTTACAGAGCCAGACTGGAGTTCTGTGCCTTGTTATAGTTACTGATTCTGAAAGTGTCTGGTTGGTTGGACTTTCTGGTTTAGTAGAACTCTTAATTATTATTGAAAATATTGCTTACTTAAGTTAGCATTGATTTTATAAATGTATTAGATTAGAGTTTAAGTTTTACAAGTTTAAATACACTTTTCAGTTTGGAAAGCAGGTCAAGGTTGTGTTAATATGAAATTGATCCTAGTTAGGTATTTCCTTAATTTGTAGCTGATATACATCATACAGTAACAACCTGTCCTGGCACCAATGCCAGTAATTAACAACATTATTTGGAGAACATAAGGTTCTCTGTAAGGCAGTTGTAACCTGTCCATTCAGCTCTTAATCCTTGTTCTGTATATTCTCTAAATATACAGAGTATACTGCCAGAAATGTAAAACAAAGTTGTTTTTCTGTTTCTTTTAAAGGAAAAAAAAGCAGTCCTGGGTGACAGACAAATGAAATCTGCAAAAGGGAAAATTAATTCCTAATTTCAGTAATTTGACTAAACTTAAATACCGTATTGATGTAGGAAGGTGAAGACATCAAATTCTATGGTGATGTTGAACCATAAAAGAATTCCAAAGTGTTTAAATGCAGTTGGGTCGGAAAACTGTAAATAAAAACCTTTCTCTTTTTTTTTTTTTTTTTTTTTTTTTTTTTTTTTTTTTTTTTTAATTTGAACATTATTAGCACTAAGACCAGATCATGGCCAAAAATAATAAAGTATAAAGAAAATACAAAAGGCCTTATTTATGAAAACGCTACCTACAACAAGGAAAACTAGCCTGGCTCCCATATTGCATTACAGGAATAAGCACTAGGGATCACATCTTCCAGCTGTACAGTTAAAATGAATTACAGCTGCCTGGCTCATAAACTAATGATGGTATTGGTTAAAAGTTCGCAGCATGTTTCAAATGCTCTCTGCGGGGAGCTGCTATTAGCTGTGCTTTCCTATAGAAAGTTGATGATAAGTGAGCTGAAGGTTGATGTTTTTCTTCTTTACTCATCGATTGGTCTGAGCACACTTGAGTTACAGCACACTCAGTTTGTCAGTCCTGTCAGCCCCCCTCAAGGACTTCCTGTGGCACTCCTTACCCAGAGGTGGAATTTTTCTTGAGTGTAATTTATGAGCAAAGCAGCAGAGCTATTCACTGCCAGCTTTACCCCGATTTCTTTTACTAACGTGTTTTTCATTATTTCACCTCACCTAGCTTCATTGATTTAGTGGTTTTGATAGATTTTGAAGGTACAGGTCTGATAAATATACTCAGTATATTTATACTTACATAGATACATTTGTGTATGGATAAAACAAAGGCTTGGCTTTGAATATATATTTTACAGCATTTTGGAATTCATCAGCTTTTGCTTAAAATAAAATGGATGCCAGTTCTGTTTCGTGTTGCTGAGCATTACTTGATTGGTGAAAGCTATCTTCTGGTCACCTTTGTGTGTAACCAAGCAAGACCAGACAGAGTTTCTTCATCCAATATAAATCTTCCCTTAATCTAGCTGACCTCTGATGTGGAAAGGTGATTGTCCATGTTCATAATGACTTCAGAACTATTAGAAATGTAAAATAGAATTGCCTTTTTCTTTTAAAGAAGGAAAAAAAGCAGTGTTGGTTGATAGACATATCAGTAAAAGGGAAAAATCCACCACCTGAATGCCGAGCTGTTTCAAAAACTAAAATCTTCCTTTTCTGTTCCTGCAACCTGATATTTCTTACATTTCCACATTAGTTGGCTGTTATGTCATTTAATGCAGCATTTTTCCCAGTCTGGAAAATGAATACAAGTAGTGCATCATTCGTGATAATTATTCAAAATACCTCTTTGTTGAATGAATCCAGATCCATTTCTGAGTATTTCCAAGCTTCTTACACCCTTGAAAATAAATTTTGCATAAATTCTCAGGTTACTTGAGACCAGAAAACTCGAATGAAGTAACAGCTTTTTCTTAATGACAGTGCTCTGAATATTTGACCTCATCTTGTTTGTAAATCACACAGCCACTAGCTCACTTGAAATAAGCAGAGCTATATGGTGCTTAATGAATTGCTGGATAGTGGCTGCAGAGTTATCCTTTTGTTACCTTTTTTAATTTAAATTCTTTCCAGTGTCTGTCAGAAAGGATCTGTCTAAAGAATCACCTATTGATCCTCTGTATGAAAATCCTGTATACCGTGATTTTCATTATCAGTCCCTATAAAAGTCATAAGGCAATGGCATTACTATATATCAGAACAAAGTCAGTAGTGAAGCGTGAATTATCTTGTCCTTGTTGTCTGGCATTGTCTCCATTCCAGAAATCATTCTAAACTTAGTCACTGTAGCCCATCGTGACTAGCAGGAATTAATTAGTGTGGACATTTTTAGTCTTCTGAACTTCTTCTGTAGACACAGATAGGGTCAGTTAGGTATGTATGGCTCTCTTTCTATTTTGATAGCATAGGTCATTTCTCTTCTGAAGCATTTTAGCATTTTCTTTATCTTTCATAGTTCCCATATTGACATAAGAAAGTAAAGACCTTGTTTGGATAATCTTACTTACTAACATTATTTTTTTTTCCTGATTGTTCAGATGCAATATTTATTTGATAGCTGTGTTTTAATTTGTAATATATATAATATGAAGGCTGCAGTTTTTTACTGGTTTTCATTTGTTTGTGTTTTTGGGTGGTTTATTGAATTATTGCAAACCTTCAAAACCATGCAACTCAAAATAAACTACTACAGTGGAACAAATCAGCCTTGTTTTCTACCTGCCATGTTCTTGAAATTCAGATTGCTTTTTGAATATGGCTTTCCAGGTCCAGGACTTCCAAAAATAAATTGGAAAATCATATTTAAATGTTTGAAAGTCCATGCTAAATCTGTGTGAATACAAGGCAAATGACATCAGTTAAACTATCTCCAGACTTTCTGGGAATAATAGGGAAAGAGGATAAAAAATGTTACTCCACAGCTGGGCTGTTGGGAGGTGATCCATTTGTTCCACATTGTAATAAAATATAATCCTTTCCAGCTCATTTGGAGTAGAACTTCTGGATTCAGGAGCCTGGTTAAAGGAATAAAGATTTAATTTTACTTGTTCTGTTTGTTAATACATAGTTAATTTTGTGTCCAGCAAAACTAAATCTACAACAAAGAAACACTAATAAGTATTTTATTGCTGAACAATAAAATAGTCCATATTTTCATCTCTTTCCTCCATTTCAATTCTGTGTACCTATTTTTTTTTTAACGTCTGCTGGCAATACTGCTGCATAAAACAGCCCATTTTAATTCTCTCTAATTCTGTTTTCCATCCCTCGATTTTAACAGTCATTCTATCCTAGCTTAGTTATATATAGTCAGCATTCACATTGGAATAGTCCCTACTCTTTGACTTCAAACAAAAAGCTATTTTTTCGGTGCCTAGGATCTTTCATTTGGTCTCCAAATGAACATGTATATGAAAGCTTGCTCCCAACCCAGCTTTCTAAGGTCTTTAGATTTCTGACATTGAAGAGGTAAATTTAAAATACAGAACTATAGACCATCTGTCTAGGTAGCAGATAAAGAGAAAAATGTCTTCCAGACTACTTAAGATATTTGAAAAATAACTCAGAGAATTTAGTTGCAATGAATTGATATTTTGATATTCATGGATTAGCATTATTATTTAATATAAAATGTTAAGAAATAGAACAAAGTGTGTAGTCTTGGTGATGTCTTAGGTCAAAGTGTTGGATATTTCAGAATTACTTTCAAAAGGATTGTTTCAGAATGCCCACTGTGGCACGATAGTAATCTTCTAAGTAGGTAATTTATTGATTTTCTGTCTCTCTCTTCACAATACTTAAACTCATTCATAAAATATAAAACAGATTGGATGTGCATCACCTTCCCCCACTGTAGACTTTACTGTATTACATATTTTTCTTCATTAAAATAATACATAGTTGATGGATCTGTATAGCATTTTCTGTTCCCTCTCCACTGCCAGACCACTAGCATCAAATGAGTTTTTTCCATATTTGCCTTCATTTACATTTGGCAGAGATATAAAATTGCTACCTTGGCCAGGTGCTGTTTTTGCTAATCAGTGCATGCCCTCATTTTGCACACCTATATAAACACTATTCTTTCTGTTTCCTTCTCCACTAAAGGGTGGTGCTAATATGATGCTGGTTATAGATTTGGGCAGGAAGGTACAGAGTGTAATGTTCTCCACAATGCTGACTTAAGGCTGCCAGTTTGGAGAATAATTGCTGGCCTGGACAGGTTTTTAGTAGCATGTGTTTTCACTTTAGACAAATTAAAGTCCTTCAGGATAACCCCTTCTGGGACCATAGCAGACTTGTCTTCATTCACTGTGAACTTCAGCTCGTGGTTAGCTGGCTGGTGAGTGCCTGGATACTGTGCTTGCTCTACAGGGTTCATGCTTGATAGTGATGGAAAAGTGAAGAAATTTTGTTCCATATGTTTCTGATTTAGAAGATTTTCACAAAGTTGTGATGAATAAAGCTCATGCAAACATGTCAAACATAATTCAGCTAGTGAGTAGAGTACTAGCCTTAGTCTAGTTGTAACAGTCTGGTGATCAGAGCACTTACTCAGGTCCTCAGGTAGACTGATAGACTTCACAGCCTCTTCTGGGTGCAGCTGTGACTGTGACCCTACATAGTTTGCAGTCCACCTCTGGACTGGCTACATAGGCTGCAGTCATTGCAGGATTCTGAAATATATACACATTCTCCAGTCAGTCAATCCAGGAAAAGTGTGTACCTTTCTTTTTAGCTTTTTTGCTGGAAAATAGGTTAAACTCAAGGCTAAAACAATCACTGGGATGTTACCCACTAGACTGATTTTTTTTTTTTTTTTTCCCCAATCTTAAAATGTACCTTGCAAATCTAAGGAACTGACATGGTTAATGAAAGCAGATGAAGAAATTTATCTCCGTTGTCAATAAGGCTTATCTTGTTTTGTTGCTTGCTAATGAAGGTGCTGAACAGTGAGGATGATCGTTTTGCTTCCTACATACTCTGTAATTGGTAGGACCTTTTTAGAAGTACAATGTTATGATGCACACAAAGTGTACTTTGTTATTGTTAGAAATAACTTGCAAGCATCTGTTTAACTCCCAGGGTTATAAGTATTATTAAACTACTAGCAGGAATAAAATAGGTTTTTTTTCTTCTTTATAAAAGGGTTGAGATACATTTGCCCTCTTTTGACCCTAAAAGTACAAGATTTCAGATACACAAAAATAAATTGTGTGCAAATGTAAATAATGTTCAGAAGCAGTGAAATGACAAACTAGGGTCATATTAGAACATGCTACAATATAAAATATTCTGTGTTACTATGACTGATATTATAGGCTTTGTTTCAAATGTTGCAGATCAGGAAGACTGAGAAGTATGGGATCAAATCTGAATAGTTTTATTGAGGTTTAAAGAGCAATTATAATATGCTAGCTTCTTTTTTTTTCCAGATATCTCTTTGTAGAAGTCTCTTTGCATCAACATAATATGCAATATTTGCCTGCCTTTTTATATTTACACCTGTTCCTGGCCTTTTTTGGTATTGATGGATATTAAAAGACCTCTGTGTGTCAGAAGAAATTTCCTAGCCCACATGAGAGAAGGGGGAAGTACTGTAACCAGTTCAAATTTGGGATCACTTTTTACTCTGAAACCTGTATTATTTTTCAGGGCAGAATAAGATTTTTACAAAGGTGGAGCCATTGATTGTGTCCCTTGGGATTACAATGACTCTTAATGTTGCATGATTGGTAAAGACTAAAGTAAGTGCAGAATATGTACCACTTATATCAAAATAGTTACCAAACTTGGTAACTAATGCTTTTTGAAGGCCATAAACTTTCTGTATTCAGGTGCAAAGACTTGCAGAAGTGTTTTGTTTACATTCAAGGAAGGTGAAAGTCCATGGCAATCCTCCTGTTCAGGCTATGAGATTTCTAGGTTTTATGGATCAAATATAAGTTGGGAAGTGAGTTATATTTGAAAGATAAATTGAGCAGTTGATGTTCAGATTCAAGTTTTCAAAGCTGGAAATCCAGTGAAGAGTCTACTTTTTATGAATGTTCTGCCTTTCAGATCACTTAGTTGTCCTTTCTGGATGATAATTTAAATATTGAAATTATCTAGAGAACATTCCATTTGTTTGATACAGGAATTCATTAAGCTGTAGGAGTGAAATATTGTACAGGATTGCAGTCACAGAAGTACTGTTTCTATAATCTATATATTCTTTCAAACTGTTTAATAAGGCTTTCACATGGCCCTCAAAGAAAGGTCAGAAATGTTTCTTCTGTTTGGGTCTTTTTTGTAGCTCTACCCTCTTTTATTTAAGAGAGCTCTTAACCAAGGCTGTCAGCACAGCACCAATATACATGGAAGGATGTGTTACAGTTGGCAGGGAGGTGATAGGGATTAAGAAGGAGGGGAAGAACATTTTCGTCCTGTGGGCCTTTATAATCAGCTATTGTGTTACAGATGTGATGGAAAGCCTTGGGTTTAATGTTAGTCTAGGAAATGTACCCCTCTGGTAATGATGATTTCAACAAAACAAATGTGCTCACCAAAGAGAGGCAGTTAATGGATGTGTGAAGGGCCACCATTTGTTGAAACTTCATCAGTCTAAATACATTGATTTTAAAATACCATAGCTTCCTGAGTTAGATGCCTAGAGTTCACTTAATCCTTTATAATTATTGTGGTGTTTCTTGGGTATGGTTCCAGACTGTTGTTCCTTAAGGTGAGCAGTTTCATGACAGTCTTAGTGGAAGAGATTTGCTTTCATGTCTTCAGTGCCATCTTGCAATAGTGAGCAGCATTAACTTATTTTTTGTGACATAATTCTTTCTTCTGACAAAATATATGATTTTGGTTGGTGAATATAGCTAATATGTGGGAGTCACCTTGACAGACTAGGAAAAACTTTCAGATTAGCAAAACTTGTAATTTCCTCTTGAGCTTTCTGTGGTGACTTGCTTCATTCTAAAGTGTTTTCAGTAATTCAGTACAGTTTGGAGGGTGGAAGAAGAGACAGGGTTTTTGTAAGATGCTCTCTATAAGAGCAACATTCAAGCTATTTTTTATTGACAGTGGTTGATTGAAACATGAGATTAATGTGCATAATTAGCAGAAAAAACTATTCAGGCATAAACATATCTCAGTCATACCAATCTTAGGTGATTGGGATGGTGCTAAAATACTGCCCTTAAATGTACAGCTCCTGGAGGACAGGGTTCCTTACCTTGTGACAGGGCTGTCAGAACCAGTCACTCTCAGGTCAGATGCTACATTTTTCATTTAATGTTTTCCGACCATTGCTCCTGACTGATTTCATCCTGACCTTGACCTTACTGAGTTCTTACTCAGTCTTCATTCTTACCCTGAGCCGTAACTTTGCTTTCACTTTGTGGTAATAGAATTTGGTGATTTTGAATATGCTGCTTAAATAGCAAACACAGAATTTTCAGTCGCTTACCTGATGAAGAAATAGGAATCTGTTGACAGATTCCTGGCTGTGTTCCATGCCTCCACTGTAGCAGGTTAATGCATTATGTTTCTCAATAATAATTAACACTACGTAAGCAAAAGCTCAATCAATAGTATTGACACAATGTCTGTAAGAAATATCTTTGTATATAAAAATCCTGTGGTTCATCTTCAGGGCACGTCGCTGTGTAAATCTCCCTAAAAGAAATGTCAATACTTTGGTGAATTCACCTTGTAGCAAAACAGCAAAATTGCATCAGGTGTTATGTTAACACTTTGGTCTGCCTTGACAAGGAAAAGTGTTTTAGTCTTTGTGTTGGTTTTGGCTGGGATGGAGCTTATTATTCTTCATAACAGGCAGTACAGTGTCATATTTCAGATTTGTGACCAAAACTGTGTTGGTCACCAGTGTTTTAGGTGAGTTGTGCTTGCACAGTGTCAAGACCTTCATGGTCTCCTCCCTCTGCCTGCCCCCCAGCAAATGTCCTGGGAGGGGGCACAAACAGGGAAGCTGACCACAACTGACCATGGAGATGCTCCATGCTGTGTAATAGCATGCTCAGCAATAAAACTGGAGGGGAAACTGCCTTTTCCCAAGGTAAACATTGCTCAGGGACTAGCTGAGCATTAGGCCAGTGATGAGTTGGGTGTTGGGTGGTGACTGATTCTTTTTGCATCATTCGTACCATAGACTTTCATTAAAAATAGATTTTTTTTTCTTTTAAATATTAACTATAACTCTTCATAGTAATCACTGGTTGGGAGATTATTTTTATCCTATATTAAGTCTGTTTCATCATTCTGAATATTCCCTAAGAAAAAATATTCTGACTTTGAATCAAATTTGTTTAACTATTTCAGCATGTGGTCATGAAGAAATGTAGTAAGTACAGCATTGCACTACTGGCAGAAATGGCTGGAAGGATTTAACCAAAAAAACCCTCCTACTTCTTCTTTATAGGATGACATCAATGTCAATAAAAATTGACATGAGGGTTATCCCATTTCCAGTTATTTTACCTGTTAGCTGATCAAAATCAGCAAACTTGCAAGTTTTTTCAGTGTTCACATTTCTCACAACTCTCACTTGTGACCCCAGGGGAGCAGCATTTAAGATTAATATTTAAATTTGACAGCTCATTCTCAAACAGAAGCTTGCTGCTGTTCTTTGTTTTAATTACACATTCTGCTTCTTGTCAGGTTGGCTATAATAGTGATATTGCTTGAGATCCTGCTGAATTCCAGAACTTTTCCAGAGTAAGCCTCTTTAACTAAAAATTGTCATAATGGATAAATGTCACTGCACAGTCAGATTTTTGGACATTATTGGTTTTACACTCCCCAAGAAAATTACCCTTCCTAGAAAACAATTCAGGCTTTCTTCCTACAGGGTTTTCAAAGTTATTACGTACAAAGTTTCCCATTTGGATCTTCAAAGATGAAGTTTTTCACAAAGGTGGAAATTAATGTGAACTTAATAATCTTGACTGTACTGATTTTTAGTTAATATAAGCACAAATCACAGAACTGTTAGGGTTGGATGGGACCTCTGGAAATCATATAGCCCAGTCCCCCCATTTAATATTAACCATCACGATTGAATGCAATTTAATACTGATTTTAATTTGTTTGGATTCATCTATAAGAAGATACTTGCTTAAAAAGAATAAATTTGCTGAAAATGCTGTAAAAGTAACTGCACAAGCCACAGCCCTCGCCCTCACCACAAGATTAACATTTTGACCCGAGTATTGATCAGAGACAAATTCCTATAACAGAAAGACACAAAGGTATGCTAAAGTAATTTTTCTGATTCTGCTGCTGGAAATTTGACTCCGTAATTAGTTAAGCTGTTCAAAAGTAGGAATAATTTACATAATATCATTGTGGAGTACTGAATAAAAGAAAATCTCAGTAGAGCAGGAGGTGTTTTCGTTATCAAGTTTAGCTCATCAATGAAAAAAATCTTTTTTGTTTACTCTAATGGCCCCTATGTTGTTTAATATCACTATTTAAAATAAAAGGGCACTAACATCAGAGATAAAACTTCCTTTTTCTTACAACTGTAGCAAGAAAGCTTGTCCTACTGAACTGCCTATAGAAGAGATCTTTATAGTGCCTTGCAGAACCTTAACAAGGGTTGGCTTGTTTTGTAATACAGCTGTTTCTAGATGTAAGATTTTGCAAGCCACAATGAGAAATATGAATACATTGTGTTTGCTAATAAAAATACTGAGCTCTTGAGCCCTTAAGGTTATTAAGGTAATTTATTTTTTTGTGGTTTTGGGATTTTGGTTTGGTTTTGTTTTTTTCAAGACCTCATCTTCACAACTTAAGTTTTATTTCCTATGGTCTGCAGAAGTCATTCTGTTCTTGCGCTGCCTTTGGCTTTTTGTCACGTGATTGTCTGCTGTGTTTCAAGCTGTGTTGATTTTCTTTCATTTCTGTGTTTCTGGTTTGCATATATTGAGATATGGGAGTTAAAACAGCAGAAATCATCCAGATGTATTTGATAGTTGGAGATGATACTGTTTGAGCTAAAAGTAGGGGTGAAAGTTTTTTCAGAGAAGTTCATGAAAATAATTTAGTCAAGATACATGCAGAGTTACTTTTTGACTCATGAAAACCCCAAAGCCAGAAATAGTTGTAGACTTTGAAAATATACTAGATAAATATCATTATATATTTATTTTGCTCTAAAACTTTATTGAAAATGTCTGCTGATTCTTGCATTTTTGTAATTTTCATAATTGTTCTTTGATTTTTGTTAGCATCTTCAGAAGTTTTCTTGAAACACAAAGAACATTCAAATCAGATCAGTGCAAAATGTATTTAGTCTTGTATTTTGCCTTTTATAGCAACATTGTGGTTTAAGAATGGAATCCCCCTCTCTAGTACTCCAGCCAAAACTGCAATAGCATTCTCTTCCCCTCCAGCAGAAAGCACAAAAGGCAAAGATTATGGGTTGAGATTAGAAAAATTTACTGAAAACAATAAGATAGTATAGTTAACAGTAACAGCAAGAATAATAAGAAGAAATAAAGTTAAATACATTTATTTCCTTCTCAAAAGTAAGTAGTTGCTAAACGTTTTATTAATGCATATACAATTAAAATTGAATGCTTTGCAAATCAGTCACTGTATAGGCTTACCACTAATGTAAAGATAAATCTCTGCATTGAGCTGAAATATATTTGATATGGCTAGTAGGGAATGCGATGAACCTTTTATGAATGTGTGATAAAACAAATGATACAATCTAAATAATGGTATCTCTAGACACCAATTAGTTTCTTTGCATACTTGATTATGACAGTATTCCTGTATCTTTCAGGTATTGGGTATGGTGGCCAAAGGTTGTAATTTTCATTGTGCATGATAAAAGTCCTAAAGCTGACTTCACGGGGTTTAAGAGCCTCTGATACAGCTTGAATTGTAGAATATCCTGAATTGAAGGGACCTACAAGGATCATCAAAGTTCAGCTTCTGGCCTTGCACAGGACACACCAAGAGTCACACCCTGTGCCTGAGAGCATTGTCCAAATGCTGCTTGAACTCTGTCAGGCTGGTGCTATGACCACTGCCTTGGAGAGCCTGTTCCAGTGCCCAACCTCCCTCTGGGTAAAAAACATTTTCTAATATCCAAAATAAACTGAAGAGATCAGTGCCTGTCCCTCTTCTTCCCCTCATGAGGAAGTTGTAGACTGCTGTGAGGTCTCTCCTCAGTCTCCTTCAGGCTGAACAAGCCAGGTGACCTCAACCACTCTTTATATAGCTTCTCCTCTGGATCCTTCACCATCTTTGTAGTCCTTCTTCAGACACTCTCAAATAGCTTTATATTCTTTGACTGTTTTGGTGCCCAAAACTGTGCACAGGACTTGAGGTGAGCAGAGCAGAGTGGGACAACCCCTCCCTTGCCCTTCTGGCCATGCTGTGCCTGATGCACCCCAGACAGGCTTGGCCCTCCTGGCTGCCAGGGCACTGCTGGCTTGTATTGAACTTGAAGTGACCTGGATCTTTCCATGGCTCTCTCTCTAGCATCTTGTTCTTCAGTCTATACATAAATCAAGGGTTGCCCCAACCCAAATGCAGAATCCAGCACTTTCCTTTGTTAAACTTCGTGTAGCTGGTGGCCCTCTAATTTGTCAAAGTCTTTCTGCAGGGCATCTCTGCCATTAAGGGAGTCAACAGCTCCTCCCAATTTAGTATTGTCTGAAAACTTAGTATACATTTGAGTTCTCTATCCAGGTTTTTTTTTTAAGATGTTGAAAATTGGGCTGTGCAGATCCCCTCTAGTGACAGGTCACCAGTCTGATGTCGCCCCATTCACTGTTTCCCTTTGCACTTGAGCCATGAGCCAGTTGCTCACCCATCACTTGGATGTGCTTATCCAGTCTGTGCTGGACATTTTGTCAGAAGGATCCTGTGAGAGACAGTGTGAGAAGCTTTTCTGAAATCCTAAAGGATTCCATCAACATCGAAAACATTTCTCAGGATATTTTGAATCAGGGTCATTACTCCCGAAGAACAGCTTAAAAAGTTTTGCAGGTTGTAGATGATTTATTCACAGGAAAGGTTTTCCGATAAGTCCAGTGCAAGTGTTGCTATTCCTGCAGTGATACTAATACAGGGATGAGGCATAGTCAGTCGTACCAGCAACCACCTACACACGCTCTAGAAATACACTGATGAAATTCCATAGACTACTGACATGTGGGTTTCTGAGTTGCTCATAGATGAGAGCAAAATTTTTTTTATTGTTTTACTGACATTCCATTGGTAAAGATACTCCAAAGTAGTTCTGCAGAACAATCCCAGAATAGCAGCTTCTGTACAGGTCACTACCCGTGAGAAAATACAGCAGATCTTACCTGGAGAGAGCACAATATTGTGTTAGCTAGAGGGAAAAACAGTTACTGTCATTGTGCCAAATTTTCAAGTTCATTCTTCTTTGCTGAAAATAATGTGGAGAAATAGATACCAATCTTTGTCCACAAATCTACAAATAGTTTTAGGAGTATAGAAAGTAAATATTTTTAGGAGTATAAAAAATGAAAAATATTTTTGTTCTGTAGTTTCCTATTGACATGACAGAAGGTCAACAGTATGTTAAATTCTGCTCCCTGACACATTTTAAGACTTCAGAAGATGCTTAGTTTTATCAAGTTTTCCATGTAGCCTGCTTTCCTTGAATTCAGCAGAGGCTTTGTGATCTTGTAAAAAACAGATTCAATTCAGTGTTGGGAGCTTTTAAACTCTTATCCTAGAGAACTAACAGTATACAAAAGGCCAAAGCCATTAGATCACACCACCAGAAAAGGAAAACTATTTCCAGTGCAGTGTTGCTCAGTATGTGTTTATTGGAAAAGCTGCCTGAACAGAAGCCAAAACAATAATCTCCTTAAAATACTATGGAGAAAATAGCAATTGACTGGAAAAATTTAAAGTAAGAAAGTTTGCAGTATGTAAAGTTGTTTGGTTTTACAATCAAACTCTTCAGTGTCTGAAGGCAACCACTTGAAAATATTAATTTCTCTGCAAAGTTCCAGCTCACAGTATTGTTAGATGTTAATCTCTTCAACAAGAATGCCAGCTGTTATATTCCTTTTCTAAATGCAACAATAGAAAAAAAAACCCAAACCTGTAGCGGTTCCACGTCTGCTTTTTTTTTTACTTCTGATGTGCAAAATGTAACAATATTGGTAGATAGGAGGCCAGAGTGTTCTTTTAATGCTATTAATCATATTGACTCATCGTCTGTGAGTCACTGTCTGTAGGTTCTTAAGTCTCTCCCTCCCCGCCATAGTTTAATACTAGTTGAGTTTTAGTTTAATAAAACTGTAGTGCAGTTTTCTTTATCTCAGGAATTCCCGCATATGCAGCTTGTACCATGCTCCACAGGCTACTCAAGGCAGCCATTAGTTTCAGTATTCATTGTTTGTTTGGCCTTTCTAAGGAAGGGATTATCATTTGAAAACTGGATCTGAAACAGTTGTTTGTTCTTTTTTTTTTCTAATGAAACTGTATGCTAGTTTCAGCTGTGTTAATTTTTTTCGTGGTGGCTGGTACAAGACAATATGATAGATTTGTGCTGAACATGGGGTTGATAATATGGAGATGTTTTTGTTATTGCTGAGCTGGGCTTTCACAGTTCCAAGGCCTTTTCTGCTTTTCCTGCTAGCCATGCTGGCAAGGAAGTTGGGCCTGCATGGGAGGCTGGGAGGAGGAGACACAGCTTGGACAACTGACCAGAGGGATGTTCAAGACTATATGACATCATGCTCAGTACATAAAGTGAGAGGAAGGAGGAAGGGGAGGAAGTTTGGGGTGATGATATTTGTTTTCATACAGAGCTGTTACTTGGGTGTCTGCTCCCTTAGAGATGGCTTAACCCCTGCCTGCCCATGGAAGCAGTGAATTAATTCCTTGTTTTACTTTACTTTAGTGCATTGCTTTTGCTTTCCCAATTAAACTGTCTGTATCTCCCCCCATCTGTTTTCTGATTTTTTACCTTTCTAGTTCTCTCCCCAGTCCTGCTGCTGGGAGAGTGAGTAAGGGGCTGTGTAATGCTTGGTTGCTGGCTGGGGCTAAACTGCGACAATCTAGTAGCAAAATAGCCCTTTAAATTAATGTTTGGGTTTGATTTTTTTAATCCGAGAATACTTTTGAAGAAGGTACACTCCTCAGATTAATGATAAAAGCAGTGTGTTTGTGTCTGTCTTCATTTGTCTTTGTATGTCAGTAAGAAAACCAAACTTTAACAGCAGATTTGCTGTAGTGCTTGCTTCAACTGTGTTGAATTTGTTGCATACTTTAGCAGAATAATTCATTCAAGAGCATTATGTATTTGGTTTTAATGCTGTGGAAAAAAATGGGACAGCCAGGACAACCAGGGGATAAAGCCCAACCAGCATGGATTTAAGAGAGGAAGGTGCTGCTCGACTCCCCTGGTGTCCTTCTATGACAAAGCGTCCTGCTCAGTAGATGAGGGGAAAGCTGTGCACGTTGTTTATCTAGACTTCAGCAAAGTGCTTGACACTGTCTCCCACAGCCTCCTCCTAGATCACTGGCTATTTGTGGCTTGGATGGGGGACTCCTCGGTGGATAAAAGTCTGGCTGGATGTTGAGTCACAGAGTTGTGGTGAATGGAACTAAATCCAGTTGGCAACATGTCAGTAGCAGTGTTCTCCAGGGCTTAGTTCTGGGGCCAGTCCTGTTTAACATCTTTATTGACAATCAGGATGTGGGAATTGAGAGCACCCTCAGCACACTTGCAGAGGATGCTAGTATGGGTGGGAGTGTTGATTTCTCAAGGGAAGAAGACTCTGCAGAGGGGTCTGGACAGTCTCCATCGCTGGGCTAAGGACAACAGCGTGAGGTTCACGAAGGCAAAGTGCCAGGTCCTGCACTTGGGTTGCAGCAATCCCAGGCAGCACTGCAGGCTGGGCCAAGAGTGGCTGTCCTTCAGAAAGGGGCTTGGCTGTGCTGGACAGCAGCAGGCTCAGTGTGGAAGAAGGCCAGTGACTATATCTGTGTATATGTAGTCTGTATCAGCAATAGCATGGCCAGCAGGACCAGGGAGGAGACCATCCCTCTGTAACCAGCACCGATGAGTACAGCATTCAGTTTTGGGCCACTCACTTTGAAGAGGGCACTGAAGTACTGGAGTGTGTCCAGTGAAGGGCCACAAGGCTCCTGAGAGGTCTAGTGAACTTGTCTTTTGAGAAACAGCTGAGGGAGCTAGGTTTAATCAAGGGGGCTTAGGGGAGATTTCATCACTCTCTACAACCACCTCAAGAGAGGTTGTAGTGAAGTGAGGCCAGTCCAGATAGCACACCAGCTCTAGAACAGTATAAATTAAATTAATTGTATTTAATACAAAGCATATATATACTTGAGTGCTCTAATGTCTTCTTTTGGTGTTGCAGGAAACAGTATACTCCATTCAGCAGCAGACAGTGTGACAAGTGCAGTACAGAAGGCAAGTCAGGCCTTGAATGAGCGTGGTGAAAGGCTAGGTCGTGCAGAAGAAAAGACAGAGGAGCTGAAAAACAGTGCTCAGCAGTTTGCAGAAACTGCACATAAGGTAAGATTTCAGCAGGATAAGACAGTAGGTTAAGGTTAAAGATTTGGCTGTCAGAGTTCGTTGAACGAAAGCATACTTAGTTGTATAAAGGCTTCAACTTAGGCTATGAATAAAATCCTCCTTATGATACCTTCTTTGCCTCCAAAAAATGCCTCCATTTGTTGGTGACTGCACAGAATCTCAGTTTTAAGTTCTGTGTAATAAAAACTTCTCAGAGTTGCCTGCCAAAGATACATTTTTTTAAAAAAATCTGTTTGGGGAAAGGAAGAAAAGTGTTGGTTTAAGTTCTTTCATGCTGAACAGCGTTTCTAGTATACCACTACAAATATTAATTTCTTTAAAAAGTATATTTGTAACCATATCTTTGAATATCAAAGGTTTATGTCAGTTTACTTTGAGTCATTTATTGGTCATCACTTCACCAGTAGCAAATGAGTGAATTCTAGCTGCCCCTATCAGTTCTGTTTTCTGGGTAATTTCCCAGAGGGTTCACTGATCTTCTCTCTGTTAGCATGATATTATCTACAGATAGCAATTTTTTAATTATATGGAACCTAACCCTAAGCGCTCTGCTTGGTTTGCAAAGTCAGTTTGTCTGCACGTTTTATACTGGTTTTAACTCGCTTCATCTCTTTCTTCTTCCTCTCATTCCCAGTTAAGTCCATTTTTTGAAATGAATTATTGAATTATTTGAAATGGAAATAATTTGTAATCACAGAGGTGGAAAGGCAATCAGTCCTTTATTTTTCATCATTATGTAGTGGCAGAGCTCCTGAATAGGTGTTTTAAATTACTCGTCTAGAATTTCTGATTGTAGTTAACAATCAAAATCATTGGGTCAAAATTACTATTCTTCTAAGTATGTCTTTGTTTCTGGTGTCTTGTTCTAGCCTTCTTCACAGAGAGCAAAATAATGGAACATTGGGAAACACAGCTGGGAAAGCAGATAAATCCTGCCTCCTTGGCATGGCAAGGAGAGGCTTTGCCTGTGTCCCCCAAGAAAGGGGATGACTGTGTATCTGTATGCAAAGAAGTTAATTGATTTCAAGCATCTTTTGGAGAATTTGTCTTAGCAAACTCTTCTTATCCAGACTAGCCACATTAGGTTGATAAAACTGTCGTTCTTGGCAATATCTTTTTAATTAATTTTTTCTTTTCTTTTTCAGCTTGCCATGAAGCACAAATGCTGAGATACTGCCCAAAGTTGAAATCTTCTGAAGAGAAGCTGAAAAGGCTACAATCAGCAACTTTTACAGGAGATTCAGTCTTCTGTGTGCTTTTTCCTTCCTGTTCAGTGGAGATGCATTCTTTCAGTTTCTGTGAAGGAAAAAGTGTTGCATTTCTACTTTTTTGACTTACTTTTGTTCCTCTTTTTTAATATTGCTACACAGTCCTGCAGTACTTTCTACCTGTATTTTAGTTGTTACAGGAGTGAATACAAACATTGAAAAAGGACCAAATGACAAGCTGATCAGGATTAAAATAGTAATATTCTTTCATGGTTGTACAAAAAAAAGATTGAACTGATTGTGGACATGTGTATGGAAATAAAATCCAAAGAAGGGGTGTAATTTAATTAATTTAATGTAGCATCAGCAGAATGTGAATGAATGTTAGAATTAAACATCTGGGGTTGTAGCTGTAGTGGAGGACAAACTGCTTTGTCCTGGAAAACAGAAAAAATCGTTTCTTCTAACTAATGTAGGAAGCGTTGCATGTGCACCAGCATTCGGAAGTGCATATCTGAATTTCATTCATATCAGCATTTTACATGTTCCTGTTTTCACTTTCAGACTGATTATTTGAATAGTATGCTAAAACCTAGAGCATGTATGCTTGAGGTTTCAAAACTGAGGAAAAAAGTAATTTTTACATCTATACGCACATAGCTGTGACTCAGACACAATCTACAATTTAGCAATCTCAATACAAAATAACATTTCTTTTTACTTGTGATTGTGGGGGTAAAGGCTCAAGAAAATGAGAATGCAAAGGCCTGGGAAGATAGAGTGCCCTATTTTCAAGACATCTGTTTTTCATAAATTCTACGGTAAGAGTTTTTTGGAACACTTCAGAAATTTGTCTGATTTTAATGACTTCTGTGTTAGCAATTTGTCTGATTTTTAATATAGAGGCTATCAGAAAAGCATGTCTTGGTACGCTAGAATCAACTCCTAGTTTGAGTCTCAGCTTTCAATATGTTGTCAGTGGAAGGCTGACTCTACTTCATCTGTATTCACTAAATGCAATATATGCACTGTATTTCTCTTACAAAAATAAGTAGGTTACCTTCTTCCTTCACAGCTGTTTTCTTAGCATTTTTAAGATGGTCTAATATACTTCAAGAATGAAAAGGAAAAAAAAAAAGGAAAAAGATGTTGCTTTTTTCTTTTTTTTAAAACCAGTAAGCTAGAAGAGAAATCCTTGCAGAAGGTACAGCCTTGATCTTCTGAAAATGCCTGCTTTTCATTTTTGCCCTCATCTTAGCAGAGAAAAGCTGGCATTATGTGAATGTACTGTATTCATTGTAGAATATGATTTTTGCATTATTAATGACACAACAGTCTAAAATCCTCAGAGCAGTGCTTTTAAGAGAGTTAAAAGCAGCTGTAGTAATTGAGAGTATTTTACTTACTGCAAGCTGAATAACTGAAAATCTCATGGAAATGCCCATTTTGTAAAAAGATGCTTACCTTTAAGAAAGTATTCTCATTTGAACTAAGGACACTGTCTAGTTAGCTGATTGCATTCAAGCTTTACATCTCTTTTGGTTTGTTTGGTTTTTTTCCTTGTAATTTAAACAGTTTTGAGTGAAGCTTTTTATTTAATTTCACACTGGGGGTTGAGAGAATGGGTCATTTGTGTAGTACTATATGATTATTAAGCTCTATTTAGCACCAGCTCCAACAGTTACCAAATCTAGCACTTACTGAAATGGAATTTGGCCACTTCTGTTGTAAATCAGAACTGGTTAATTAACAACACAAGTTCTGAACACTGTTGAGCTATGTGTAAGTAGTGCTTGCCCTGGAAATGTCTGAATGCTATTGTAGTGACTGGGTATTTCTGCAGTTAACCAGGAAAACAGTCTCTTCTTTTTAAACAGAAATTAAACTTCTGCTAGATACAAAATGTTAGGCTATTTTTTTAAAAAAAGATGGATTATAAATCAGTCAGGGAGTACATTTTTGACCACATAGCTATCTTCTTGTCACATTTTCCACTTTTTTAAAATTATATTCTGCTGCTAACCTCACAAGTCTTTCTCCAGAGAGAAAGAAGTAGATCTGAACTGCTGCCATCTAGATGGTTCACTGAGCTTGCAAATAATTAGAAGAAATGTCTAAAACAGGTTAGATAAACCTGAAAAGAATTAGTTGTCTAAATTTAGATAAAAAGGCATATATTTTCAAGTGTTTACACAAATATCAGCTGGACAGGACACGATGACAGTTGCACTGCTAAGTTCCAGACCTCTTGTGAGTTTGACTGTTCTAAAACATTGCTTTAGTCCCATCTGAATTTTTCAGCATTTTGGGTTGTTTTATATCTTCCAGTTAAGTGTGTTGTTTTTTATCATAACTCAGGACTTTAATCTAACCATCAAAAGCCATTTACTATGAGAACTTTAAGTAACCTAAGTCTTGTGAATGAAGGAAAAGTGGTTTGTCTGTTTACTTTGTTCTTGCTGTTCATTAAACTACAAAGTTTGATAGCTTTTAGGAAAAAAAATAAAAAGGTGTATAGATGTTTATCCAAAGGTAAATCATAGACCATTGCAGTTTCCTTCTGGGACTTAGCTGTTAGTGTATACAACCTAGTATTATTAGATAGTCATGTATATAACATATACTATGATTCAGGTTAATGTTTCATATGAAAGAATGTATTTGTAAATTGTAACAATAGTTTCTTTATCTTTTTAAAGTTCTGAGCAGAATAGAAGTAATGTATTGTTAGACTTGACTGCTGTACTGCAAACTCTGTCTTAAAAGGCTACTTTTGTGTCTAGCAAAAGTTGTGTATTATGTGAAATATTAGCAAAAGTGTGCGCTCTTAAAACTGATCTTAAAGGCAGGTAGGTTTTGCTATGATTTGCCAGAATTGTAATACTTGCTGATATCTATTGTAACCAATTCCTTGGAAGTTCTCAAAGATGTAGAAATTATCTCGTGCCACTCTGGGGAGAGAAAAGAAAAGTGCAACCTGCTCTCTTGACTCACGACTGGAAACCCTGATTTTTTGTCATTAAATATTATACTGTGATGAAAACTCTCTTTGGATTATTTGAGTTCTCTGTTCAAAATATCAGTTATTTTTGAGTTAGGTTTTTGTATTACACTCTAACAAAATTATGTTTAATTCTAGCAAAAGTGAATAAAAAATATTTTCTGCTGTAGAGATAAAAATTTTCTCTAGAATACTTTAATTAAAAGAGAAGTAATAGAAACTGGGTTAAAGCATTTCCTGTCTAAGCAGATTCCAGAAAATAATTACCGTAGGTTGAAGTTAACACCCTGCCTAAAGGCTGTGTAGGTTAAAAAGAATTCTGATAATTTACTTTCCATTCCTATGAAATGCTTATTCTCAAGTTGTTATCATCTTCTTTTGGCTATCTAATTTTATTGATCATTTTTTATCAAAGCACTAGCAATTTTAATTACCCTGTAAGGATAAAACTATAAAGGTAGAATTCTTCTACACACAGAGTAGCAGTCCCTTAGATTCAAACGAGGTCTATTTGCACAAGAACCATATCCAATATGAACTGACTTTGCTGTCATCTCTCTTTTCAGGCTTAAATGTGATCCCTGCGATCATAATCTCAAAAATGTCTTGTTGGCGAATACTGTCGACTGTTCAATTACTGTAGGTACTAGGTAATTTTGATAGAATTCATATTATCCATAGGTGCTGAGTACCACACATCCCCAGTGCCCAACCTGTAGGAAGCTCTTAGTAAAAGAAATAGATCTCTGGTGGATAGAAGCTAATTTGATCTGGTCAGCGTTTTGTTGTAGATTGAACATAACTATTTCTCAGTTCTTTTCTATTGTTATTGTAGGTTTGTCATATAAGATAGAAAGAAAAAATGTTTAGTTCATTTTTGAACATTGTTTTAGATCAATTTCACCATGTTATTTTTTTAACTGATGTTGTGACTTACTAACCTTATTTGTTGCTGTGTATAAATTAAAGAAAAGAGGATAAGGGTCTTTTTGTGATCTTTGAGTCATGGAAGATGCTGCAAGCACAGATGTTTGCTGATTCAGTATGTTAGATTTGCTAAGTAAAAGATAACGTTAGTACATTCCCGAAGGGATAATATTTGACTGAGAAAATTGTTCTTCAGCTACAAGTCGTGGCATCTGTGAAGATACAGATACACACTACTTCAGGTAGTGAGCAGGAGTGCTGTCCAGCACTCACTAAAGATTGCAGTGTCTCAGATTAAAAATGGCTTTCTCTTATTTCAAAGTTAGTCCTCCATGGAAGTGGTCAGCTACCACTGGGGTAATGACATGAATTTATATAAACAGTAACTTCCCTAATAATTCCTTACTTGGTACTGTGGAGAAAATTATACCAGCCAAAGCAGCAGACTGTTTAGTGTTTTCTCACAAATGGGTAGAGAACCATTTGCAATTTTAGCAGCATGTTCTAGCAAAATTTCTTCAGGACATTCTGAGGTGTTTTAAAACCTATATTGAGAGAAATGTGAGTGCTCTGGGTCTTTTATCTTACTTGTTCTTTTCCGGTGCTTCCTCAAGTGCAGTGTTTGAGACAAGCTGAAAACAGGTCTGTTAAAAGTCAGAGCAATGAAACTGCATGACAGGTATTATTCTTCACTGAGGCCATGAACAATTGCAGAGCTGCCAGTGTCTGAGTGAAATAATAGCTGTATATATAGGATCATTTTTAAGACAGATGGCTGAGAAAGGCACTATTTATCTGCCTGGCAAGGTTTCATAACTTTTGGCATCTATTCTTGTCAAAAGCATCATTAATGGTTAGCTATTTGCTAATCACCTCAACTTAGAAAATGTCAGATTGAAATCCTTTTTTTTTGGTTTTTTTTTTTTTTTTCCAAGTCTATTCTAGATGGCAATCTCTGCAATGGCACTGAAAGTAGAAAGGGAGGTGGGAATAAAGAGGTAATGTGTTTATATTCATTGACTGGGTAGGCTTCAGAGAATCTCTTCCTCTGTCTAGCACAGTACATGTGCAAGCTTATTTATGGCTTCCATTAATATCCCAACTGTCCTTCCTATTAAAGACTATTCCTTTTGTATAGTATTCCGTGTTGTG
This sequence comes from Sitta carolinensis, assembly GCA_032173965.1. NCBI lineage: Eukaryota > Metazoa > Chordata > Aves > Passeriformes > Sittidae > Sitta > Sitta carolinensis. The sequence goes on along the minus strand of JAVUNC010000006.1, from coordinate 15,931,941 downwards.
TTTTTGTCACTGCTCATTTGAAAGTATCTCCTGGTACGGGGTGGCTCCACAGCCAGACTACAAGGATTTTTAAGGCCAACATGAAGTACAGTCTTTAATGTTTGCTTTTTGGGGTTTGAATAGCTCCTCTTGCATTATTTATTAACTGCAGATTGTTGCTGTTTGTAGATGAAGATGTAGGCATGTGCTGCACATTAAATGAAGATGCTTCACAAGGGCAAATTTGTAGTGAAGGTATTTCACCATATCTGTAAAGGCTAGCGATAAGATTTTGCAGTCAGAAAATCAGAGTGCTAAATCACCAGCTGAGGTGTTTTTTCCTTATTCTTGCTAAAGACTTTTTTTCCAAAGCCTGTGATGAAGCTGTAATAAATAATACATCTTAATAATAAAATAATCTTAATAATAATCTTAAACATAGGGGGTTTCACCCTACAAGAATTCAAAGAGAAATATCAAATTTCTTTTGTATAGGTATAAAATAAGCCTTGGAAGTAAGTAGTTTACAGTAGATTAATGGACCAGAGTAGAATTGAGATTTGAGAATATAAACCCCAGTTTTTCCAGTCCTAATAGAAAATTTCAGGATTATAATGGAAATACTTCTAGTTTCTTAATTTGTTAAAAAAATCAGATATGGCCACTCGATCCTTCTCCAGTGAGATTGGGAGAGAATCTGAAGAATTAAAGTTAGAAAACTGTGGGTTGAGGCAGAGACAGTTTAATAGATGAAGCAAAAACCATGCACCCAATCAAAGCAAGGCAAGGAAATAATACACCCTCACTCCGAATGTCCCCACCTCATCCTTCTTCCCCTGGATTTCTATGCTCAGTGTGACACCACATGGTCTGGAATGTCGCTTTGATCAGCTGGAATCACCTGCCTTGGCACCCCCAGTCTCCTCACCAACCTGGCAGTATGAGAAGCAGAAAAAAGGCCTTGGCTCCATCTAAGCTTTGCTCAGCAATAACAAAAAAACACCTAAATTATCCACCCTGTGTTTAGCCCAAATCCAAAACACAGCCATATACTAACAATTGTCAAGGAAATCAACTCTACCCCAGCCAAAACCAACACACTCACAGACATTTTTTTTCGTGCTCTAGCAATACAGTATCCTTCATAGTATACGGTATATGCTGTTTGCAAAGATCAATTTATTGTTGCAAAACATATCTGGAGAAAGAGAGGCACCAAAGGCAGGCTGAGAAAAAGCAGCAGTAAAATCTCATCACTGCTGTACTTGGATTTTGCCCTTGCAAAAGCAAACAGTCAGCTTTCAGGCTGAATGCCTTTGTGTCAATGAAAGAACACAGTTTAAGGTATTTTGGGGAATGCTGTGTATGTATGCCTCATGTCACAGTCTTCAGCAGCAGCTGTAAGAAAAAAAAAATGTCTGTTGCCTTGTGCTCAGTTTTCTGACATTCTCGGGCTTAGTCTAAGGACAAAAGGATCTCTGTGTCAGAGACACAGTGCTTAGTCAGTGTCAGCTTCCGTTAAACTGCCCTTTTGAAACACATAAGCCCTCTCTCCTAAAAGCATGGGAAAAACAAGGAAAAGAAGATACATCCTTACAAAGCATCAAAAACGCTCTGATGTATTCTACAATGGTATTTGCTGTAGGAATTCATACTGCAAGAAGTATTTCAGGTAGCCAAACTTAAGTAGTTTTCTCATCTCAGCAGAATGAAATTAGAACATGATCCACAGTATTTTCTGTCCCTTCATTTGGAATTTAGAAATCAAGCACTGTGATTCTCAGTTGAAGGCTATATTACAAAAGAACAATGTGGTATAAATAGGATGAGAGTACTCATAAAAACAAGACTTACCACTGCCCATGAAAGTGACCCATAGGGGAGTCATGTGGTGAACACTGGAGGCATAGAAACACCAGTCATGCTTAAAAAATGAGGATAGACTGGGCCACCTTGAACCTAAATGGGCAACAGAACTCAGCATTTCAGGATGTGAAAAGTATGTCATTCATGGATGTCATGAAGGGAATGATCAAGGCATTCATGTAAAATGCATGATCTTATAGAATTTAAGAGATGTTATGAACAGAAAATAGGGACACTTTGGTTTTTTACACCAGTTTAGCTGTCTCTAATTACCAGCATAGGTAACTTCATTTTGAGATAAGCTCATAATGGCTTTAACTCAACCAATTTCAAGTGTAATGCCCAAAGTGGCAAACAGCTTTTCCTGATCAAATGCTAATGTAATAAAGCTTAGTTTTACCCAAAGGAAAAGCAAACAGGTGTCCTAATTTTCCTTCTAAATGGTCAGAAAATGCAAGAAGCTGTTACTTGGTCATCCCTTCCACACGAATGATCTTCGCAGTGTTGACAGTTTAATATTTCACCAGCTCTGCTAAGATTCCTTGTCCTGTAGTGGGATTAAATGAAAGCTTCTCAGTATCTGCTGTCTTCACATCTGGAATTTTTCAGTTCTGAGATTTTTTTTATTTTATTTTTTTAATATTGCTACTAAAATAACCAAGTCTGTGTCTCGATTTTGTTATTGTACAGCATAGTTTCTATCTGAAATATATCATCATGGATTTAGTGACTGACAGTTTATGCTATGAACTGCAATGACCTGTCAAACTAATGTAATATTATCAAGTTCTAATCAAACTCTTTATACTGGCAAATATTAATTCATCTTTTGCTAGAACTTGTATTAAAATCTGTCATATCTTTGACATTGCAAGGATTGTAAATCAACAGAGTAACATTTTGCCAGAGTCAGTGATTCCCCAAGTCAGACTGCAAATGCAGCTGCTTCTGTCAGGGGAACCTAGAAATCTCTCCAAATAAAATAGCTTCAGGACTTTTTCTTGCTAAATCAATGTAAAGCAATGATGGAAATGCTTTGGGAATGGTAGTAATAAGGTCTTTTATTTTTTTAAATTGAAGAGAAGGGTTGGTTGAAATCCATAGAGAGCACAGGGCAGGCACTTTCTAGGAGACAATGATAGGTAAGGGTTATTTGTATAGTCATAAACTCCCTAGGCAATTTCTGTGCCCCAGCTTCAGCTCTGAGGTTTTTATAGGTTTCAGCACAATACATTAGGGCACTTCTGAATAGGATGTACAGAAAACAGCATGCCGTCCAGGAAAACTTTCAAAGATTTCACATGATACATCTAAAACAAACAAGACATGGAAATACAGTTTCTTTTTATGCAATCACACTCATTTAGAGAGAAAATACTGGAATTTTTTTATTTGTTGCAGTGTGTGTTTAATTGGTTGGTTTTGCTGCTGCTCTTCTCTGTATTAAGCATATTTTGTCAATCTTCTCTGTATGTCTCAGTAATTAAGAAAAATGTGGTGCATTTAACACTACATCTACCTTGAAAGACTATTTTGGTGAAGTACGTGGAATTTTGTGATGGTCTTTTACATTGTGTTGCAATTTCATTCAGTGATATAGAAAATAACTTTCAATTTATTAAACTTAAATATTACAAACTACAAATACAATACAGAATCCACAGTAAAATTTATTATTGCTGTAGGTGTTCTTAGCCTGATAGTTAAAATTGACTTGTGGTCAAGGATGCCCTTGACACCTCTTATTTGATATTTCAGGTTTGGAGTGGAACTTTAGCCTGGATATAATCCTTGAGTTACCTAACCAATGGTCCTTCTCCTCTTTTACGTTCCCTTTCTTTCCCTTTGAAAGAACGGAACCTGGCCACATAGGATGGCACTGAGCCACATATTTTGAAGCACTTTTGAGATGCCCAAGGAAAAGAGCAAATGGGATAAGTGGCACAGCACATTTTGCTTCAGTGTTGACAAAGCAGAGAGACTGAGACTCTCTTACCCATATGATAAATTGTGTTATTTAGAACTTCTTTGAAAAGGCTTGAAAGTTAATATTGCTTATGTCCCAAAGTGGAAGTAGAACCCAAGAAATAGGTTACTTCTGAGATCACTACAGAATGGTTTCTGAAGCATAGGCAAGGAATTCAAGAAAGAATAAAAATAATAATAAAGTAAGTCTTTCTGGTCTAGGATTAAGATTTGAAAAGTGATGGGGTTCCCAATTTTAATTATTATAAGAGATAAAAAGGGTCTTGCCAGGCTTTCTGGAGCATCTGAGGAAGACACAAAAAAATCTACTTTCTTAACTGTAATGGTTGTTAAAGTTAGAATTCTAATGACAACTTAAATTAAGAGGAATTAAAAATCAAATGTCTTGGTCAGCATAGCTTTGGGTCACAATAGATTTAGATGTGGTGATGCGTGCCCTGGTTCCACTTGTCATGATTGTTAGTCTCTGCAGGCACAGCAGTTAGTTTCAATCTCCAATAAATTATATCATTATTGATTTGCAAACAGAACAATGCTGCAACGACACTGGCGTGAGGGAGGCTCTCTTTGGATGTTTAGTGGGTTTTTTGTTTGGGTAGGTTTATATCCCCATCTCCCTGGTTGTCTGTCCACTTTTTTCAATCAAAATTATGTCAGTTTTTTAAGTAAACACTTATCTCTCACACACTCCCTGGAGTTTGGAATTGACTGCAAACTTGTAAAAGTCTCATTCACACCCAGCTAGTACTTTTTCATGGCTTTTTATGGAAAGGAAAACAATTCACAAATGCACAGAATGAGTTTGTAGAATTTCCATTACATAGACACGTGCAACATCAAAACCATACTCCAATACATTATATCTCTAATTTGTATTATGACTACAATGCGACTCATTTTGCACATAAAAATCTTCTATTTTCCTGCAGAGTATTTTAACCTGTATCCCAGTTTTTAATTTATATCTCAGTAAGGTAAATGATGAGGCCACTTAAACTGAGAAACTCAAAAATTTAAAGATTGACTAAGAAAATTATTTCTGAAAGAGTAGATACTTGTGTATGTGACAATAAGTCTTTTGCAGTTGGCTGTTATTATTGAACTCATCTATTAAGTCGTTTTTGTTTGATTATTATAGCGATATTAATTTTAATTGAAAAGAGCTCTAAAAATCTTAAATGCTTTAGGATAAATTGCCTTGGTCTTTATATACCATATAGGAAGTATTAGTATACAGTTAATGCAAAAATAAAGGAATTTTCCCATCAGAATTCAATTTCATGTTTCAGATGTGTTTATGAACTACACTGATTTATTAATTGCTCTTTAAACTGAGAGAGATGGCCAGGCTATGTTGGAGATAATTCACTCTTTTTCCTTAAACATCCTTCACAAATAATGTGCTGTCTCACCTTGCTACCGTACATAACTGCTATTGATTACCTTCCCTCTGTTAAATTCAGCTTCTGTTCAGCACTGAAGGGCACATACAGGAGTTCTCACAGATCAGGACATGCAGAATGAAGTTTAAGGACATGATAGCTCTGACCTTCAACCAAGAAGCCAATCCAAGCTGTTGTGTGAAGTGCGTTCTTTAATTGCCCAAGTTTTTGCATTGATAATTTCTCTGAATTTAGAAGTATATGTTTATGATATTTATGAATGTTTCTATAGAAACACACTATGCAAAGGTACACAAAAGGGTGTTAATTATGCCTGGACAAAAAAAACAAAACAAAACAAAACCAAAAAATAAAACCACCTAAACAACAACAACCCAAAAATCCCAAAAAACAAAATGAACCCCAAGCAAGACCACTTCCTAACCAAAAAACTAACCTTAATTTTGAAACGTTGAATTTTAGATTCTTTTTAATAATTCCATTCCTAAAAATAATATAGAAATACAGTGTTGTTACAGTTTAACCCCAGCTGGCAACTAAATATCATGCAGCCACTTGCTCATTTTCCCTTCCTTGACACACTTGGTGGGATGGGGAGGGGAATGTAAGGTTGAGCAACAAGAAACCTCTGTGGTTTGGTCTATTATTAGATAACCAGGTTGTCTGGTTAGCCCAAAAAACAAAAGGCTGGTGAAGCTATTCAGGTCTTGCAGCTTGATTGTGGTCATATGGAAGGACCTGAGACACTGTACAGGGAATTTTGCTCAAGGTCTGGTAAGCTCATCAGTTCTTCAAAATAGCATCTTTCTAACACTTGTCCAAACAGCCATGTTGTCTGCATCAAATGTATTTTAAGGAGCTTGCCATAAAAGTTTGTTTATTAACAAAGCAGAGGTGAGATGTATGTTTTAAAAAGGTGCCTCATGTATTTGACCAACAGAAGAATATATGGCTAGAAAACACCAGAGATAACTCCTCACCATGACAAGAAATATGAAATAAAACCATCTGGGGTATTACTGACATGTGAACAATTTTTTTTTTTCCTGCAGGAAGTAACAGATTTGTTCAAATAAATGCAATTTTCTCTCAAAGTAGGTCTGTTGGCAATTTTTTAACCTGTTTTGCTTGTTATTTTTTCTGATATCTTACAAAAAAATTAGCAATAATTTAGTTTTTCTGGGACAGTTCCTTTCACCCAAGTGTATGCAACATTCAAACTATCAGTGCTGATGCTGCTATTATCCTTTATTAGCATCTCTTTTGCTTAATATGGTTTTGGTATCCTTCAATCCCCAGCACGCTCCTCTTCATCATTTCTATTTCACTACAAAACAGACTGTAAAGTTCCTATGGTTTGCTGTTCCTTTCCAATTCTCTAGTTTTCCAGGTAAAACCCTCCAAACAACTTATTGTTCACAAAGTCACAAAATCTTTTTTCTACTTTTTTATGTAAAAGTAAAAATTTCCAATATTGCATGTGCACTCATTCTCTCTTCCACATAGAGAGGTCTGACATGAGCAAAGAGTGGCCTGGAATTGCAGGGCAGGAAAAATGATCCATAAAATGTAAGCAATGGGGAAAGTCTGAAAGCATTCAAGTAGCAAAGAAAATCAGAGAATACATGTTGACTTTCAAATATATGAAAAGACAACACAGAGAACAAAAGCAATAAAGTGTTTCATAATAGATAACTTTAGAAGCAATGGTATTACAATGGTATTCAGGAAAGCAGATATAAGTTAGGCAATAGAAAATACTTCTTAATGGTGCAAATACAGTTGAATGGGCATTACTACATTACATTTCCGAAAACCAGAAATGGTGCAGCTATGATTTATTTTCTCTCCGGGCAGATAACCTCAATATCCTTTTCATCCGTATCATTAATGGTTCCATGACTTCTGATCCCTTTTCTATTAACTGTTCACTTAAATAGACTCAATCAAACTGGATTTCACATCATCATTATCCTTGTACTGGCTCCCCAAATGTACTCATTACATCATGAATTGAATTAGGTTGTAAGTGACCTTTCCTTGAGGACTGCTATAAAGTACCAGTTCAGTACATGGCACAGTAGAAAAATCTATTGATGTTACTCAGAAACACATCTCTCTCTCTAAGGCTTCTTGGAAATTAGGGGGAATGAAAAGTATGAAGATCAAGGATGAGGGGAAAAAAGTAAAATTGATTGGCTTGTCACTCTTCTGAATAGTCTTGGACTATGTCACTGAACATTGTAAGCAGGGTCTGAAGTCCACAGTTGCCTTTAATCAAAACTGACTTGTTAAGATCTTTGTGAGTGTAACTGAACTTCCTAGCAGCATTAGGACATTATTTTTCTCTACTTTCCTTATCTTGTTCACACATACTAGAGAGTGTGAATGTAAAAACTCCTGTAAAGTTTCTTCTGAGTGTAAAAAAATTTAAAAATTCTCGGAAAGGAATTGCTGGACTGCTTTTTTGTTCACTGCATATAGAAGATTTAGTATTTTGGATTGTATCTCCAAATGTCAAGAGCAGAAGAAAGATATAAGAGTGAAGCTTATACATTTATATTACTCTGCCTTACCCTGTATGCAGTTCAATACATGACATGGTTTTAGAACTCATGTTTGAATTAGATGCTTCACATGCAATTTATCCATGTCCATTTGTCTGATGTTGCCTAGTGGGTCAAAAGTAGTTAGCTGAAGATTTTGATCTACAAGCTTTTCTGATGTTAATTTTTTCAGAAGCCAGTGATGGTAAGGAACATCTCAGCATGTCCCAGTCCCAGCCATGTTTTATCCTTTAAATATGGGATATTATCTCAGCTAACAGATAAAATAAAGATCCTGGTAACACTGACAGCCCTTCAGGAGCTAAGGTACATGGCAGGTAGGAAAAACTTCCATTGCTGTTGCTTCTTATGTATCTGCTCCTTAGCCAAAGAAACTAGCTTCTTTCTGAACATCTGATACTGTATGATGTGACTTAGTTACTTTTTTAAGTACATTAACAAAAATTTAAATTTTCAAAATTAAAGAAAATAGACAAAATTCCAAACAATACTGGAGTTATTTCTCCATTTTTAATACACTTTAGGTGGCTTAAATCACAAATATAATTTCTAACAAATAATTGTTTGTTGGTTATTTTCATTAAGTCCTACAAGCCATCAATTTACATCTTGTGCATTTATTTCCTACATTGTTTAATATCAAGTTTTAGAACTAATGGATGATCAAATATATACCTTTAGTTATATATCTGTTTAAAACCGATTAGCCCTGCAATGAAGCATGTCGTTCTGACCTGTTATCCAATGTACCATATCTTTAACTCCTGTGAATGGAAGTAAAGGGAATTAGTGATTGCCAAAAGATTAAATTCAATTGCTATTAGCTTTATTTTATAAAAGAAATGAGTGAATTAGTGGCTGTGATTGGTTTCTTTTCACTTTCTGAGTGAAACAAGATTAATCGCCTGATAAGATAGTGCATTAAAAATTATTCTTAAATTTAAATATTTGAACTCTATTGTCTTATTTTATGCATTTTTCTTAGCTATATTTTAACATAAGAATTACTTCATTATATTTTTCAGTTTTAAGTAGAAGGTCGTGATGGTAAAGGTCTACTTTAAATCACTCCCATTAAAATGACTCCTACTGTTTTGCAAGTGATTGGAACAGTGGGTACCTTTGCTGAAATCTATTTTTCCTCTTTCTGTTAGAAAGTATCAAAGACTCAAGAGTAAAAAAATTGTCCTTTCTACCAATGGTTCGAATTTAACAGGATAACACTTGAAAGCTATTTTCAGAAATATGCTTAAGGGGTTACATTTCTACCTGATGCAGCTCTGTGGCTGATGGTGGGCGATTTTGTCACATAATACTTACTGAGTTCAGAGATTCTAGATTTTTACTAGTCATTGGTAACCTGCTGTTTTCATAAAGCAGATTCTGCTTTTTGGAGAAGGTGGTAATTCAAATCCGAAGGCATAAATCACATTTGGATTTATAGGACTATGCCCACAACATTTTAATTAACTTTGTTCATGATTAAAACCACTTCCATGTTATCTTCAGTGAGTGATGTATTTGCACTAATGCACATGAGGGGAGAATTTGGCTTCAAATATCCTGATTAACAATTTTGTCCTCCTAGCTGACTAAGCAGAAGCAGAAGAGAACTCTACACTTTCTTATGTAAAATTGCAACTGATATAGTATAGACCAAGAAGCAAAGTCTGACAGAAATTAAAGAATAGATCCCTTTTAAGTTATAGGTTAAATGTTAGGAGTAAAATTATGACATGTTTTCATACTTGCTCTCTCAGTTTCATTTAGGTTTTTCCCGTTCAATCACTTAAATAATTTCAGTGTAGTCTTGGATGTTAATGGTGAGATATATAGGTAGCATTTAGGCAGGAGATTCAGGCTAGATTCTGACTACATTTTGTTTTTTGGGATCCCATTACTCATTTTGTAAAAAGCAAGACTCATCTTCAACAGGCTTGATTATAATGTATAGTCACATTGTCTCTGATCAAATTCTCATGGCAATTTTAATTGGATGTGATATTCTGTATCACCGATGTTGAAAGATATGGAAGAAGCTTATACCAGTAAAGGAACTGCAATTTTGTTAATACCTTTAAGGCTGTATTTTCAATATGCTTTTGTGAGTATGCAAGTTTGATATAAATATGCAGATAATATGTACATGTATGTGTATATGTATGTGTACATAGAGACTAAATTTGCAAGGTCAGGCTTTTGATAGTTAGAAAGAGACAGTCTGTTCATGTACTATCAGCTTGTAACTAACTTTCCTAGGGTTATGATTCAATATTTGCAGTCATGTCACCAACTTTTCTCCACAGATGTCTGGCTTAGTTCCAGGCATGATGGTATTGCAGATGTCACTCTGTGGAATTTTTGTCCGTCTTTTTGCCCTTTTAGATATAGTGGCTGGAGAATGAAAAAAGATGACTGCAGGGCTCAAGCAGGAAATTATTTCCTTAGGGAATGGGTTTCTGTCTTAATATTTCATCTGATAAGAGTGTGATTCTGTCCCTATTTCCTCCATTTCTTTCTAATTTCTTTCTAATACCTCAAGGTGCACTTTTCTGAGTGTACACTGACACAACTGTACACAACTGTGCTTCAAACACAGTGGGTGTTAGAAAATGTTATGCTGTTCAAAAACTTAGGTCCCATAGATTTTCCAATTTGTGAACCTAAGAGTAATAATGTAGGGGTTTGGGTTTTTTTCTACCAAGAAAGTGGGGAATAATGTTTCACACCCTAGTAAATACTCTGAAAATCAATACTATTTGAGAAGGTCTTGGACTATGTTCAGGGATAAACACTACAGAGAAATTGTAGCCAGACTCATCATTCACTGTTCAGAAGAGTGTTTGGATGATGGATCACATACAAAGCAGGGACTGACAGACTAAACATTACATTAAAAACAAAACCAAAAATTGCTGCTTTTTTGTTTCCTTACATGCAACTAAATGCCAAATAGTAAATGTGCATTATTAAAAGCATAAAATACCACAGATCTGCAAGGAAATACTTCTTTGCAGTAATATGTGGTTTCTAGAAAATTTAATAGCAAAAAAGTAATTTAGTTGATTCTTTTTCTCTTTGGGGCTGGTTTTGGATGAAAATCTCAAGAAGATTTGGCAAGGTGTGCTCACGGCCCAGAAAGCCAACAGCAATCTGGGCTGCATCCAAAGCAGTGTGGCCAGCAGTGTGAGGGAGGGGATTTTGCCCCTCTACTCCACTCTTGTGAAATCCTACCTGGAGTGCTGCGCCCAGCTCTGGAGCCTCCAACACAACAAAGACATTGATGCATTGGAACACGTCCAGAGCCAGGCCACCAAGTTGATCACAAGGCTGGAGCACCTCTTCCCGTGAATCGAGGCTGAGAGAGCTGGGGCTGTACAGCCTGGAGAAGAAAAGGTTCTGTGGACACCTGACAGCATCCTTCCAGCACCTAAAGGGGGCTAGAAGAAGGCTGGAGAGGCACTTTTCACAAGGGCATGTAGTGACAGGACAAGAGGAGTTGGCCTTAAGATGAAGGAGGGTAGGTTTATATTGGGAACTAGGAAGAAATTATTTTTTGTAAGGGTAGTGAAGCACTGGCACACATTGCCTAGAGAGATTGTTACCTCCCTATCCCTGGAAGTGTTCAAGACCAGGCTGGATGGCTCTTTGAGTAACCTGTCTAGTGAGAGTTGTTGCTGTCCAAGACAGAGGGGCTGCAACTGGGTGACCTTTTAGGGACCTTCCAAGGCAAGCTATTCTATGATTATTTTTTTCAGACGAGTGTTGAGCTGCCAGTGTACAATGAAGTCACGTATACGAGCTTTCCTTCAACCATGGACTTTGTGAAAGGCATGTTTCTCAAGGAAGGACAAAAGCACTTCATAATCACAGTTCTCTAGCAACTGGAATTTCTAGAGGTGTGTCAAATATTTGAAACCAGTAACATTATTTCAATAATTAATGACAATCTTTTTTCCAAAATAATAGATGTCTATTAGATGCTATAAGGAAATTGTCAGACCTGCAGACCTGTCAGCACAGCTGAATTCTGGAAAACACTTGTATGTGCAGCTTGCATGACATTCACGTGGATCAGCTTGCAGGAACTAACAAAGCATTCTTGTATACAGACTATCATCTACATTATTCTATACTGTTATTGTGTTACCTGTTAGAAGACCAACTAAGACTGGGTCTGTGACAATAAGGTCTGTGACAAAGTATTAAAAATGTTATTTAACATTTTCATTTTGCTTTTAGAAGGTCTCACAGTGGCCAGTTAAATAAAAGAATAATCAGAAATTTTCTAATTCTTTTAAAATTTACTTTTATATGTTTTGGTTTTTCTATTCTGAAAACATTAAATTTCTTAGTTTGGAGTCTGGTTAACCTAATTTAAAAAGAAAGAAATGTGGGGTTTTTTTAAAAAAAAAAATAGAATTCAGGAAAAAATAGTGGTGCCCTTAAAATTCCAGTATTATTAAAAGATAGGCAGATATTGCCTCTCACTGAAGATGGTGGAGATCAGAGATTTCTTTATCTGAGCTCTCTCTATTCTGTTCTGGAGCTATAGTTCAGAAGCTCTTTAATACTTGATCCAAATATAATGAGTAAAGCAAAAGGCTAGCTGAATAAGTCTATTAATCTTTTTTCTGTATGGTGAACAAGTGAACTTCTAACTGTACTTTTTATTATAAAATACAGTCATAAGCCCTGAAGATTCAGAAATAAAGTCTGTTTTGACATCCTGCTAATTGCTGTTCAGATTGAAAATTTTCTTGTGTCACCACACCTCAGTCCAGCTGGTGCAAACGATAGATGCTTTCTATTTTCTTAAATTGGTTTCCAGTCTCTGGATGATTTTCTATGCAAAGGCTGCTGCCCTAGAAAGGTTCATGGCATCCTTTTAGAGACTTGATACCCTTGCATTAATTTACTTCATGCTTTTTTTTGTGAATTAAGCCTGGTACAATTTTGACTGTTTGCTTTTGATTAAACATAGGGGACAAGGATTGTAGTTCATTTACTACCTCTCAAGTACCCATGTCAAAGTGCATTATAGAGCATGATGTCTGAGGAGGTGTCTCTGCTATCTGCACTAAGCAGGCACATTTGCAAATTCATGAGCTATTTTTGAAATTCATGAGCCATCGTCTGCCCAGTTTTGCCTTTTGTTTTTTACAATAGAACATTCAGAAGATTTAGGATTTTTTCCTGAAAGCACATTACTGCATCATTTAAAACATCAAAATAATATAATAACTTTAAAATATGTATATAATAAAAAAGTAAGCCAGACATACATGAATCATGGTCTTCTTCCTTAACCACATTCTTTTCTTCAATCAATGTTTTTCCAGATGAAATCATAGGACATATACATGATATTTCATCATCTTTCATTCACTTGATTTTTTGTTGGGTTTTTTTTGTAAGAACAAATATTGTGCTCTGTAATATGTTCCAATGACAATGTATTTGTCTATGCTCATATATTAATACAAGAATTGTACCTGATTATGAATACATGATCATGAATAAAGGTGTGTGTTTTTGTTCAGTCCCATTCCAATGTCTGGGCATCAGACCAAATAAATCCCATCAAGTTTCCACACTGGAGAGTTTTCCTGATCCTGTGAGAAGGGTGTGTGGACAGCAGTAATAATCAGGTAATTTACTGGATCTTTCTAACTGTAAGACTCAGGTTTACATGGACATTCCATAGACATCACCAAAATGCTTTTTAACCCAAGCATATCCTATTCTGCTCACGTGGTTAGGAGACAAAGTCAGAAGGGCAATTATTCCTCCCCCCTGTGCAGGGCAATATGGGTAACAGAATATACACTAGGAGCTGGGTGGAATCCTTTACAAATTCACACATTGCAACATCTTTGTAACTCAATGGTCTTTGTAAAACACAATAACAGATATTTTTGGAAATGAGGCTTATAAACTGCACTAATCTTTTATATAGTGGCTATAACACAATAAGCTTCAATAAAACATCAGATTTTTCTTTTTTATTATCACATTTGACTGTCTTTAGTCTCACACTAAATTTGTTTTGAGTTTCACCTGGAGAGCTGTGAACTGAATAAATACAAGAGGTTGTGGGAGGAAATTTAGGAGTTCCTCAGTTCTCTGTAACCCTGCATTAAATAAATATAGCCACAAAATATCAAATAGAAAGAAAATGAGCGACGGGGTAGGATTTTGAAATATCATTGATGGATAAACATGAGAAAATTACACAAAGCACCTTAAAAATAGAAATAATTAAAAAAAAACTCAAAAAAACAAAAATAATGTCAAAAGATACACCCCTACCACTCCAGCAATTGTAAAGAGAAGGTTGCTCTTCTAAGAGTGCAAATTTTGCATCAATGAGACAGTATGAGAAGAAGTTGCAAAAAACTCCCCACATAGTCTTTTACAGAAGAATGGTGCCAAGAGCAGAGAGATTTCCATTGCTCTGTGGCAAATCACTGAGAAATCCATGGATCTTGCCTTCTTCGTGGACTGCTGCTTATCAAGGAAATGATTGTTGAGCTGGTTCCACAGACTGAGGAAGCTTTTTTGTTGAAGCCCATGTTTGTGAACTGCCTGGGGTTGAGGCATTTTCTGTTTGTCAGTTCTTTGTATACAGACCCTGGCAACCTCACAATACAAACAGCCAACATTGTATTTCTTTGCAAATAGATGTAGGCTGAGTGTAAGTGAACTTTCCAGAACCTTCCTATCAGTACTGCCCCATCCCTCATCCCTAACTTTCATCATGTTCACCAGGAACTTCTCCACTTGGGGAAAGAAATAGGGAATATATCAAACAATTTTTAGTCCTACAATAAAAAAAATTGCTTTTACAACATGTATTTTCTAATAATACTTATCCAATGAAAACAATAGATGTTTCAATGCATTTTCTAAAAGATTAAAAGCGAGATTTTTAGTTATCTAATAATAGGTATTTATAATGTATGTGTGCAAAAAGAAGAAAATTCCACTGGCAAAAATAAGAATTAATACTGTAGAAATATGTGTTCAACTTTTTTTATTTTCATGCCACCTAGCTGACTGACATTTACAGTTATATTTACAGCTATATCAAGGTTTTACTAAAAATACATGAAAGCTGACATTTTATATTGAATATTTTTCCACAATAAACGCAGGATAGGATATCCTAGTTTTGTCTCTATTGGAGTAGGTGGAGCTAAGATAAATGCTGCTATATTTGCATCCAGGTTTAACACAAATTACTGAAGTGGAAGAAAAGCTTAGATGTGGGTCTTGATTGGATTTTCTCTCAGCTTGAGGATGGATCTTTAAAACTTAGCAGCGATTATGTTTTCAGATTTGTTGGAAACATTTACAGTCTCACACACCAGAAATAAATCTATGACAATTCAAAGTGGTTTCTTTGAAGACAAAGAAATGAAGCACTGAAAAAATTAAAACTACTCAGACTATCCCAAGTGGAGACTACCAAGAGGTTTTGATGCTGGAAGTGTGATATGAAGAAGACAGTTTTGTACTTATGGTAGATAATGTGACTGCAGTAAGTGTTCTAATTACCTATTGGGCAAAGGAATATCCATTATAAAAATAATTTCAGTATCAAGTTTAAAAATGTTTTCAAATAAACAGGCTGATTTATATTTCTAAGCATTCAGGGATTTCTTTCATATAGCTTAAATGGTTTTTCAGCCCAGTTTAGAAATTTCCTAGCCTCTGGGAATAAAGTAGGAAATTTAAGAGAATAAGTTTTCAGCTTCATGGTACCTAAGGATGCAAGATAGTTCTCATTTTAAGCATATCTATTTGCTGGATGGTTTATTCTTTCTATTTTGCAAGCTACTTGATATCAAATGAACAATATTCCCTTGAGTGACTGCATCTGCCAAATTAATCAGTGTGGAGAATTTATCCTCTGGAAAGGATTGTATGGAAGGGCAGATTGAAATTTCAATGATTGTTCTTGCTGAAGAACATATCTTCAAATAAGTTTCCAAACATATTTTCAAATTAATGTTCCACTAGTGTAAGATTGATGAGGATGTCTTGTGGCTGCACTGCCTACAGTCTGTTTTTGAAAAAGAGATTAGAGACCCAAAGACCTAAGACATAACAGACAAAGTTTAAACTGCTTTTCCTTCCCCCTCCTCGTTGCCCTTCTCTCTGCTGAGAGTCTGGGTACAATATTCTTTTACTAAGGGAACATGTGAATTGAAGAGTACAAAATAATGAGTAGCTTGCACAACAGTAAGAACATTATTATATTTGTCAGGATTCCACATGCAGTGAATCCTGGGAAAGATACTTTAAAAACAAACCAGTGACATTTCGTAAGCTTTTTTTTTTTCTTTTTCTCCCCCATGCCAATGTTCTACACTTCCATAATATTGATTTCTTTAAAGGTTTTGTAATGTAGGGCACTGGCAATTTGTTTGTTTTTCACTTATCACTTTTGAATATTAATATTGGTGTGAGCCAGATGTTTTGAGAAGATACTTCATAGGCTTTCTTTCACTGTGATGTTAGTGTACCTGTGTGTTGCTTGTGATATCCCAGTCACTGGTCTCAGTAGAAGAGACTTTCTGGTATGATGAGGAATGTTAATGTATTTGGACAGTTTACTCTATGGCTAAAAAGTTTACAATGGTCTTTAAGATAATGAATTATGAACATGAACAGCATTCAAATATGTACTTGCAGCATAAACGCATTTGTGGACAGTCACAGATTTTATATACCATAAAAAACCAGGCATATTAGTAATGTCACTACTACACCACAAAGGTGTTCTCAAAATGTAAAAAAAACATTGAATAGACAAAATGGAGATAATTACATAGTTTGGTGTTTAAAGAGGCTTAAAAATGTAGTAAGACCTAAATTAATTTGTCATTTTGAATCCCAGGTGCAATGAAAATTTATTTCATGTATCTATTCGGATAGATTTAAAATACTCCCTCTGAATATTAATCACAAATCGACTTTAAATCTCATGAAATTACACAGGAGGAACAACTCAATTCCAGATTCCTTAGGGTGGTGAAGCACCAGTTTTTGGAAGTTCATCTGCTGCAGCTGAGAGGTGACCTTGAATCATCAGAGCCAGCACTTGCTGCCGAGGCAATCGTTGCCATTATCACACTTTGGCTGCAGCTTGCAGCAGCACTGTAATGTTGTCACTCCTGGCAGAATTCCCTATATGCATTAGTATGAAATGGTATTTAAAAAGCTTATATAGTCAATAAAGATATAAAGTCTGGAAAATTTGTAGGAAAACATGGTTAGTTTGCTTAGTTGCTTGGACTCATTAAATTGGCTCAATGTCTGGATTTAAAATAACTGAGCTGATATATCAGCAGCCTCAAATAATTTTTATGCCAGAAACAGCAGCAGTGTACGCTGAAACTCCAATGCTAGTTTTCCCTGTGACATACTGCCCTCTTGTGCACCAGTAGCTTTCTTCTAGAGATAATCTAAGAGCAAGACACCCATTTAATAAACAAAAGTTCCCAGACTCTTGGTCTCATTTGATAATTTTTATTTTTATCCAGAATGAATGCAACTTTTTAGGTCCTGATGGAGAGGCAACACAGTCTGGGCCTGTCCAGCCTGGAAGAGTGAAGACCAAGAGGAGATGCTACTGCCATGAGGGGAAGTGGGGAGCAGACTGGACTGAGCTGAGGGAGGAGGAACTCCCTCAGGACCAGAAAGAACTGCACCGAGTTTTCTGTGACCTGGGAAGCCAGTGAGTTGTTTGGAATCAGGCCTGGATATTTTTTAAATTGCTTTTCCATCTACAGTTTTATTCTGTTAAAATTTTGTAACCTTAGACCCTCAGCAGAGTGGTCACACTTTTATACCTGAGATTCTATTTCTGTGTCAGTGATATTTGTTTTGTACAAAATGAAAAGTTTAACCAAGAGAGATCCTTTTAGATTTTTCCTGTCAGGAATGTCACTTTTCTACTTGAAAGTTAGTATTAAATCAAGCCTCCCCAGACAAGAGGAAGAAAAAAAAAGCAAAGCTTCTGTAACTTCCCAGTACAGTCATTGTCCATTAAGGTCTGGGTGAAGGAATGTCCTCTTTCACACTTATTGAACAGGGGATTCTCAGGAATGCCAAGTACCACAGATGAAATGAACTATACTTTGACCTCCTAAGAAGTTAGATGAGCGGTGTAGGTGCAGTTAGTTATGTTTGGCAAGGACTTCTTGCACTGAGGCAAGCCCTGTGGCAGAAATAAGAGGGCATAAAAATTACTCCATCTAAATTTAGCCTGTCAAATTTGGCAGTAAGCACTTATGCAGACACATTAAATATCAAAATCTTTTAGTTGTTATAGCCCCTCTGTAACAGTACATCTGAAAAAGATATTGAGGCTTTACTGCTTTTGAAAAATGTTTTACTGTCTTTGGATTAAAATTATAAAACTATCTGGCAATTTAAAAATAAACTGTATTTCCCTCAGTTTTTGTTATGTTTGCCCTCTATACCTTTATGAGGAAGGAAGAAGTTGTAGTACAGCTATTCTACCACCAGTCACATACCACACCTCTATTAAAGTACTAGGAGCTTTCAGAGACACAACAGTTTAGATTTCTTAAATGACAATAATAATAACAACAATAATAGTAATAGCAGTAGTAATAGTGGTAACAGTAGTAGTTATTACTCTGACTATTATTACGAAGAAGATGATTTGTAGAGGAAAGAAAATACTTTTCATGTAAAGAATAATTGTTCAAAATATGCAGGGAAAAGCTATCCTACACATTAGATACTGCACACTATATAGTTTGCAAGCTTTTTTAACTGAGAAGGCCTGCACACATTTCATGTGTCTGCCAAGTGCCAAAACATTTATAATGAAAGGTATAAAACTGGGGATTAAGTTAGGTTGCCTGTGAGGTTACTGACCCTGAGCAAGAACCAGAAATTATGTGAAACCTGTGGGTGGATTGCCTAGCATGGGTTGAGGTGTGGGACAGTGTCTGGAATCTAAAGGCTGGAAGTCTTGAACTCCATCTCCCTGGTTCTAACTGCAAAGAGACTGGACTCTGCCTGTGCAGAATAGCAAAAACGCTCTGGGTCCTCTGGAAGACAAATCAAAAGAGAAATATTGCTTACTACTGTGTAGAAGAATCCTAGAGACAATTGATTTCTAGTTTTAAGTTCTTCGTTAGGTGTCTAAA
Organism: Sitta carolinensis; assembly: GCA_032173965.1. Lineage (NCBI taxonomy): Eukaryota > Metazoa > Chordata > Aves > Passeriformes > Sittidae > Sitta > Sitta carolinensis. The sequence goes on along the minus strand of JAVUNC010000006.1, from coordinate 15,912,948 downwards.
ATTTTACAAGGAAATCTTTACCAGCATCTTAGCAAAATGACCTCTGACAGTTCACCCAACATCCCCCAGCTCCTAGTTCATTCCAGTAGCATCCAAAAGCATCAATAGCATCCAAAAGCATTCATCAGAGGGCTTGGTGCTAAGTTATGTCCATTAATATAACTCTGAACCACAGTTTTAAATCAGTTAGTGTTATTTTCAGAAGCCTTTTTAGACATAATTTTTGGTATTAGAAATAAACTCCAACATCTCCAGTGTGCTGTTTTTCTGTGTGTTTAGCAGATTGCCACAAGAAGTTCTATTCAATTTTACTCTGTTTCAAGCTGTGATTAGAGAAGAGCCAGTGAGAAATAAACTAAAAATTGAAAGCCCAGGAATTAGAAAATAAATCTCTGAAGTTCGTGTTTAATTCTGACTTGTAAGTTGATATATGTCCAATAAAACAGGAAAACAATGGGCATGAAATATTGAAGAGAACCAAATAATAAAAGAGCCTCTAGTATCTGAATTTAAAACAAAAAGAGAACCAACTTAAAACTTGACTATTTGCTTGATTTAAAACAGCAGCTCAGTTATGCCACAATAAAATAATGACAGCAAAGCTTCCTCTATTGTAGCTATTTTTTAGTAATTTGGTTTATGCAAATAATGTCCTTCATTATGCATAGTTTTCTTCCCTGCTCTGAAAAAAAATCTGCATCAGTGTTTAACCTTATCTTGTGTGTGTAGTTGTACTGACTATTCTAAAGAATCAGAGCCATTGCACACAGCAGAATTTGGCTCAGTCCTGAAACTTGTCTCAGTACAATTTGGCATCATCTCTGTCACTTATCTGCTATTGCAGTTGTTCTGCAAAGATATTATCTGGCCTGTGGAATTAAATCTGTCCAATAAGTCTGAAGTAATTAGTAAAATCCCATTTTCTTCCAGCAGAACACATATCATTTCCAATTAGAGTGTTTATTTACTGTCTTCTTTCTAAGCTACTTGTACTGGCTATTAGTAATCTTGTGGTAAGTACACATTTCTGTTATGATAGGTTTAAAAAAAAATTATTTATTTTAAAATCTACTCTAACTGCCAAATTACAGTGGATATTTGCATATCATGAAACTAACTTAATGACCTGTTGTCTGGGTCCAGATGTACAAAAAGAAGCAGCAGTCATGCTAAGAGTGCTATGAATGAAGAAGTCCTGGGGATAAGACCTAGGTTGTAGACCTGCTTATACAATATTTCTGTTCCCTATTATGGGGTAAAATATCTCAATACACACTATGAAATGTGATGAAACATAAGAGAGACCTTTATGTTTATTTTCATGCAGTGTGAGTAAACGTTAAATAAACACATTTTAAGGAAACGAATATTTCTTATTTGTAAATTAAAGTGATGTGTACAGACAGAGCTTTGCAATATGAGTATAACCTAAATATCCCCTGAAGGTGTGTAAGTGCAATTTGTGCAATTTGCCTTCTTATAACAAAAAATGATGGCAATAAGCTTTTTGAAGGGCTGGTCACCCTGAGGACATGTTTTGCTTCACAGCTCACCTCTGCTGCTGCAGGTGTGCCCCACAGTGTCTGACTGCCTGAACCAGCTAGGGATGAGGAAACACAGGAAATTACTCTGGGACATCTAATAAATATATTTCCTTCAAGAATCTGGAAAACGAAGCCTATGAAATGCTTTAAATTATCCCTTTGCTTCAAAATAGTGGGTGTCTCAGTTCCATCACTGCTTTTAGTGGAACTGAGGAATTAGCATGGACTCTTTCTGTAACTAGGTTTTTCTTTCCATTAAAAGCCAGCCAGATATTTGCATATCATGTAGCATATGCTTCTCATTCCAGCTGTGCAGATTAATAGGTTGAGGTTTTACTTTCAGACATGGCCTATGCAAGAGCGCAGGTGTAGTTCTGAGTTCTTGTAAAACAGGCAATAAATTTTTGTGTACCCCAAGCTGAAATGGATATTTTACAATAAGGATTATGACTCTTCCAAGAAGACACTCATGGTTGAAGGGCTCTATAGTTTGATGAAAACCACTGCACAGTTTTGTGGTCAACCTAAAGAATATATTGTCTGTTAAATGTTCCAAACATATTGGTCAGAAACTGTATTTTCTTTGATGTTTTTCCCTCTCAAGCACTGCTTAGTGTCAGTTGATGTCAAAATCATCTTCATCTTACTGGCATAGTTATATCACTGACAGTAGTAGATAACATCAGTGATGCAAGCACTTCCAGGATGGGTTGAGGTTCTTCTTTGCATGTGTAGCTCTGTCCCATGTTTTGGGACCATTTGTTATTGGTAGGAACCCCCTGGCAGAATTGTTCACTGAGTCAAAAAGAAACAAATATGGAATAAAACCTAGTTTTGAGTTTTCTGGTGTTGCTAACACTGGCTATTCTAAAATCTTACAAACACAGAGAGCAGGGCTTTTATTGAAGCACAGCTCTATTTTCCTCCTTCACATGATCATATTGTTGAGAGAGCATCACATTTCAGTGCTTGCCAATGGGAACATTTATAATGGATGCAGGGGATTCATGCATGAAGAGGCTGTCTTTGCAGCTTTGTCAGAGACTAGAGATATTCATGGTGGAAAACAAGAAGGAAACACCAGTCATGTTGCTGCACAGACAATATCTTAGAGCAAGTATCTCTGGAGCAAATTAAGAGAGAAAATATTACTATTAAAAGATTACTTGCCCTGAAAGAGACTTATTTGCCATATGGAAATGGATGATTGAACCATACCCACGTGCAGTGGTGAAGACTGCTATCCCAACTGTTGGCAGTTTCATTTCTGTAATGACCAGATGCCCGAGCCAAACATCACACAGAGATATAACTCTTGCAGCAATGGTGTCACTTAATGTTCCAGAGTGACCAGTGGTTTCATAAAGACAGGCAAAAGGTGCTGACTTTTAGAAAAGCTGTTGATTTTTCCAACAGCTGTTTCTTCATGGCACTGCTTAAAATGCTAATTGCCACGACATTTGTTGAAAGCTTCAAACCTCATAACGAAACAGGAACAACCACTGAACTAATTCATAGCAGCATTTTTCACTGCAGACCCGTTATCAGTTAAGATAATGAACTATATAGCAATATAGCAAGATATATTATATATATATATAATATAGCAAGAAGAATGTGTCATTTTCAAGTCAGAATTAACCACACGCAGTTTTATCTGTTTATTAAAACACTTGAGTAATCCCCTTCACCTATTATCTGGACCCAGACCCAATATTCATTTGTATTTCTTTCAGACCATTTTCTTTAGCATGTAGATAAAATATCTTAGAATTACTACAATGAGGAGAGAGCTAAGGACAGGACTATCTCTAACTATTGAGAAAACCCCAAAATACCTTTGTAGTTCCCAACAGGGGTTCATCTGCTTGTCCGTCTGTGATTTGCTTCTTTTTTGGTTTAGAGCATATTCAGAAGCTCACAGTTAAGCCAAGGAGGTCACTTGCTCCACCTCCTTCCCTTACTTTTAAAGGGGATAAACTGGCTTTGTGTTTTCAGGAGAGAGTTCTTGAAAAATTCACAGCACTTTACAGTTCTTTTATCCTCCATGGAAGTGGCTCATCAAACCGCCCTCATTTGGGTTCTGAGTTGGCATTTGTCTTCTAAAATCTAAAACCTCTGTTGTAGCAAAAACCTTCAGTGTACTCATCAGGATCCCAAACTCCACAAAATTGTGATCACTGCAGCCAAGACTATCAGTAACTGAGATATTACAGTCTTTCTTGGTTTGTGAGTACCAAGTCCAGCATTCCTGCTTCTCACATCTGATGTTTGTAAGAAGCAGTCCTCTATGCATTCTGGAAATGTGATAGATGACAAGTGAACTGCTGCATTTTTTTTTCCAACAAATGCACATAACACAGAGCATGAGTCCTCCTCTTCTTCTCTGCCTGTCTCTATGAAATAGTATAGCCATTCAACATGATCCTTCAGCCCTGTGAGTCAGTGCACCATGTTTCAATTAATCCTATGAGATTATAACTTTCTGACTGCATATGGAGATTCAGTTCCTCCTGTTTTTTTCCCCAGGCTGTAATGTGCATGTATGCACACACTCCAGGTGGTTAGTCTTCTGGTTCTCATCTTGGGAGGTAGCAAATAGGAATATTTGTCACTGCTCTAGTTGGCCTGGTTTATCCCAAATTTGTTTCCATGGCATGAGCATTGTCACCTTGGGCCCTGTCCCCCAAGTCCTTAGGTTTAAAGCCCACCTCACCATGTTGGCCAGTCTGCTGCCAAGGATTCCCTTGTCTCTTCTGGACAAGGTTATCCCATGCCCCTCCAACAGGCTGTAGTCACTGAAGAATTCCACATTCTCCTAAAACCTGAAAACCTTGTGGAGATACCAGCCACAAAGCCAGTTAGTCAATTTGCATTATACATCTATTTCTGGCTGCATCCTCTTCTCTAACCAGTAATATGAACGAAAAGATGACTTGAACGCCTTCATGCTTGCACTCCTAGGGCTTTGTAGTTTCCACTGACCTTGCCCAGGTTCCATCTTTCAATGTCATTCAGGCCCATATGAAAGAGAAGCAACTGAGAATAGTCTGTGATCTTGACAAGTAGTGTCACTCTCTCAGCAACATCTCAGCCCTGGGAAGTCAGCATACATTCTCTCATGAGTCCCTGTCAGGACAGCAGTGGGAGCCTTAGTGCTCCTTAACAGAGAAAGAGTAACTATGAGCATTTATCTTTTTGCAGTATCCTCTGTGTCACTGGTATATTGTCTATAAAGAAACAAACTGTTTAATTTAATAGTCATTCAAAATACAGTTTTTCATACATGTAACTGAAAAACATAATCATCAATGAGACAGCTCCCCAGTGAAATTTCTAAGCCTGGCGTATTAATTTTATGGAGCATATCTGCCAAGGCAGGGGGCAGCTGTAGGCCCAGACCATGTTGCCTAAGGCATAAAAAGAGACAAGAAAATCAGTGACAGCAGAGCAGCTCCCCCAGGCACCACCTGGTCTGTTGAGATTATACAATCTTCTCAACCTCAATAATGTGAAAATTTATCCCACTCCCTGGCTTTGTTTTCCCTCATCCTCCTGCTGGTAGACAAAAGAGGTCTGGAAAGATCCCAGCATGGAGCCAGGGAACGACCACTCTTCCTTTTATCTCCCTGGTCTCAAGAAGTCATGCTACATTGGGTCAAAAAGTCCAAGCAGGTGTTTGCAATTTTAACCTCATTAACTTTGAAACACTGCTGTGAAACCTTGAGTCTGCCTGTGACAAAATCATTATACTATTATATAATTTCTGCATGACCGTACTGGTTTGGGCTAAGATAGAGCTGTTTTTCTTCATATTATGGAACTGTGTTTCTGGTCTGTGATGTAAACAACGTTGGTAACTGAGGAATGCTTTAGCCATTGGCAAACAGTGCTTACACAGCACCAAGATTTTTTCTGTTTCTCACACCTCCTCACCAGCAAGTGGGCTGGGGTAGTACTTGAATCATAGAGGGGACACAGGCAATACAGCTGACCCCCAATGACCAAAGGGATATCCCATATTGTACAACACCATGTTCATCAATAAGATCTGTGTGAAAGAAGAGGAAAGGGGAAACATTCCAAGATAACAGTGTTTTCCCAAGTAGCCATCACGTGTGTCCTGGTTAATGTTGAATTGTATTCCCATTCGTCTGTTTAAATCAAAAATGAGTTCTGCACCTTTAAGACTGGATCTAAGAGTGAAGAAGAAGCAGTGGAATGTCTGAGGCGGGTGTTTTCAAAACATCAAGATAAGAGTTTGCAGTTTTGGAGGACACAGGGAGTGTGGCTGCAGTGCGGACGGCGGGAGAGAGCTTCTCTTTGCTTTCTGTTAGTTCGTGGCTAGCTGAAGCAGAGAAGTTTTCCGGACTGTGAGTTTCTTTTCCTTTTTTTTCCTTGGAACTGTTCAAACCTGCTCTGGACTAACCCCCAGCAGAGCACCAAGAGCTCATCCCTGTGTCCCCCAGGCCTGGCCTGTGCCCGGCATTCCCAGTGCCAGGGACTGACACAGACTGAGCGAGCCGAGCTGCACCCACGGCACAGACTGGCTGGATTTGTCATCTCTGTGGAGAAGCAAGAGGTTTTGTTCCTTGGTGTTCATTTGTTGTGCTTGGCCTGTTAAATAAACACATTTTTTTCCACTTTTTCCCTCTTTTCCTTTCCTGAAACAGTTGGGGGGAGGGGCCATTGGATTGGTTTTCTGGAGGGACCTATTCAGGGGTTCCTTCCCAAATTTGCCTTAAACCAAGACAACGTGTGATGCAGCTCTGCTTTCCTGGGAATGACTGAACACCTGCCCGCCCAGGGGAAGTGATGAATCAATTCTTATTTTACATTTCATGTGTGCCCAGCTTTTCTTTACCTGTTAAACTGCCTTTATCTCAATGAACAATTTTTCACACTTTTACTGTCCCAATTCTCTTCCTCATTCTTGGAAAGAATAAGTGGCTGAGTAGGGATGAGTTGATGACTGGGGTTATCCCACAATGACCACACAGAATTTGGGAATGTAACTTCTGAACAGCAGTGGATTTAGTCATTCTGGTCAGTCATTTGATTATTGTTTGTAATCCTTATAGCTTCACATTTTTTACTAATATAAACAAGGCTTCAAATCAGCCTGGCAGATTTTATTCCAACGTGTCTCAGGTTTCAGTACTGCATGCAAGTCCAAATGGAATTTACACTGGCTACTTCCTGCTAATCTTTTTCTCTTTCTCTTTCCTAATCTTTATAAGATCATTGTGAGTTGTACTAGGCAGCAGGACAGACAAAAAGAAACCAAGCACTGCAGCAGGTTGGCATTCCAAACTCTTATGAGCCTTATGCATCCAACCTCACAATCTAACAACTGAGAAGATCATGCGTTTCTGTAAATTGGAAAGCATGATGAATATTGGCTGTTAACTTCACCTGAGGTTTTCATAACTGATTTCTAAAATCTTGAGCAAAGCTGATGTAGGGAACCATAATGAATTGTTATTAGGAATCGAAAGTACAATCTCAAGTAACCTAGAAAATGATTTCTAGTATTGGATTCCCTGAAATTTTCTCCAGAGGAGTAAGGAAAATTTTAATAAGACTGAATATATACAAGAATTATACCAGTATTCCATTTAGAAAGTTCAAATGCTAAACTGTCATTACTCTGGGGTCTGATTTTCACATCTGTTGTTTCACAAGGGGATATTCTATATTCATATCCTTCTGAAATTAAGTATTCATAAAGATTTCTGAGGTCTGTACTTTATACATTTTGCCACCTATGGATTTGTTTCAACTTCTTTTCAATTACCTTTTTAGCAAAGTCATTAATATTTGTTGCTGGCAGAAAGGAATCTCATTTTTCAACTCAGCTACATGGCCATCTGTGGTGTTTGCAGATCACTAGAATTTTTTTTACCTATCCAGGTAATTTCTAGGTTTCTGAATCAGAGAATTCCTACTTCTCAGCTCTCATTACCATGTCCTTTCCTAAGTTGATTCTGATGTAGCAACAAAGCCAACAGCAGCTGGTTTAGTTTCAAGATGTTTTAATAAGGGGAGAATGTATATATCTGAGCTTGACTCACTATGAGGTTGTGATTTTTTAGAGAGGTTTTACTCAAATTATTTTTCATTTCATTGGTCATTGTTAATTAATGATGGAAAAATTATCTTAATAAGAGATCAAATTTAGAAAGGTTTAGAAATCAATAAGGAAGGAGCACTAGTTTCATACTATAGGAATTCTAGAGAAAAATAATTGAACAATAATTACATTTGAAGGCAATTGCAGACTAGTACAGACTGCGAATATGAGAAAAGACAAAGAAAAATGTCTTTTTTTCTTTCCAGAAAATTAAGATTGTAAATAGTTTCTATTTCAAGCATGACTGCTGAATCCACACACTGTACTTCACTCAAATAAGGAGATTTAGGATAAACCAGCTCTATAGCATAGGACAAAGTAAAAATGTCTCCAAACTAACTACCTCGAAGCTAGATAGAAGCATAGGAGCAGAGCAAATGTAGCACATCACATGAACTGATTGGTTTTTCTGAGAGATTAACCAGTTCTAACCTGAAGGTAAATTGCAGCAAAGTACAGGTCGAGTGACACGGATTGTCTGCACCAAGTCATCTATTTGCACACATGCAGCAGGAATATTGAAGCAAAATTCCTTAACTCTTCACAGCTTTAAGTAATCTAACTTTTTGTTATGAAGGTAGTTTTAATCTTAGTCTATCACTTTATCAGTCAGCATAGGTTATTCCTGCCCTTCCAAAGACAGGAATTTATAAGCTTTCTTTTATACAGGTTGTTTTCACCATTCTAGAAGAGTTTCTAGGAGTTACATAATTACTCACAGATTTTTAATAACCCTGTCCAGCTTTTCATTGGATGTGAAGGCTTTTGGGGACTTTCTAATTGTTTAGAATTACAAATAGCCTCATTGTTTTAAGCACCTTCTCATAAACCCCACGAATGAACCAGAAAAAAGATAATGAGGAATGGAACATTTGATTTCTAAAGATTTTGTGTAGGCTCACAGATTTAAGCAACTTGCAGAAGAAAGAAAGTTTCATTCATGAGGACAGTTAAAAATGAAGATTTTGCAGTGACAATGAGATCTATTGCAGATCTTCCTTGTACAGCTTGAAAATTTTCTTGTAACTTCACCTACTTCTACTACGTACAAATACATTCTTGCTTTCAGGCATCTTGTTCTGCATAATACAGAAAGGCAATTCTCTCAGTCCTAAACAAGAGCAGTGTTTTGTAGGAAAGCAGTAACTTCATTTATGTTATATGTATATATGAGGATGGTAAAACACAGAAATACCCAGTCTTCACTTCCTACCTGCAAAGAGAGGTGAGACTGAGGAAAGGCTGACATAGGAAATGCAGCAATGTAATTGCATGATTCTAAAAATATGCAACTACTCAGTGACTGAGGACAGATCTATGGACCTACAAATCAGCTCAGTTTAGGGAAGATCTGAAAAGAATTTTAGGGAGAAATCCATTACATTCCCACCCTAAAGCATTAATCTATTTTTCCAAGTTGAGAGATCTGAGGAAAAGGAAAAACCTGTGAGTGAGAAACCAATAGCACATAAGATGTGATCTCTAATACATTGTATTATATATATTAGAATCAGTCAGTGTACATTGCATCAGAAATTCAAGAACTGGGCATCAAATGAGAGTCCAATTGGTAGACTTCTCCTTTGGCTTTGCTATTTATTTGGACTTGGAATTTCACATCAAAGAAGAATGTTGCATCCTCATTGCATTCACATTTATTCAGATATCTGACATTAAAGCATCAGAATGTAAAAATTATTGTAAGTATTATATTAGAAGCTTCTAACGTGGTTCTGAATTTTCATCAATGATAGAACTTTTGTGCCAGCTTTGACTAAAAGTTCAAGGTTTTGCTTATCAGGATTTCTATACAAAAGCTCACTAGGAGTTTATAAAAGCTATTACTCTTCTAAAACAAGTCACAATTTAAGTAAATTTTTATGAGGCCACTAGATGGTGCCACATATATTGTTAAATGCCTCAGAAAATAAAGTTCTGGGGAAAACCAGAACAAACAAAACGAAAGAGCAAATAAGAAAACAAGATATAATACTGCTTCATGAAATAGCAAGGTTGTGTTTAGATATTATTTCCCAGGGTCTACATCCTGTCATTTCCCTTTATTACCTCAAATTGCTCTGTTCTTTCTTCTGTGTATTGGGCAGGACTATGCACTTCAGAGGGAACATCACAACAGTGTCAACTCACCTTAGTGTATTTGATCAATAGTCTTCTGTTTTCTCACTGTAAATTTCTCAGGGTTAATTTCAGTAATGTCTACAGATATTTTGAGAAAGTAACAAGTTTTTAATGCGTATTGTTGCAGTGTAGTCTGCATATCTTATCTACAACAAAATTTTCCTGATCAAGTCAGCCAACATTGGCTCCTGGACAGTGCTCAACAGTGTAAGGCAGAAAGGCTCCTGGGGTGCCACTTGAATTTTGCATGAGCTGTTCTATGGGTTGTGTAGTGACTGCTTTTAAGAATATGATCCTGGTGGATTATTTTTCTGGCCTCATAGACAACTGTGAGAAAGCACAGAAAATCTATGGCATTTGATTGGCATGGTACGTGTTCACATAAGGCAGCCTCATGCTACAAGCTACTGGGTTGTATTAATTTTGTATATATGAAAAGGATTACGCTTGTGCATAGCACATAATATTGCCCACAGCTCATTGTTCTGCTGGAAAATGGAGGTGGGGGTTGAACCTTGTGGCAATAGTCAAGGTATAGAGTTAATTCTGCAGTGAATATAAATCTCTGGATTAGTTCAGTTTTCAATTTGACATTTCATTGTGTGGTAGTGTCTGTGAGACCTTCTGACACATGACACACTGTCAGCTTGAGACTACATGAGAAGCAGCTGTATGGTTCAATTTCTGATCTAATTTTAATTTTGAAAGTTTTGTTTATTTTGTTCTATGCAAAATCTATATTTATATGCTTAGTTAGGATTATACCTGGGGAAATCAGTGAAGCTATAAATGGAGGAAAGCAAAAGCGATCAGTCAGATAAATTGCTGAATATTAAAAAGACCAAAACAATAAAAAGTTGGCATTATAATTCATAGAGTACATGAGGCATTAATAATGCAGGTTCAGATTTTGACCAAGATTTATCACAGACAAAAATCAAATAGAACCTGATAATATTTTCATTACAAATATGGTAAAAAAGACAATAAAATAGTATAAACTAACTGTGTCCTAAAAGACTACACAAAATCAGGCTGTTTGCTTTCTATTCTCCATCAGATTCTGTCAATGAATTTAATGGAAGATATTCTCTGTGCTATAGGAAAGTGATGAAGGATGAGATCATCTAGTATTATTATAACTAGCCCCATCCCAATACATACCCACCTGCCATAAGAAGTGCTTTTTGTTGGATTATTTTGATTGAGGATTACAGGCGGATGCATTTCTTCGCAATATTTCAGCAATCATCAACTTAAGCAGTTACATATAATTTGTATATTGATTCAGTTAGTCATACTGAAGTCATGGAATAAAGTTCTATTTCACTTAGTGATGTGTAAGTAGCCAGAACAAAGCAGGCCTTAACTGGAAGGCCTTACTGTTTCATTTCCATCAGAAATAATATAGTTTTACTGCAGAAAAATAGGCCACAGCATCAGATGATATTTTTCTAGCAGATATATCTAGGAGCAAATTTAGATATTTTGCCTTAGGGATGAGACAAGACTGAATAATGAAGTGAGGGGATTTTTTCAGGAAATAAATAACCCTCACCTAGGTGAAATATCTAGGAAGCTGTATTTTTGCCAGTGAATCATAGGACTGTAGACATATAAGGCACACCAGAAACTCAGAGTTCCAGTTCTCTGGTTTATAAATATATGATGAGCATTTTCATTAAATATAAGCAACAATAAGTTGGAGCTTAAAAGTATTGACAAGGAAGTTATATTTGTTGAAGCACATAAATAACTGTCAAGTGAAAGCTGTGAAGGATTGTATAAACAATAATTCAGACATTGTTAATAACAGAAGGCAAAACTGAAATGGTCCTACATAACTAAATTAGAGAACCAGAGAATTAAAACTACATGAGCAGACATAAAATTACTTAGTATATGTTTAAGTCATCAGAGTTATTCGTCTTCCTTAAATGCTGCTCTATCTCCAATGACAGTGAGGCATTGGCCATACTATTCAAACCTTGAGGTGGCTGTTAGTGCAAATACATTCGTCCAAACAAAAAATTATCCTTTCCAAAGCTGTCTTTCAGCTTAATCTGTCCCTTTATATCATTTCTGATGAGGAATGCGAGCTAAATGGGCAAATGTCAATCAATTAGAAAGGACCTTCAGTGTCTGCTGTGGTACATTACCAGTGCTAATTAGTAAATCTTCAGACTATGGAGAAGGCAATCCTTTATTACATATAAGCTAAATCTTTGCTTTTGCTTCTAATTACAAAATTTGAGGAAATACAGAAAGGGAATGCCAGTTCTTTTACTAACAAACCAAACCCCAGATTTGTTTCAGCTGCAGTCTCTTCAATTCCCCTTCAATCTTAGGAAGATTTCAGATGCTCCCCCCAACCTCTTCCTTAAAAGCTCAAGAAATCCAGTTCCTTCATCTCCTTGTCCAAGAGCATGCTTTTCATCTTCTCTTGTCATCTTGGTGGCCTCCAGAGGTCTTTCTCCACCTGCTCTGTGTCTCTGTTCTGAGGTCTCAGCCGGGCTGGGTACCGAGCCGCAGCGAGCATCCTGGGCTGCCGGCGGCGATCCCGCTCCGTGCCCGGCACAGGCGGGCCGGCGGCCACGAGAGCGCACTGCTGGCTCACGATCAGCGAAGAGCCGGGAAATTATCCACGGAGAGCCCCTCAGCTGCATCAGAGCTGTAGCTTCAGATGAGCAGATAACTTTCAAGGGTTATACTTATATCTCGGCCAGATCTTTCTTTCTCTAGCTGCTAATGCAGCTGTCAAGTTTTGGCTGCCGTTTTGTGTGCCGGTGACTGTCTAGACTCCACGCACAGAGCAGGGGCTGTAAATAGAGCCCGGTAAGAAACATGCAGGAGAGAGCCCCAGGAGCAGGCATATTTTAATTTTGGAAAGGCAAAAATATTACTAGGTATCAAACTTTTTAGAAGTGATTTTAGGGTGGTCTTGAGATTTCCTGTTGTGTTGGATGCTTTTTGCATATATAGACAGAAATTTCACAGAATCACAGAATATGTTGACTGACTTCACATGCTCCTCATACCTTGACACCCTTCACCATCTTTGTTGATTTCCTTTGAATGCTCTCTAATAGCTTCATACTTCTTTTATTGTGGTGCCCAAAAATGCACACAAGCCTCAAGCTGAGGCCACCCCAGCTCAGAGCAGAGTGGGACAATCCCCTCCCTTGCCCGGCTGGCCATGCTGTGCCTGGTGCACCCCAGGACAGGCTTGGCCCTCCTGGCTGCCAGGGCACTGCTGGCTCATGCTCAAATTGACACAGACCAGGACCCCAAGGGCCCTTCCCGTGGCACTGATTTTGTCTGTTTTTCTGTCAAGGGCCACCAGGTTCTCATGGGTGTGGGGCCATTGTTTGGGTGTCCCTGAGCTCAGGAACCCCCTGTACAGCTCGGGCCAACCTCATCCCTGGACTTGTCTCAGTCACCACTGCTGCCACTGCCACCTCACCAACCTCTTGATTTTCTGACTAGCCCTAGAGTATACTGTAGCTTAATAAAAACACTGGTATCTTAGTAGTAGGCCAAAATCCAAGAGAAGCATCCAATGGCCAAAGCCTGAGGCATATGTCTTGGCTAGAAACCAAAGTTCTCCATTTTCTCAGGGCCTTCTATTCATGGTGTTACAAAGTGCCTTTTTAAAAAATCAACCCTAAACAGAAAGAAACATTCAGCTGAAGAGATTTTCACTTGACCAGAGGTTATAAAACTGATTAAAATAGTTATTTAAGTTAAAAGCCATGTATCCAGAAAGTGAAGGGCCTCTTTAAATTCCCAGTCTACTGAAATGTTCCAAATACTTGGATTCATTACAAGTTATTCTCGTTGCAAACCAACTGGTAGCTGCAGGATACTGTCCTGTGGGAGGTGACCTCTGACTAAGAGTTAAATTTTAAGCCTGGATACGGCCATCAAGATGCAGCCATGTGTGAAAGGATTGCACAAACAAAACCTCTTACACAAACAAAACATCCAACTCAGTCTCCTACATTCACTGCCAGTCATGTCTATGATTTTATTTTTTTCAGAGAATTCAAGCATGTTTCACAAATTTTCATCCTGCTGGCAATAATGTGCCAGCTCTTTTTAGGACAAATACATTATTTTGATTAGCCTGATGCCATTCTAAAAATCCTGAGGCATTATGTAGTTTTGTTTATCTCAAGTGTTAAAAATGCTTGAGTGACCTTTGGCCCTTCAAAGCCCTGGATTTATGGCATCTTACTGAGCTTCACTGTTAAATTTAGGGAGTGAGGAAAGTAGGTCTCAGGCTGCCATCTTCACACTTCTTACCTTCTCACTCTGAGCTGCCTGTTCTCCATTCAGTCTTAAGTGTTTTCCAACAGCTGACAATGGAAATATGCCTTTTCTTTTTTATTTCATGTAAAGTTATTCTTAGATTTTTCTGGATAATTTGTCAAATATGTATGTGTATTTTACTCCTGATTTTTATAATACAATCAGCTAGACTAAAAACATCATTGCTGGTTTATTTCTAAATGATCTCAGGAATTTAAACCACTTTTAAATTGCTACTTCCCAGATTACCATCTATTTAACCTGCACATAAACAGAAGAGAAAAAACATTTCCGCATTTTCATTTTAAAATTGCAATATAACTAAACAGGATGTTTTGATGTCCAAGTCCTCAAAATAGCTCTATGTAAGAGTATGCAAACAATCTTAATAAGCAAGTTACTTCATTCTGAACTCTTATTTACTCTCCAATGCAGAACACTTTCCTAGTATTTTCTTTCAAACAGCACTTGTGTATGATCTCTTATATTTGGCACAGCCTTCTCTAACCTGAAAACTTCACTTCTCTTGGAGTTTTATTATCCAAACAGGTCTATGTTAGAGATTTCTCCTCAGTTATTGCAAATGGTAAGTATATGCAAAGCATTTCCAATAGGTATTTGAAGAAAATTTTAAAATGTAAAAGCCTACAAACTCAAATCTAGTTGTATGGAACCAACATGTTAGTTCTATGCATCCCCCATTCCCGGCCTTGATTAAGATAATTTCCTGGAGAAGTGATGATCCAGGAAGCAAAGTCTGACACTACCAATGAGTAGTTAAGCAGTTGATCCATGTGAGCTAGTGCCAGAGCACATATCCTGCCTCTTATCATTGGTATCTAGGGGATAAGCCTGTAATTTATGGGGTCTTGCATTGAGTGCTTCTCTATTGCTGATAGTGTAAAGGTGTGAGTATCAGTTTTAGGATTTTGATGAGAAACAAACAGTAGGACAAATATTCAGCACATATGTTCAGCAAAACTTTATTAGGAATGGGAGAAAGGAATGTGGGAGTAAGCAGGTTTGGGATTACTGTGGTTAAGCAGGATAAAGCCAGTGGAGTAAATTAAATCAATAGCTGAGATGATGACAGAGCTCAAAACAGAGAGTAAGAATAACGTTGTCACAAAACCAAGAACATTTATAGTTTGAATGGGCCCTCAAAGGTCATCACTGGGTGCTGAATCACTTCAGCCATGTGCATTCCTAGCAATGCCATGCTGCCATCATAAAGTAGCAGCAGCCTTCTAATTTATTTCGGCAATTTATTTAAGCTTGCACCTTAATTCAAACTGCAATCGTATTGCACCACACTGATGATTTTTAAGTCAATGAGAAATCAAATAAATCTGGTTACAATATTACTGTATTGCATATTCTTCTTACACTTCGGCCCCTTAGCATTCAAAACTCTGCCATCTGCATATATCTACATTATAACACTGCAGAGGGCACTATTGGTGCTTATGAGCAGCTCTTGAGCAAACTCACATTTCATCTGCATGAAATTAGGACAAGGGAAGTCTGCACATATGTATTTATTCATTCACTAGTGTTAGACTTATTTGGTCTATTGATGCTAGGGGCCTGGCGATGAAATCGCATCCAGCCAAACATCCTTAGACATAAAGAAAATAGAAGTAAGATTTCAGTTGTCAGTTCAAAAATTATTGTATATTTAGAACTTTAAAAAATCATGATGAGGGAACTGCTGTCCCCACCCCTGAAACTGGCATTTAAGTGATGGTTAAACAATTAGTTTTAAATCTATGTGCATTTTTATCTGGGATGTCTTAGTTTTTAGATGGCATCACTTGTGTGTACCTATACCCACTGAAATCATGATTTCAATATTTAAATGAGAGATCAGCCTTTAAAAATTTCATTTGGGGTTTAAATAGGTATACTATACCACCATATAGAAAACCCTTGATGCACTCTCTTATAGTCATTTAAAGAGAAGGTTTGCTGCTATTTCCAGATCAGTTCCTGAATAGTACTATGACTTGACAAGTGAATACTTAGTTTGTGTATTACTGAAAATTGAGCAGGATTGCTAATAAAATGGTTTATAATTCTTGGATGAAATGCTAATATTTTAGGAAAACATTTTGGCATCTGCAGTTCTTTAAAGTTTTGCTTTTAAATTGATTTCTGTTCTGTTTAAGACAGTTTTAATGAAAAATGAAGATTTGGGCTCTTTGGAATTCACTCTTCAAGTAACTGGTCTCCTGGTTTTTTTGCAGAGCATAAGAAGCCAAACCCACACGAGTTCATCCTGAAGGCATTTTGCTGACATCAGTTCTCTGCCATATCTGCTTTCTTAATGTCCAAAGAGGGCCTTTACCACAGCTATGATAAAAAGAGCAGAAAAACATTCCCAGTAGAAAAAAGTTCCAGGAGATTTCTGTTCACACTAACTCTAAAAAACTAAAGGATGATTTGATCAAAGGGGCTAAATGGCTGGTACAGAATGTGTTCTAAGGCTAGTCTAGAAACGTATGAAAGGATCCAGAGACTGGAAGTTGAAACAGGTATTTTCCCTGTAGGTTTATTTGCGTTTTTAGGGATGTGAACAACTACCTACTAGAAAGACATATCAAGATGGCTTTTTCTATCATTATATTCATTAATGTATTTTCTTTCATCTCTGAAATATACGCTCTTCTAAGTTTAAAAATTAATTTAGAGAGATTCTGTACTTCTCTGCCAAGGTCAATCCCATATAAATTCAGATCTAGACCTAGATCTGCCATATGATCCTAAAGGAGGGAGCACAAAGTATTTTACAAGTCTATTCCTAAGCTTCTCTTTGGCTTATGTAAGGCTTATTTTATACGATTGGCTCCTGACAGCCATTCATAAAACTTGCAGCATTTGCTATCCAAATAGCTTCCAGCCACTGACATTATATCCTCTAGCATATCTGCTTACATTCTGCTGTTGTCCTACTTCCAGGCACCATTCATCTTTGAGCGCACGGTTTCACTAGATCCATTAGTTGCCTGCCCTGCTGATGTCTTCATTGAAAGCCCTCAGATATTACAAACAGCAGCTGCCATTTAAGCAAGATATCCACATGGTTTGATATGTTAAAATGCTGTAGGTCTCTCTAAATCTGCTAGGCTTAAGCATTGAATAAGATTGCTTACTCACTGGCTGCTCATATTGCTTTTACTGGATTAGTGTAAACTATGTAAAAATTAGTTGGCTTGAAGGAAAATTAACTGACAGCCCTAAACATTCTATATTAACTATTTTAGAGTTCTACTGCTGAAGTTCCTGAGATGATCTTTTCATGAACATTAAATCCCCATAGATCAACATATTTGAACAGGGGAGTGGACCCACACATTCATACCTGTTTCTGTGCCTTTCCTTTCCATTTTACCTCCCTTCCCCATCCTAGTGCCCTGTGCCACATTTATGGGACTTTTACTCTAAAATTAGAGTGGCAGAGTTGGCCTGGGTTAAAATTAATTCAGCACAAGCCTAGCTAACTGAATAGTTTCTGCAGGCTATATTTGCACTGTACATTCATTATGCAGCTCCACAAACAATTATTGTGGTGTTAACGAATAAAACAGCATAGTGTTGGAAACAAATATGAAGGGCAGTCAGAGTCTCTTTGTGTGACTTCTCAAGCTCAAAGCTTTTGTGAAGCTCATTGTTTTGTGCTACCTTAGACATCATTGCCAGATCTGGCCTCAGCATTAGATTTAGAAATAATACAGCTGAAATATTAGATATCTTCTTACCAAGGTACCACATCAATCAGCATTTCATATGCACAGACTGTAAAGACTATTGTAATAATCTTGATTCCATGAAAACTTCAATAAGAAGTAATTCAATTTGATATAAAAAGGACACTTGCATTTTTTTTATGAAGCCTATACAAAGCACTTTTAAGATACTATTTTACATTAATTTTTAAACAACGGGTAAGCAAGTGAAAGTTAACATTATACATCACTAAATTAGTTTTGCTATCAACTTCATTGGCAGTATTATGAATATCACCATGAAAAAAGAAATGTGAAGTTACATTACATTGCATTTAATATAATATTACCTGTCTAAGGCTAAATTAGCTGTAATATAGAAGAAAATTATGCTTATTTCTCCTTTAGGTCTAATTTCTTTTGGAGTGATATAGAAAGTAAATTAGATCTTTGTTAAGAAGTATCCTGAATCACCATGTTCTTTGTTGGAGGTCCTTATAACTTTCTTATACTTAACACTGTTATATTATCATTCTACTTGGCAACCCTTGCACTTGTTTTTAAAGTAGGCTAAGTATGAGTCATATTGTTATAACATGATTGTATCTCATTCCAGGCTAAGATGTTGAGCTTGCAGAACACAAATGAAATCTATCTGGAAAGAAGCAGTAAGTAACTTACTCTAATCTTTTTAGATTTAAAACTTTTTTAAGTGCTGAAGAAAATTATTTTCAACACATGAAAAATATCTACAGAAAGGGTTCAGATTCAGGAAATAAATCACAGAGCTAGATCAAATGAGATCAGAATAGTTTTATCTTTGTTGCACATAATTTTAGTGTGACCATCTGCACGGTGCTTTGCATTGACTGCCTAAGAGTGAGCAATTCATCTCATTGAACCTCAGCTGTCTAAAAGGTAGGTATCTGCTTTAAGTTATTAATCTGGATTGTATTTATCTTTTGTCAATACAGGCATAAATATATTATTCAGATGGGATGAATCTTCCTTGGGAACTTTCCCCATTGGCAGTAGATAAAATGTTGCTTGATCTGAATGCATCCATTTAAGATAGGTAGCTAGGTAAATTAAGCATTACTCTAGTAACTCACTTGTTAATATTAGGGTTTTTTCTGGATGGTTTCTCTAAGAATTTCAGATGTCATTAAATTAGGAGGATAAAGTAGCACTGGAATTTAGGCTGACTACTTTGTCATTAGGAACCCTTAACCCGCAGTCTTACACTGTGCCAAGGGAAATATAGGTTGGATATTAGGAAAAAGTTGGCATAGTACTGGAATTGTCTGCCTGGTGAAGTCACCATCCCTGGATGTGTTTAAAAAAAGAATGGATGTGGCATTCAGTGCCATGGTTTAGTTGAGGTGTGAGGGCATGGGATGTACTCTATGAATTTGAAGGTCTCTTCCAACCTAATGATTCTGTGATTCTGTTAACCTCTCTTTTTTAACCCCTCCTGGTTGCAATATAGAAATTATAAATATCTATTTTTGTGTTCTGGTTTCAGCTGGGATAGATTTTATTTTCTTCCCAGTAGCTGGGAATAAAAGGTAGGTACAGTGCTGTGTTTTGGATTCAGTATGAGAATAATGTTGATAACACATTGATGTTTTAGCTGTGGTTAAGTAATGCTTACCCTTAGGTCAAGGACTTTCAGGACTTTCAATTTCCCATGCTCTGTCACTGAGGAGCTGCACAAGAAGCTGTGAAGAGTCATAGCCAGGACATCTGACTGGAACTGGCCAAAGGAATATTCCATTCCACAGAATGTCATGCCCAGTATATAAACTGGGTGGGGGACACTTGGTTGGAACATGCCAATTTCTGCTCAGACTGGGCATGAGTCAGTAAGTGGTGAGAAATTGTACAATGCATCGCTTGTTTCCTCTCTATCCTGCTCCATTTCATTATGATTATTACTATTGTTATTATTTATTTATATTATTAGTTTGTTCTTATACCAAACCAAAGATTTTACCATTTTCTGATTCTCTGCCCATCTCACCAGGGGGCAGGAGGAGTGAGTGAGGGTCTGTGTGGTCCTTAGCTGATTTCTGGGGTTAAACCATGATATTTTTGTAAAACAGTTTCATTTTCCTGCCCCTTTTGCAGTATAAATAATGAATACTAAACAAAAGAAAAGCTAATGTGATTGAATTGACATAGAAGTTCTTGATTATTGAATCTGCCATGATATTGATCTCTATATGGACACTGACATACTGTAACTACTGACATGCTTTTTGTTGCTGTAAGGCCACAAAGGCCACAGATTGTGTTGGTAAAAATAGGCTGCATTCCTATCTGAGCTAATTGTGGTTTTGGCTAATACTGCAGTGCAGAATAAGTCTCCAGGTCTACATGCTTATGATCAATATGAATATTAGTTAAAAAAAAAAATAAGACAGGAATGAACAAGTGTTAAAAGACAAAAACCTTGCTTCTAACTGAAATAAATCAGTTGCTTTAGCAGTTCATCCCACTAGGACACCTAAAGGCAGTAGTTCTTATTATGGAGTAATGGGCTGCAAAATTTCAGTGTAATGACAGAAATTTGTTCCTGGCAGATTGACAGAATTTTGTTATTTTGGGGAAGACTGTAGGGGAAACCACACCATAAAAGTAAGGTCAACTCCAGTCAGACAATTTTTAGTAACTGGAAGATTGTGATGGTTGCCTAGCAACTACAGCAGATATAAACTAGCTTTTCCAGGTGGCTTGGGAGACTTACGGCATTTTCACTTGCTGTATTGAAAAAATTGCATTTTAAAAGGGTCTGGCAGTTGGAAAGGTGAATTAATCATGGTTAACTTGGCCCATGGTAGATACAGAGACTGGTTGATCTGTCTTCTTCCTAGCATGTTTTTTTCATGTTTCCATGAAATGTCAATTTATCATCTAACTCTTGAAATTGAGAGACACACGTTTGACTCCTTTGCTGCATTTGGGCAAACCAAAAGCACACATGCTTGTGTAAACATATCTCCATCTTGCTCGTATCATCCCTTAAACATTCACCTTAACTTGCAAAGGCTCATCAGGCAATAGGTGGGACCCAGCCTCTACTTTTACTCCAATGCTTGTACACGAATAGGAAATTAATTCAGAGAGCAAACTCTCTTCTTCTGATCCAGGGAGGACTCTTATAACAATCTGATTTAAATTTTAAAGCTTCTCTCTTTTGCTGGGTTACTCCCATCTCTGGGAAATTTCTCAGTATTTCCCACTATTTCATTGAAGAAATAATTCAACTTTCAGACTGGCAAATTTGAATTTTATTTTTTTAACAAAGATTGGCTCACTCTTTTTGTGACACCATAGGCATAGGATACATTTTATCAGGATTCCTCTCACTGAGACCTTTCTGAATAAACTCTAAAAGTGCATAGAAGGTATTGATGGACGTCATTTGTTGTACCTAGCCACTTTCATGTTACTTCCTCTTCTGGGATGTTCTTATCCATCTGAAAAGAATCACAGAATATCCTGAGTTGGAAGGGACCCACAGGGATCAATCGAAGTCCAACTTCTGGCTCTGCATAGACAACACCAAGAATCAAACCATCAAACCTGAGTGCACTGTCCAAATGCTTGGTGCTGTGACCACATCCATAGGGAGCCTGTTCCAGTGCCAAATCACCCTCTCAAGGAAAAACCTTTTCTAACACATAACCTGAACCTCCCCTGACACAGCTTCATCCCATTCCCTCAGGTCCCTGTTGCCATAGAGTATCTGTTAACAGTTTCATGGATGATGCAGGAAGAGGTCTGTGGTAAGGAATATCACTGCTGAATATCTGCTTGGTTTCATTCCTATTCTGCCAGTATAATCTGGATATCAGCTTTTCTGAAAAAAAATCTTTCTAGTCTTGTTTTCTAATAGCATATATCATTGAAACAGGTGATGCTTCACCAATCTATGGTTTTAACTGATATTTTGTACTTCTGAGACCTTCCTTTCAGGTAACTGTACTATAAAATTTCTGAAGATATGTATTTTATACAGGGCTCCAAAGTGTCGAATGCTTAACTGTTCATAACTGTATGGTTTAAATACCATACACACATTCTATTTCTTTAGGAAAGTTGTGAGGAAATTTAGGGTTAATTTATTTTTATTTTGACAATCTCTGTGAGTTTATTTTGTTGTAACAGACTCCCAACCAGGATATTTGCTTTGTTGGCCTTCCCCCTGATTCTTATAAACACACAAACCTATCAGCACTGTAATCAGGTTCTAGACAACCAAACCAAAAAAACCCCTCTACCTCTCCTTTCTTACCTATCCCTTCTGAAACCACACATAATAAATGTCTGTATAAAAAGTAAGTTGTCATAAACAAAAAACGAGTGTGTGTACTAGACTACTACTCCTTGTACAGGATTCTTCTTCATTAGTGGACAGATTAAGAACAGATTAAGAATCTGTTCATTAAGAACAGATGCTGTTTCTTAGCATTTCCCACCCCTTTTATTTTACCAGTTATGTCATCAAATTTGACTATCAGTTACAGCTCATTTGTGAAGAATGGTAGGTAAAATAAAAAAAAAAATCGATTTAAAGACCTTTATGCTATTTCACTTGTCAGTGAATAGGGTCTTTTTCCAACAGATGTAGGATTTCCACAAGGATTTTCATTCATGTTTCTCCATTTTGTGCTAGAAATTGTCCATGTACATACTTCTTCACAGTATTGTTCTGAATATAGCTTGTGTTAAATGTGTTGCACTAATCCATCACCTATTTTGATAAGAATTTTGGACAGCTGTTAAAAATCACAGTACCTAATGTTATGGAATGTTAATTCCTTTTAGTGCCACAGATGCTGCTGTTAAATAACTAATGCGTAAAAATAAAATATAAGACTAGTGAAATGTATGTACCACATCCAAGGCATGGCAAGCATTTTTAGCCAGTCCTGTCTGTGTTGAGCAAATTTACAAAACACATTTCTGGTCACCAGAACGTTGGCAGAATTAGAGAGCCTCTCATATGCTTACACAATCATGCTTCCCTGAAAATATCTTCATTGTAAGTCTTAACAAAACTATGCTGGGAAACTGATGAATTTGGGGCCCCATCTGGAGGTGAAACAGGTAGTAAGTAGGTAGCATAAAGTTGTGAATAGCCTTCATTCAAAGCAGTAGTTCATAAGTAACCCATAAGTAGTAATAGATTCACTCATGACATTCGTCAGACTACTGAAAGTGGCAGAACAAACTCAGGATACTCAGGAACAAAAAAAATTTAGTTATACATAGTAGCACTAAATTCTTCCTCTCAAGACGCGCTTCTAAATACTGCATCTAAGATACACTTAGAATCTATCATAGAATTAAACTTTCATTCCTGATCTCTAGTCTAAAACGTGTGAGATTTTACAGTTAATTCATACTTTACCCTTCTTCCCACATATTTCAACAAGGGTAGCTGCATTCCTTGTGCCAGAGGAAAACCTTGAGACAAAACAGTTTTACTTGGTTAAACACAGTTCCTCTTTGACTGAGTATCTGGTTCTCTGCCTCCCATGTTGGACATCAGGGAGCTGGCATGAAGTGGTGTCATGCTGTGAAAAAAATTATTTCCCAGTGCCACTACAGGAAATAGGAGGTGAATTTAAGTTAAACTACACATTGACAATTAACAAAGTGCAATCATGCACAAGAGAATAAATTGCAACATATAATGTTTAACACTTCATGGGAAGTTTGTGGAAAGTCATCTCAAAGATGTTTTTATCCAATGTCAGTTTTATTTCTCTAATATTTTAGCATTAAACATTCTCTTGGGTCAGTGGTGTCTCATAATGAATTACACATTTTATACAGACTACACAAAGAATCAAGAATATTTTTTTTTGCATTAAAATGGAAGGTTCCATTTTTTCTCCCCTCGTTTTCTTTTTCCCCATTAACTTAAAGCTACTTATAGACCATGTTTTTTGGTATCAGACACTAACATATTTACCCATCTATTGTGTCCCAGCAAAATGTTAAGTAGGTGACATTCATTTAGAATTCTGATCAAATCAGAAATTATATGTACATGGTTTATGGTGCAGTGTTTGGGAGGAAAAAAGAAGCTGACAAAATGAAGTAGAGGAAACTTTAAGTGCTGGAATATACCTTAACGCAGAAAAGTTACAGAAACACTTCAGTAGAGAAAAGTTAAAAATAGATTATTTTAAGAAAAATTTAGACAAAGTATGGCAATTCCTATTTCCTGCTTATTCATGTAATTACTTTGCAAATCACCAAGGTAGAAAAGATTTCAAGCAAGAAGAAAAAGAAAAGAAAAATAGATTAAATAAAAAATATAAAAAGGATCATATGTAGGAACATTTGCTATATTAAATATGTGGTAAAAGCAAGAGATCCCACTGATAAACTATCACAAGATGAATATGCATCCTATGCATCCATAACACTATAAATGGCACAGTGAGAAGGGCTGTTCTTGAGTCTCCCATTCTTTTTATGGCTGACCACATGGTATAGCAGTCTATTACACTTGTCTGAGAGTCTGCACCTGGGTTTTCTCCTGTCGGATTTTCTTTGTTGCAGGAACATGAAGATCTGATGGTTTTGGTCTGAATTAACTGCTCCTTAAATATTTCTTTACAGCTGACTGTTACTGAGGAGGTGCATGGTATAAGATGCTGCATATCAGGTATTGACAGTGTATACAAAAAAAAACATTCACGGTAAATATTTTCTAGATAGTAATCAACATCCAAGCACAAACCATAAAGAATTGGTGCTTTGGCACTGGAAACTGGAACCCAGCTAAGCTGATCTTGAGGCAACAGCCCTTGTTCTTTCTTTTCCCAGCCTTCTGTTCAGTACTGAGCAGCTATCATTCAAAGTTCTCTTTCTGAGATAACCTCCCAGTCTGTCACACAGTTGATAGTCTCTGCCTCTAAGAAGAGAGATCTTTGCTAGTAGCTTGACAATAAAATAATATGACATATTCTTGCAAACTCTTCTTCTAGGCCATTTAAAAGCAATATAATATTGCTGCAGTGTAGGCCTGCCTTTTTCCCAATCTAAGATTTACCAGTAAAATTTGATAAAAAAATTATTCAACAAATTTTGGCTCTCTGTCTCTAAGCCTCAGTACACAGACTATGGTTCTGCAAAAGTGATTGCTCAAATATTTTGCCAAATAATTTGTGTTTCTCTATGTTCTCTTGGTATTTAAAAACATTGTATAGCTTTCAGTACACATTTAGTTTCCTCCTGCAGCTACAAAAGAACTCTTCTAAAACAAGAAAAATAAGTTTTAAAAAACATGCTAAATGGAAACTGACTGACCTCTCAAAAACACTCCTCTTTGACTTAAGGAACAAACTGGGTGACACAATGAGGCATTAACCTAAGTATTTTGATGGAAAAGACTTACTTTAAAACATCATTCTTTATAGTGTGCTCGTTTAAACCAGATGACCTAACCTTATTTAACATAGTCCTCGATATAAACTCAGTCACTTTTTGTTAACTTCAAACCTCTGGCTACTCCCTCAGATTGTCTCATGACTATCTGAGAGCCTGAAGCCAGAGCCACAGAACTGACAAATATTGCCAGCACTGAGTGTCAAAGGACGCCTTTCATCTGCACACAAGGGCAAGCACCCAGGGTTCCACAGATATAGACAGAAAAATATACATCAGTAGTAATCTGTAATCCTGTCAAAATCTTTTGTACTAAGGGAATAGGTATTCTTGTGCCAAGGTGTTAAGCATTTTTGAAGGTTTTTAAGGAGATATGTGGATTTTCTGAATGGTTTTGAAAGCGAGTGTTATCAGGATGCATCAATAGGTTTTGACTGTTTCTAGTTTGGGAAGCATACTGTGCTTTTCACCCCAGATCACCTTGCAATTCTCACATTCATCCTTATGTGACATAATGCAGCTGAAACCAGCCCTGGGGCTATTATGCAATCCTAATGCCTTTTTTGTTTATAGTAGAAATCAGCCATTTTCTGTGAAGCCTGGTTGTAGCCATTCTGAAGCATCCTACAAAATGGCATAGATATTTTCTCTCTTCATTCTAACATCCCTGCAAATACAGATTCATGGAAACTCAGAAAGAAGGGCTTAGCCTAGTTAATGCTGCTGATATTTCAAAACTAATTATAATTAATAATTTTTTCTGTTATGTTTTGGGTTATATCTTCTGTACTTGGAAATAGTAATACAACTGTTATGCAGCCTTTTTAAAATATTTTTAATTACTACTAGAAAAGTGACTCTTCTAGAAAAATTTTAAAAATCTATGATGATGTCAGAAATCAGAAGCCTATGGTAAGAAGAAAGTATAACTAGAATTTACAGTTATTTACTCCTAGTGAAAATTAAGGGGACTTTGCCCTTGACTGCAGCAGAAAGGAAAGCAGGCCTCCAACAAAATGATTTTTAAAATCTCTCTCACAGATATCTGTGAACCTACAAGGAAGGCAAAAACAACAACAGTCTGCAGGTGAATCAGCAGATAAATTGTCTGCCTTAAAATGGAAAAAGCTATTCCTAAAACATTAATCACCAATGTTCCCTTTCTAAGGGTTGTTGGGGTGATAGAAACGAACGTTTTCAAGTGACATGCCGGCTCTACTGCAGTGGGCTATCTTTCTTCGACAAGAAATAAGCTTGCTAATAATATACTGGGAAGAATAAAAAAAAAAAATCCTGCTGTAGTGCTGTGTTGATATTTCATGATAAAATACTTATTTTGTGGTCACTTTCCCAGACTAGGCTGAGTGACTGGGCTCCATCTGCTGCGTAAGCGGCATATTACTTTCGGCATGATGTGTTACTGCATCTATCTTTATGCAAAGCTGGAATATGATCCTGCATTTAGAGGGTGGGGAGAGCACAGATAAAATGTCTTTTCTGACAACACAACATTACAGAGGAGGGTGTAGACAGAGAGGTATTTTCTTTGTTGCCAATTGTACAAGAGTTCAATTCAGACACTCGGGAGCTTCTTGGATTCTTTGAACAGGGCTTCTTTTATGCAAGTTGCACACATCATTGTTCTAAGCTAAATTTATAATGATAATAATTTAATGAAATATTTTATTTTAAAATATTTTTGTTGTAATTTGATAATTATGCCATTCTTTTGAACTTTGGCTTTCACATGCATACCATTTTTCAGTAGAAATTTTAGAGTTTAATACTTTATAAGTAATTTGAGACTTTTTCAAGGGAGTATATGATTTTGTCCTGTGAAGTCTTCAGTCGTTATACCAGAGACAACATAGAGCATTGTATAATTCTTTATTTTATATGTTTTCATCATATGTTCATTTGAACCAATTTTTTAAAGGGCTTTAAGACAACACAGGAAATGGCATCTAGATGACAAATTTTACAATACAAGAATATTTTCTGGTTTATCCACTAGTAATGCAGATGTGGATTACATCACTAATATGATGTAATTCTCCAAGACAAATTTTCATGATTCTCATTGGTAACGATCTGGGAAATTGTTCCCACCTTTGGATAAAGCATTATCATTTTATTTTGCATGCAGAAGTTTGTTCACTAACAATAGAAGACTGTATTTTCTAAACTGTCATTAATCAGTCGTGATTTATAACTGACAACAGCATGGAATCTAGATGCTTTTTGATGGCTTAAGCTTGCTTTAATTCCCCAAAGTCTCAAGAAGTGATAGAAGTGGTCAAAGTCAAAAAAGAGTCACAGGATGGTGAGCCCACAGGATGTTAAGATATAGGGACATTCATATTATCCATCTGCTTTTAATGTTAAACTAAAGAGCAGGAGTGGTCTTTCAGGCATAGTATTCAGTTGATTCTAAAATATTGTGCATATTATTTTTTACTGACAGTTAATTCTTTAGTGGGTTATTTATAGTACCTCTTCAGGTCAGGATTAATCTGCTTAATAGGTTAGCAGCTATGAAGATTGATTATAAAAAATGCCAAATTTAGGTAGGTTGGACTCAACGTAATGAATCATTACATTGACAGGTTCATAGCTTTGCTGCTAGTAGACAAATAGCCTCTAATGTATCTGTTGCCACACTAAGGTTGTTACCTATATTTCCATGTCAAATCAAAACAACCAAAGAAAGGAGAGAGCAGGGATATTGAGCTGTCTTTATGCTTATGTAGTAGTGTGCAGTATTTGCCTGTCCTTATGCAAGTGGCAGAAATATTATTCAGGTTCACATGGTATGTCTTCACAAGTTGATCTCAACTGCGTGTATTTAATAATGACCAATTAAAAAAATTATTCAAGAAAAATTGTCAACTATACACAAGAACCATTGACTAGAGGTTTAAACACAATTCAGTTCCGTGTAGGACATAATTTTTCTATAAACCTTGAAGACTTAATTAGGCATTAGATTTAATTGAAGACTGTCTGTGAAACTGAACATTAGATCATTAGAAATGGATGGAGTTTTTATTCCATAATGAAATGGTTTTAATAAAATTAATTAAAGGTACAATATCTCCACCTTCATGTATTTTAAGGAAATTTCCAAATCTGCCCACTGCAAAAGGTAAAATAAATCCTGTTTGTACAGCATTAAGAGATTAGAGAAAGTAGTGAGAAACCTGAAGAATTTAGAAACTGCAGGTGGGGTTGGGTTGCTTTGTTCATATAAATAGTAAGGAAGACAAATTATGTACCTGAGTTTAGAGAGAGATTACTGGGGGGAAAGTGTTTACATAATAAGATCACAAACAGTACTTTGTGAGAAAGAAAATAAATCTAACCTTTTTGTTTCAGATAATCTGGAAATGTTTTTACAAGGTCTCAGAATTCTGAATTTTTAACATATTTTTGTTTTTATTATTTCTAAAATGAAGAGAAATATTGGCAGTTAGTTATCATATATACAGTTTTCCAAAATCTGTTTCTGTTCCTAGCCAGAAAATAGTGACAGTTGATGGCTAGGGATGAGAGGGGCCAGGGAAGAAGAGTTTATTGCTTTTTACCTATTCCCACTAAAAGGGAGAAAAGAAAAGCCAGCGATAATTTTCAACTCTCTTTTTTGAGAGTAACATTTTATTTACAAGTATATCAATTCTTATTTTCTACAGGGAAATAAAATGGGAAGCACCCCACCTTGCAGTGGCATTTTGGTCATCAGAGAAAAGTGGAGTCAGCTTGGGCCAACAGAAAAAGCCAGTAGTTAAGAGCACAGGGAAAAATAGTAAGGACTTTTCATTAAATTTGTACATCTCATGGTTCCTATTGGATAACTGGTTTAGCATTCTGAGATATAGGTATAATTTTTTCCTCTGAAGAAAATGAGAAATTATAAATGATATTAGCTGTCTTTTGAATAAAAAGCATGTCTTTTTTATCAATAATTATTTCATAATATATCGTCTTTCACTGAAGAACTTTTAGGCAGCAACTGTTTGTATAGTTTGTGAGTTGCTTGGGGTTTGGGTTATTTTTTGTTGCGAATCTTGCACAAATTATAGTAGCTGAAGCCTAAAGACATTGTACTGAGAGTTACAGGCCAATCTTTTTTCTAGGGAGAGAAACCAGCTTTGTCTTGTCTTTTCTGCATGGGCCATATGGAGGTGTTGCTGTGCCCTCTGTAGGAGGCATACGTCCCCATCCATCCATCCTTCCGCCCACTTGGAGGAAGCCATGGCAGCTCTTCTGGGGAAAAGGCAGCTGGCCAAGCAGGATCATCCCCTGGGCTACATCCAGCTCCCACGATACCAGAGACCATCCCGGCCAGGGCTGCTCATGGCTGCATTAGTTAGAGCTCTGAAAGTACCATGAACCTTGGCAGAGCTCAGGAACAGGAATTTTAAAGAAGAATATTCTTGTCCTAATACTTATTTGGAAAAACAAACAAACACCACACACACCCTTGCATGGTAATTCCTCTGAATTTCTTTAATTTAGCATATCAGACTGCACAGCTCCTGTGAAAAACTGGGTAAAATTACTGCATTTTGGAGGGATTTCCTTCTACAGCTATTACTGTGTCTACCGCTTTTGGTTAATTGAGCAAACAATGCCCTTGATAGCCATTTCCTTTCACCATAGTCAAAGGCAAGATAATTAGTTACTTGCCAGAAGGGGTTGTTAACTGCTGGTAATGAACCACTTTTGAGGAAATTACTGCTACAATACCATTAGATACTGCAGGCATGCATGAAGGAGAGAAATACTGGGGTTTATATTTCTCCACTCTTTCTCCTGCAAGGAAGTTGTAGCAGATGTATGGTTGAGCAAGAAAACGGCTACCATTTAGAGCAAAAAAATTATCCACGTTAAGAATTATTCTTCATGTGGCAGAATTGACCTGAATGTAATGAATTTTCAGTTTTTAATACAATATTACAGATCCATTAATCTTTCCTACTGAAATATTGACCACTTGATCTAGCAGTATATAGAATAACAATACTTTGCTACTATTTACATTATGAATACGGTGTAATGAATTTTTATGTCATTTACACATGAGAATTTTAAAGAAAACCCTTATTCTAATCTACCAATTTTGTAAATAGATTTGGACCATACCTAATGGATGGATGGTCCCATCACAAAGATAATCACAATTCTCACTAATGTCTGCTGTCTGTGGTCAGATGTAGCAGCACCCCTGCTGTGTATCTCAAAACAAACCAGAAAGGCTTATCAACTATATACAAGTCAAAAGAGTTTTCAGAAGATTAACTTATAGTGTATCTACAATAAAGATAGGAATTAAACATTCAATCAAATTTTCAAGAATTTTAAAAAATCTTAACAGCACATTAAAATGCATTTCAGTCTGAATGAAAATGTCCCTGTGTACTGTTTCAGATATTCATACAGACTCCTATAATAAGTATTTTCAATGTATTAAACTCAATAACACATAAGAATTATCTGTGCAGATTAAACTCAGTGCAATATACATAATATCTTATGAAAAATAATTTTTCATGTGTACTGTGAGCTCACAGAATCACAAAATTACAGGATTCTTCAGGCAGGTTCACCTAGGGCTGATTGTCCAAGACCATGCTCAGATGATTTTTTAATGTCTCCAAAATAGGCGACTTCACAGATTCTCTGGGCAACCTTTGACAGTTCTTGGTGGTTCTCAATGTTCAGAAAGACCCTCCTGTATTTTAATTTTTGGCCATTTCCTCTGGTTCTGCCACTGGATGCCACTGAAAGCAGTCTGTCTCCCTCTTCTTTACACCATCCTCTCAGGTATTTATGTACATCGATCGCCCTGCGCCTGCTCTTCTCCGGGCTGACAAGTCCACCTCGCTCAGGCTTTCCTCACAGCACAGGTGCTCCAGTCCCTTAGTTACCTTCATGGCCTCTCACTGGGCTCCTCCAGAATGTCCCTTTCTCTCTCTGCCAGGAAGCTCAACACTGGACACAAGGCTCTGGAATTGGCCTCACCAGTGCTGAGTAGAGGGACAGGAACAGCTCACTCAACCTGCTGGCAGCAACCTGTAGCACAGGAGAACTTTTGCCTTCTTTGCTACAAGGACACATTGCTAGCTCAAGTTCAACTTGGTGCCCACCAGCATCTCCAGGTCCTTTTCTGCACAGTTACTTTTCAATTACATAAAATGAACAAAAGCTCATATGAAAGTTGTTAAAAAAGCAACTACATTTATACTGTATCTGCAAACAGAAATTATAATTCAGCAACACATATGGCAACCTCCACCTCTTCTGAGTGGTTCCATCTGTATGCAAATAATCCACAGAGGCATCTCCTTGTCTGAGTAAGCCTTGGAGGTGAGTTTTACTTGCCACATATATACCAGCACAGTTATCTACTACCTATTCATGTCTGGCCTGTTAAGGATTATCATATTATTTTATAGGAACAGTACCTCCTCTAGCAAAAGTATTTCAAGAGTTGAAAAAACTGCACCACCCCATCAGAAGAAAGATTAGTAGAAAATTCAGTGAAATAGTACCGAGAATTATGAAGTTACTAGCAAGCTGAAACAATGAGTTTCTATAAATCAGTGTATACTGCCAAGATAATAGTTATTTTATCCTCTTTATTTACCTCTTTATCATGAAGAAATTACTCTTTATTAGTTATATGTATATTGCTATCTATCTAGTTATATTAGATTTTTTATAGATTACATTTTAGCAAAACTTCTGGGAATATTTCCATTAAATTTGATTTATATTATTACTAGCTAACTGTAATTTATTGATGAATGCTCTCCATGGATTAATATTTAATATACAAGTTCTCAAAAGGAAAGTGTTTTAGTCACAGAAAAAAAGGGATATTTTTGGCTAATATTACTTGTCATAGCTGATTTTTTTAATTATGCCTTTAAAATTTTAATTACCATATTTTTTTTAAATATATCATGTTTCAGAACCTGTATGCTTAGTTTCAGTCCAGAAATTAAACTGGGTTATGATTGGTTTATTTGGTTTCTGTGATTTTTCTTGTGGGTCTACCAACCTTTTGATATACGTGAATTGAACGAGTATTACCCTATTCCTTCACAGTTCCCAGTGAGGTAGAATAAGCAAAATATATTCCAAGATGTAATTATGAACTGAAAGTTCTTATGAGAGACATTTTCATTCTCTTGCTGCAGAATTTGACAGCTTTATTTTGATCTAGGTTTTGACAGATTATTTTCTTTTTAATTTCATCCTGAAGAAAACAAAATGGGTTTTATATTTCCATACTACGTCATGGGAGACATTGGCAATCCAGACTGGCAAGTAATGCAGTTGACTTTAGTGCCATGCCATAACTGAGATAATCAAGCTGGTTTACAGTATGACCTATTAGTGTGGATGCAGAACTGTGTATTGTTTTCAAATATTATTTGAAATCCCTGTCGCAGCTATAGCTTTGCCATATGAGCAAGCCTGGAGCTAGCTCAGAGGCCTTCAGGAGGAAAGCATGCTTTGCCCTGTTTTGACCTAGTCAGAACACAGCAGGTTTTGTGAGCATGGGGGAGTTAATTTTGCAAAATTTAATTTTTTTTGAGAAATTATGTCTATATCAAAAATCTGTAGCATATATTATTGCCTAATTGATGCTGAATTGATGATTTTATTATTTGTATTCCCCTTATATAATTAAAAAAAAACATACTGCAAACTCTTTGCTTAAAATGCAAACCGATCTGCCAAACAATAAGATCATTTCAGAGAGAATGTGATTGTATTTGACCTGGAAAAAATATAATGTTGACAGATATACTACACTGTGAGTTATAAATGTTCTAGATATTTCATCCAGGGTTAATTCCTGTTCTAGTTCAGTTTAATCACAGAATCAGACATTTATTTTGGAACAGACCGTTATAAATATGAAGTCCAATCATAAACCAAACGTAAGTTGTTCTGTGCTGACAGTCAACCACATATATAGCAATCATATATACAGCAATCATACCATAGGCACCTTGCATTTCACAGCCATGTAGGTAAGATGGCTCATGAGGTGCCTCTAGTTGACCTTTGCTGGCAAACCAGTCCCTTTACTGATGGAACATGACACAGATCTACATGTATGTTAATATATGTTACCAGCACATTCCAACAAGATTCAAAAGGATAGTGTATAAGCAATGATCCTCTATTAAAAACACTGAAAGCAGCAAATGATTTATCTAGCGAATTTGCTGCTCCTCATCCAAAATTATACTTGGCTTATGGAGGATGTTCTATACATCATTCTTTATTTTATGTTGAGGAAAGAAAAGTTTTCCAATCAGTGATTTCTATTAAACAAAAAAAACTGCAGTGTCATGGGCTGGCAATAATTCTGATGTCTGGGTTGTGAACATATACTATGAAGTATGGCATTTAAATAAGTTAATTTTTCACAATAAATATGAGGAATTTAAAGAAGAAAAAGCAATTGAAAAAAGTCAGAGAAATATTCCAAAAAATGGAATTTTTTAGTCCAGTTTATATTACCTAAAGATTAAAATGTGAGGCTCCTCAATAGTAAGTGGGTATTATTCAGTACTTCACCATTGTCAGGTTTGATATCAAGTACTCTATGCCAATGCAGAACAAGAAAAGTAAGCTGAGTGCTGCTGGAAATGGGAGGAAACTCAGCTTTAAACCCTGGGGTGTTATATAAGAACTGCATCACTCTGCCTGTCCAAGTTCTGCTGGCATCAGCCAAAATGCTGCAGGAGGAGTTATCTACCACCTTGACATCCCACGTGAATCCATAGCTAACAGCAACCACATCCAGAGTAAAACAGGTCTACACTGAAAAATAGAAAGAATCAAAGCAGCCAAAAGTGGAAGTAGGGCAAAAGCATTTGACAGTTCCAATTTAAATAACTGCATGTAGTGACCTCTTTCCTTGAAATTTACCTGGTCTTACATTCAGCACTTATAAATTTAACTTTTTTTCATATTTTGACATTCTAGAAAAAGTCACTAACATTTGCAGATGACATTTTGTTAACAGTATTGTTAGCTTAGGATGTTTTCACTTGAATAATTAAACATTGTAAGTATAGGGATCTTTGTGTTTTCTAATGTGCCTATTACAGAATCACAGAATAGCTTGAGTTGGAAGGGACCCTTTAAAGGTTACCTAGCCCCAGCTCCCTGCCATGGGCAGGAACACCTTTCACTAGAATAGGTTACTCAGAGTCTTGTCCAACTCGGCCTTAAACACTTCCAGGGCTGAGGCACCCACGACTTCTCCGGGGAACATGTTCCTGTGTTTAACCATCCTCATTGTAAAATATTTCTTACTCATATCTATTCTAAACCTACTCTTCTTAAATTTAAAGTCACTGCCCCTCGTCCTGCCACTCCTTATAAAAAGTCCCTCTCCATCTTTCTTGTAAGCTTTTTTTCAGGTACTGGAAGGCTGCAATAAGGTCTTCACATAGTCTCTTTTCCAGGCTGAACACTCCCGATTGTCTCAACCTTTCCTCATAGAAGGGGTGCTCCATCTCTCTGATCATCTTTAAGGCCTTTCTCTGGGCTCCAGCAGGTCCCTGTCCTCCCTGTGCTGGGCACCCAGAGCCAATGCAGCTCTGCAGGTGGGGTCTCACAGAGCAGAGCAGAGCAGAGGGGCAGAATCCCCTCCCTGCCCTGCTGCCCACGCTGCTGTGGATGCAGCCCAGGACACACTTGGCTCTCTGGGCTGGCAGTGCCCATGGCTGGCTCCTGGCCAGCCTCTCACCCAGCAGCACCCCCAAGTCCCTCTGGGCAGGGCTGCTCTCTGTCTGTCCATCCCTCAGCCTTTATTGATTTTAGAGATAGACTTGACCCAGGTTCAGCATCTTGCATTTGGTCTTGTTAAATCTCGTGAGATTCACACAGGCCCATACCTGGAGCTTGTCCAGGTCCCTCTGGATGGCAACCTCTCATTTAAGTGAGTCAACTGCACCACTAAGCTTTGCAGGTGTCATCTGTCATCCCTGTGTCATTAATGAAGACATGAAATAACACTGGTCCCAGTAGAGATCCCTGAGGATGTCACTTGTCACTGATGTCCATCGGGACACTGAGTGATTGACCACTACCCTCTGGTTGTGACTGTCCAACCAATTTGTCATCTGCCACACTGTCCACCCATCAAATCCTCCCCTCTCCAATTTCAAAGGCCTTACAGAATTTCAGATAGATGGATAGATCCATATCTATGATAGATCCATAGTTCTTCTCTTGTCTACTGATGGAGTGACCCATCATCATGGCCCCTACATTGGTCAAACAGGACCTGCCCCGGGTGAAGCTGTGTTTGTTGTCTCAAATCACCTCCCTGTACTCCAGGTGCCTCAGCATGGCTTCTAGGAGGCTCTGTTCCATGACCTCTCCAGGCACAGAGGTGAGGCTAACGGGACAGTAATTCCCAGGGCCCTCCTCATTTTTATCTTTCTAAGAGATGTATACAATATTTTCCTTTTTCCAGTCACCTGGGACTTCACCTGACTGTCATCACATTTTAAATATCTTGGAGTGTGACTTGGCAAGTCAGTTCTCTCAGGACTCTGGGATTCATCTCATTGGGTGCCAAAGATTTCTGTATATCCTTGTTCCTCAGGAGGTCACAAATCTGATCTTCTCTTACAGTGGAGGAGATCTTGCTCTCCCAGCCCCAGTCTTGCAGTCCATCCACGTGACTACATAGGACTTTATATTTAATACAGCTGTTCCTAGAGAAATGTTATTATTAATTTATTTGCTGTTTAATGTGTCAGTTTACTTTTGAGAAAGCATCTCAATGAGTATATGGGTATGAGAAATTATCAGAGTAATAATTTGTCCAATTTTTCTAAAGTATTTTTTGGCATTTTTGTTGTTAGGATTTTTTTCTGTTGCACATTTCCCAACTTAAAAGATGGAAAATGAGAAGGCATGAAAAATTATACACCAAGATTTCCATTCTTCTGTGAATAAAACAACACATTTGAATCTTGTATTTGAACAAACACATTACTGAGAAAAGTGTATTTACATATTAAAGCAAGGGGTTATTAAAACTGTACAGAGGAGGACACAAAGACTACGTTTTATTAATTGTGGTCTAACATATAGAAAAATGGGTAACAATGAAACTGAAAAAATGGTATGGTGAAAACAAAAATATCTTTGATGTTAAAAGAACAAAATATTTTATTTGATTATGACTAAGAACTCATGGAGTTTGTTTACAGATTCGAGAAGCCAAAAACTGTGTTAGTACTGATAGCACTGTAATGCCAGTATATTGTGTTGGTGAGACTGCAATGGAAATTAAGTCATTGGATTGAGTGGAATGTGTTTGACTAAAACATTGAGCCACATATGACAATACAGGCTCTAATTAGTGGTAATACAGTCCTGCCAAAGAGCTATGCTGGTCACTGATCTCGGATGTTTGGATTAGAATAAATATTCAAATTATATTGGGGTGTGTGTAGTTTATACTGTTTCAAACTCCCCCCTTGGCCTCTGATCCTCAAAATATGTATCAACATACTCCATATTGATTTTTTTGCAAGGAGAGAAGCACAATTTGAACCATTGCCCAGACTAAAGTTGAAACAGTGAATCTCTTCTAATCTTGCCAGTATTGTTACTGAGGAA
This sequence comes from Sitta carolinensis, assembly GCA_032173965.1. NCBI lineage: Eukaryota > Metazoa > Chordata > Aves > Passeriformes > Sittidae > Sitta > Sitta carolinensis. Next base: position 15,876,019 of record JAVUNC010000006.1, on the reverse strand, counting down.
CTGTAATATAAAATTTTCGCAAGCTCACTGTCTGTCAAGGAAACTTCTGTGATAATACAAAATTTTACATGAATAAAAGACAGTCCAAAGGCTATAATTTCAATTTTATTTAAATTTTTGAGATTCATTAATACACAGAAAGACAGTTTACTAATGCTTTAGACATTTGTAGATTAAACAAAGGCTCATTAGCTCACATGAGACAGTTTGGTTTTTATTTTTAGCTACAGTATGGCTGGTGCAATGCCTCTTCTTTTAGCATTTTCATTTTGCATTGCCTTCAGTCCTGACATGGAAGTTAACATTAATCTGCCAACTCATTCTGATTGGATTGCTTTGGAAGTCACTCCAAAGTCACAATGGCTAAATGGGATGAAGCTGTAAGACAGAAATGCATTGCAGTTAATACCTCTGCAGTACTGAAGCTAAGCCAAGGCCAGCCCTAATTCCTGAAAGAAAACAAATCCACAATAATCCATCTCTCAATTCTGAACAGAGTGGCATAATGCCAAAAAATATAAAACATGCATTCCTTACTAAAACACTGCATCTTATTCCACCACGGTTTCTCTTGGCCTTTTATTCATGTAGTTTGAGGTCAGTGAGCAGCATACATGTGAAGGTGTTATCTGTCCTGACACTTACAGCATTCCAGTGTTCTCCTGAAATAAGAGGACTTGGGGAGAGAATGGTTGCTGGAACAAATAATTTCAGTTTTTATTACAGCAATTAGAAGGCAAAAACTAAGATATCTCCTAATTCCCTCCCCTCAGAATTCCTTAGAGAATATTTTCAGACATTTAATCTATCTAATGTCTGTCTGGCTAAAACTACAACTGGTATTGATTTTTCATAGTCTGGGTCAAAATTTGGTTCTGCACAAAGCAAGGATGATCCCACTCATGTCTAATTAGTCTTAGTTTGGAGATTTTTGTTAGCATGCTGATTTTAGTCCAAACCAAGACTATGTTACTTAGAACTTATTCTTCCCTAAAGTGCTTTTGTGATGATAACTTACTGTGACAAAAAGAACCAGTTTAGACATTTCTATCTTCATCCAAAAATGTGTCCTCATGTAGTAAGCCTTAAAAATATCTTATTAACATGAAATGTCCCAAAGAAATAAATAATCACATTGGGATGAATTAGGTGGCTAGAAAGTATTTCTATAGGTTAGGACTGATTAATAAACCCTTTTGATGCCTTTGCAATAGTATTTTTGTCATGTAACTCTCATAAGTTATTAAAATATATTTTTCAACCTTATGTCAAATCAAAATATGTAAAGAATTTGTTCATTACCTGCTTAGAGCTGAAAACCAAGAATAAAGTGCAGTGCCTCAATTGTTTCAGGTTTGGTAGGCCTTGCTGTGAATGAAATCCTGGTAACTACTGTAAGGCACATCTCCTCAAAGTGTCAAGTGTTTTGAGAAATTAATTTAAAGTTGCTTAATAGAGTAATGGGAAAAAAATCTGTTTTCAGGCATTAGATATACATATACAGAAAAAGATAGTTTTGCATATTATGCTATATGAATCCGTTTGAATCCCTTTCTCTGACACCTATATCAACTTTATATTATTTCTGCTATCTTTGGAAGACTGTCAAATTGTCATCATTACAGGAAAAATAATCTGTGTGGCCTATGGAACTTTATACAAGAAGAGTACTTGCTGCAGACATTTCAGGAGTCTAAACTTGTCATGACTTCGCTTAGCACAACTTGTGAAATTTGGTGCAGAAAGCTGAACAAAGTTGAACTTTCCCCTCCCACCATGTTTTAACACCTGTGGCACACTTAAGTTTGGTGCCATTGTCAGTACATGACCAAATAGCTGGAGAGCAGTGCAAAACAGAAAGAAGACACAAGCCAGTCCTTCAGTTCTATATGATGACACAGCCAAACCTGATGAGAAGAGAAATACAACTTCATATACAACCTGATATTTGAAACAGGTGTGATCAACACATCAGAACCGTGCTGATGCAGCTGTATGCTGCTCTACAGAGGCAATAACTGCAACTCTCTGGGAGGCACTCACCTGTGTATATGTATGTGAGACAGCATTCAGGCCTATCCTTAACATCTACTTTTAAAGGTTGAAAACCCTACTTACCTCCAGCAAATGCTGCAAACAATTGATTCACAAGTGAACTATAAATAATGCTCACAGCACAGAGCCCATGCAACATACTGCTTACTGAATATTCAGAACCTGCTGCCTCTGGTAGCTATACACATCATGCTTTTGACAGGTTTAGGCTCCAGTAGCCCAGAGCCCAAGATGCAGCATGTGTTTTGGAGCTAGAGTATTTGCAGATTAGTGAATACTGGCCAAAGGGCCAGGTATGATGGGGAAACATGAAAATATGAAAATAGAGAATATTAATCAAATATACTGAAATTCTAAATAATACTGCAAAATAACATAAAATATATATGGGAGGAGATGAGGGGAATGACTGACAAATGTTGCCAAATATAAAGCAATTTAGGCAGCTAGAGACCCAGCTTCCATCATGTGCAGGACATGTGTAGAAAGATTTTTGAAGGAAAGACTTCAGGCATGGAAAGTGGGATGAAACTGGGTTTAGCAAAGCTAGAATTTAGCAGATAAAGCTGCTAAAAGGTTCATCAGCATCAAAATAAGTGTGGTAGAAGGTGGGAGCACCTCTGGAAGGTTTCAGCCGTGCTGATTTGCATCCTTTGAAATTAGTGAACCAGACCTTGTGCTGTTTCCCTGTACCCTTCCCTGCAGGGTCAGAGTGCTTGGCTTGATCATGGTTCTGGGAGAGAAGGATCTTTCACATATTTCAAGCCAGAATGATGAAGTAAGTCTCTAGCACCACTATCACAACTGTACAGACTCACAGTCAGTTCCCTACTTGGCAAGAACAGAATAAGAAGAAAATGCAACTCATGAGTTAAGCTACCTCAGCCTGCTGTACACAGGGTGTGCTCAGTGTCTGTTCCAAGCTGTGTTACCCCCCATTCCAGGAAGATTCATTGCCATGGCAGAAAATACAAGATCGTGGAGGTAAGAGCTGAGTACTGATGTGGCTCTCCTTTTACTATGCTGCATCTCACATAGTAAACTCCACCAGAAGCTGGTGTGCTGCAGTGCACACATGCCTTGATTGCCTCTACATGAAGTCAGCTTGTGCTCCCTCACATCTAGTAGCTCTAGAGCCGTGTGACAAGAATGTGTCTACTTTTACTGATGTTGGAAAATAATCGCTACATTTGCACTGTGTTTGTTGTCAGCAAGCTTGGCAGACCAAACCTGGCAGCTCTGACCTGTGTTGGAGTCTGTGCAGCTGCAACATGAACTGTTCATCTCCTTGCACAGCCTGAGTGACCAAGTTAATGCACAAATCTGTGCGTATCAAAAACCTGACTGTGGAGCTAAAATTTCAATACATAAATCAAGCTACAGAATAAATATTTGGGGTTTGAGCATTTGTTCTGAGGGATTCAACAAACAAAAGGCACAATATTTTTCTGATTATTCAATTTTTTTAATATTTACCCAGGAAAAGCTATCTTGAAGATTACTCAGATATTGCTGTTGAAACCCAAGGCTACAGTAATTTTTAAAACTCATGTAGTAAATTATGTCTTTGCTATATGGGAATGAATAATTGCATATAGAAACACTGTAATCTTGAGTTACAATTTGAAAAATAATTCAGCTATTGCAATACATAGCAAATTTTTAAAATGTTTTTACTTTCTCGTGATGCTGCAAAAATCCCTCCACAGTTACTGTGGGAAAATGCTGAAGCTGATTGAACAGAAATTTCACTGCATATGTAAAGGCTTGAATTGCATTATTTTGATCTGAATATCAAAAATGTATAAATGCATTCTTTTGCTACCCTGACATAGCACCAGTAATTGAAATTTGAGGTCTGTATTCAAGACTGTTTTTGACCCCTGAGCAAGGACAAGAAGTTTGAATGAATATAGAGTCCTGACTTGAACCTTTGCCCTCTGCCCTACCCCATTCTACTCATTATTCTCTTTCAATCTGCTGTTAAGGGATTCTCCCATCAGCTTTCAAATATCTAAGCATTACATATAAAACTGTGTGTGTTCAAATAAAATTAATCTCCAATGTGCCACTTTATTTTTAGTGTACCAGTTGCTAACCGAGAAAAATAGTGTTTGAGCTGTTCTTGAAGTCAGTGAAAAGCTTCAACTATACTCCCCTGAGATTTGTCGGCTGTGGGGTTAACATTTGCAGAAGATTTAAAATCTCTGCTGATTCTGGCTCTCAAAGGATTACAATACGGTCTTTTCACAGAAATACTGTAGATTGTTCATGTTCTTTTGGCTTTTCTAGGACACGGTTGAGGACTCCTAAACCTGTTGTTATTTACAGGATATTGAATTTTGTTAAATTATGGCTTCACTGAGGGCTTTCAAGATATTTTTAGCAGAAGTGGAAGAAAAAGAGGTTATTAAAAGGGCAACTAGCAGATGATTTGGCAGCATTACATGTAAAGCATAAACACTGTCTTCTTCCACTGTCGTTTCTTGCTGTTCATGTTCCTCTGACCAAAATATGTCTGATATTTACATTAATCCATTTAATACCACAGAAAGGTAAATGGAAAGGGGAAAGAAGACTTTTCTGGTTGTTTTTTTTTTTAAACAGTCATATTTTCTTACATAAACATTTAAAAATTCGAAGGCAAACAACATGTAGATCTCTTGAGCAAACACTATAGGAATATTTTCAAACAGCTGGATTTTAATTATAAAAACAAAAGTGCTAGTTATTATTCATCAAATTATTTCTGCATATACTTGAAATGATTCCACATTTATATGGTTTGTCTAATATATCCTCAAATTGCAATTATTGCAAGATGTCACAAAACAATGGAAGAACAATGTTCTGTGTAGAACATTGATAAGTGGAGCTAGTTATAGGAAAAAAATTGTCATGTTCACCAAGGACTATTAGATACTTTGGAAAAGAACCTGGACTACCACTTCATTTTTCCTTTCATTCTTTCTTTATGAAAAAGCACAGGTGAAAAAAGCTAAAGGTATGTATTGTAAGGCAATTATATAGAAACCTAGACATTTTGAGGTATTCATGTAGATTGTCTGATTTTCATTTTAAAAAATCTATTTTGTATTGTGATTTTGTTTGCTAAACATGAGGAACATGTTCTACAAGCACCTGAAATATGTAGAGTAATTCAAATTCATCTAGGTGCTTTGGACAAAGGAACTTCACCAGTCAGACTCCTCATTGCCCTGAGCCTTCAGTGATGCTCTCTGTGTATGAGATACTAATAAATTACTGTAGAATCTCCCAGTGGGTTAGAAAACTGTGCAAGAGTTATCTGTGTATAAGATACTAATAAATTACTCTAGAATCTCCCAGTGGGTTAGAAAACTGTGCAAGAGCTTGGCAAGTGACTCCTCCTTGATGGTGGTCTCCTTAGCACCTCATATTGCTGTGGTTCGGATGCAGACAAGTGTCTGATGAGCGGTGCCTGCACGAGCTAGTTCAGAACTGTAGACATAGAGAAGGGCTTAAAGAAACTTGAGACTAACTGGGAAATTAGTGAAAATGAAAGGATCCCAAAAGTATCTGGCGGATTTTTTTCCTTTGGTGAAATTACAGACACTACTGTTTAAGAGGATGTAGGATTAGCTATGGTAAAAAAATTACATAAAACCTTGTTAAAGTTTAATCTGCCAGTTCAGTGATATCAATTAGTTTAAATGCTAAGATCTGTAATGGGTGTTTTTTTCATGCAGACTGATAGTTGCAAGAAATTAAATTAGAAAGTTATTACATAAATGAAAGAATTGTATTTTTGTACAAAATGGAATTAGATGTTCTGATACTTTGCCTAGACTAAAATGCTGTAGAAACATACAATTATTTAATTTGAAAAAGAACTTTAACATCATCGAGACTAACCATTAACCTAACACTGCCAAGTTCACCACTAAACCATGTCCATAAGAGCCACATCTACACGTTTTAAAACACCTTCAGGGACAGGAACTCTGCCACTTCCTTGGGCAGCCTGTTCCAATGCTTCATAACACTGTTGGTAAAAGTTTTTACCTAATATCCAATCTACACCTCCCCTGGCAGAACTCAAGGTCACTTCACTGTGTCCTGTCACTTGTTACCTGGAAGAAGAGACCAATTCCCAGCTGGCCACAACCTCCTTTCAGGGAGTTGAAGAGTGTGGTGAAGTCTCCCCAAGAGTCCTTTACTCCAGCATAAAGAATCCCAGTTCCCTCAGTCACTCCTCACAGGACGTATCCAGTAGACACCTCACCAGCTTTGCTGCTCTTCTGATTTCCTCTTGCTGTACTGAAATGTAATTTCATTTTTTATCACTAATATTCTCTGAAGCTTCTAATGTAGAATACTGGACCTAAATACAGTTAATATTAATTACTACAATGAGAGAAAACTGTCATTACACTTGTATTTTCAGAATTGAAAAGAAAGCATACTTTCAGTGCTACAGAAATGTATGCTACATATTCAGGTGATTCCAGTGCTAGAAATATTTAAACATAATAAACCAAGCAGTAATAAAGCATTAAAAAAGAGCTGAGAAAATTGGCATTTATTAAAGCTTCATCAAGTGTCGATTTTGTTGTTGCTGAGACCCATTCCAAAAAGGCTTATTAGATATTTATTAATAGCAGGTCACTAATGTCCAGAATTTTCTTTGGTCAGAGTTTTTATCATCTAACTCTCTATACAGAAGTGGAGTAAAAGGCTCCACGTTCCTAAAGGTCCCAGGAGCAAAGTCTTTTGGAAAACCATGAAAATAAAAAGTCACACTTATCTGTATATCTTAATGATATACAAAGCAAAAAAATCCCACAACTCAATGATTGGAGTGTAAGGTGCTGCACCTGGGTCAGAGCAATCCCAAGGACAAATCCATTCTCTGGACAGACTGGATTAAGAGCAGCCCTGCCCAGAAGGACTTGGGGGTGCTGCTGGGTGAGAGGCTGGCCAGGAGCCAGCCATGGGCACTGCCAGCCCAGAGAGCCAAGTGTGTCCTGGGCTGCATTCAGTTCTGGGACCCGAACATAAGAATGATATGGACCTGCTGGAGCCAGTCCAGAGGAGAGCCACACTTACGGTCAGAGGACCGAGCACCTCCCTAGTATGGAGAGACTGACAAAGTTAGAGTTGCTTAACCCAGAGAGGAGAAAGCTCTGGGAAGAACTTATTGTGGCTTCCACTACCTAAAGGAGGCTACAAGAAAGCTAGAGACAGACTATTTAGAAGGATATGTAGGGATAGGACAAGGGGGGATGGCTTTAAACTAAAAGATTGAAGATTTAGAGTAAATGTAAGGAAGAAATGTGTTTACTCTGTGGTGGGTGAGACTGGCACAAGTAGCCAAGAGAAGCAGTGGATGCTCCATCCCTGGATGCCTCCAAGGCCAGATTGGATTGAGCTCTGAGCAACCTGGCCTAGTGGAATTTGTCCCTGTCCATGGCAGGGGCTTAGAACTAGATTATATTTAAGGTCCTCTCCAACACAAACCATTCTATGATACTATGACTCCTGGTTTCTTGGCTTCAGGAAACTTTTTTATTATGAACAGGAAACACAGGAAATATTTATAATTATTTTCTTCCTTTTTTTTCTTGTTATATCCTACATGGTGGTAAACCTAGATCTGGATTAATTCCTGACACCTTAAAATCCCATAAAAATCTTCTTTCTGCAGCAACAGAAGATGCCAACTAGCTTTGCTGGAAATAGCATCCTGGCATCATGTGCAGCTTTGTGACCATGTATAGGGCCAGGATTATCAGAAGCAAATAATGATTCTGTTACCCAAGTGAAACCTCTCCATGTGTCAGACAGCAGGTAGAGCTGTATCGATAAAATTACATCTTAATATTTTGGGAGGAGCATAATTAACATCTTTGGAAAATCTTAACACCATTTAGGACAAGGGCTGTTGTTAGGCAATGATAAAACCAGTGAGTGTTGTATACTGTGTTTGTCATACAGACCTTATCCTATGAGGAATGTTTGCAAGGATTTCTGATCACATATTACATTTCTTGTGCCACAAAACTAATTGAAAATACATTGTGAGGTTTCATAATTACAAGATGCTCCAGATATTCATCTTTATGAATTCAGGTTGTGGAAAGAAGCATGATTCTTTCATGCTTCGTGATTTTGAGTGAAAATATTTGAAAATTCATCTTGTCTCCTTCTGTGTCAAAGTGATACTGTAGGAAAACACTGGAGAGCTGAAAAAAATGAATGGTTGAAAAAATCAGCTCAGGACTGGTCAGTCATAACTGTATGTCTCATCACATCTCTAAAAAAAACCCCTGAAACCTGATTAGTTTTGGTTTTTTTTTTTTCAGGAACACCTTTGCAATGTGCTGTGAATGCTAAATGTGGCAACTTCAACACAAGCAAACATGGAATCACCTGTCACTCATTTCTTCCAAGCCAATCTAAGAGACAACACATGCCAAATGCTCCTTCTGTGTAATGTGGAAGAAAAAAATACATTGTGTGCTCCTAAAAACTGTAATTCAGATTTTTATTATGCAGGGTAAAGTGCTTTTGTAGGAATAAAAACCATCACCACCACCAAAAGCCCAAATAATTGAATGTGCTATAACATCAAAGTTTTCTGTGCAAATTCAGTATGCCAGATAGGGAAGAAAAAATGTATAGGAAAGGAACAGACTGCTTCATATAGAGTCTGCACTTTCAACTCACAGAAGAAAATTTTCTTTCAGAAAGGAGAATTTTGTATCTTAAAGAATAAGAAATGAATTCAGGAATGAATCATGCAGTAGAACACTCAGTTTTCCTACAGAGCTGGACTAGCAAATGTAAAAGGCACAACAGCACGTGAGTACTTTTCACACCAAATTACTCAACAGTTGTGGGAAAAGTCTCTACTGGTCACAGTCTTTTGTCTCTTTGTAAGGCCACCTGTTTTTAAACAGCACCAACAACCTCAGGTTTTTAAAGGAGAAATAATAATCCATGATATCAACTCACAACTGTTTCTGGTAAGCAATGTTTCTGGTAATGTAATGTTATGCCTAATCTTTTAAGGTCATAATACAGTAGGATATTGATGTGTTTTCCAAGTGAATCTAATAAAGAACTTTCTTATTATTAATAAACATATATTCTAGAAGTATATGCATGAAAATATGATACAATTAGTGACACATATTCTGAACCAGATTATTTGGATAACAAGTTCAATTTTACAAAAACAGTTTTGGAAAGCTGAAGAGAATACAAAAAAACTAAATGCAGAACAGAAAGCCACTTGTGTCAGTATTTTTAATGCTGTTCTCCTTCCACAGCGTAGAATGTGATTTTCTTTTCAAATGATTTTTAATGAGATGGAGATTGCACATCTCTATTTTTAAATCAAAAGGTGTAACTGCGTCCTTAAGGAATGCCATTGGATAGTGCAAAGTAAAAGAACCTCTGTGTATAAGGACTGTTTTAGTTTCACTATTCTTTTGGACATCAATATTTCTTTATTAATAAATACACTGTCCAAGTTCTAGGGCTGGATTAGATCTGAGCAGGGTTTAAGAAGGGATATAGTAACTTTATTCCCTCTTTTCACTTCAAAAAGTATTTGTTTTGTTTCCTTCAGCACAGAAGAGTAAAAATCTAGCCATACTCATTGGCTGTGTGGATGGCTACCAGATTTTCTGTCCACTGACTTGACTTAACTGTTTATTTTCTTGCACTATACTGTCTGTACATCCCCTCACTTGATTAGATTGGAAGAAACACTGGGAATCTGCTGCTTGAAGTCACTCGGTGTCAAACCTAGTGAGGAAGTTGCTAAAACATAACTTCTCTTATAGAAAAAAATGGAGTGGAATCTGTCTCAAAACTGTGGAGCAGAAGTCTAAACCTCAAGATGTTTTGTGCCACTCCATTAGCAAATAGCAGCCCCTAAGGTGTGGGGGAGGCCTCAGGAAATTGTCACTGGATACTTAAGGAATTTACTGACCTTCAGATTGAAAAGAATACCGAGGAAGGGCAAGATGCAGAAAGTGGCTCAGCAGAACTGAACTCTTATTATGCTGTAACAGCTGCTGCTATCAAAACAAAAACATTTCCATACCTTCGATTCCCACTCTGAGCCTGAATGTAATTCCATGGCCTGGCCAAGGTAAATAGCACATAGATTAGGCAGACCATCACAACACTTTGAGCAGAGGGCAATTGTATGAACTACATTGTTTGAAATGTCCACAAAAATAATTTCTCTCTCTTAATTGACTATAATAACCTATTTGTGTGACTAACTGTTTTTGTGAAGAAAATCTTCTTTTGCCTTATGCCATAAAATTACCATGAAAATATCCTCAATTGGGTGCACTACACTATATATATTGCAAAAACATTCTCCACCAGTATAAAGAAAGGCTTTAAGCATGTCACTCCTTATTAATATCACAGCATTACAAACCAGAGACAAAAGGGAGGAGGGCAAAATTGTTGTTGCTTTATTTAGAAACAAAGTACATGGGGAAAAAAATGTCTCACTTGTTATAAGGCACATGGTGATGTCACATTCCACAAAGATTTTGGTGCAAGGAATATAGCAGTCTGTATCTGTTAATTTTTATAGCACTTAACACTAACTGGAGCAGAAGGAAAATGCAGTATTTCCCTTTACTGCTAAATATAGGAATCCTATGGAGCCTGTAGGTAAATTCTTGTTATCTAAGGAATCGCTCATTACTCAGTCAAGTCTGCACAGGAAGACAAGGCTATCACACACTTTTGAGATGCCTGATAGTGGCTGTTTAGAAAAGTCTGATCCAAGCTCATTCTTAAGATAAAATACCTCCTGCAGTGTGTTCCTGGGCAAACCATGGTCTGCATGTCAGCTACAGGGCAGATGGCTCTATAACAGAATGATACCTGTATGCCTCCCACAGTGCCTCCCACGGCCTCCTTTCCTTTAAAGGAATCTTGAATGGTCAAGAAACAAAACTGCTGCAGTGTAGTCCCAAGTTTTCTGTGTGGCTGGAAACTGAAGCTGCAGAAGGAGCCAGTCAGCCTGCCATTGAAGTGCAGCCAAACTGTGGTAATGGAATCTCAGTGCACTGAATTATTGTGTACATAAAAGCGTGCAATCTTATGTGACATGAGTACTCAGAGGAAAGGGTTTTATTGATTTGGATCATAAACACCTTCTGGCAATATCATGATATTGACAAGATATTCAATTCTGTACCCACATTATAATACACCCATTGTATGCATTATTTTTTCAGTCAGAAGGCTACTGGCTTTCATGTAACTTCTTTGTCACACTGTTTTCACCTTGCCAGATTTATAACAGTGTGATTTTTAATAGAAATTTCAAAAATTGAACTAATTTGTTGTCCACATATGTAGCAGGCATGAGAACAGAATTGACACCTTTGGATACTGATAGCTTAATTATCAGTGGTTTAAAAAAGTTATATATTGTGACAGTTCATAAAGGACTCTGATAGCAACTTCTGATACCAAGAAGCACAATCTTATTCAATGCATACATATAAACAAAATATACAAGGCAAAAAGTTATCCCTGGTTGAAATCTATTTCAGTTGTTTTGAAACAAAAGTATAAAGTGATAAATAGGCTATAGTCTAAGTATTATCTACTTCACTGCTTGCAGTTCATGTGTGATAAGTACTCCTTAATAACCATGAAAGCTGATGGACGTTTGAAACATAACACACTATTTTCACTGTGCTTTCCCTGATTTGTCAAGATTCTTCAATTAGCAAATGTCATACATTTGAAAGCATACAGCACTCTTTCTGCCTCCAGCATCTTCAATACAATCAGAACACCATGTGACTGCAGTTATTGACTACTGGACAACATCACTTGAAGGTTATTCAAAGCATTTCAGGAAATTTTCTGTTCTTGCGTAATTTCTAGAACAGTACCATACCAAGCCTGCTGAACTTTAGGGTTATGTGCTGTAAAAAGAAGTATGGTACAAACATTTTGTAAAGAAGACAGTTCAAATATTGTACCATCCTGAAAGAAAGGAGAAGGGATCTCCAGCTTTTGTACCGCAATTCTTAGGTGGAGGGTAACAGTTGGCTAAAGAGTGGAAAAGTGAGATGAGCTGCGCTGAGCGTAGCTAGACAATGAATCACTGTTATGTGGCAGGGAGATTTACTGATGATTAACTGAATTACAAAGCAGAATACCATGAAAATTTGAAGATCAGCCTGTGGTCAGTGAATACAAAGAAGGAAGCAGTGGTTTCTAAGTTGTCACGTTAGTCCAGAGGATTTTGGGGGTTTGATGCATTCAGTAGATACTCAAAAACAATCTACATCTTACCCTGGATCTAACTGCATGAAGACCTATACAAATGTTTTATATTACATAGATGCTGTAGACATTTTTAAAATTTTGACAAATGCATGTCTGATTCCAACTTCTACATCAGAAACTGGGCATAAACATTGACTGACAAGCCCTCTGATGATAGATTATAGACTACAAGTCTGAGGATTTAAATGTGCAAGCAAATAAAGTTTCCCAGTCCTCAGAAGAACTGTAGAAGTTGAAAATTTCTCTTTCTAATGCCTTCAAGGATTGAAATGTCCAGGCTCAGTTTTGTCCAGCTGCATACACTCATGTGAGTGATGATGGGCTCAGCCATCCATGCAATGCAGAGAGAGGCAGTGCTCACATTACGCCACCACAAATGAGTTGTATCCTCATGCCTCGTGGAAGAGGGGAATTTGGTAACCAAAGCTCTTCATAGCTAAAAGCTGGCTGCTTGGCAAACTACTGGATATGCTCTTTAGTTTCTTCAGTTATGCTGTAATACTAATGGGGATACTGATTGCTACTAAAAGCATTTTAGAAATGGTTTTGATGCTAGGAGAAAAGGCGCCCAACCCTCCCCAACATTCAAAGTGCTGTTTTAATTCAACTTTCTTCTTTACTGGGGAGGCCCAAATGTACCTTTAGTGAGTGTTACAGGTGGAGTAAAGACATTATTGCTTTGGGGATTAATGTCTGTTAATTTGCTGATTTGGTGAGAGGGAAGAATGATAATATGCTAAAAGCACAGCTATAAGAGTGAGAAGAATGGATTCTCTTTTTCTTTCTTCATGCTAGTTTAAATTTCTCCCTTCTATTTCTACAAAGTGGCAGTCTTAGTTTGCATGTGTCGAAAGACTTGGTGCAATGATTTTTTTAAAGGAGGGTATTTTGATACTGATATAAACAGTGACTAAAAATATTTTAGCATGCTATTTTCATTTTTAATGAGTACTGTTCAGCCAATCCCCATTTATTCACAGATCTTGCAAACGTTTTCTCTCTATTTTTAAGAGAACCATGAAAAATCTAAAAAAACCAAATAAATTTAGAAAAATCTAAAATCGATCTCCGCCTTAACCTCTCCTGCTAAAGTCATGCAAAAAACATGCCCTTGGGATAGCTTCAAAGTGGGGTTCATAATGGTGCCCTACTTCATGTCTTTTGCATATAAAATTTTTTGTGCTTATAAATGCACAAAGGCTAAGAACATTGGGTTATATAAAAATGTTGAGACATGTAAACATCGTATGTCTGGACTCCAGTTAAAGGAGCCTAAAGTGAGCCATTCATTCCACTTGAAATAATTATTTTCTTGAGAGTTGCAGATGTAATTGCCCACCCCTTTCGCTTCCCTGTATATGGACAACTGGCTTACAAATTGCACTTAATTTTCAGCAGATGAAATGTGTTGTTATGGAAAGAAAGTAAAATTGGTCTTAAGTTTTTCTTAAAAAAAATTTGAAATATCTAATTAATCAAAGTTTGAGAGGTTTTTACCCTCTTTGGTGTGAATATTTTAATATTTTTCTGCTTATCATACTATTTCTGTCACCTTGTACTAGGTTTCTTCAGATTTGCTGTGAGTTCTTGGCTGCATGCTAATAGAGCTTGAAATTAGGTCCCATATGGTTCTGGACACCACCCAATACTAAAACCAAAAGGAAGGGTTACTCTAATGGGGGAATTCAAATCTATTCCACACTCATAAATCTGAAAGCATTCAGATTAAAAGTTCTTTTTTGTCTGGGCTCTACTTAACATCAGATGTCTAAATGTAAAGTACATGACAAGAGGAAGACAATGCGGAGAGAGGAAAGGGTGAGTAGGCAGAATTCCACTCTGCAAGGCCAGGAATAGATTTGCTGCTGTTAGCAGATCTGCCACTAAACCCAGCACACAATGCTGTAAATATCACAGTATGGCACTATCTGCATCTTACAGAAGATCACACCAGGGCAATACTGATGTGGTCTCTCTACTGTATACAGCTCCAGCAGGAAAAGGCAGGAGAGTTGCCATCATGCCCATACATTTTTTGCTGTAAAAAGACTGTAAGATATTTTTATAGCTGTCTGGTTTCCTTCTTTTCCTTTAGGCACCTTTCCCCAGGCAGCCTTCCAAAAGGAAGGCCATCATACAAGAAAAATAAACAAATAAAATAACTGGATTAACACTGCACATAAAAAAATGTAGAAATTTTAAAGAAATGGGTTAGAAATATGGGGTTTGCATGGCTTGCAATTTGAAAGGTCAGAGAACAGCTAAAACCTGGCAGCTAATCTCCAGTGATCACTGACAATGCCCTAAATCTGCCTTTTTATGCTTTTTTTCTTGAAGGGCATATAAAATAGTCACTAATTATAAGAGATTTGGGGAACATGACATTCTTTGCTTATTTTCAGTTTTTCTTCACTGATGCTTCACTCAGGATCAAGATTTTATAATGTGTGTGTTTTGCATGGTTTGCAAAGCTCTTCAAAACAAATTAGAGAGGACTGAAATGGTAGTCATCACTGACCATGGTTAAAACCCATTGTCATTGGCCAAATTGTTTTTAATGGAATCAGATCCAAGCAAGAATTTTAGAGGCCAAAACCAGCATTACTTCAAGATTTACTGGGAAGAATGCATGGTTGCTACTGTCCTCTCCACACTGCTGCCCATGACTCATCTTCTAGAGCATGGTCACTGCTGGAACTCCAGAGAGAAATGTTTCCAACCCATTTCGTGCATGTGTGGGAGGACTGAAAGAATCCATAATGCTGTGCTCTTCTGGGAATACAAGTATTGCCAGCACTAGGATTAGGATAGATGGAAATTATTAAGGCCAGCTGATTCAATGTAGGATTTCCTCTCTCATCACATCTCTGAACAGACTCATGTTCTTTTTGCACGGTTCACAAGGTTCATGCAAGGGACAATATCACAACCCCATTTATCCTGAAACTACTGCTCTGACTAAAGACAGGATTTTCAATGATAGAAGGCAATACTAAGTTGTTTGGGTTTTTTCCCTGGAGCAACAGAAAGAACCATTTAAGTAAATTAAGATATTTGTAAAAGCAATTGGAATATAGAAAGAACCTCTTGCATGAAAAGAGATGATAAGTGGACAAAAAACATGAATGAATTAAGCTAGAGTGGGAAGTGGAATAATATTAGTTTTAATAATATTAGAAAAGAAGATGATTTCAATATACATGACTAGGAATGAAGATGTGTCTTAGGAAGGCCAGAGTAAGGGGAATACTAGCATTTAGACAGCATTCTTAAGGGAGAGAAAAATCTGGAAAATCTTTTTGACAGGTGTGAAGAGAAATCACAAAGAAAAAATGAGATGTGAAATTGTAGAAAAACTCAGGAAAACTAAATAATTCTAGAAAACCTTTATTTTGTTCAGGATATCTGAGTTGTAGATATTAACGCCATAGTGTGAATCCTATTCTGCATCTTAGTTTGCTTTTCATGTCTCATCATGTAGAATCTTTCTGGTACTCAATACTTCATTGTGGCACTGGGAAAGAAAGAACACACATTTTCCTGCTCATCCAAATCCCTCCAGATATTCTGAATTTTGTAAGGTTTTGGGTGGGGTTTTTTTTGTTTTGGTTTGGTTTGGTTTTTTTTTTTTTTTTTTGCTTATCTTTGTTTGTCTTTGTGCACAGCCTTACCAGAAAGTTCATGGTAATATGTAGAAAATCTTTTCATAGAACTCTGCATCATATATGCCCTGAAAAATCAAGACTTGAATGTTTCTACATACACATATCCAACAAGGACTCAGTCACTGAGGTAAGAAAGAAAGGCAATGAGAACTCATTATTTGAGACTTGATAGACTTTAGCAGTTCTGCAAGAATGACAAACTTGTTTCTTTAAGGACACAAGGTCATGAAAAACAGTGGGTAGATGTATAAGAAGTATAGAATATATAAGAATATAATATCACATATTTAATACCACATATCCAAGGAATTACACACACAGATTGACCAGGAGACAGAGGAAGAAGTACATACTTTCTGCAGAAGTATTCATCAAGTGGGAAACACAGCGGATGGTGTTGCAGAGTGTGGGGTGAGAGAACACACAGCCGAGGGAGATAACAGGAAGAATAATGAGTGTTGGTAGATTAAAGAGTACAGAGCTGATTAATTAAGTGGGACTTGCAATATTGCACTATGGCATTACTGCAGGCAAAATAGAGAGCAATTTCTTGAAGGGTGTGATCAGCAAGTTGGGTTTTTCTCAGATTTTTAACTTAGAATGTCCTATATTATTCTTGTATCAAGGAAGACAGTACAATCACAATTGCACCATCCTCATTACAGTAAAGTAATGAAAGATCCAGTGCCCAGGTGTTGTGGGTTAATCCTGACCAGTCTTTTGCTCACTCACTCCAGTGGGATAGAGGGGAGAATTGGAAAAGTGAGAACTTCTCCAGGAGGTTGAGATAGAGACGGTTTAATATGGAAAGGGAAACAAAACCTGTTTATGTAAGCAAAGTAAGGAATTAATTCACTGGCAGCCAGTTGTTCAGCAATTTCCAAGAAAGAAGGGCTCCATCATGTATAAGGGTTACTTGGGAAGACAAATGCTCTAACTCCAAATATCTTTCCCACCTTTCCTCCTTCTTTCCTTAGCTCTTTATTACTGAGCATGACACGTAGCATGGGATACTCCTTCGGTCAACTGGGGACAGCTGTTGCAGTTTTGTCCCCACTTTCTTGTATATCCCCAGCCTGATTGCTATTACCTTGAGGGTGAGAAATCACAGAAAGGGTCAGGTTGGAAGGGACCACAGTGGGTCATCTACTCCAACCTCCCTGCTCAAGCAGGGTCATCCTAGAGCACATGGCACAGGTTTGTGTCCAGACAGTTCTTGAATATCTCCAGTGAGCGAGACTCCACAGCCTCTCTGGACAACCTGTTCCAGTGCTCAGTCACACAGTAAGGCAGTTCTTCTTCACATTCAGGTGGAACTTGCTGTGCATCAGTTTCTGCCTGTTTCCTCTTGTCCAATTGTTTGGCAGCGCTAAGATCTTGATGCTGTGTAAGCACTGCTCAGCAATAAAATAACTAAAACACTGCTGTCTTATCCATACTGTTTTGTTCACAGATGTGAAAAATAGCAACTTACCAGCTGATATGAAGAAAATTATCCTTCAGCTCTGTGAAAATAAAAATAGGGTCTCTCCATGTTATCTTTTTGCTATAAAATGTGGGAACTTATTGAGCATTAATTTGGCAAACAAAGGATAAGGAGAGGAAACTTAGACATCTACATGTGCAAGAGAAGTCTAACAACATCCTGCCCTTACTTATTGAGCATGCTTTTTTTGGTGATCTGTGGGAAGCTCTCTGTCACACAAATGGAGCTTCCTTTTTGGTATGGGTCTGGAACTGCCAACATCAATATTGCCAGCTCTTAGGGCAGTGATTGTCATGCAATGGGGGAAATGACTGAAGCACACCAACCCCTTAGCACTTCCCTCTGCACTTGCCTTCAGGGATGCCTTGGACGAGTTCTCAAAGATTATATAACCTGGCAGCAGCTCTTCAGGCTGGTTTGTGAGCCTGCAATATCTGCTATAGCTTGCTCAAGTAAAACAGATGTGCTTGTTCAGAGTTATTTAAATACTTCTGTCATGGATGTAGCTTCTCTGAAAAGCCAGGAATCATCAGAGATTCACATTTTTTTCTAATTAAAACAGTTTGCAATAATGAAATTGTATGTGTTTCTACCTTGAAAAGGCTAAATACTTGGCAAGCATCCTAAAGCAGGATTAGACTGCAGACTTGCTCAGACAATGCTTCCAGGCATCGAGGATGTACTGCAGAATCAGTTTAATAAAGTCTGATTAGATTACTCTCTCTGGTCAATTTGAAGCACTGTGGCCATGGGATAAATCATCTTTTTATCTCACCATGCTGCTCTTTTTCTTTGCTGAATCATATTTTAAAAGCACTAAACATATTTTTTAATATGTATTTATGTACAGATGCAAAGAAGCATAACCTCATTAATTCCCTTTTGTCCCAATGCAGTTCGATGTAACATCTCAGTTGAAAGGATCGACTTTGCTCGCCAAGTCTGTACTCAGGCTTCCTTCCTAGTATAACACTTTTTCTTCTACATAAATAACCTTGATTATAGGAAAACAGTCCTGAATCTCTTATCTTGATTTGTCAAGACAACTGCTTGTACTGAAACAGCCATAAAGTTAGATATTGATGACAAATTACTAGCATAAGCCGGGTGTTGAAATCCAGATATTTGTGTTAACATGTACACGGATCTGGTTATCTTTAAGCTTCATTTATTGCAAGCCATGTGAAACAAATAAAGAGGTTTTCAGAATGGCTGAGTCTAGAAGTCCTTTATTTTAGTTTTCAATGCTTACAGCAACAGAGATTTCATTTTGGTAGTTTCCAACCTAATGCCATGACTAGTAGAAGCTGCATTTAAGGATTTAGCTCGATGCAAAACATGCCTTCCTCCAACTTCTTCTTATCATGCTGTATTATGCCAACAGACCTTAGCAGTCAGTTCAGGTCCTTGAAAATGCATTACTTGGTCTGGTCTGCCTTTCACCAGTCTGTGCCCAGTCAGGTTTTCAGTCTCTGATGTGGTCTGGACTTTCCTATGTTGATATAAAAGTTCTGTTGTATTGTGTACATTTGCATTCCATTTTCCATTGGAATAAAAATACATTTAACCTTCTTCTAAAGTTATTATTTCTGAATAATACCATATTGAGAAATAAATAGTGTTCCTCATGGGCTTTGGAATAATATTTAGTAAAACTACTTGTAGTACCTGGAGATGATAGGAAAATAGTGTCCAAACCAAAGACCATCTTCTGTGTCAAGGAGCAACCCTATGAAATGCTGCTTAAGTTTGTGTCTCGTTGTTAAATTCTGAACAAGGGTTTCCAGTGGTTTGCAGGCTCATTCAAGTGAAATGGCCTAGGATGAGCTTGAAAAATAATTTTAAAATTGTATAATAATTGCCAACTGTCATAAGAATAAAGACTTGAGAAAAATAAAGGGGAAAAATAAAATCAGGTATTTCCACAGTTCCAATTAAAATGCATTGTTGAAGTTTTATGGATAAACTGATAATATAAAACATATTATGCCCATATGGTCTGTCCACACGTTCTTGTGTTCATAAGTTCTTCTAGTTTATTTTCTTCTAACCTAATTAACCTATAATTTCTCTCAAATTGCATTTATGCACTGCTTTCAAGTAGGGCAGCAACATATGGATAGAGAGATGAGGGGAAAAGAAAGAGAAGCAAAACCTTTCCCTCATATTTTCTGGGGAGTCCTCAAAGACCAGAGAAGGAGCCCTGACATACCCTGTCCCATTGCTGCTAATTTTTTTATTTTTTATTTACAAAATAAGACTGCAGTACTCATGTGGTGGCTTTTTTAATAAGCTTTTTGCAATTTTCTCACTTGGCACTAGCTACCATTAGTAGCTGGTGCACAGTAAATAAAAGATATGCCTCAAGCTTCTACAGGAGATACAACAACCCAGACATATATATAGTTTGAAAGCCTGAGTTGTCTAGTCTGGAAAACCATGTTTCCTTAGTTTCCTCTGAGAAATTCATACTCCTGTGAAACCTTTCGAAAATTGAACACTGGTGCACTTTGAAGCCTGGATTGGTGGGGCTTGCTAGTTGGTTGCTTGCTAGTGAAATGTCACTAGATGCTGTTAAAACTTGGTTAAACCTTACAAACCAACTCACTCAGCAAAACATGTTAAAATAATCTGGATAGGAGCCAGAAGAGATGAGACAGGATTATTTAAATCTAATATGTGTTAGAATACAGCTTAAGTCCTCTGACCCTAATCACTTTCCACCGGAGAACATCAAATTAGGATCCTGGAACAATTTACGTAGGAGTCTGAGTAAATGTACTAGCTTTGCTATACAGAAGAATTCATGGAAAATTCTTCCATGAAAACACATGGATAGTATAATGTTAGTTCCAGAAGCTATTTATATGCATTAGAAAGCCCAACATAAAAACTTCAACACTGGTTGTGACCCTGAAGTATACCTACAGTGAATGATGAGATGTGCTGCACCTTTAACAGCCTCTGATGTTGCTCTTTTGCACATTCCCTCATAAAGTTAACTTTGTGTAATAATTATTTCCATATAGGTTCTAGGCTTTCATTTTCTTTAAGCATTTTAGAATTTTGTTTTTTTCAAAATTGCCTTTCTCAGCTAATAATCTGGAAAAAGCTGAGGTGGGCTTGGATAACGTGATCCTCTCTGCTGTGCGTTGTTAAAGAAATGTCAATCAGGTCATGGTAATGACATTGCTTTAATGAGGGAATTGAAATCCTTGGGAGAACTCTGACATGGCAATACTCAGAAGTGTTTTGGACCACTCAAATTGCCTCTGTTACTCTAAATAAATGGAGTACCTTGAAGTAACTAGAGAAGATCATTAGTGCTGACACCTAGGGTTGTTTATTTGGCATGGATGCATTTGTTCTTGTTTGTTCCTGATGGGTTATTAGATACGTTGGAGGTAAAATATGTCAATTTTTCACTTTGTTTTACCTGATTTTCTGTTTTTTAATTATTGCATTTATTTTCCTTCGGGTATTCATAATAACACAGTTCTCAAAGCAAGACTGAGCAGCTTGACATCAAACCACTTGTAAAGATTCACTCTTCTGATCATTTAGTCGTATAGGTGTAAATAAATAGTCTTCAACATTCTACTGTGCTTAGGTCATGGGAAACTGGTTGGGTAAGTAAGCAATTGGATTTACAGGGATAGTTCCTTAGGTACCTCCTAGCTGTTTTTGCCTCTTCTATGTCACAGGAGTCAATGCAGCTAGCTTCTTCCAGCTTGGGAATATTCTATGAAGTACACCATAAATTTCTATTTTTCCTTCTGGCCAGTTGAAATAGCTATTAACTGGAACTAATAAATCTCTTTAAGATTTACAATGTATAGTTAAAAAAAAAAAAAAAAAAGAAAGAAAAAAAGCATAGGGAAATTTGTGATCTATTTTGATACTGATAAAAAGAATACAAGATGATTTTCAGAGCAATGAGGTCAAAAAGAAATATATATTTAGAAGACTAATGTGTATACACAGTGGTGCTATTTTAAACTGGTAGCAGCCAAGTGTCTCTGCAGTCTTTGACTTTCTGAATAAGATGAAGTTGGTCATCTCTGACAAGCTTTTAAAAAACAACTGCAGTTATAACAGTTTGTTTTGTAAGTTAATATTTTCTGTTATTTTGTCTGAGTGAAGTGTCTTGCAGGGTAATAGAACTGTGGGGGCATTTCTGCACTCAAAACAAAAAGCCAAGAAACCCCTGGCTTTTCACCAGATCCGAGGCATTCTAGAAAGAATTTCACCAGATATACTGCAGTGGCAACACTTACTTTTGTGAATGAGAGCTACTATTTCCACTTAGGAAGCAATTCCCATCAGCCTTGTACATTAAGGACTTTTAAAAAGGTTCCCTATCCCCTCACAAAATCCTTCCATTTCTTAATAATTAAAGTAACTCATTTCTCAATGATCTAAATAATAAAATAGAGATGAATAAATCATTTGATCATAAGGCTGCATTTGAATTTTTATTTATAGTCTCACAAGGGACAAAAATGTTTACCTTAAACAGTATCTCCTATTGTTCAGCTGTTCTTGTTATGCATCAATGAGGCTGTGACTTTAACTGTCTCTAGATCCACATTCATGTTTATTTTGAGGCTTAGATTGAATACATACCAGAATCAACCATAGTACCATGACAGTGAATGTAATTAATGTCAATCATCTGTTTCAGTTCCCTGTTTCATTTCAATAACAGCTCCTCTTCCAGAAGCAAGAAATCCTTCATAGACAATAAAAACAAACCTCAGTTAAATGCAATTCAGAACTGTGACTAACCACATAAAGCTGATGAATTTTCTCCTGCAGTGGTTGTTATAGTTTATCTCCAGCCACGTAGAGGAATTCTTTTAGCAACAGCAAAAATAATACTACAGATTTTGCTGTGTTCCCTTTATAGATCTGAGTTAAGGCCCTTTGGACTATGTTTTTTACCTGTCATCATCTCTCTATCTAGATTTATACCTAAAGCAGGAAATGAATTGTATGACAAAAAGGGTTCTCATAGGAAATAATTGTTACGTTGTAGAAAGCTGCAGCGTTTAATGGGGTACTTCTTAAATCTAAAAAGACCAAATTCAAATGATGCCTTTAGCAGTCAAGGCGTCAGGACACCATTCAGTCTCAGCTGTTAAATTAATCTCAGTTCACAACAGCCCCAGAAGGTACCCAAAACAGGAATTTACAGCTTTCTCTCTTCCTCTCCCTTTCAGGATTCTTTGTGATTAATTCCTAATAGAATAGGTCCAGATGGACTGGCTTAGGTTTGCTGATTCTGTTGTGATGGCCTTTCTTATGCCTCTGGTTTCTGTTTCAAAACTTCATTCCTGTTCTTCTTCCTCTTCTGTCTTCTTCCCATCTGTGTGAGTAGCTTTATCACAACTTTATCTTTTTTCTGGCATGTATGGATATTATTTTCAATTATTACAAGTTTCACAATTCTTTGCTGACTGTTAAGTGTCGCCTTTGAAGTTCTGCTTTAAATAGTTAAAAGGCTACAAGGGGATTTTGAAAGCTCAAGGTTCTGTTTACATATGGATGAGAGAACTGGGGCCCAGTCTTACCTGATAATTATATATGGCAATACTGAGAAGGAACATCAGTAGCCGTGTTGAGGATGTGCCTCTACTTTCATTATTTCTTATATTTGAAAGCATAATTTCTTTTTAATGGTAAAATCCCCACCCAATAATGAATTATGGTTATTTAAATAAATATACAAGATTTGATGCAGAAAATGAAACTTTTTTTTTTTTTTAATCCTGTTAATTGCTAGTATTTATCTGACTTAGTAGATTGGATATTTTAAATTGAAACTCCCCAGTCCACAAAGTCATCTTGGATGAATAAAAAAGCCAAAACAGATATTGTACCTTAAAATAGCAAATTGTCACAGCTGGAAAATGTTTGTTTCCTCTCCTCAGCAGTGTGAAAAGAGAAAGAGAGAGAAAAACATCAGTCTGTTTATTCAAGCTGCTAGTAATCTCTACCCTGCTGCTGTCAGTCTGTCCCTTCCTCCAATCAGAGTGACTGGCAGTCATAAACACATATTCTTCCCTTTCAAAAGTCAGTCTGGGCACCCTGGATAGAACTGCTTGCTGACAGCTAGAAATTATCCAAGGATGTGATGTATTTATCATGATATGCACTTTGTGCTGAGTGTGAATGCTCTCAAGACAAAAAGGAGAGGAGCTGTGTTCTGCGAGATCATTACACATGTCAGAAACTGAACCTTAATTCTGCGTCTTTGGATTCTTGCTGTTTAATTGAAAACTGTTTGCAATTATTTAATGTTTTGAAAAATCAGAGAAGTCAGTTGCAAGCACAATGCATTTGAAAATTAATATGTGATTACTGACATGGTATACAAACTTAGCTTCCATGTGCCTTAGGGATTAGAAATGAGCAAGTATGCAGTGACACGCACAAAGACTGCCAAAACAGCACCTGTAGGACCATGGTATTTTGGTAAGACAAAAACTCTCAAAAGTAGATATAATAAAATTGCACTAGTGTTACTTAGCTGGGAACTCTCACAACTTAATAGTTAATTACCACTTAATTACTCTGTCATGCCAGATAAACAACTTCGCGTTACTGGCTGAGTAGATGCAGGCAGTGGAGAACCAGGCAACAGATAAAGAGTGCATACCTTTTAGCCAATCACTTTCACTAATGCATGGTATGTTTAAGAAATCCTTTTACCATAAGCTTGCTTGACACAACCTTAAGACTTTTTACTAATCCCTCTAAAGGATTTTTTTTCTTGATTGTCCAATGAAAGAACTCAAGTGTACTGAGCAAATTAAAAAATGAGGCAGGCTGAGGGAAGCAAGACAGAAAATCACTGATGAAATGCAGGGGGTCAAGAGACTTTCAAGTGGGATGATTCACAAGGATAGGGGAAATGATTGTTTAAAGCATAAGGATAAAGATGGGTTCTTATCCATGTTATTACCCAAATGCATCTATAACACCATCTGCACATTGTACTCTTTCTGCACTTTGGGAAAGGACTACCTCTGTCTCCCAAGGAACTGGCCTGTGTCCACCAGTTCCAAATGTAATTTTCCACTTCTTTTCTCAGTTGAGCTGCATGGGTTTGGCTGTTTGAGAAGCTTCCACATCAGAGAACTGAGAACCATATTCTGTATTGAATATAAAATTTTTCCTACTGACAAATACATTCCAGCATCACTTCCAGCATCATCAATAGAAAAGATTCTTTCTTTGTACAAATTTGAAAACATTCAAATTACCATAAAGAAGTAAATTTCTGGTGGTTTCACCCTGGCTGGATGCCAGGTGTCCACTAAAACTATTCTATCATTCCCCTCTTCAGCTGGACAGGGAAAAGAAAATATAACAAAAGGCTCGTGCGTTGAGATAAGGGCAGGGAGACATCATTCACCAATTGCCATCATGGGCATAGCAGACTTAACGAAATTAACTGAATTTATTACCAACCAAAATAAGAGAGCGATTATGGGAAATAAATCCAAAAACAGCTTCTGCCCACACCTCCCTCCTTCCCAAACCTAATTCCCAATTGTCTACCTTCTCCCTGCCATTACCCCAGGGTAATGGTGGTTACAGTCAGTTCTTTGCATGTTGTTTCTGCTGCTGCTTCCTCCTAAGGAAGAGGCAAAGTGAGTGGCAAAGGAAAATAAAGTCTCCCACAGGAGACTTCTCCATCTGAGTCCTTCCCCAGCTCTTCATGAACTGCTACAGCATGGGTACATTTCCATGGGGTGCAGTCCTTCAAGAACAGACTGCTCCAGCATACCATGAAACCTCCTCCAGCACTGGCTCCTCTCCCACAAGTCCACAGTTCCTGCCAGGAGCCTTATCCAGTGTGGATGTACCATGTGGTCACAGCCTCCTTCAGGAATCCACCCTCTCTGGCATGGTGCTCCTGCAAATGGATCTCTGCTTCCTCATGAGCTCCCATGGGCTGCAGGGCACATCCTGCTTCACCAGGGTCTGCACCAAAGACTGCAGGGCAATCTCAGCTCCAGCAGCTGGACCATCTGCTCCTCCTTCTTCACTGACCTTGGTGTGTGCAGAGTTGCTTCTCTCACATATTCTCACTGCTGTCTTCTCTGGCCACAATAACTTATGCACAATAACCTTTTATCCTTCTGAAAAATGTTCTCAAAGAGGTGTTATTGCCGTTTCTGATGGACTCAGCCTATGCCATTGACAGGTCTGTCTTGGAACCTTGGGTTGGCATTGGCTCTCTCAGACATAGGGGATGCTCTTAGCAAAGCAAAGAAAAAACCCTTGTAACCTCCCCCACAACAAAAACCTGGCCACACAAACACAATACAAAATTATTGATGGTTAATTAAGAATGTGGGTTTGCCATACCACTAGCAAGGAAAAGGGGATGTCTAAATAAAGGAGGCCAAAATTTTGAGATTTGGCATGGTGTTTCAAGTGAGGAAATGGTCAAATCAGGGCAGTAGGAGTTTACATCTCCAGGCTTTGAAGTTCACATTTGCAGAAGTATGGGTTGATAAGGTTGAGCCACTACTACATGATACAGCAGTGAGAAAAATTGTCAAGATAAATTCTAAAAGGGTGGGTTTATGAAGGGTGGGTTCACGTTAATGAACAATATTCAAAGAGACATTCTAGAATGATGATTTCAATATTTGTTGTAGACTCAAGATTTCAAGGTCAAAAATTTCTTCTAGGGACTGCCAAAAAGGAAATCCTATAAAGTGTAGGTAATAATAACCAAGTTGAGTTTGCTGAAAGTAATGAAGACTGCACAAAGTGTGACACACTAAAACTATGAAAAAAAAAATTAACTCTGACAATAAGCAACACTGAAAAAAACGGCCATAATTACTCCTATTCCAAAACTTAACATTTATAGCTTCTTCTATTCTCTTAGATGCATATTGTACACCCTTAAAAAGTTCTTTTAGACTTTTCAGCCACTTCTCTTTGTGTCAGGCTTAAATGCATTTGCCATTTGTGATTGGTCTTTCTCCCCAGACTCTATCACAAGTGATGGGGAATGTAGAGGTACAAAGATTTTTGTGAGTGTTTTTTAAAGGGAGGAACATTTTTAAAAAACAACAAAAACTATTACTCCCTATCTTTGCTCCACTTCTATTGACATATCCTATAGAAACAGGAGGAGTATAGATTTTTTAGGACATGTAACTTGAGGAAAGCTGTGGTACCGTGAGTACCATGTAAATGTGGATTTTTTTTGGTAAGAAACCTTCTGGAGAGACTGTAACTGACATGCTGGTTAAATCTAAATGTAGAAAAGGGCAATAGCAGGCAATGAGGTTAAGCAGAGATCTAAAGATTAGTGGAAGCAATAAACAGAAGGCTTTTAAAAATGAAAACAATATTGAGAGTCTGGGAAGGAGAAAGATGTAGGAACTCTAAAGTACAGAAAACAAAAAAATGTATTGCAAATTGAGCTACAGATAATACTCTGGTATTATTTGTACATATTTGTAAGTGATCAAAATGGTCTTTTTAATGTAAATAACAATAAAAGGCTCAAGAACTGGTATCTGATGAAGTAGGGACAATAAATATAACTAGTTTCATAAATTAATATATTTGCTGAAGTAATTTTTGCATTTAGAAAATTAAATATGTTGAATAATAAAATATTTACATGGTTGCAATTTATTCCTTCTTTAATATCAATATGCAAATAAGTTTTGCTCACAGAAGGAAGCATAAGTAAGAATACAGAAGAAGAATAAAAGAGAAATTTTCTGTTCTGCAATTTTTAAGTGAACATTGGATGCTAAATTAATGAGCTGATTAAGTGGGTTCATTATACTCTCTTTAAGAAATTCAAAGAACCATTTTTAGTAGATACAAATTGCAAAGTTATTATTTATGTCAGCCCTCCTTCAGAAATAAATACAAGATATATTTACTACGTAGTAGAAAACATTCTTCTTACACACATTCATGCACACACGGGTGGATGATATTTTAATATTCTGTAGGAGGTATATTTAGATGACTGTAAGTGTTTTTCAAATGTATAATAGGGATTGGGGCCGCAATCTTTTTGTGGGAAAAAATAACCTCTAAAGTAAAAAGCTCTTTATTTTTTTTATATAAAAGCTAGCACCCAACTTAAATCACAGCTGATAATGTTTGTATTTATTTTAAAATACAATTTAAAATAATATTAGCGTATTAGTTTAAAATATTAGTAAATATTATTTATTTATTTGTAATATGTTCTCTAGCTTGTTATTATTTCATAATGCAAAATAGAAAAGAACTGCTAGTTCAAAAATTAACATTCAGCCTTATAATGCATAAACCCCCAAAACTTTTCCATGGAAGTACCTTCTCTGACTGAAGAGTGGCCCAGAAGTTTAGTTATTTATGCAGCTTATGAAGGGAACTCCTTTGGTTTGTTTCATGTTGAGGATCAGCTCCAAATAAAATTCCCATGCAGTTTCACATTTGCTTAGTACAGGTGCAATTACACATACTCAAATGGAATCATGCTGTCTGTATTTCTGACTGAGTAAATATAGTACAAAGGACCTTATGCTCTTTGCCATTTTACATTCTGTGGAGTTGTGCAAGGCTTTTCACAAGAACTCATGAGCTGGTGGGGTGGGGTGAGAAGCAGAAAAGGACTTCTGTCTATGCCAGCCCTGCTGAGCAATAACAAAAACACCCCTGTGTCATCAACACAGCTTCCAGCACAAACCCAAAACATAACTACTTACTACTTACTATGAATAAAATTAATTATATCCCAGCCAAATCTAGCACACCATAGGTTAGAATCCTGGTGTGACAGCTAAAGACTTCTCTCTAGTAGCCACTTGTCCTACTTATGCTTTAATATCTTTTCACACCAACTCTCAAAGGGCCATGAAAAATTTGCAAAATTGCCTAGTTTTGTGCTGGCCCTGAGAGCACAGTATCAATATTTAATTTCCCCAAATCAATTCACTTCGCTCCTTTGGACAACACATATATGTTTGATACTGGTTCATTCACATTTAAAAAACAATTCTTGTATAATTTTCTCACTTCAAGGAAGGTTACATAGGAGAGAAAAAAAATTATATAAAAGAAAATATATGGTCAGAAGTGAGAAGTTGAAAGCTGCATGTCAGGTGTAGCAGAAAGAGATATCGAAGGAGCCAAGAATGGGAATCTAAAGGAAAAGGGAGAAACAACACAGTGAAACACTGTTCCAAGGGAGCCATGAGACATAGGAAGAATCCCAGCACAGTAAGGGTGAAGACTTGAGAGGCATAAGAAGTCAGCTTGGTTCAAGCAATGACTAAACTGAGAGGTTTAGACATCTCAGTATCTATGCAGAAAACTAGTTAACAGCATTAGTGATGGCATTCTCTTTGGTGACACAGGAGACAAAGAATTTTTCTTTGGAAACTCCCTATGTGTCTCTGACATCCATTTATGTAGCATTGTTGTTACAGACATATTTTAGACAAAGAAGATACTACTTTACCTTGATAGAACAGAATACTCCAGTAAAAATATTTCAATCTGTTATAAACTATTTACTATATCAAACTGCATAATTGCCAGAAATAACTGAGTTAAAAATTATGTAAGCAAATGAACAAAATCAATTATATATTTATTGATTTCTTTTTACTCTCATTTTTCACCAATTAAAACACATTTATCCTCCTTTGAAAGGTGAAATTTAATGTGAAAGTGAATAAATTAATCTTTCTCCATATGCCTCTGTTAATGTATAGCTCCCAAACACATTAAGAAGATAAGACTGACTCAATTTTCACAGCTCACTTCTACACAAAAACTTTTGCCTGTTTAGCTTTTCAGGACAATGAGAAGAGACAAATAGTAACTAACGTTGAGCTGAAAGGAAAAAAAAACCCAAGTCTTGCCAACTGGTGGATTATTCTGACTCCTTTGGCAGAAAAAGTCAAACCTAAAATGTCCAACAGAAAAAAAGCCTAACACAGAACCACCTGGAAAAGTGAATTTTAAATAAACCCAAAGAGATCTTTCAGTACATCAGCCTCAAACACTGTTAAAGAGTTCTGTTAATGGCATGTAACTGTTAAGAGTTCTTCCATGAGCTTTATTTCATTTCAGCTTTTTGGAAAATATCTTCTGAACTGACAGGTTTCCCTAATACTTTCTGATCTCTGGAGTAGTTAGAAGTGTCACATTCTATGAAGTATCCTTGCAAAATCTTTCTCAAAAAAATTGTTTGTTACTAGTGCAGCTAGCTCAACATGGTATTTCATATAAACAAACAAACAAACAAAAAAAAAAAATCAGGCAAAAAGAAGAATAAAAATCCAAACCTGTATTTTTTCTGGTTTTGATCCTAAAAGTTTTCTGCTCACTTTTAGGTAGGGAGATCAGCTCTCACTTATTTTATTTGCTTGTAGAAAACCTGAACATTTAAATAACCATTCCAAAGCCGTGTTCATTTCTCATAGGGAACCATCTCAGGATTTCACCTTTGATAATAAAGCTATGAATTTACAAGTACTAAGAAAATACGGTTGCATCTATATATGCATGTGAAAGCTAGTTTCATAAACTATCTTCTGTCTAGTGGTTTTAGTTTTGTCCTGAAATTTTGCAAACTGCTTTTATATTCTTTTGCCAGTCCTGAAACTATAAGATACTTATACCAAAAATGGTTTGAGAAAGGGATGGGGAGAGCAATCTGAGTCTTTATGTCAGTGAAGAAAATAACACTATTGTCAGTTTTGTCAAAGTAAAAACAAAGTTAGCAATATTTGGACATTAAATGATATTTGGCATTAGATTGAGCAGCATAATTTTTATAAATTTACTGATTTTATATCCAAAACAATTAATTGCATTTAAAGCAGAACAAAATTAAAAATTGCCTCTAGAGAAGGACTTTAATCCATAATAATCCAATCCTAGGTGTACCAATGCAATATATAGCGGTGAAAAAAAATTAAAAAAAAAACCCCAAAAAACCAAAAAAAATATCAAAGTAAAACAGAGCTCCATTTTTCATTTATTTTCTTTCTTTAACATTTCCTAATGTCCCAAAATTAAACAAATGTTGATAGTACTCTCAAGGACATTGTAACGGGAAGGCTTCAGAAAGGTGACTCCAAAAAAGGAGGATTTTAATATTATTTAATCTGAAAAACTAGGATAAATTGAGCTTATCCCAATTTGTAAAATCATTTTAAATCTGATGCACTGGAAGAGGATAATTTAATTTCAAGAGGTCAGGAGTTTGCCTAGATATGCGTGTATTTAATAGGTGACAAAGTTTGCATCAAATGAAGTTTCTTCTTGTAAATTGCAGGATTTTGTCAAATACCCATGTTAAAATTCAGGGCTGACACAATTTTAGGTGTGTTTTGCACAACTCATACAGAGGACTAATTGAGGGTGTGGTTTAGATAGGTTCAAAGTATCTTCTCTTTTTCTTCAATTGCATGTAATTGATGTGCAAATCTCAGGTGGCTTCTTGTGCCAGGTACTTGAGTGAAAGGTTTGACCCGAGAAGCGAGCTGTTCTTAGGGATGACTTCTAGACCACAGTCACGGTCAAGACAAGATGTTATATAACCTCTTTCTTGGCATGTTCAAAATACATTCATCCTTTAAAGAAATATAACAGTTGGTGTTTTCAAGATGTCAGCAAAAACAAAGATTCAAAGGGTCAGCCTACAATTGAGCTCAACGTGTTTTATTTACAGCTGATGCAGCAAAATGGAGGGAAACCCAAGTGAATCGAAGAGGTTGAATACCTGACAATAAATTAATTTTTCAGTCGACACAAGACTGAGCTTGTTTCAGATTTGTTTATCATTGGTTTTGATTAATCTCTGCTAACTTTCGTGAACTTTAAGGTACAGGTGGAAAGAGGACAGGTTTTTGATATGCTGTTCCTTTCTGCTTTTAGACTGAAAAATTCATAAGTATTGTTTTTCTCCAAATATTTATCTTCCATAAAAAGGGAGAGGGAGGAAACTAGGGCATTGTTTTTAATCAAGCAGAAGCTTTATTATATTCCCTGAGGTAACAGAGGTCAGGTTTTCATCCTGTACTTTCCTATATAAGGCACTGTTTATGTTTCCAGGTTCACTTTTTTCTTCTGTTAATACTTAATCCTTTAAATTTGTGGCAGAAATTCAAGACCTGAACACTGGTCTTCAGAAATAGAAATGCCAATATGTGTTTTCCTTCAATTTGTTTTTCAGACCGACCCTATAGAAAGTTCTGTCAAAGACAATAAATTTGTCCTATTTTATCATATTTTTTTTCCTTCAAGTGCCCCTTCCTTTGCCTGCAATAAGTAGCAGATTCTTTGCTTGCAGCAGCTTCTACCACACCAAAAGTTAATCAAAAACCATATGTTACCTGTGCTGTCATAAGCAATAAAAAGACTATGAGAGCCTTTCTGCTTTCTGTGCTGTCAGGCATAGGTTTAGATGAGATAGATAAGATGTTGCTTAAACTTGCTACAGGCATTTTATTCCAACAGCTCTCATCTGTTTCCAGTGAACCATTCTATCAAGGTACTATTTCACTGGAGTGTGAAGTGCCAAAAGTTATCCTCATACAAGCTGTTCAGTTGTATATGTCATTTATGTTTCAGCTTTTATCATGGTTGCTTTATTTTATACATAATTGCAAGTTAAAATATGTAATATTTATGCGAAATATTTATAATTTGTTCCCTACAAAGTTATAAAAAAACATTGTCTTGATGAGAGAAGCTTCATGGAATGATTCAGATTTGATTATCTGAGCTATTCTCATCTAACTGCAATCTGCCTACTGAAGAAGAGACTGAATTTCCAGAAAAGTTCTGATTTATTTGCTGTTTAGTGCAGAACAGACTTTTTTTAAAAGTGTCTCTATTACTTACTAGACCAGAGGGATTTTCATCAATAAGCACTTTCTCCATTTGAAATGTTGCTTTTTGAATGTAGATAAGTGCAGATGTGAAAGGATCAGAAGCAAGACACACAAGCATGTAAATACTTTCTAGTCCATACCCAAACCCCCTGTGCTCTAGTTTACTTACATAATGCTTCCTTTTCAATTACTATGCAGTCAAGAAAAGCCAGTCATAGATATATTCACACACACAATAGTATGTGACTTTACTCATGAGCAGAAAAACTACATGCTTTTCATCTGACAAAGCTGTCTTCTGACATTTCCTATTCTGAGACTGAAAAAAATGGTGCAATCAATGGACAGAAAAATCCTCTACCATGATTTTGAAAAAAAATTTCAATTACAAGGGGAAATTCATAATTACTATTTCTCTCAGCAGGCTGGAATTCTCATGTTTAATACTGGGCTGTTATTTTGTTTTTAAACAGCAATTCTATGAGACTCAACAAAGCTTATGTCTCTTCCTGATGCATACCTGTTAAAGTGTGTACAGTGACAGTGAAGCCCAGCACACAGCTGGCATTTCAGTAAGTAGATATTCACTGCATGTGTGTAGATGGTGCAGATGGCTGAAAAGTGTGGGTCAAGTCATATTAGAGGCTGAATCTCTGGGAAGATGATGCTGCTTGTCAATGAGACGTTGTGAATACCCTGTGGAAAGAGGGGACATCTTTCTTGTCACATCTACCTAAAGTGTCATGGGAAGGAAGTCAATATCCATAAACTCTCTATATATGAAAAATCCCCTCATACATGAGACTCAAAGAGAGTGATCTGAAGAATGTTCTGAATTTACTTCATGTTGAAATATGAGTCAAAAAGCAGCTTCCTGGTCTAAACATAACTACTGATTGACTGGTTGTCAACATGAAGAGCTATAAACTTTGGTGAACTTTTTTTTTTTTTCATAGAAGTAAGAATATCTAAGTGAAAACTCTCTAATATATTTTGGAAAATCCATCTGCTTTCATGTTAGCCAGAAGTCCAGAGACCTTACCCGTCCCCCTGAAGAGATACTATTTTAAAGGAGTCTTTATTTTCCATGCTATCATATGCTTTTAAGTGGAACAGCTACTGAAACTTTGAAAGTAGAACACAGTGGTGCTGAGCTGAATAATAAACTAAAATATGCTTCTAGCCAAAAAAAGTTTAAATTCTTTTTTCTTCTTTTTTTCTGCTAAGCTTCCATGTCTTCACTTCCTTGCAGTTCCCAAAGGACAGAAGATAATAGCCTTCAACACAGACACTGCAGAACGGGTAAGATGTCTATAATGTATAATTCAGCTTGACTTCTCCAGTCTGTAGTATAAGAAATACTACTGTTACCACCTTTTACAAAGAACTAGCATTCATTTATTGGTTGCATCTCCTTTTTTTTGTATTCTGTGTGTATGTTAATCTTCATGGGAGAAAACATCGAAGGGAATGATGAATAGACTGGACTCTCCAGGGAATAAGGATTATTTATGAAGTTACTCCGGTTCAGTGAACAGTGTAATTCATGTCAAAGTGTGTGACTTAAGCCCAGTGAATTAAAAACTTCACTCCAGGAGAGGATTTGAAACCTGGAGCTCAGAGGAAAGCTGTGACAAGGCAGTACTTAAAGTACATATTCTAACAAACCTTTTCCACCACATGTCTAAAGAAGCCACAACTCCAAAACTGTGTAGTTTTTGGATCACAGATATTATTTACTCTTTGCAACTATTTCACCATGTCACACAACTAGCTTTGAAGTGACAGGCAAACTCATTTTTGCTCATTAATAAAATTAAGTTTTAAAATGTTTACAATTAAAGTGTCTGTGTGAAAAGTTACTATAGATAACATTCTGCAGAGTGTGTTAGCAGATTTTCTTGTCTATATGAAATTTTAGGATCAAAGATAGTATTTTATGGAAAAAATTCTCAATTTTGAGCATCACCCTGTTTGTTTATCACTTCCTGTTTGTTTTCAGACACTATCTGTCACAACAACACAATGCTGCTAGTGGGAAATCTTTTGGTTGTGATTCAAATAATTCCACTCTGTTTGTTTCTCATTCAACTGCTTTCCTACAACAAAACATGTTCTTCTACCCTATATTTTGTATGCTGCAAAAGCAGTAAGGTTCACACAATATCTAAGCTTGCCATCAAGTATTTGTATACTTGATGTGGATTTCATTTTGATGAGGATACCACCCTAAAAGTATTAAGGAAAAATAAATGAAACAAGCAGGTTACAGACTCACAGTAAAGACATGCCCTCTTAATAAGACGTGCTGCTATGCCTGACTGAGTTGCCTCGTGGACTTCTTTGCCTGGTTTAAAAAGGCATATGGGCAAGTTAACAGAAAAAAAATATAAGACATTGAAGACTGTGTCATTCTTCTTAATTCCTTCAGATGCTACATTAGAAAGTTGCAGTGGTGGTCTATATATAACTTTTGAGCATCTCCCAGTCATCCAACAAGCCTAGCAGGATTTTTAAAAGTAATCATCAAATATTCTACATAAAGAAGTCCAGTGCAGGTATCCTGAATGGAATTGTACCCTATTTTTCCCAGGTTTTTTACATGTAGGCCATTCAGAACTAGACTAAACCCTCTTTTTCCTTAGCAGCTTCCTCCCTTCAGGTCTTCCTTTTTCTTCTTCATTATTTTAATTCATTTTTATCACAGATTTCCTATTTGGAGGGATGACGGAAGGGCTATTTAGCTTTCCACCAGTTTCTTTGTATATTCAGTCTTCTCTCTTTCACCCTGAGCTTAGGACACATGGGTGGCCTCTGAGCACCAGTTGCTGGGGCAGAGCCTGAAGCTCTCTCCCATGCATGTGAGTTGGCTGATTGCATTAGGGTGGCTGTCAGAGCAAGGACAGAAGGTGGGTGGTTTTCAAGGATCTCTTCTCTATGGCTGCAAGAGCACAGTCACCCTGAGGATTGGAGGATCTGGGACACACAATATTTTAATTTTTTTTTAAGTATGGACTAGCAAGAAACATATAAAAAAAAGCATGCAGCTGAAAAAAACAAATAAACCTTTGACACAGCATATTTAAGACAACCCTTTAGCTGTAAAAGTCTTTCAGTAATGCACTGATTCTCTTATTCTTGATATAGAACAGCATGATGTTTTAAATCCACTCTGTAAAAGTGATTTTTTTATTCCTCTTAGTTTCTCTTCAAATTCTCTTCTGCTATGGGACATTCAGAAAGCAGAAACCTAAACAACAGAGCATACAAAGATCTGTTGTTACTGCTTTGGCTTGATCAGGAATTCATAATTCTGGTACTTCTGTTGTTAATTTATCTCTGTTCCCTTCTCTAACCTATTTCTTTGTTGCACCCATCTGCTTAGGGTTTGTAATCCAAGTGGATTAGATTTTTCCCAGTGGTCTAGATGGGTATGCTCTACAAATTCCTCAGAAATAATATAACATTATTTCTTGTTAATTAATATCTACATCTCAATGATTGTTCAGTCCAGATGACAGAGTGCTGATGTTTTGTCACATTGAATATCATTAGGAGTTTTTAAACATTTAAAACAGAAACAGAGAAAGTCTCAGATTATGGATGAAAATCCAGAATTTCTGTAAAAATAAGACCAATATAATTGTTAAGGTTGGAAAAGACTTCTAGATCATCAAATGCCCCTGCTAATCTAGCACCACTATGTTCACCACAAAACTGTGTCTCCAAGTGTTGCATCTACACGTCTTTTAAATACCTCCAGGAATTATGATTCTGCCACTTCCCTGGGAAACCCATTCCAGTGCTTGACCACCTTTTCCCTGCAGAAGTTTTTTCTCATATACAACATAAAACCCCCCTGGTACAACCTGAGGCTATTTTGTCTCATTCTGACACTTGTTACCTGGGACAAGAGACCAACCCCCACCTCCTACATCCTCTTTTCAGGTAGTTGTAGGAACAATAATGTCCCCCCCCAAGCCTTATTTTCTCTGGGCTGAACACCCCCAGCTCCCTCATATGAACTGTGCTCCAGACTCTTCCCCAGGTTTGTTGCCCTTCTCTGGTCACACTCCAGCACTTCAATGTGTTTCTTTTATTGAGGGACTCAGAGCTGGACCCAGGATTGGAGTTGTGGCCTCACCAGTGCTAAGTACAGGGGTCATTCCCCTGCCTGGTCCTGCTGCCCACACTATTTCTGGTAAAAGCCAGGATGTCACTGGCCTTCTTGGCCACCTGGGCACGTGCTAGCTCATATTCAGCTGGCTATCAACCAACAATTCCAAGTTCTTTGTCCACTGGTGTCGCTGTGGGCGATGAACAAACGACACGAGATTTCGTTATAAAAAACTGTATTTGACTCTGTTTTATTAACATAATTGCCCTCTTTATATACTTTTTGGAACAGGCCACTCTCATTGGTTAGAAGAGTGCCAGAACTCTTTTAACCATTGGCCCAAGCCAAGGGATAGAGACAAGTCCATCCCACAGAAAAGAATGCAAAACATCACTCTCGTTACGATAACACTTGGGATGTTTATGTTAAGTCTGTGGGAACAAGGTCTTCTGAAACCTAAACACCACGAAGAAACTGAGTTCAGAAACTCAGAAACCTCAGGCCTAGAAAACCAGACTACACACTGGTAAGCTTTCCTGCCCTGTACCCCAAGACAGCAGAGTTGCCTGGAGTTTTTGTGACCCAATTGCAGGACCTGGCCTTGGCCAGAGTCCTCTGCAGAGCATTCCTGCCCTCCAGCAGATCAACACTCCCACCTATCTTGGTGTAGTCATCTGCAAACTGACTGAGGGTGTGCTCAATCCCCTCATCCAGATCATTGATAAAAATATTAAACAGGACTGGCCCCAATTCTGAGCCCTCAGGAACTGCACTTGTGAGCAGTCACTCTTTGGACTTAACTTCTTTCTTTCTGTTTCTGGCCCAGCCACCCACTTTTTCAGCCAGCCAAGAGACCACCCATCCAAGCACCCACCAAGACATGAGCAGTCAGTTTCTCCAGGAGAAGGCTGTGGGAGACTTTGTAAAAGGCTTTACTAAAGCCCTGGGAAGGCAACATCCATCGTCCACTAAGCATGTCTCCTTGTCACAGATGGAGAGCATGTTGTTTGAGCAGGACCTGCCTTTCATGAAGCCATGCTGGCTGGGCCTGATTCCCCTGGTGAACTGTACGTGCAGCATGTTGGCACTCAAGATGATCTGTT
Organism: Sitta carolinensis; assembly: GCA_032173965.1. Taxonomy (NCBI): domain Eukaryota; kingdom Metazoa; phylum Chordata; class Aves; order Passeriformes; family Sittidae; genus Sitta; species Sitta carolinensis. Next base: position 15,838,379 of record JAVUNC010000006.1, on the reverse strand, counting down.
TTGTGACCCTCCCTGGCACTGAGACTGACAGGCTGCAGTTCCCTGTATCCTCCTTCCAGCCTTTTGTGTAGATACACATCACGTGTGATAACTCCAGTCACCTGTGACTCCCCCAGCTAGCCAGGGCTGCAGGAGAATGATGGAGAGTGCCTCAGGGAGCACTTCTGCCACCTCCACTGATACCTTTGGGTGGATTCCATCTGGCCCCATAGACTTGTGCGTATACGAGTAGTACAGCAGGTTCAGAGCATTTCCCTTCAAATTCTGGGGGCTTCATTCCTGTCTCTGTCTTCCAGCACAGGGATTTGGTACCTGGAGAACAGGATTTTTATCTGGCATGCATTTCTTCATTTTCATGAAACTGATATATAAGTGGCATACCAAAAATAGCAGCAACTTATATTTTTTGCAGGAAATTAAACTTTTAACAGAGATTAAGGAATTAATTCTTGAATTGAAAGCAGAGGATGATTGTTAGGAATCCCTAATAATTAAAAAACTTCAGATATTATAAGCTTTATTTAATCTTTTCTACATAATAAGATGCTGACAGAAATATTGTATTAATTGCCTAGTAAGTACTGCTCTAATTTCTTTATTTTTTTCTATAACTGCTAGGCATGCAAAAATAAATCCAAAGATTGTTCAATGCCTTTTGGGCAGACAGGCATGATAAACACTTTTTTTCAGATGTGCAGCTTACTGCAATTTGTGCTTTCAATAATGAAATAAAACCTTCAAATGTAATTATTTTTTTCAACTGCTTGTAGAGTATGTAAAAAACTGTTAAACCACAAGGTAAAATTCAGATATCCATTAAAACAAGGACTACCAAAATGCTATGACTTCTTGTTAATCTAACATTAAAACACTGTTCTCTGGTCTGAAGCCTCTACATGAATAATGCTCCAAGTCCTTCACAGGGGCATTACATGATCTGTCTTCCATCAGAGCTGAACTCAGGGATTTTTAGTGTCAACAAATTAAACCAAATGTCATGCAACTGTCTTGCCTAACAGCCTTGCTCAACAGGGAGCCCAGCAAGCTCACTTCAGCTGAAATAACCTCAAGATCAACACACAGTTTCAGATATGCAAACAGGCAGAAAAGCAAGGTCAAGCAACAAAACACTGAATGATTCACAGTCTTGAGACAAAACTTCATGCCTAATGATGCTGTTATACATGTATTTCTTCTAACAGAAGGAACAACTGCGACTCACACAATTCAGTCCCAATATGTCAGGATCTGCGTTCATCAAATGAAAAGATGATAAATCTAAGTAATAAGATGGATTGGCTTTTTTGTTTTCGTTTTTCCTTTAAAAATTGGGCTGCTGTTACATTGTGTCTGCTGTGACAATCAACCTCATTCCATCTTTGTCTCTTCATTACTATTTAGACAAACATGAAAAATTGAGGGGTTTGTAGACTTTTTTTTTTTTTTTGGGTATAGTGATTATGCTAACTATACTATTTAGTTCTTTATTATTCTAAGTATGGCTAAAGATGACTTTTAGAGGATGAGTTATTGGGATTTATTGTTTGCTGCAGTGGTTTGAGTTTATTGTGTGCAAACTGGTGGTAGAAATCTTATAACTTTTGATTCTATGAACAAGGAGAAGACAGAGTATAGCTACCCTATAAAACACTAACAGTAACCTGCATACACTGGGCACTGATGTCATATAAAGTTAGGAACACTTAACTGAGAATGAAAATACCTGATAGTTAAGTTCTATCATTATGGAACTGGGACTCCTGAAAAAATCACTTTGGGTGATATCTTCAAAAGACTGCACCTGTGGTTAAAATATCCAGAAGACTTTATGCATTTTTGAAATGTAATTTACATTTGAAAAATTACACAGAATTTTAAATTTCATTGCAATTCAATAATATTCTTCAGTTATTTATGCGTAAAAAAGAAATATGCAGTCTCGAGTTAAGTAGACAGTTTTTTGAAATTTTACTTTTAATATAAACACAAACCAAAGGAACAAATATATTTTTCTTGAGGAGAATTACTATTGAACTATACTATAGAAAAGCACAATTGACCACTTGTTTTTAAAATATTGCCTTCTGTCCCCTTGCCCTGAGTTCATCCATCTATAATTTTGAGATATACAATACATGCATAACATGCCATATATTGATATCCAGAAATCTAAGTATGAAGATGAATCTAAAATACTGTATGATTATTTCATTCACATATTATATACAGTAATTCCTTACAAAGCAAAGACTCGTCCTGTAATGTCATCTGATGTGACCATTAAATCATGAATAAAGTATTAATAATTAATTTTGTATTAAAATGCCAACACTTCAGCTCCTATTTATACTCTCTGAAATGTTTTTAAAGTATTTCTTTATCCTAATACTAAGAGACAAGTTATTAAACACTAAAAATTCCTTGTCTCTACAGCATTTTTTGTGAAAGAAAACATGTTTCTGCTGATGTGTTAAAGAACCCCAAGATGTTTTATCTACTGTTCAGATGTCTAGATACGGTATTTTGCAAGTTTCAAAATATTGTAAGTGAGAAGTGATATCTCCATTATTTTTTCCAGGTAAGCTATTTTAAAATAATCTAAATAACATTGCAACTCCTGAGACTCTTCTGCTCAAGTTAAAATAAATTCAGGAGGTGGTTTCAGTATCTTCTGCCTATGGTGGGAAACTGCTTGTCTGACAAGACTGTATTTCCTGCCCATTGCCCCAGAAGGATCAAACGTAAAATCCCACATAAGACCATCTGTTTATTCCCACAATCCCTTCCCCATTCATCCATGCAGGCTGGATGCATGTCCATTCTGAGCTTTCTTTCATCCATTGGGAAGGAATTGTGGAAAGTTGTTAATACAACCTGCAGAGCTCCATGTGTACCTGAGTGATATTCTACAGCCACTGCAAAGCACATGCCTGTTTTGAGTAGTATTTTCTTGCCCTAGTATTGCCTAGTATGAAGTAACTTTCACTATGAATAGTTACTTTTGGGAAAATACATTCTTACACAACACTGGATAGCAGCAGAATTTAAGGGGAGTATAAATGCTGACTGAATAAGACATTCTTAGCAGCTGCTGTCAGATAGTTTGATCTTTGTTCATTAGCAGCAGTATTAAATTCGTCTAAATAGAGCCTTTCCTAATTAGATTTAGTGACAAAAGGGAGTCTTCCAAACCACATCATCCAAACTGGCTGCAGGGATAGATTCCCAACGAAACTCAAGGTACCATGTAAAATGTTCTACTGTAACTCATCTTCGGCTATTGTAATTCAGGTCCCTCCTAAGCTTATTAATTCAGAAGGAGTCCTAATGATAATATAATCCTCTTACGTTTGTAGTGTTTTTCTTTCACAAGAAGTAGGGTGGAATTGCCACTATGCTATCTAATGAGTCATAAATTCATTTCTAAATAGTGAGAAAAAGAGGCCATACAGGCAAAATTTAGGATTTTGCTTCAACAGTTTAACAGGATTTCTTGCCTGCTTAGATTTGGCCAAACGGTCTTTGAGAATCTTGATTTGTGAAAGATCAAGTAATTTTGCTTCTCATTATGAAGATTTAACTGAGCTTATAATCCTAAAACAAACTGGTCTTAGAGAACACGTTACAGCAAATACAAACATTTTAGTCATGGCTGACACAGTGGGTGATGTACCAGTCAGCACTCCTGTCCTTGTAAACTGTCATTGATGAGTCCTGATCAAACACTTGTTTTGTTTTGCCAGTGAGTTATCACATTCATATTTAATAAAGGACTTGCATTTCTACTTAAATTTCACCTAAGACAACATGAGTTACTAATTTATGTTAAGACAAGGATGTATTTTAATTATTTTTTTAACACAGTCAGAAATTGGGTCAGCAAAATGGAGATGTATAGCTGTATTGACATATTTTCTTACCTTTATTTTCCTTATTTTCCTTTATCATAATATTATTTCCTCTAGAAAAACAAAGTAGTGATATCACTGTTATCATTACTTCTTAAGTTTTCTCACATATATAATAAGAATTATTAATATTATTAAGAACTAAAAATAATTTATCAGTTTTTAAGCATCCAGTATTTTATAAAAAAAATTAAATGCAAAATTTGGAAACAAATATTCTTGTATTTCCAATATTCTGAAAATCACTGGATTGCATTTGTTGCACTTTTAATAGAAAAGGAAGCAAAATAAAAATTGTCAGAGTACTGGATTGATATAATATATAAATTCTATCAAGGCATTGAAAACAGTAAAGATAGCCAAGAATGTAGAGCACCACCATGAATCTTGTCATACTGAAATTAGTGTTTCATTATTTGTTCCATTATTAATTAATTATATTTTATTATATTGACCGTGTTCCTAAGTTAATTTTTGTGTATGTTACCGTTCACTTTCAAATGTCTTTGAAACCTGCACTTCCTATATAGATTGTGTAGTGCATATAGTATCTGACACTTCATTAAACACCTAAAGGCATTTTGAATCAAAATCTGTAATCATGTAATCATTTTGAAATGAAGAAAACAACTTAGGAACATTCCCAGTTCATTAGTCACTAGACAGTTTCTGTATATATTTCACCTTTGCAGTAGGGACTGAGGTCCTTTGGGTCACGCTTCCAAATGGTAATTTCAAAAAATATATGCTCCAAGAGTTGCTAACTGTCTCAACCCTTCACTGTAAAAGTCCCACGTGAAAACTGACCCATTTGATGCATTGGCCATTTTTCACCTGTATAGCCAGGCTCCACAGTCACACTGATCTCTGATTTCTGCACCATTCCTGCTTTAACCAGAAAGACAGATTTTGGAGCAGCTGTCTTGTCAGTGTTATCAACTGTTTGCCACACAGTGCATGCTTTTGGGAAGAGGCCAATAATGGTTGAGCATCAGAGCTGGAATAATTTCTGATGGACACCTTGGGATTTCTGATGGCTAAAAAAAATAGGTGTTTCACTAGTGAGTGAAGGAAGGTAAATATCAAAAGATCAGATGTGATATAATTAACTTAAGCTTATTCAAAACAGTTAACTGAATAATAGATAACTTCTGTTGCACTCTTTGCAGCCATTTGTTAAACTCAAGGAGTTCTGCCAGTGGTCTAAAAAGGATACTAAAAATAATATCTTTTGGAGAAAAATCAGATAATCCTCCCACTTGTATCAGAGTGACCACTTCCTTGTCTTTCCTTAAAAATATGGATCTGAATATGGAAGGACACAAAATCTTACCATGCTTACATCAGTTGGTGCCTTTTGAACTGACCTGTTTAAATCCTAAGCTTCTTGAGATCTGAACTACTCATTTTTATTTTACTCAGGATCAGCATAGGTTAGTGAGATCTATCTATTGTATATCTGTTGGCAGCAGTTTATGATAACTACTCTCAGAGACTGTCAGAGTAAAATAAAAACAACTGTAAAACATTAGCAAAGTTTAGTCATAACACTGAGAAAACAAACTGTGTAACTCAAAATAATTCAACTTTTAAACTCTGGCAAGCAAACCTTACAATCTTCATAGTGTGAAATGAAACCTGAAGATCATAAATGCAACTAGAACACTCATCAGACAACATTTTGCATTTAATTGCTTGCTAGTTGAAACAAATTGCAATTCAAAACACAGAGATTTACTTAAAAGGCTAAATTGGAAAATATGTACAGATACCATGGGGACTATTCCAACACAGCATAAATCTGGAAAATTGTAACTTGTCACTAAATGGATTAGTTTGCTATGGTGGTACAGTACAAACAGAGACAAGTAGCAAAGGGAGGTCTCTCTGTTGACTTGGCAAGTATGTGTTTCAGTGGTTATAACTTTATAAGTGACTCTGAGGATGTGTACCTTTTGGATGGTAGAGACCCTCATTCCCAAAATTCAAAGAGCCTTCCTATAGAAATTTTACATATTCACACAAACACCATTCACATGTTGTGATCACTATTTATTCAATTTCTAAAGCAAAGTATAAAATTAAAGGAACAACTTGACTTACTATAGAGAACCTGCCTGGACCTCTGCACTCAAGGGCTATCAAGTCCCAGACTGGTGATCTCTAAATGTTTTCTGAATCATCAGGACACACAGCCTACAAACTGTGTTGAAATTAAGCATGCTTGTTATGTGTTTCATGTTGAGAGATGCTTAGACATGGATATTGTTCCTGAAATAATTCAAGTGTTAATTTTAAAATGCAGCTGGATTCCAAAGAGGGCATAAGGGGTATACTCCATACAGTGCAAAGATTTCCGAACCAAGAAGTAGGGCTTGTTGGTTCTGTTTAACTCAAGCATACACTTAGACTATGCCTGAGTCCAGAGCTAGGCTGAGTTTTGAATTTTAACTCAGGTTATTCCCATTCTCCACAAGAAGCTTTAACTAGCAAACTCTTCTTGGACTCAGAGCACTTGTGCGCTTTCTTTGAAACTAGGTCACTGTTCAGGATTCAGTAGAAAACCAAAAGGTGATCCACCCCCTACAAAATATACAACCAAACTCCTCATCTCATGAGGAGGGCTTCAAACCTGTTAGATATTTGTATGAATGGCATCAGCGATGGATTAACTACTTCTATAGGTAACTAGACATTGTCCCATACTGCATATCTAATATTATCAAAGGAAATAAATCAATAGTCATGACCTACTAGATTTCAAGCTATTCAGGCTTCAATTAGCATTAGTATTATTTTCTGCAGATTCCTCAGATCATTAGCAAGACTTGACAGTCCTGACAGCTGGTGCTTTGGAGCACTGCTGTGTAGTATTCTTCACTGACCTTGATGAACCTTTTAAATCACTTTAGCTCTGTTTTGGAGAACAGATTGTCCATGCTGAATTTATAACCTGCACTGCTACTGAGGCAGCTTTCTTGGCCAGCTTCTGTCTCCCAATTTCTGAACATCTGCTATTCAGAAAATCTAAGTCATCACCTGAATACTGGATGAACTACAGGTAGCCAAGTTCATAAGGACATAATTTGCTTCATTTCCCATATAACATAATGGGGTTAATATGCATTTTTAAAATTCCTATTGTAGTGTGTTTTACAAAATTAAATTACTGAAAGTGAGCTTTTCTTCATGTAAATATACCAACACAGCACAGTCAGCAAGGCCTGAAACTGCTACAGAAGCATTTACTGTCATGCCCTAGAAAAAAATGAACTTTGGTTCTTTTACAGTCTCAGTTATTTTGTTTAATTTCACTGTTGTTGTTTTCTTGCCAGATAGCAGCATCCCTCTCCATAATCCTGCATTCTCCTGTGAGTCAGAACCAATTTTGTTTGTCACTATATATTTGGGATTTTTGGACAATTGCCCAGACACTCAGCAGAGTCACTTTTCTCCTTTGTCTTTCCAGTCATTATGTACTAAGTGCTCATAAGTCACATTAACTACAACTGAGGCAAAGCAACAAATTGAACAAATAAGTATAATGACTGGCAGGGAGAGCAGAGACCTATTTATAATTGCTTAGTTTGCTGAGTACATGAATGTTAACATGACTCACTCAAGGGCAATTATTTTGTAGCTTCTGACAGGTGTGATATGGTATTGTTGATTTTGGCTGATATCTCCAGTACAAATGCTCTAGTCGACCTTGAAAAATCTGATGTCAGCAGTCACTACCATGGCCGTGATGCTGATCCTTCTCTTCTATGAGAAATGAAATTTTAATCCTTTTCATCAATTAAAAACAAACTATACCTGATTTACCTTCTTTCTTCGATTTGTTTGTTTGTTTGCTTGTTTGTTTGTTTGTTTCTATCACTCCCAAAACCATAGAATTGTTAAGGCTGGAAAGGACCTTTAATATTAATCAAGTCCAGCTGCCAAAATAGTATCACCACTATTCTCACCATTAAACCATGTCCTCAAATACCATATTCACAAGTTTTTTAAACACTCCCACGGGTGGTCACTCCATCACTTCCCTGGATAGTTGCTTTACAACTTATTCTGTGAAAAAAATTTTCTTAGCATGTAATCCATATCTCTCCTGGTGCAATATCTCACTTCTTTTCAATATTTCCTGTACATAATAGTGTGCTGCTCCACTTTTTGTCCACAAATGATAACAGACACTCAAGAATTGTCTTTATTCATAGTAACTCAGGTCTTTGGGGTGAAACTTCCATTTCTCTTGAGCTAATGTCTCAATATTTCCCCATGAAGTTCACACATTATCTGAGAGCAGTGGTTACTCATGGTTATTGCACAGGGCCATTTCCATTCTCTGACCAGGAATCAAGCTCTGGCAACTTGTAATCAACAAAGTTGTGCTGACTTCCCATGAGGATAGTGATTTGAACACCAAGAGTACTTTAAAATTACGTGGTTGGAAAAAAATAAGTATTTAGCCCACTTCAAAAATCAATCACTTTAAATGTATCTGGTTTTGACCAAAAGTGTAAACATTTTAAAATTTATAACTTGGCGTCTGTACACAACAATTTCAGGAAAATTAAATTAATTAAACATTAGTGAGAAGGCCTTTAAATGGGGACATAATTTCAGCTGAAATAAACTCATTTTTTTTTACAAATATTTAAGGAATATCCTTTTTTCTTTGCCAAACTCTGATACTTATTGACCCTCAGGTGACTGTAGACTGCAGTTATCACTGCAGTCTTGTCCTAAAGTTTAAGCTCCCAGATTTTAATGAACCCAGCTAATACGGAATGATAGTTTGTGCTCTAATTATGAACACATACTGGTTAGAACTCCTAGGCAAAATCAAAGACAGATTTCTTCCTTAGTATTTAAAGTATACTATGATTAAGAACATTCTAAAACACAGTAAAAAATAATTGTCAAAATATACATTGAAACCTTTAAAAAAGACAGTTAAACTATTCCCCACATTGCAAGAAAATGCGCATGAAACTTCTGCTGTCCAGAGAATGTTGCAAAGTGACTTAAGTGAAATTCTTGCCTTACACAGCAGTCTTTCATAGCATGCTATAACTAGTAATCTACCCAGGATCAGAGCCAAAGAGGGATTAACCCATCACAGAAAGACATTCTATTTTCGGCAGCAGGCATAAATGCCTAGTGACTGAACACACTGAGCTTTGTGCAATATGCCACTGCAGTTTGCTGCTTGGTGAAAAAGGGTACTATAATTTATCTTAAGCTCATAATTCCGTGTTGATGTATCACACCTGTTAAATTCATGTTAGCACAGTAAACCGGTAAATCAGATACATCTTCCAAAATCCTTCTTTGGTGATTCTTGCAGTTTAGAAAACACAGATACATCTAAACAGCAGAATATGATTCTTCCTACCATCTCAGGACATCGGTACATCTAGAAGAGAGTTGGCCAGCTGGCCAAATTTTTTTATTCCTTTATTAAACTTACTGTTGAACCATTTATTGCAAGTGACCTTAGTCTCCAGAGAAATATGCTTTAGTCCTTGTACTAGAATTCATGAATCTGATACAGGGATTGGAAAAATATTTCTGTGTAAGGGACATGTGTGAACTCTTCTGAGCTTATTGGTGGCTTCACAGATCACAACACGTGTCCATGTACTGTAAGACTGCGGTTATTTCCCTGGAATGTTCCACACCTGGCTGGGACAAGGTGTCTGACATAATAATGCAGTGGTTGAAAAAAGCTACTCAACAATCAAGAGAAATGCTCGTAGTTGGGAGGGAAATACTACAACTCTATCATTTTAGCTATGTTATCATAGAAGCCTTTCTGATCAGCATTTCCCACATGACAGATCAAAGAACATAACTGATAGACCCAAAAGTCATCTTGAAAATAAAGTATTTCATGTTACTTTGTATAATGCACATTAACCCCTTTTAGTTTATTCTGGTAGTTCTTTGCTATTATTGATTTAAAAGCACAATGAAAAGTGTTCTCTGTAACTGATAGGTCAGTGAAGATCTCTGTCTAATGCAGGTTTTAAGAAGGCAGCTCGCAATTTAAATAAGACAATAACTTGTCCTTTATCTAGCTTTATTAATCATTAAAATGTTCCTCAAAATCATATGCACTCATTTTCATATACTTTAAAGTAAAATTTCATAAATTAGATGTATTTTCTCATTTTGTGCTGAGGAAGGATGATTAACTACTTCCTATTCTGATTTATTTTCATAAATGGTTGTGTGATACTGTCTAATTTAAGGCACATCATTTTATTTCTTTTCTGAACACCCTGTTCTTTACCTCCATTTGTCTAATGTTCATAACTCTTCACAAATATAATCCATATTCATTTTTATTACTGTGGAGGCTGGTATTTCTCTCAGATACATAAGTATCAGAATTCTACACTAATTTGGATTCCAAATTTCAAGTCTTTCTGCAAAGAAATTGTAATTCTGTGCATCTATGTACAAAAGACAAGTTTTGCTTTTAATTACAGCTTTAAATGCCCAGCCTTTCCAATGAAGTGATCAGCAACAAAACTTCCATCTTCAGGAATTAATGACTGTGTGTTGAAAGCCAGTCTTAATTTACTCCACACAGAAACTATGTGGCAGACTCAAGGGTAGAATCCAGTTCCCTAGAGTGACTGTCCATTTTTTTTACTTTTTTAAGCTTACCCACTCCCCTATATATCTCGCAAAATCTTCTTCAAACGGAACAGTTATGCCAGAGATAGTAAACTAATTCAGCCACAGTACAGATCTACCTGGTGGACTGAAGCAGGCATGGCTGAGGGGAAAATGGTGTGTGATCATGTCATTTTAGATCAGAACTCCATAGGTTACAGAATCAGAAGGGCCCATCTTGATCATCTAGTCTGACAACCTTTATAGGAGCAGGCTATGGGAACAGCTCAGAATGAATTCTTCTTTCATAATGCATAAGTACTGAGGAACAGAATTAAATATGTGTAAGCAACTTTCATTCTGACAGACCACAATTTTGAACGTCTCTTTTATCAGTGTAGATTTTTTCAAGAGGAAAAAGGGTACAACTGTTTCATGTTTAATTCCTAGTTGCTTTTTTTTCCAAAGCAATCAGAAATTCCATCTGAATAATCTATAAATATCCTCCTGATTCAATTTCCTTCCCTCTGGGGTGCGTAAAGTACTGGCTTTGTAGTGTGCCAGTGAAGTGACCATGTTGTCTCACTGTCCTAGATGCCAAGGAAGGGAGGCTATAGAAACATTGCCACCAGAGATCAAGGTATGTCATTTGTGGGGCAGTGAAGGAGGCTGCAGGGTGGGATAGAGAGCTGTGTTTACAGCTGGGAAAGAGGGAGCTGGGGTAGAAGCAGAAAGAGAGGTTTATTATTCTTTATTCTCTCCATGTTATGGTTACCATGTTCTCACACCATAGTATATGTTCCTTGGAACAAAACCCTCTTCCGTAACTGTTTTGCTACTTTATTTACTTACAGACTAAGTGCTGTTTCTAAAGCACTTATCCATTTTAGTGACAAACACCAAGGCCACTATATTAATTACCAGTGCCAGTCTCAGCCTCACCTAAGGAGGTGTCTGATAGACAGAACTTTTCCCTGTTGATTGTAAATAAAGAGCTCTAAAACTTGGCAATCTCTCCCTATGTATTAAAAATCTGTGTTAAAAAATTAAAAAATGACTGTGTGTCAGTGTCTGGTCAGAATAGGGTGTATTGAGCAATAGGAAGAGAACAGAAGGAATCCCTACTGCTCTCTGCATCAGCTGAACGAGCAGGTCTGCTGGGGTTCCTTCAACAGAAGGCAACACTTTGGGAGCAGAGGAAGCAGCAGAGTACCTGCTTCTACTGCCTTCCCACACCATATCTGCCTGCTGTGCCCAAGGTGCCAGGCTGTGTCACACAACGTGTATACTGAGCCCCAGGCGTGCTCAGCCAGACAGCTCTCATCCTGCATGCCTAAGGGCACTAGCTTTACCTCTAGGTGCCTGATTTCCTATAAAGTCGTACATAGAAAGTATCATAACAATCATCAAAGTTTTCAATTGTGGGCCAAATCCTGCTATCAGGCATACTTGAGTAAAGCTGGAATTGAAGAGTTAGACATTTTTTAGATCTGAGAGAGCACATAATCTGTTTCTCTTATCCAGATGTCTCATCTTTTAATCCAATCAGCCAAGAAGTTCGAATCAAACTACATAGATTTGATTTGCAAAATCAAATGGAAATGGCCAACATAAAGCCCACAGTATATTTTATCCACAGTCATCATGCAGTTAATGCTGTGAAAGTAACAGTGCTGTTTTGGGGGGGATGGGCTAAAGCCCTGCCTGAATGCTTCTTATCTAAGAAAGGAAGAGATCTTTCTTATTCCTGCTATTAGTCTGACAGCAGTGCTGGAGGGACCAACTCAAATTTAAGAGCTAAATTTAATCTGAAATTATCAATACCCTGAAACTTGCCATGTCCCAAAAGATTAGGCCAAATAGCAGCATCATATATTCTGAGCTCATGTTGAAAACCACTGTGTAGTTGCTAATTCTATTAGGGAGAGCATATCTCCTCCTCGTCATCCACTTCAAGTGGATAAGCCCATGCTAATGAATTCAACATTCAGTGTTCAGAGAATCAATGGCTAGCAACATAAAAAAAAACATTTGCAGTCAAGGAAAAATATATTTTATGTATCTGACATAAAAGAAAACATTTATTTTTAAATCCAAATGGGTAATGCCTTTACCATCAGTAAGTGAAATTTTAAGCTAATATTTGTTCCTGACGTACGAATCCTTTAATGGTACACTGTGCATGAAGCTATGTACTACAAGCTCTGGGGGCCATCCCTGCACACACAGATTCTTTCAAGACCAGAGTTTGAGGTGTTTTCCAATCATCACCCCAGCACACATCTAAAAGTCACTGTGTCACTGGTGCTGGCAGCTTGTCTTAGCTCAATACACAAAACTTAGCTTTGGGACTGAGCAATGTGACAAGAAGTTTAGATGAAGCATTTTTAGGGGGTAGATTTTTTTCTGTATTATACAAGGGTTTTCTGTAACCCTTGATTCTTCCTGTATGGCATCTGGTATAGAATGACTGAATTATGCACAGAGGGGCTGATTTTTTCTAGTATTATCTGGAAGGTAAGCTATTGTGCACAGAACCACCAGACCTTGGGAGAATCACACATCATGAGTTATTACAGACTCACAGCCTAATGTTTCTTTTCTTACTCAGCAGAAATGTGGACCAGACCATTTATTTTCTTACTCAGTAGAAATGTGGACCAGAAACTGTGGAACAGACAATGACCCAGATAAAGCAACACTAACATCAGTATTATTTAAATACAGGTTTTGGTGAAAAGGGATGGTTTTAATTAAGAACTATGTACATTCTAAGTTTTTAAATCAGCCATAGGAATATACTCTTACCATGTTAAAATTGAAGGTTTGACTGAGAGTAAAAGAAGTATGCAACCTCAACTGAAATAAAGGAAAATATTCCATGGAATTCAATTGAGTTTCAGAACTTTCAGAATATTGGAAACATTTAAAGAGTTTCAGAGTTTGAGTACATATATTCACTTTTCAAAAAAATGTATAAACTACACATGCCAAGTATCTGCATATATCTCTAGCTCCCAAGTAGTCTAACTCTGCCTTGAAGGTAAAGCAGAGGAAAGTCTGGATATACTCACAGTGTAAACATCTAAAAGGCATAATTATTTTTTTTAAAAAGCTATGTCCAGATAAACACAACTTTCTAATGTCAATCTGTATTGAAAGACACGTGATAAGAAGGATGAATATATGTACAGAAAGTTGAGACCCAAACTTGCTTTTAACTTCACTCTCAGCCTCCAGTTGCTGTACCAACTGCAGTAGCAACTGCTTGGCTTGGAGCCCTCTTTTGATTGTCTTTGTTTTGATATGACTGACATGGCATTATGTTAAAATTTCTTTTTCTTTGAATAGATGGTTTGGAGACTGTGTAGAAGCTTTTAAAATTTCCCTAAATAAAAGAGTGAAGGAAAAACCTGAAGGTAAAAACCACCTGTTTTCTGCAGTACAAGTGGTATCTCCCCACAGCTCCCCAGAAAAACCCCTCACATTTTCTTTGAAACAGTTGCCTCAGTTCGTACAGGTTTCTTTACATGAAGGGTTTCCAGTCCTGAACATTGTCACCCATCAAATATGGGAACCATTTATATAGTCTACAGAGCAATAAAAACCCATTGTCTGCTCTGCTTTGTAACTGGCATTACCACCAGACTACCCAGTGAAAAATGTCTAGCAAGACCTAAGCTTTCCTTTCTGATTTAGAAACAAACAAGCCCTTCCACTCCAAGATGTTTCTTTGCTATCCCACTATCAGTCTGAGAATGCACAACAGCCATTAATCAGAGCATCTGTTTACCAGCCTCTTCTTGTTCCATTGAAAGTCAGCACCAGAACTGCCTTAGTATGCAATGTCACAGCAAAATTTTCTCTGGTTCTGGTCAGATGCTGATACCTAAAACAACCCTGGACGGCTTTTTGCTTTTGCAGGAAATATAAGAGTAAAGAAACAAGTACAACAAAAGGGCAGCAATATGACCTTCTTCTGCAACATCTCAAAAAACCTTAACAGCAGTGTAAATTCAAACTGTCTTCCTGCTGAACAGTTGTGGAGGATACTCTGCCTTTCTGATTCATGGCTGATCCCTGAGTTTGTCAGTGTACCATCCTGTCCTTGGCCTTGTGTATTGGTAATAATCACCCACTTTCCTAATCTGACCCAACACTCGTACTTCTGTAAATCTGTATTTCTACATCATGTAATGCACAACTCTTCAGAGAAACCACGGTTTATTCCCCAAAGAAGCAAAGTTCAATAGCTAACACAGAGTGTTTAGCTACTATTCAGTTGGCTGACAGAGACACAGTATGCTATATAAATAACCTGATAAAATGATCAAATATCATTCTGTTACTGACAATGGCAAAAAGCACCCTACCAAACCAAATACAGCCAGGATCTCATGGTAAATGTATCTCAGCCATTTAAGTGGGAGGCAAGCCCGTGAATCCCTTTTTTAAAGCAAAAAATCGCTATATCATAGTGATACTTAGTGATTTTTCAGAGCCAGCAAAGGAACTCTAGTTATTAGGACTCTCAGGAATACCAGAGAAACATGTAAGCATAAACATAAAGCTTTAAGGAAGCTTTATCTAGCATATGAGTCAGTATTTTGCACACAGGAGAGTTTTCCATTGAACATTTAAATACAGGGATTTAGTTCCCTAAGTATAAACAGCCACTACTGGAAAAACTGGGTTAATAACAATATGTCTGGAAAAGTATTTGAAATCCAAGTATTTTTCCTTGTAGTCTGTCATGTGCCACTCAGTACTCTTAGCCCAACACGAAACTGGAAGTTTGCTTCCCTGAAGAACACAGAGAGCCTGCTACAACTTTCATCTGTGTCTGCCAGAAAACTCTGACTGAGAGATTTAATGGCTGCCGGTTCCGCATATGTTTCTGTCAACGTGATCCTCAGCTCCAACTGTGTCTTACAGAGAAATGCTTGAACACATGAGAGCTACAGCTGAGCTGCACAAAGACAAAGGCAAAGCTGACACAGTGATCTGGTTTTAGAACAGAGATAATATCTTAATTCATTATCTAGAATATAAAATGTACTGCTTGAATAGGATGCCGGGATTCATAGCTGGATTGCCATCGTGTATGCTTTTTACATAAGGCAGCAAATAGATTTGATTAGGCTCTCTTAATTATTATCTGTTAATTTATTCTAAGGGCTATATTCCATGAAGTCACAAAGTGAAATCTGGTCCAACTTGCTTTACTCTGTTGCTGACTCACCTGCTCTACCTCTCAGCCAAAATTCCTCTATTTTTCTCTATATGGAAACTTCTCATATCATTAATAGTTAAACAAACATTAAGGATTGCCTACAATATTCTGTAGGACTTTAAGAAAGATACACATCACATTTCTTGTCTTCACTCATTCCTTTCAAAGGTGTGAGTTTACAAACACAGAGCTCAGCAGAAGAGGCTTGATAGTTTAAGAAACCATTCAAAAAAGGGCCACTAATTCTGAATCAAAATCAGACCAACTCACCAGTTTGGGCAGAGACTTTGTTTTTATTTCAAATCAAAACCTAGTTCATAAACTCCCAATAAATAAATCCAGCTGTCATGCCATTCTAATCTCACTGCCTACTGATAATGAAAAGAGAAGCATCTTCTTAGGCAGAGCAGGTGCTAGAAAAAAAAAAAAGGAGCCAGTCTAAGCCCCAGGCCCAGTACGTGGTTATGTCCCTGCTGGGTTAAGTTACGAAGAAATCTAAATCATTCAGTATGTGGGTGAAAGGAGGGAGAGGTCCATGCCTTTCTTTCTCCTTAGGCTCCTCATGAGAATAACACTGCCCCTCCTCTTTGAATATGGTTATCAACAAATCCATCTCAGAACAGCGACTATGGGATATTCATGATGACAGCAGCTGCAAAGTTGTTAAAAATATACAAAATTTCACTGTGTGGGTGGAAAGATTGCTCTTGCTGAACAGAAACAGAAACCCTAGCACCCTGATGTTTTTGGCTACAGCTTGCTATATTTTGACACATAGTCTAGAAACCCCAATACAAGTTGTGCTTGTTGTCCTAAAATCTTTTAAATACAGTGTTCAAAAATATGAGTCTTAGGCCCAATTTTTTCCCCTCTTGAACAAGGCTCTCATGTTCAGAGATGAGACAAGAGAAATGGTTTTTCCACCTGCTGTCAATACACCAGGCCAAGCTGCCTGGGGTCGCTAAAAAAACGCATTCCGCAACTCCACATGGATTTCAGTGGATTGCTTAGCAGAGCCAAGATTTGCAGCTTTCAGCTGCTCCTGTGGGTTTGTGAGGCAAAGTGCACAGAAAATGTCATGCCAACCATTCCTTCAGAGCAGATGGGGAGAGGCATATTTACTAATCATCACAAAACCTGTTATATATGTCTTTTTTATAAAAACAATTTTCTTTTCAGCCATTTATTGAACAGCTACTAAACTAAACCTCTGCTCAGCAATATGTGACTACAAAATCAGAGTTTTACTTTCTCTCCAGGGTCCAGTTGGACAAGGAATGTCAATGATCACATGCTCCCAGCTGTGAATGACTTCTAGCAGTCTTTCTGACAGCTAAAATTTTCTAATACTTTGTGGTTCTGTATTTCTGAAAGTAAAGTGAACTACAACTGATGCAGAACCTGATATCTAAAAGTAGAAATTGTTTTGTTTAGCCTAGCCTATTCTTCCATAGTAACACAAGCTACCTGTAGAAATGCATTCAAACCAAACTAAGAGATATGTCACATGTAACTATCATTACTCAAAGCTGTACTTTTCATCCTTTTCCATATATCCATTTCTGTAACCTAACTTTGAAAAATATATGAGTTCCTTGTCCTCTCCAAAAGCTTCTGAAAGCACCTAAACAAATTTTAAAATTAATATCTTAAGACTCTAATCATATTTTCTACCATTGAAGGTAAACAAAACTTGAAAATGTGTGTTCTTGACAGTCATTTTCTCTTGTTCCTATCCAAAGGTAATGACTGAGAGATTTCTTGTGCATGTAATGAAGAAACAGTAAATAAATAGCTATACATCCTCTCCAAATCACTGCTGCACTCCACAGTTTTCTCATCCATCATAAAGCGAGCACACAAATGACTTAAAACAGCAAGCACACAAAGACAGCCCAGTTCTGTGGCTTCACAGCTGTTGCCAGGGTGTTTGCTGGCTGCAGGAGGCAGTGCCACAGAATGAACGAGCACTGTGGAACCTGCCTGCATGGGCTTGCCTTGCACATTAGTCACTCAAGGCTGGGTTGGGCTGGGGTTTTGCTTAGCAAACCCCCAGTATCCCTGTTGCAGTTTCATCTTCCACTGAAATCACTGAAAGCGTTTGCGATAGCAACAGACTGTTCCCTGTGATTGAACCTGAGGTTCCACTCCTGGCAAACACTCCTTGCTGCTACATTTTTGCAATTTCTAATAATTACTAATAACAATGTTATTAGCACATTGCAGCAATTCCATTTTATATTCTGCAGTATATGCTCCTCTGATCCTTTTTGCATTTCTCAAATTCCAGTGTTTGTATCTAGTTTAAGGAAATTTTCTATTGAATGAATTTATAAACATTTTATCTTTGTCTTTCATAAGAGGCATCGTATGCCTTCTATATTTCAGTTACTTGTATTTTCACTCATTTCTTGCTTTGTCTGCAGTGTGTTCACTTTACAGCAGCAAAACCTCTTGATATTTCTGAAAGGTTCATTTTAAAGTAATAAATAAAAATAGCTTAAGACACCATCTTGTGTCCTCAAGAAACAGTATCATTTGTTTACAGTTAAGAATCATGACAGCAGCTGCTTGCAGTCTGGGATTGCACTGATTATTATGCCATGGTATCATAAGAATGTTTCCTCTACTTGTATTACAGATATTTTAGAGCTATCAGTCAGAATGAAAATGTCTGCATGAAAACTCTTGATGAATGAAAGAGGTACTGACACCTAAGCCTTGAATATAAACCTCTCTCACCTAAAATAGTGAGAGAAACTCTGATAGGAGCATTCAGAGAAATAAAATATTTCTTAAAAAAAAAAAAAAAAGACCCTGAAAAGCCAGAGGACACTTTGCCCCAGGAGCAGCAGAACTGCAAAAGCATGGCTTCCTGGAGATTTGTAACCTTTATCCCAATCTCTCTCCTGCTGCTTACCTTATTATGATGATTACAGCTCCTTCTGTCTTCCTTCAAACCTCCACTGGGGAAGAGACAGCGTGAGCTGTGGCCTTTTACCAGATGCATTTGCACTGATTTGCCATGGAGTTATTCTTAAATAGACAATAAGTCTGGTATTGGATCTCCTGTCTTTCCTCTATTAATTTTTTCAAAACTTCTAAGGTATTGATTGTCTCTGGGATTTTCGTATCCTTTTTTAAATCACTCTGTAGGCTAAAAAACTGTTAGGTGAGAAATAGGCTCAGTAGATAAATATTCTGCTTGCATAAGCCTATTGCCTTTAGGAAACCAACCTAAGAAATGTTACTTTTCTCTTGGCAAGACAGCTACAGCACTGTTAAACTGGAATGGTTCAGGAGTTAAACTTTACAAAAATCATTTCCAGTAGTCAGCTAGAATTTAGCTAGTCCATTTTAAACAGTACAGAAATAAGTACTCCTAATTTATCTTATTCATGTAAGCAGAGACAGAAAGTAACAAAACTTCAATTGGAGTCTTACAGAAATATCAATCTATTGTTTGAGCTTGATATCACAGGGTAAAATGAAGTTAAATAACATAGCCAATGTCACCAGTAGAGCTGAAGGCTTCTTACCTTACACCAAAGAAGTGAGAGTGATTCAGCTTTTTGTGATTTTCCAACAAGAACAAAGAGCATGCACAAACCAGATGGACTGGTGGTAGACCCAAGCACAATCCATAAGGATTATTTTAATGTTGTACATGTTGCTCCTCTGATACAGATTGATATTCATCCCTCCTGCAGTCAGCATGAACTTCACTACTGTTGTCAAAGCTGTGTCATGCTCTAGAGCAAGAGACATCTATTTTAAGTCAGTCATGGCCCAGAAGAAGGCAAGGTTGTGCACTGACTACTGAAAAGTATCTTACGCTGTGTAAAGTTGAGGTACTTATCTTGTATGAGCTCCATGTCACGATCTTTCTCACCTCAAAAGACAGCACAAATTTATTTCAATGCTAAAATTTGATCAAAGGTAGTGATCTGGTACATGTAAGTAACTTAACATATTCAGGCTCAAAAGTAATTCTAGGAACAGATCACCACAGAGTGGAGTGACTTATGAAAATGAGTGTTGAAAGAGATGGAATCCAAAGGGTTACAATGAAAGACAGATTAAAGTCAGGAATGCATAAGACTGTGAAGAATGAGGAGAAGACAGGAACTGGAGGAAGAAGTGGAAGTAGCAGAGAAGCATAAGGAGTAGTCTAAAATATTTCATGAAGATTACTTTAGTACCAAGGACCTGGAGACAGAAAGAAGTGCAAATCTTATCATGTATCATGTATCATGTAATTTATAGTACAGGAGACTGAGTTTGGGATAAAGGCTGTGACAGGAATAGAGAGATCATAAATTGTGTGACATTGATGTTGATATTGGTTTGCATCACAAAATATCATATTGGAACTAGGTTATACATCTGTACATATGTATATATGTAAGGATAATTCTTAAAAGAGTAAATACAGACACTGCCCCAAGTAAAACTTTGTTAACCTAAATACATGACCTTTACAAGATGTACAGGCCATGAATACAAAAACTACACTTCCCCAGTGTTCCATCTCAGCTTCCAGCAGCTTGCACATTAAAGATGTCCTGAACCAGAGGTTAGACTAAGATGATTGTATTCAAAGTCCCAAGCAACTTTGCTTTCACAAATCTGACAAATTAAGGGGTTTTTTCACTTAGGGCATAAAAATGTTTCTTAGCAAAAACAGTTCTAAAATTTCACTGAAAAATGTACAACTGCCTAATGGGATTTTTTAAAATATGTTGCTTTTGATTTGTGGTCAAAATTAATAAACAATAAACTTAAAGAAAAATACTTTTAAACAATTTTCCTCTTAATATGTTCTGTTAGCATCTCCTTTACTGTTCCACTTACTATTCTAAGGTTCTTGCTGACTTAACTGAGGGACCATTTCCATTTTCAATATCTGTCACAACCTGGGGAAACATACTTCAAGAATACTTTTTCTTTTTTTCATAGAATCACAGAATCACAAACTGGGTAAGGCTAGAAGGGTTATCTGGTCCAACTTCCCTGCCAAGCAGGGACATCCTAGAGCACATTGCACGGGATTTCTTACAGATGGTTCTTGAATATCTCCAATCAGGGGAAGCCCACAACTCCTCTGACAACTGGTTCCAGTGCTCAGTCACACACACAAAATTCTTTTCTTATTACTCATGAAAATCTTTCTGCCCATTGCCTCCTGTCCTGATGCTTGGCACCACCAAGATGAGCCTGGTACAATCCTCTTGATACCCTCCCTTCAGATACAGACATTGATGAGGTCCCTGCTGTTGTCTTTTGTTGAGGCTGAACAGGCCCAACTCCCTCAGCCTTTCCTCATGAAAGAGATGCTCCAGTCCTCTCATCATCTCCGTAGCCCTTCTCTGGACCTGCTGCAGTGTCTCCCTGTCTCTCTGTTCCTGAGGAGTCCAGAGCTGCACACAGCCCTCCAGGCCAGGCTCCCCAGGGCTGAGCAGAGGGGCAGGATCCCCTGCCTTGCCCTGCTGCCAATGCTCTTCCTAATGCAGCTCAGGATCCCACTGGCCTTCCTGCCCACAGGGACACACTGCTGGCTCATGGACACTTTGTTGTCCACCAGAACACCCAGGTCCTTCTCCACAGAGCTGCTTCCCAGCAGCTCAGCCCCCAGCCTGTGCTGGTGCAGGGGTTATTCTTCCCCAGGTGCAGGTCTCTATACCAGCCTTTGTTGAATCTCAGACAGTTCTTCTCTGCCCATCTCTCCAACTTTTGAATCCCTTCTGCAGGGCTGCACAGCCCTCTGGGGTATCAACCACTCCTCCCAGCTTGGTGCCACCAGTGAACTTGCTGAGGAGGGATCTGCACCTTCATCCAAGGCATTGATAAATAAGGTAAACAATATTGTGTCATGACAGTTGACATTTTACTGTTTAAATAAAAGGGTTTTTTTTTTCAATCTAGAGAAAACTGCAGTCAAATGTTCTAAAATGTTTTATAAATCTTCTGGAAAAATGTTTACTAAAAAAAGAAAACATTTTCACGCATTTATAATATTCCTTTTTACATCTAGAAATCAGCTGCATGAACTTAAAAATAAGAACAACACAATAAGATAGAAGGCAAATACATATTGGGAGCTTACTCTCCTGAGTGCATGGAATTCTTAGCTATAATGGAGAGAAAGAATATGGAGAAAAACAAAACGAGCAACTTCTTAAAGGATGTCCAAGAGACAGCTGCAGGTATAAAACTAGATGGAGGGCAGAATTTGAGAGTCATCTGCTCTGAAAAGGAAATTCAAGCATTGTGAATGGGGTCAATCAAGGATATGGTGACTGTAAAGCACTAAATTTAATCCAAAGATTTCACCCCAGGTACAGCAAATTCCAGAAAAATACACAGGTATGAAACAATGAATAATAAAGAGAAAGCAAAAACCAGTGGTTTATGACTGGTTTTTCATCACTGGGCTCCATAATAGAGCTTCCTTTTACTTTATATCAATGCCCTAAGCAATAAAAAGTATAAGTTGTCTCCTTTCTCAAATAAAAGCAATGGTGAGACTGGGTTGCATTAATGACTTCTTCATCTGACAACCCCAGAAGTCTACACAAGAACAAAAAAAAAAAAAAAAAAATACTGAAGGATTCTTATTTTAAGTTTTCAAAAACATAGGCTAATATGAGAACAAAAATCCAAATAATGCATTTTCTAGGTGAATTTAATTATTTATGCTTATACTGGTCATTTTTGGAACAAATAGGTGGACAGTTGGAGCCTTACAGCCTACACTACTGAGATGGTTATCTATACATTGTCATTCTGTGTCACAGAGAGCATACAAGGAATGTAATTTAGATAACATTTAGACGGCTCAGTCCCCAGCAGATTTTAGTTATGCCACTTTACATAAATGAGCATAAGCAGATATGACAGTGAAACTCCTGCTTTACCAGCTGCTAAGGAAAAATCTATTGTTAGGCAAAAGACTGTATCATAAGGCAGCATAAATCCATCTGTGTTCTATTTATGTGGTATAAATGCAAAAGGAGTATGGCGCATCATCAAGTTTCATATCATTTACTGGGAGGAGCTGCACCCATCCAAAAAAGAAAAGAAACCAGAAAGCATCACCATCAGCAAATGTAAACTACAGACCCTTAGCACAGATGTTGTATAAAAATGAAAGCAGGCTTGAAGGGTGATGAAATAGTAAGCAAATTTACTTTTTTACACCTCCTGAAATGCTATTTTCTTTTCAAGAAAGATGTTAGAAAAAAATTTAAATTTTGTCACTTCTTATTTAATCAGCATCAGCCTTACAGCTACTGAAAAAGGTCACAGTTATTCTAGGTCCAGAAATTGTTTCTTACTGACCATTCATAATAAAAAGTCACTCAAACAAACTCTATTCAACATACCTGCTAAATAACTTTCTCCTGCTTGTAAAGATCACGGAAGGTTCACATTGTTAGTACAGGTTTCTATCTTCTCTAGGAAAAGTAAATAGACTGTCAGAAGCAAAATGGAGTAAAAATAAATTACCAGAGTCCATACAGTTTACTGCAAACTGAGTTTAGAGCTCTGGGGCTTTCCCCTCTCATTGTGTGAAATACTAAGAGCAGAGAATGCTTAGCTAATCTGTTCTTCTGAACGATGTCAAAACTGTCAGAAGTGAGACAGGAGCAAGCACTTTAATCCTCCTGATTTAGGTGTTCCAAACTCTGACCTTTTTATGCCCCACTCTTAAATCACACACATACCCCTAGTTCCCTCCTCTCTCCTACATTAAACTTCTGGCCCACCTCCAGAGCAGAGACTGCCGAGTAATGAGGAATGAAAGCATCTCCTTCAAGTGAACTCCTTTATGTTGGTTGAATTTAATGCTCACAGTGGGTAGCCTCTCTAGTGCAGGATAGTTCTAGGATATGAATCAACCCTTCCCCAGGGAAGAACAAAGCATAGGAATGCAGCTGATGAGGAAACACTCTCTTTCTAACCCGCTTTTTCAATGAAGAAGTGTTGATTGTTTTTAAATTTCTTGATTCCCTGTCTGACAAACTCCAGGTTTTGCTTAAAAAAGTGAAAACCACAACTTGAAATGGATGGAAGCATTTAAAATTCTCTAAAAGTGCTAATTACTCTGAATGATGAAACAATATTAAGAGAACAAGATATAAGTAAAGTAATTGTTCTATAGTAAGCCAAAAATGAAAGTGATGCTTCTCATTCCAAAATAAAGATGAATAAAAATACTTTCTGTCTTATTTGCAAGCCTTTTCCTTCCACTTGCTGTAAATTTTCTTTTGAACACTTATACAAGAAACAAATAAATCATAGTACTTTCAAAGTGCACCAATACATTTGCATTTATATGGTAAGTCAGAGTGTAACAGAATCATTGTTTAATCAGCACAGTATATTTGAGCACTTCACATCTGGCAAACTATTTGAAAACTATGAGTTATACAGACAAGTTATTTCATTGATATCATGTAATACAGGAATTCCAGATTTTCTGTGTCTTTTAATGCAGAAAATGAAGGATTTAAACTCATCTGATTATGAATTCTAGCATATTATATCTTATGTCTTTGCAAAAGTAGGGCTTCGAGGCTGTTTATAACTGCAGATCCAGATTTCAGCTCTCTCTTATTCTTCAGTTTCATCTCATTTTGACTGCAGCCACGTATTGTTAGTGTTTACATTCACATACCAACAAGTCATACAAAACAGAATAGAAATATCTCTGCTTCTCACTTTTCAAGCTTCTCAATAATGGGCAAGAAGTTTTCTTTTCATCAGCAGCCACGTTGTTCCATGAGTGCAGCATAGTTCCATCCCATTCCACAACCTCATGAGGCTTTCTAGGTTTTACCTGAGAAACTCACAAACTGAACCCTCGATGGAGCTTTGCAAGCCAAAGGCGAGTAGCATGTCTCTTTTCCTTGATAATTCCTGATGAATCTAATGTCTGTAAGCAGTAGTGAGGCCCCTAGCCAACCTCAACATCTTTGCTTCATTTGTTAACAAGGCGTTCAAATCCTATGACACAGTTTGACGGAGTTTTGTCATTGATACCTTACTACAGATCAAGGACAATTCTCACAGCACTTAGTCAAATGTTTTTACAAGTAAAGGTTTTTACGGTTTTACCTGGTCCAGAGTGCATGTTGACAGCATAGAGGAAGATCAGTGCCTGTGTAAAACTTTTGATGAACACTCTACACACACCACTTGACAGGTCCTTAGATGATTTCCTTTTCAATGCTAGAAGCAAATTAAATCTTGTCCATGGGTTCTCACTATTAAGAGATTATGGCTTATTGTTAATGAGATGAGCAGGCATTCCCTCACTGTCATCATTTCCTCAGCACAATACAGTGCTATTAGGGGTCCCTGCATGGCAGTCAATGTTCAGACATCAGATGTCTCTGGGCAGTTTACCTAGAGAGAAAGTATCACATTAAAAGATCAGAGTGCTAAATACTGGGAACAATTTAAGTGTAACTGTCATATCTAATAGATCTTAAACAGTCAGTTTGAGCTTTTAAAAATGCAGCAAGATACATATCCTACTGTTCTGTTTTGGCTCTGACACGACAAAGCAAGGTCATTTCAGGTGATCTATATATAGAGAAAGATCTTAGTCTCTTGAATACTATACTGAAAAAACCCTGCATAATTGACTGCTACAGGGAGTGGATCCAGCTCATTATTTGAATTACACATCCATCTGTTTCAGTCAGGACGGTTTACAAAGAGCTTGCAAGAGCTAGTTGAAATTTTCAGATAGCACATAAGATAATTTTAAACTATAGAAGTTTAATGTGCACTTACTTTCATGAATCAGCAATTTTAAAAGAGGAAAAAAAATTATTCTGTAATCCAGGGATTTTAAGGAGCTTATACCATCCTCTTTTTTGTCCCTGGACTATCCATTATCCTGAGCCAGGATTTTATGTATTCCTTACCTCTTTGCTTTCTAATTAATTTACTGTATTCAGTTTAGCCTGTCATTTTTTATAATTAAATATTAAAACAGTGTTTTTAAAACCTAACTTACATAAAAAATACATTAAAAAGATACATGTTTTGCTTGTGCATTTCTCTAAAATATTATGGAAAGGAGGAATGAAAACATTTATTGCTATAGACTTGTGTTACATTTTATCAGCATTCAATTTCTTCATGTTTTGGCTACTAAGAGATTAGGCAGATTTTAACTATGCAATTTTATGCAGTCTATGTTAACATGAGTCACATATAGAAATGTCCTTTTACTGTCTTCTTTTCCTTGCTCTTTGTATTAGCAGCTCTAAACTGAGGCCCTCACTGTGCCTGATGTTGAGGTACAATCCCTTGTGTCTTGCTTCTGATGTTTTACAAAATCACAACCTGATTTTCATAATCTTGACTTTCTTATGATCTCAATGAGCATCATTAGTGCAATTTACTTTCTGCTTTATTTTGTATTGTGTACATATCATGTCTCAAACCTCTGATTCCCTTGAGCTCCAGATATATAAATAGCTTGCTTTTGTGATTTATAGTCCAGATGCTAAATGAATTCCAGAATGTTGAAAGGTGTTTGAAAACTTACATTTTCTACACGGTCTGGGAAAGTACCTCAACTTCTACACATTCGTTCTGTCATAGAAAGAATAATTGTAATTAAAAAAAAAAAAAAAATTGTTGGGTAAATATTTTCAGATAAGCTTTCCAAATTACAGGAGGAAAGCTGATAAAGCCAGAATAAATAGTCCATGTACTCTTTCTGTATCTTCAATTCAAACAGAGCTTTTCCTTAACCTTATAAGGTTGTTCTTTACATGTGAGAGTAAAAACTTCTAGGTGTTCTTCCAGTTCTGCTTCTGCTATAACCTTTTGCTTATGTTTGCTGTGGCATTTAGTTTGAGTACTATGTGATAGAAATTATCCTCCAGTCCAAGTCATTAGAAAATATGTCTTCAAACAGATAAAGAAGATGCTCTCGTTCCAAACACCACTAAACCCATACCTTTGCATGTGGCCTGGCTATTTTTATTACAACAAAGCCAAATTTCCCCAGACCTACTTCAGGCCACTCTTACTTGGGGATACTTTTGCACCTTTTATATAATAGATGAGGTGGGAATTACACAGTAAATATGCACTTGTGTCATCTATTATTAAAATTCACAGACACACCAGTTTATTTCTGTCCAGAAGAATGGATTGAGATAACATGAATTTATCTTATTTTAGCCACAGAAAATATGCCAACCCTAAGCTACCAAATGTGCCTGTCTTACCTTCATTCTTTGGCCTGCTAGGAGAATTATTTCAATAATTAACTATAGCAACCTTGTTATTCACATAGAGATAAAATGCAAGGACAGTCATTTATGATACCACCCTGCAGTATTTTTCTCCAGTTAACAATAAAACATGGATGTTATGAATTCTGGTCTACAGTTTCAAAATTGCAATGAACAAGTTACAATAGTTAATATTTTCACCCGACGGAGATATTTTCCCAATAGAAAGGTGCATATTTTTCAGATGGGGCTACCATTACCTCTTTGATTGTCCTCCTTCAATCACATGTTGTCATTAGAGCGGGTCCCTTACACACCTGCAAGGTCACAAGTCTTCTCCACAGTTCAGAGGAGACAAGACAACTTGTAATATCAGATGAGCTCATATTCTTGAAATGGGAACAGAAAGAGAAGTGCATTTGAGGGTTGCAAAGCATCATCATTCCACTCTGCCCAGGCTCAGAATATTGCTTCTTAGGGTCAAGATACAAAGATGAACCCTGAAAAGGAGTCAGACTGCCTCTCTGACTCCCACCAGATTTTTAATGACTGTCAAGAGAGCAAAATAACTCAATCTAGTGACCTGCCCGTGCCTTCATTCACCCATTCCATTTTTTTGCCAGTTTACATAACTTGCTTGAATAAGCAATGACTTAAAACAAGCCTTTGAAATGGCTCACAGAGAACCAATGCTTGTCATTCAGCTGGCCAGTGTTCTGGCCCATAAGTCCACCTGCCCCAAGAAACTGCAAGGTTAGACCCACCATAAGCCTTTTGTCAGCAGAATGGCAGCTTTCCAGATTGGCCATGGACTGCAGCTGGTAGTGCCTGCTCTTCCAGCTGTAGTGAAGGACAGAAAATGCTTATGTGAATCCCTCTTCTTTTACATTAAACTGAGACCAAAATATAAATAAATAACTGCACCCAGCAGAACCAGGCTTCAGATGGATAAGTCTTGATTTTAATCATTAAAATGTCATAACTGTTGCAGCCTATTCCACATAGGGGATTCAGAAAAATTATTAAAAGACTGGAGGTGTTCACACAGTGTATATATGACACCCATTTTTTCCTATCATTATAAAGGAAAACTGCTGTTTCACGTAGAGTCTGAATCACAACAACATTTCTGAGGGCAACATTTCTTTCTATATTGATTAGGTTCTATACAGAACTAAACTGCTCTGATTCATTTGAAAATGGCACATTATTTAGTGCGAATGTCAGATGGTCATTCTTAACAATACAGATTTTATACAATATCTGAGAGAGGTGCTGTCAACAAAATTTCTCAAGTGTCATTCTCTGAGAATACAAGGAAGAGGGAAGAACATTCCAATATATAGTTCTGTTTCTCTTCAAATATCATTTCAGACACTGGTAATAGAGAAGAAAAATCAACTATTGTGAGTAATATTTAGGATTCTGAGAAATGCATATCTAATGACAAGATGGTTTTCAAGCTTTTAGTTTTCAGATTGAACATTGGAAAAAAAGGTTTTGTGAAGAAGCAGTTCTTCTAAATATAGTATTACTGATAAAATACATTGAACAAAATTGAAAAATTACAGGCACTGTAGACTTCAGTTCCTACTAAGCTTAAGAAAACTGGACAAATAAATATCCAATGTCAGGCTGCAGCATGGGAAAGGATTTAATCATACCCTTTCAGGAAAACATTCAGATTCATGCTGTCATTTAAACATTTGATTGGTTTAAGGTGCAGCATAGTCTGATGACTTTCCTTCAGAATTTTGGCACATTATTTTCAATACCTGACATTATCTCAGTCATTTTTCATTGGAACACCTGAGACACTTTAATAGCAGAGCATGAGACATCTGAGTGGTGTTTGGAGTACGTGTCTAACACCAGTTGCATGAAAAGGTTCCACTGGCCCCTCCAGGCTGTTCAGCATGGCAGCAGAACTATTACTGCCTTTTGTCCCTGAAGCCTTGGATTCAGGTTCCTCATCTTTTCATTTGAAATGGGGAGTCAAATTCAATCCAGCATGGAAGTCAGCGTGCTCATTCCTCTCACTCTTCTGGGTACAGACTTTTTAGGCTGCCAATGCAATAAAAAAGCTGAAGTCTTCTTGCTGAAATGCAAGAAAATTTATTTTTTTTTAAATTATTTATTCAAAAGAAAATCTTTAACCCATTTAACAGGAAAAAAATAGGAACATAGATATTTCAGACCACTTTATAGGTATGAAAACTGTCATCTCATAAGATCATGCAATTGTGTATTATTTTATATGACATAGAATTTTTATATATCTGGACCTTTAAAGCAGAAACTCCATATTCCATGTAATTGACCAGTTTGGAACTAAAAGATTCATAACACTCTGAAACGCTCTGAAGAGACACTTGAAGTTCAAGGGAAGGCTATCCTTGCTAAAAGCCTTGAGTCGCTCAGAATCTAGTCTTAAAGTCACTACAGTGTTCCATACTCCTGCATTGTGCACTGTGAACACCACCTAATTCAAATGGCACTGTCTGTATCCATACAGCTCCACAAGACAACTCTATTAAGTTACTGATGCTTCTGGACTTATTCAGATCCTGCGTTTGACTGGAACAATGATGTTGTGTACATCAACCCTACTGAAAAAGAAAAGGTATCCTAGGTTGTTAGAGTTCTTCTCTGATAACACCCTTAGGAAATAATACAAAAGTATATATTATTTATATGCAAGCTAGCATGTCAACACATTTTTAGATTACTCTTGGTACATTTTCCTGTTTAGCAATGGAAACTACAGAAGAAATTATATATGACAATTGTGGCTATTCTAAGAAACTTGGTATTGCACAACTAACAGCCTACAAATTATATGTAAAATGTTGCATGGAATTGATACTTCTTGCTTTGCTGTTTATGTTCCTAAATATTTTGTGTCACTATCTGTATAAAATTAAGATTAAATCTACTCAACATAGCCTTCTGTATTCTGATAATATCTGTTTTGTACACTTTCAGATGTCCTGAGGTGATATGCCAGATGTTAGGAAGGTTGTATTTTACTTCAAAACCTGCAGGTATAGAGCAAACATATTCTGCTATGCATACCATCTGGTACCTGTTTTTTACCAAAGTATGTTTAATCATTAAATCAAATCCTGTAGTAGTTAAATCAAATTAATTTATACAGATATATTCATTTTCCCCCCTGTGGTTTTTCCTATCAAAGTAATCTGGGTACTTTATGTGACAGCAAATGAAGGCACTGGACCAAATTCTTCTCTTAGATACACACACATAACAAACAGGAAGTTGGTAGGTTTGTATAAATGTAAATGCTCACAGGATGATCAGACATAAACAATAACTATGTTTCATAGAAGTATCTTACATACACGGCAAAGCACTGCCTTCTATTTTTCTATTTTGATCCTCATTATTTAATTATAAAATCAAAATTAATATCAGTTTTAAAGATATGCATTAATGTTCTTCAACTTAATTTTTCCTGCAATATGGGTCTAATAACATTTCTTTTCTGATGCTGGTCAAAATTCAAATAACGAAACTTTTATCTAGTTCTCCAAGAGCTTCAATAAACAAAGATTATTTCAAAGAACAAATAATTTTTAGAACTGCTGCTTCATAATCTGTTTTGTCCATTCTCCACTTTACTGCTCTCTGCCCTTTTATTGCAATTAATGATAGAACAAAACAGGAAATTATATTTATAGGTTGTTTTTTGTCAAAAAACTTACAGATCACATTCACAGAATTCTTTTGGTACAGAGACTCGGTACAGAGAGATGTTTACCTCTCAGCTCAAGAAGTAATATTTCCACAGGATTCTTTTCCTCATCTGACCTAAGATGCTCGTCACAGTGGTGTTAATCACTGTGAATTAGTTTGCAGCTTTCATCACATTTTAGATTCACTGCATTCTGTAGTTATTTTATGAGCAAGCCCACCTGATTAGAAAGATCTGT
The DNA here is from genome assembly GCA_032173965.1 of Sitta carolinensis. NCBI lineage: Eukaryota > Metazoa > Chordata > Aves > Passeriformes > Sittidae > Sitta > Sitta carolinensis. The sequence goes on along the minus strand of JAVUNC010000006.1, from coordinate 15,807,394 downwards.
CCTGTTCTCATACCATCTATGTTCCTTCCCCAAGCAGAAAGTTAGTTGCTAAAAACAAAGAAATTGGACAGTTTAAAGAACCTGACTTAAAAAGCATTATTAAATGGCATATATTGGCATAAATGACATATAGTGGTTGAGCAACTACAATATATATGAGAATGAAAGTGAACAAATTGGGGTGATTACACAAACTAAATACAATCATTATGTTTAACAAATATTACTGGAAGACATTCTGTCAGGACAGCAGTCTGCTATGAATTTGCACATTTGTTTCACAAAGACACACCAGAACTATTTTCTTCATGGGTAGGGAGTGCAAATTTAGCAACACTGGTCATACACCTGTCTTTATGTGCAATAGCCACTAAATTAGTGTGGAAAGTGACAAAAGGTGGTGAGCATTTTACACTGTCTTTGCTAAGTCTCAAGCAATAATAGCAAAGCTGGTCATTGAAATTAACCTTGCATGAAGGCGCTATTCAATCATCTTAGTTAACTGGAAGAATAAATCAGAACAGATTAGGTAGAAAGTTTTCATTTTCAAAGACAAGTTTCTAAATTAAGCAAACGGGTCCAAGGAATTACTTATGTTGAAGAGGGGTTTTTTTGCCAGCAAAAAAAAGCCTGAAATTTCTTTCAAGCAAATTTGCAAAATGTACCAAGAATTTGCATGCCAAACAAATAGAAAAAACTTCAAGGAAATATTCTGTGTTCAATTGAGTGGTCACCTTGAAAAATGAAAGCTAATTTTCATATTTATTTAATAAAAGTGTTATTGTTGTTTTTTTTTCAATAAATCAGTACAAATTTATACATGTATACATTTTTTGTGAAAATAAAGATAAAAAGTTTAAAATTAAAATCTGTTCCTTGTTAAAATGAAAACATTATTTGGTGGTTAGAAAAAGCATACCTGCAAAGCTGGTAAATGGTAATCCATACAAATAATTTTGCAGAAGCCAGAAGGCTGCAATTAGATGCATGTCTCACTTTTCCCCTTGATATTCAGTTCTCATCAGGTGTCACCACACTACATATGGAGAATATTTTTGGAATTCCCAGTTCTTTCACGTTTAAGATTTTTGCTTAATGAGATTCACTCTATTCATCTGGTTTTGCTCAGAAAACCTGATGAATTACCCATTACTTTCTTATAAACATCCTTGGGTTGGATTCAAGTGAATAAAGACAATTAATGAACAGAAATTCGAAATGTTTCTTCTTGTTCAGTTTTAAATAGTGATCAGACCCTCCTGACATAAAACTGGCCTACATCTGACTGAGTTCTTGGTCCTAAATCATAATACCTTCTACAGCAACAAATGCTGGCTCCATGCACGAGTGCCATAGCAAGTATGAAAAATTTCATCATGCACGAGAATGTTGCATGATTTTCAGGGAAATTACCATTTCCTACACAATCCAAAGTTTCTGTTAGTCTTTTAGGTGCTGACAGCAGGACTTCCAGGTGCTGTCAGATTTTGAACTGTTTGATATCCCTGACCTGAGGTGAGCAGACAATCCTCCACTGTGGCTAATCCTGCACTAGAAGTGCTGCCTTGTCTCTCTGCCTTGCCCTTTCACTGATCTACAGGCTTATTTTACTCCCATATCTTACTTTATTCTCCCAGGATATTTGTAGAGTCATAAACACCTCTGTAGGCATAACAGATGAAGTTGAAAGTGGAGAGAACTGATGCTATTTTGCTTTCCATTTACTTCTTTTTGTGCAGCACTGTAAGACAGAGGGTGAAAGAAAGATGTGTGAAATCTATCTAACTACAGATTCTTACCTGGAATAAACTCGTTCAAATCAAGAATTTTTAATACAACAGTTTAACTTGTTGAAATACATTAAGAAAATTTTTGGAGCAATTAGCTGAAAATCTCTCTCAAAGAGCTTTAGCTGCCTAGAAACCCCAAGAATAGTCTTTTGGCCTTTGTGCTTTATTATAGGAATGCCAGATAGGAGAAGACTGAATTATACTGATGTGATTTAGTGATGAATGATTTAGTGATGTTGTGATTTAGTAACGTGGCTCATATATGAGCAACAAAGGTAAATGATAATGAACTTGACAAAGCTGAGTTACTCAGTGACTTAGATGTGATATGTATGACATATCACTTATGTGTGATGTATCAGTTAACAGATTCAAATAGATGCTTGAATAGCTTCCTAGTAATTAGGAACAAAGGTTCATCAACTATTAAGGACAGAGCACTTTAAACCAGTAAGATACAGATTTTTAATTATTAGGCATTTGGTTTTCCTCTAAGTTTTATTCTAGACTCTGGCAATTATTTTCCTGATATTGTGTAACTTATCTTTGCCATATCTTTTCAAACCTGGCAGACACAGACTCCTTTTTTGCACATAAGATATAAAAAGATAGTACAAGAAAGGAAACAAAATGAATAAGCCATAGATGAGCAACTAAAAGTTGCTACAATAAAACATCCCATTTAAGGTTGTTATTTTTGTGACATAACATGCAATACATTTTTCATAAAACTGCCACTGAGCCCTTTTGTTTTATCATGGCCATATAATAACAGAATAAAAACGATTTCACTTCCCAATTTTCCCTTTTATAACAGTGTAGTCCTACCAAAATCTAAAGGTTCAAGGGAGTCACAGATCACAGAAGGTAGAGTCCCTAAATTGCCCGCAGTGGAATATAACAAAACCTGTGTTTGTTAAACTGTGGCCATTGAACCTTGGTAGGACTGCACCCAGCAGACATTAAGAGGTTGGTGTGACAGGATGGCCAGGCTCATTACACCATCTGAGCATAGCTGTGCAGCTGCAGCATGGAAATACTCCCAGTGAGTGAGTGACAGCAAAGTGTAAGGGACTAGATGGCTCACAGAGATGCATAGATTTCCTCAAAGTAGTCAGCTCCACAAAGTGACTAAACAAGTATAACTGCTAAATTCAACATGTGTGGTTGCACAAAATAACCCTTAAATAAAGGTGACTGAATTTCCTCTCACTGTGATAACAAGACATTCTGCTGTGCCGTGGGGCTGAGCCGCTCACTTTTCTTAACAAGTGTTTCTGTCATTAGCTTTTAAAGTCACCTGAATGAAGTCAAAAGGAGCCTATGGCTAAGCAGCTGTCGAAGAACAGTGCACATGGAAGGCCTAGGATGTCTGTGCAATAAACAGGATCTTTTATAATGTTTCCTTTCTCAAGGATTGAAAGGACAACTTAAACACAGATGTAGTAAATACAACCTCAGGTCTCTACTATGCACACACATATATATACATGTATATAAGTATTTTTGTTACACAGGTGAGTTTAATGGGGAACTAGCAACTTGACCAAAAATGTGAACAGGATAAAAAAAAATGTAAAAGCTGTCTTATTCATTTTGAGGTGTCATGCAGTTCTACAGTTCATATTGGTCTAAAGCTGTAACAATTACAAAGCAGAATAACATGAATTATTTTTTTATGACATTACATAGTTGTAAAAATAGTGCCAGATTTGGTTCTCTGTTGACATGGTGAAAATATGATTTTTTTGCTAATCTCAGTGAAGAGATTAGTCCCCTCTGTACATGGGTGACAGGTGTCCAGACCACAATGGACAACCTATACTGCAAATATTTCTGCACATTTTTTGTCATTTAGCTGTTTATGTCCTTGTATTTTCCATGTCTGTTGCACTTTCTGCACTGCTTTTGCAAGAGGGCAGGCAGTGAGCTGCTGTTTCCCAGTGATCCCAAACCTGCCATCTGAAACACAACATTGCAAAATTGTTCAAGTAGGCGATTGCTGGGACTCTAGCAGGACATTTACGAGACATTTTATATGCTTTGAAATACTTTCTCCTGTGCCTGTCAACACCCATCAAGCTGAAAAATAGGGACAGAGTTACAAGAGCAAGGGCTGAGATACACTCTGTCATTTGAACTAGCCAGATTAAAAAAATGAATTAGACCAGAAAAAAAAGTAACAAAATACGTCTACCTGTTCCTTCATGTTTTTAGGAAAAATGCTCAAAACATGGTCAGATTTTTCCAGATTTTAAGTTTTTGCTATGTACTTTAAATAATATGCTTGTCAATATGAATAGAATCATGGAAAGTACGCTATAGATAAAAGGGTAATTTTTTGCCTTTTAAATGAAAACTTTAGATGCAAATTACCCTAAATGTTCAGAAATCCTGCTGCCTTTACAGAAATCATTGCATTTTTCCTGTTGATTTGGCTATAGAGCTTAGTATCTTGATCCGAGAAAAAAACTTAGTGCATGCCTTTGAAGGACAGAAGCTGTTTTGTTAGGTGAGAATGGGATCTAAAGGTGTTGACAAGTATGGGATCTAAGAGTGCAGCAGAACCAGCCAAAATATTTTAAGTCACTGGTGCCAGGTCTCAGATCCTCTTCACTGCAAGAGACTCCTCAGGACTGAATTCTTTAACAAGTGTGAAGCCAACTCTCATAAATGTGATCATTAAATTCTTCCACTTAGTTGAGGAAACTTGACAAAATTAACTGACTACACTTACAGAATAAGCAGAATAAACCTTCCCTATTTGCACAGCTCAACTTCCTCTTTGAAAATCTCACCATTTTAGTTAAATGCCTCCTTCAGCACTTTGAAAGCTGTTAGAGGATGTTGCACAGATACAGCTGCAACAAATTCAGGTTTTTTATCATGCATTTCTGCTATAAGTTCTCAGAGAATCCTAGGAAAGATTCTAAAACCTGCATTTGTACCTGACAAAAGATTTTTGTGTGATCAAAGCTCATCTGCACACCCACAAAAGAAGACAGAGAGATAACAGCGGGTGGGGAAAACCTAAAATACACCCTTCCCAATTATTGCTACATCCAACACAGGAGCTGTCAGCCCATAAAATACTCCTCTCTACAAGACCAGAGAAGAGCAGGAGTACAAAAGCAAGGAGAGTACCCAAATTAAAGATTCAAAGAAAGGATTGCTCTGTTTAGGCTTCCCTCAGAGCTGGCCTAGTAAAACCTCAGCACAAAAGTGTGGCTATTAAGCCCACCAACATGAGTTATGACTGCAACCTCATTTGATGATTTTACCCTAGATGAGGCAAGGGAATGTACCTAAGGACATGGGACATATCATGGGACACAAGAGATATTAATTTCAAGGTTTATTCTGGGATGTTTAGGGGACAAGAAATGGTGGGGAAAGGAAGTAATTTAGACCATTTTGGGAGGAACAAGTGTCTGTGTGTCTGTGTCTCTGTATGTGTCTGTGTGTCTGTGTGTGTCTGTGTGAGTGCAGGGTCTGCACCAGCAGCTGCCGTGGGGCTGCAGCCTCAGGGGCTCCCATGTCCAGGTGACAGCAATTGAGGAGACTGTGGTCTAGTGGCAAGTTGTACATGGGTATTTGTACACATAGCTATATAAATACATATATATCTACACATAATATATTTTTGCTGGGGTATGTCCATCCCACACAACAGACAGGGGTGGGATGAGCTCCATGTGAATGTTCTATGTCTGATCCATGTAGCCAGCTACCTTTATGTGTGATCTCCATGAGCGTGCACTCTGTGTGTGCGTGTTGAGAATATCTGTTCAGTCTTGCTACTAGTTGGACCTGGGGCATGAAGCTTACCCATTTCAGACCCATCAGATCCAGCAAAGTGTAAATTCACCACACAATATGTTAAATTTTTTTCAGTGACTATCTTAATTAATTGTCCCAGTTCTTTAAACACTTTAAGCTAGTCTCTTTTGGCACTTGTTTAATTATTGTCTTGATAAATTCTGTTTTAAAAAAAAGTCCAAAGTATTTCTAGAGTGTACAGCCAACTATATTTTTCTCCTTTGAAAGACTTTTAAATTTGAGAATATTTATCTATCTAAGTATTTTCATCTTCAGTGTCGAACTATCCTGGAGCTCTGAGTATGATGAGTATCAGAAGAAGGTTTTATAAAAAGTTTCTTTTTAAAAATACACAGGGACAATTACATATTATGCTTATCAGAAGTAAAAAAGGAAGTTCGGGGATTTTACCTGTAATGAGAATTTTTAAAATATAGGGGAGCTTTTTATAAAATGTAAACCTTATTACTTTACAGTCTTCTCTCTAATTTGCATGTGACATTATGTTCTTTTCCAGACAAGTCTAAGGATTTCTAATTGACATTGACAGAAGTATCCTTACATTTCCTTAGAATTTAATTTGAAATATGCATTCATTCTGTAATGAGTCAGCATTTCTGGATTAATATTCCAACATAAAGAATTGTGCTGTGTATATCTCTTAGCAACTGAGAAATTACAGCCTCAATTTCATTTTAAAAATCCAGTGTTTAACAAACCTTTTTTTTTTTTTTTTTTTTTTTTTTTTTTTTTTTTTTTTTCTTTCCTTCTTTTTGCACTATGGAGCAAACATAAATTATCAAGACTTGCCTTGGACTCTCGATAATTCAGCTGTCTGGCACAAGAAAAATGCGAGATATTGTTCTGAAGGATGGTGAAAGGATCCCCGGACAAGCGGGAATTAGCAACTGCCAGGGTCTTTCAGTTGGTGAGCCCGTTACAGCCCCTGCACAGGCACCGGCAGGCAGGTGGGACCAGCCAGCAAGCCCCGAGCTCACCACAGCTGCTGGCTCCGGAACGGTCACATATGCGAGGTGACAGCCGCCCCTGAGAAGTGAGGACAGGGTGAAGGCAAGGACAGCACAGCTTTCCTTCCCACTCCTCCTTAGCAGCAGCAAACTGGCAAAGCCAGCTCTCCCTGTTCTCTCTCCCCGCCTCCCCCGTGGTTTCGCTTATGCTGCTGAACAGGCTGGAGCCAGTTTGGTGTTCTTTAGTTCCTGTGAGGATATGAGCTGCTGTCCTAGGATAAAATTTGAGAAAGAATGGTTGATTGAATGAGAGTTTTGCCTCTTGGTAGATATTGCATGAAGCAATGCTGGCCAAAACGAATTACAGAGATTAGCTGTTTTAATAGTTAAGCAAGTCATGCAATACCTTCAAGATAGACAGACAACCAGTGGCAACTCAGGTGTTAATTGCAATTAAATATTTTCATACAGGATTGCAGCAGCTTTGAAGTAGCTCTCACAGCCCCATAGTATCATTTATAGTCTAGCAGGGAACACTTTTAAGCAAAAACTCCTGTTTGAATAGGACTGGTAATCTAATCACAGTTCCATTTTTATATTTTTGTTTCAGAAGCTCTCACATTGCTAAGGAGACAGCATGGTCAAGGACCTCCTGACCATAATATTGGCAGGATTCCTTTCTTTCTCCTTTATTCGAAGCAGAAGGTCATTGTAACAAATATTCATAGGCTTTTCAGTACTGAAAGGAATCAAATATCCAATGCTGCAGGGTTCTTTGGCACACTGTATCACAATAAACACTAATACTGCAAAGTGTAAGGTGCTATTCCAATGATGCCACAGTTTCAGTGTATCAAATTTGACACCTTTTCAATAAAATAGGCTAAATTTAGATAACCATATGCTCACGCTGAGAAGCTAGCTTCTCCCTGATATGTGTTTTCATGAAAGAGTACAAGAGGGCCTCAAAGTTTAATTAGTCTGAAATTAATTAAAAATATTTTATTAATTTACAGTAGAAGGGTCAAGTTGTTGAGCAAACAGCAAGAATGAATATTTTTTTACTTAATGCACTAAGATTCAGCTGTAAAAATTACATTAATGTTAATAGGAGTCATGCTGCCAAATTCAAAAATCATGCTATAAATATTTTATCTGTCTATGCTCTTACTGCAGTCTAATAAAACTTGCACAATTAAAGCCCCTTCTCTCTTGACTGCCTCCTGAGCAAAGCTGAAGAGTACACACATATTAAAAAGTACTGCCCTGCACTGGGGCAGCCTCACGTTGAGTCCTGTGTGCAGTTTTGGGCACCACAATGTACAAGAGACATGAAGTTGTCAGAGAATGCACAGAAAAAAGGCCATGAGGATGGGGAAGGCTCTGGAGGGGAATCCATGTGAGGAGCAGCTGAGGGCACTTGGTCTGTTCAGCTGGAGAAGAGGAGACTGAGGGGAGAGCTCACTGCAGCTACAGCTCCCTGTGAGGGGAAGAGCAGGGGCAGCACTGATCTCTGCTCTGTGCTGACCAGGAATAGGATCCAAGGGAATGTCATGAAACAGAGGGGAGGTTTAGGTTGGATATTAGGAAAAGGTTCTTCACCCAGAGGGTGTTTGGGTACTGGAACAGGCTCTCAGTGTCATAGCACCACCCTGACAGAGGTCAAGCAGCATTTGGACAATGCTCAGGCACAGGGTGTGACTCTTGGGGTGTCCTTGCAGGGCCAGCATGTCCTGCATGATCCTTATGGGTCCCTTCCAGCTCAGCGTATTCTGTGATTCTATGAAGTATTTTATCTATAGAGATGTATTCATAATTTTTGCTTCAGCAGCTTAAGAAGATGGGCAAGTGACACAGTTAAATTTCAATCTTTGCATCATTTAAAGGCATTCGTAAAACAGCTATTTGAAACAAAAAATGCAACGATTTTTAAGAAATACTTTTTAGTAACTGACGCTGGCTTTTTCTTAGTATGACTCCCAATAATATACTATTATAATTAATGTATTATAAATAATGTATTCACTTATGTGTGATTAGGCCATTAAGCCTGATTTAATTCAGTATATGTTATTTATAAGATCAATGTCACTCTAAAAGTCACTTCTTTTTGATGTGTCTCATTTAACGTTGTGATTCTCTTGCTTGTTCATGCTCTGTGGTCCTATTGGTTTAAAGTAAGCTGAAACCTGAGCTATAGATCACATAGTTGAAGGCAGATAAGATTTTCAGCTTCCACTAACGTAAAAATTATGTGAATAAATGCAGGAGATATAATTTCTGAAAACGGAACAATAATTAAAGTGATCAATGAAAACCTTATATTTTACCAGGTTTTTGTACAAAACCCCCACAAACTAAATTAAACATAATTGGATGCCTTGTACATTTTTTTTTTAAATCTATATTTGCTGACATTTTAAGAATTACAATATCTTAACATATCTGCAGAATCTGAGTTAATAATAAAAATAATTAAAAAAGAAAACCAGAAAAACTACAGTTCCCTGTAGTTGTACAAGACAGAATCCAAACAATAGCCAGAATGTTAAATTGAAAAATACATTAAGAAAATTTGTGCCATACAGGATTATTAAAAAAATAAATTAAAAACCAAACCTCAAGTTGTGACATTAATGTAACCAAGTTAATTCCTTTTTTTTTAAGTGTGCTTCCCCCTTTTTTTATAAACTGAGGAACTTCAATAGTTTCATGAGAGAGTAATATGTAAAATTTCACTTTGTGGAAATTAGTACAAATATATACCAGATGCAACAAATTATTTCCTTGGTCCTACAAACTATGCTTCCATTTGCATGTAAGAAAATGATGGTAAAGTCTTGAATATGTTCTCTCTATATATATGTAAACTAAATGTTGCTCAATTACACTTGCTGGTGGGCATTTAACAATGTCAGATGTGGACTCTTCTCAAAGTTGAGCGTATGTACATAGGTAGAATTACACATGTTCTCGCACAAAGAACATTGCTAGAACAGGGTTTGCCTTCTTTTTTCAAAGGGGAAAGTAAAGAAATCCCTGTGGCCTTTATCTCTCTCCAGAAGCCCTGAATCCCTTACACCTGCAGTGCAAACGTGGAAGCCCCTTTATTTAAGTTGGTTTGGCCTTGCAGGAGCTCCACTCACAAAATGCTCATCACAAGTTACCCTTCAATGTGCAGCTTTAAGTCTGGTTGCTCCATTAAAGTTTGGTTGATATCAATGTCAAGTACCGCCTGTTTTCTGATGGGCAGGTTTTCTGAGGGCAAAATGGTTTTCCTTACAGAGCAGTGGTGTGTTTTCAAAAAAAAAAAAAAATCCAAATTTAGGGGTGAAACTAGGGACGTCAGTATTCATGATGACTTTGGACATTGTAAAGCACTATTTAGATTAAATAAAAGTAAAACTGGAAAATCATTGGAAATAATTTCTAGAAACATTTTGCTTACATAAGAGATAATACAAGGAATCTTGTATATTTGCTCATGAATATGTTCTGAATATGCTTTAATCCCTAAACTATTAATAAGTAGGGAAAAGTAAGTCCATAGCACACCTACTTTTCTCTAATGCCCACAAATCCTTACATTTTTCCCCCCAATCTTGCTGTTATGCATTTCCTTAAAGTTATCTCTTCACAATATGTACTTCTAATATGTTAAAAAATCTCTGCTCAGTGTAATTTAAAAAAAAAAAAAAAAAAAAAAAAGATTTGGCAACTAAAGCTTGTCTCTGAAAAGGAAACCATCTCTTCCAAATGTAATGTTGTGTTACTGGTACAAATAATTTTCAATTTTAGCATTCTTCAAAAAAAACCCCTAATTGTTAGCAGATTTAAATATAGGATTAATTATTATAACATCTGTCAAAAAAACAGAGAGCCAATTTCAAACAGCAATCTTTCAACCTTTCTCTGAAAAAAATAGGAAAATATGAAAAACATCAATCATGATTTCATTGGAAACTTCACAAAATATTTCAGCAATGAAAGTTACACTTAATTATGTGCCATGAAATATATTTATAGATAAATCATATGCAGCAAATGCTGTTTCCAGTGGAAGAAACAAAAGTCAAGATTTGCTTAAACACTTTAGGGTGCATTAATTATTATCCAGATACTGGTAACCCTTCTGCGTCCCTTTTTGCCACACTACATATGCAAAAAATAGGTGGATTAGTAGCAAATTACCTTACTTTCCCATCCTGTTGAATACATAATTCTCACTTTGAGAGAATATCAGAAAGTCATTTTATATATGGGTCTCCATAACCTAGAGATCAAATTCATCCTGTGTTTCAGGCACCACCAAGAAAAATCTGATAGATTTTAATGCTGTGAAGACAAGCCTCTTAAAAGCTATCACTTGGAGAGACACCTGCTCAGCTAAGCACTCCAAAGGAACTGGTATAGCCCCAGAAGTCACAGGAAAAGGGTGATTGCTGGGGATTTTTGCATGTTAAATATCCAGTCAGGTCATTGCATCTAGTTGAGTTTCAAACTGTCTCTGGATATGTGACTTCTGTATCCATCTCTGAAATGCAATCTGTAACACACTAATTCAATTTAGGTAAAACCTTTGAACAATCTTGCAAATATTTAACTACACATATACATCTACATGCATGGTTTATTTTTAATGAAGTGCTGGCGAGTACTCCATATCTGCACTTATCTAATGGGCTGCTGACTCTTGATTGGTTTCTTTAGTACATTTTAATAGGCATAATATAAATCACTTCCTAGCACAATCTTTCTTCATAGTGATACTATTACAATTTCATTGAGAGGATGGTGATGTTTAGGATCTGGTATTAGTAGCTGATACTAACTTAGTGTATTTTCTGAAAGCTTACAATAAAATAGAATTTCTGGGAAGAATATTCCAAAATATCCAGGGATGGGAGTGCAATACAGAAATGCTGTAATCTCTCCTGTTAATCTCATGAAATAAAAATGTTTCATCCAGCTGGGAATTGACTTGGTCCCACAGAAAAAGAAGTCTTGTCATTATATTCATGAAGAACCAGACCAGACTAAGTACTGAAAACATATGCCTGTGTTCTCCTCATATGACCCAAATTTTTAATTCCCATTTCTGTCCACACCAAACAAAATCTTCTAACCTGTTTTGCTGAAGGAGCAAGTTATACTCAAGCAAAATAAAGCCAAAAGGATGCAGACACAATGTCCACTTGATCCAACCTCTTGCCCTGAAAAAAATGTAATCTTTTACCAATGCAGGAAAAGAATTCTTCCTTACATTTAACATTTCATGTACATCCTTTCCTATGGTTCTCTACCAGCTTTGTCCTGCACTATAAGGTATAATGCAAGAAAAGCATTGCACTGCTCTAAAGATTCTGAGTGTTTCTGACCTCTTTAGTGTAAAACAAAGTAAAACCCATCTGACCACTTCGGCGATTCATTAATCTCAGTTGATCTTTTTGTTATTCAGTTCTCCCTTGAAATTGCTGAAAACCCTTACATTTCTTCAAAGTCAGAGGTCTCTAAAACTAGACTTTTATGAGACCAGTGAATTGAACTTCCCCATGTAAAAATGCTACATGTGAAAATGCAGCTAGTTTTCATCATGAAAAAAGAATTCCTCTTTTCAAAAATATTTTAATAGACACTCATTGTATCTTATACATATCTGGTGAAATGGTTCATAACCCCTATGTAAATAGTTTTTGAAGTTCACACAGATGTGAAAAGCACAAGATCAAGCCTATATAAAAATGAAATAATGCCATTATTTTATGTAAATTTAAAAATTCCGTGAAACTAATAGTTTATTAGATTCTATTTCAATTTTCCATAGGATCTTAGTGAACATAGCATTTATATTTGCACATATCATGACACATAATGTTGTCCACCAGTGCAAAACAATTTAAACAATGAACAAAACAAGCATTAACTCAATTTTCATTTTTAATGTCTGATCCTTACAGAGATGTCAATGGTGAGACTAATTTATTTCACTGAGGCAGGAGCAAGATCTAAGTAGCCAGTAATGTGCCCTTCAGCTTCATGTTCACTCAGTTCCGTTCAGTTAACACACTTTTCTGTTTCTGTGACAATATTAAAGCATTTATTCTGAAAAGGAATAGTCAGCTTTCATGCAAACAGTCCATTAGCATTAATCATATGATTCTCACATACATTGACAAAAAAAGTGTTTGCTGTATTTCTCTTGTTCATGACAAATGAGTAGTTGGTACGAAATGAAAAATAACAATTTAAAAGGAAGATTAGAATAACTGATCTCTCAACACATTTCATGTCTCCTCTGAAATATGAAAAGCCATATTCCAAGTATGGTGGATGATGTTCCTGTTGATGAAAATAAAAGTCTTTGTCTTCTTTATCACTGATCCTGTTACATAAATCAGCATTTACATTTCCTGATATTCTTCTCTTTGGACAAATCTGAAGAATCTCAACTTACTGGAGTACAAATGTGCAACTACATAAAAAAATAAATTAACTGAGCAATTTGCATTGACTAATATAAACAGATACTTTCTAAATATTATCTTTGAATTTTAAGGTATTGAAATCTTATCGTTTTTAAGATGTGCACCTTCACTAGAGTTTGACTGAAAACTGCTATGCAGCCACTGGAAAAAACTTGCATTAGGGCTTCTGCCTAATAGGAAATTATGCTGAACCTGAACCAAAGCCCAGTGAAGTACTTGTTCTGTTTTTTTCATTTTTAGTTTGCACTGGATTGAGCACTTTGCACACAATCTCTCATTTCTTCAACATTAAAAGAGTGCTTATGACTGTCAAAGAATATTTTTCCTTCCAATATCTGTTCAAAATGAGGTTTTGAAAACCATCCCAGGACTCTGGGAAATGAAAATCAGACTTGGATTTGTGTGTCAAATAATAATCTTCAGAAGCTTGTTATTTTGCAGATGGAGATTTTAGCTGCCATGTTGTCCTTCTAAAAATAACATGCAGTTTTCCAGTGAGCATGCAGTCAACTAGCAATATGAGTGTGCGTTTTTATCACAAAGAATTTGAGAAATCCATCTTTAGAGGTTTCTATAATCAAATCAGGAAAACTCTCAAATTTATACATAAGGAAAAATATTTTTTTAAATCTTTAAAAACATGAAACACCTCAAAGTCTTTTAATGCTTCCCAGTGGAAGAAAAAAGACAACAGACGAATGTGAAAATGGATAGACTATCTAAGAATTAATCGACATTTTTTAAAGTGACAATGCTGGCAAACGACAAGAATGGAATGTTAAGGTATTTGTTGTAAGCCAAGAGGAAAAGATTTATATGCATCATTTCCAAGCCAATATATAATAAAATCTATTTTCAGGCTTGACATAAAATACAATCAAAAGGCCATTTGTGACTCTGAGCCCATGTCTCCTTCTTATGTTATAAAGTACCCCCAAATTTTCAAGCACCATTTTGGCCCTTTTATTTAAAGGGCAGATACTATTTAGTTAGAAATGCACTTATATGTTTTTTAGTCCTGATCCAACTCCTACTGTTGCCAGAGAAATATTTTCTGTTGAATTCAGAAGGAATTTTTTTAAATGTTAAAAAAAATCATTGAGTAAACTTAGTATTCTATTCTGTATTAGGATAATTGCTGTTAACAGAGATTCATTTGAGACTGCCCCAGTGGCTTACCAGTAAGTTGATGGGATATGAACAACATATTTCTTAAACCAACTGTAAGGCAGAAAAGCTGAGGTTACTATTTGGATTCCCTGATGAAAAGCTGCAATTGTTTCATTTATGGGTAAATGTATTCTGGCTATTCCTAGAGTGACCTTGGCAGCCAACTGTGTTGCCCTTAGTGTCAGCAAAAAGAAGGCTGTTGGTGTCAGTGGGCTTTGGATCAGGCTTCAAAGACAGAGGAAGCTTGCTTAAGGAGGAAAATAGACGTAAAAAACAGTCCTGATTTCCCAGGATTTGTTGCTTAGAGTTTAGAATACCAACAAGACATTTTAAACCCTGAAGAATAATTATTGTAAGTCAATTATTTTAACCCTGTAAGTTTTTTTACAATTGTATACAAGAATAAAGAAGAACAAATCTCTCTGGCTTACAAAAAAAAAAAAAAAAAAAAAAAAAAAAAGGCAAGTACTTTATTTATCAATAGATACTTAATAGATACTTTAGTTGCTTTTTACACCGTTGCAATGACTAAACAAGTAGCATAAAATAAACAAAAGAGAGTATAAAATCATTTCACTCCAGCTGGTATCCCAAGACAACCTTTGACTAGGTACAGAGTTAGATGTTTCAAGTATGGCACTTATATAAATAAGAGCAGAGAAAAGATGATATATTCACAGTTAAATGCAATGAACTTCCTTCCTTTGGTATGTGTGTCATAATAGGTGTTCGTAGGTAAATGCATAACTTGGCTGGCATGAACCAACTCCATCTTATTCATGCACATATTAGGGAATCAATCAAAATGTACTGATATATTCTGCAGATCAAAACTAATGCAAGATGATTAAGGTCTCTGGTGTGTGTGTGTGTGTTTGTGTGTGTGTGTGTGTGTGTGTGTGTGTGTGTACAGGCAAAGAAAAAAATGGCAAAATTATATTCAGCATTTATTTTTAGCATAACTAATTGATGCACAAACCATGATAGAAAATAGCTAGTAATACACACCAGGAATAAAGTCTGTGATTTAGACAAACAAAATAAGACATCTGTGAGATATATGAACGCAGATATCCTGACTGAGCAGTGTTTAGGTTCCTTACAGTGTGCTTACCCTCATTTTAAAACATGCTTATGCCTGAACATTGCAACAGTGTCCCCCACCCCACCCCATATAGTGTATCCTTGCAGAGTTTTTGATATGAACATTCTACGCATTTACAACAATTAGTCAGACAGTTCAAACTGTAAACATCCTAATGAGGACCAAAAAGCTGCTTCACTGACAGATAAAACCCAATCATTAGAAAGAAAAATAGGAATAATAGTATCTGTGCTGTAAGGCTAGGTCAAGCATGGTTTTATAGCTGTTTTTTCAGTCTTTTATATAGGGCTGCATTTTGCAGCTAGTTCTGTAAGTGCAGATCCAATACCTTAATGGCTTTCTTGGTGTTTTGATAAAATGCTTGCCTAAGCAATGTACCTTTCTCTAATGGTATATGGGTCTGTTCCACCTGGCACAGTGTTTCAGTTCTGTCACAACCTCACACATAAGCTGAGTCACTTGACTGAGTCCTGCCGAAGTTAGGCATGCTCATTCTTGGCAGGTCCTTATTTCTGATTTCATATATGGATTTCCTTTTTGCCTGTACTCCTCTCACTGCCATTTTGATCTTTCTCCAGCCCAAGTGGTTCAGTTCTGCCAAATTAAGCACCACACAAATCCCACTGACAGCAAACATGAATACCAAGAAAACAGTCTTCTCAGTGGGTCTAGAGACATAGCACTCTACTTCTTTAATGCAAGGGTATCTGTCACATTCGTACATGGAAGGGACATTGAATCCGTACAGAAAATACTGTCCCACTAAGAATCCAATCTCTAGGGCATTTCGAAAGACCACTTGGATGATATAAAATCGAGAAATGCCTTCTTGCCTCCTCATCTTTGACTTTGTAGTTCTGATGGCAGGATTGGGGATTTCCTTCACTTCTAAGCAGTCTGGTTCTGCCTCTTTGGTGGAGTTCTCAGTGTTTTGCAGCACCCCATTGACAATCGTGTTCTTGATTTTTTTACTGTCCTCACGCTTCATTGAATCCTGGTCCCTTTCCAAGGTAAGGAAGACAGTGGAGTACCTCCGTTCCCTTTGTTTAGCAGACTGGTGAACGGAGTATGTTATGAAGCACAGGCTGGGAGTGCACACCATGATGATCTGGAACACCCAGTACCTTATGTGAGAAATGGGGAAAGCCTGGTCATAACAAGCCTGGTTGCAGCCTGGCTGCAGCGTGTTACAGACAAACATCGTTTGCTCGTCATCGTACACCGTCTCCCCTACAATGGCCACAATGAGAATTCTGAAGATCACCACCACGGTCAGCAGGATCTGCAACAGAGAAGCCCGTCAGTGCGCGCCGCCGCCGCGCGGCCGGGAGCTGTCCAGTGCTGACCGGGCCCGGCCCCGCCCGGCAGAGGCACCGGCACCGCACCGGCACCGGCACAGGCACAGGCACAGGCACAGGCACAGGCACCGGCACCGGCACAGGCACAGGCACAGGCACCGGCACAGGCACAGGCACCGGCACCGGCACCGGCACAGGCACAGGCACAGGCACCGGCACAGGCACCGGCACCGGCACCGGCACAGGCACAGGCACAGGCACAGGCACCGGCACCGGCACCGGCACAGGCACAGGCACAGGCACCGGCACAGGCACAGGCACAGGCACAGGCACCGGCACAGGCACAGGCACAGGCACCGGCACAGGCACAGGCACCGGCACCGGCACAGGCACAGGCACAGGCACCGGCACAGGCACAGGCACCGGCACCGGCACCGGCACAGGCACAGGCACAGGCACAGGCACCGGCACCGGCACAGGCACAGGCACAGGCACCGGCACAGGCACAGGCACCGGCACCGGCACCGGCACCGGCACAGGCACAGGCACAGGCACAGGCACAGGCACAGGCACCGGCACAGGCACCGCACCGGGACCGGCCCCGGCCCCGCTCCCGCGGGGGCGCGCAGGCTGTGCGGCATCGCCTCGGCGCGGCCGTGTGCCACAGCCCGCGGGCGGCGGACAGCGCTGGCCCCCGCCCGGCCCCTCCGGCGGAAAGGCGACCGCACGGCCCTGGGGCTCCCGAGAGCACGGCCGGGAAAGGCGGGGGGCCGCGCCGGCAGCGGGACCCCGATGGCAGTGGGATCTCCCAGACGAATGCCCGGTGCCCCGTGGCTCCTCGGGGACAAGGACGGCGGCGTTTGCGGTGTCCCCGCGCCCCGTGCCGCATACCAGCCT
This sequence comes from Sitta carolinensis, assembly GCA_032173965.1. NCBI lineage: Eukaryota > Metazoa > Chordata > Aves > Passeriformes > Sittidae > Sitta > Sitta carolinensis. Next base: position 15,789,862 of record JAVUNC010000006.1, on the reverse strand, counting down.
GCCCAACACGCACGCACAGACACACACACACAGAGACACATACACACACACACACAAAGACAACACACGCGAGCTCCAGGCACACCCCGAGAGAGCCCGGCCGAAGGGCACCGCGCCGCCGGGACCTCCCGGCCGGCCCGCTCGGACAGGAGGGGATCCCCCCGTGCTCCCCGCAGCTCTCCCGCGACCCTTACCTCCCTATCATAGTAGAATGTTGCTGCACGGCAGCTTCCAGTAGCCTCTCTAGAATAGTCCATTCCCCCATCGCTGTTCATCCGGAGACAAAGACTTTGGCAAGCGTAGGGGATCTCTTCACTTCTGCCTTTTTTCACCCCTCCTATTTTTTTTTTTTTTTTTTTTTTTTTTTTTTTTTTTCAGGGGGAGGGAAAACAAACCGAAGAGCAGCCCGTCTCTACCGCCCGCAGTCCGGTGGCGGGAGGGCGGCTGGAGGCGGCAGCCCTGCCGAGGGTTCCCGGCTCGGCTCGGCTCGGTTCTGCGGGGCTTGGGGCCGCTCGGCAGCCGCCACCGGCCCGGCCCGCTCGGCTCGTGGCGCGGCGCGGCGGGCGGACCGGCGGCGTGGAGGGAGGAAGGTTGGCTTTAATGTCTTGCTGCCTCTAATCTGCCTTTAAGTAGTCTCCGCTTGCGTCACTGACAGGTTGGTGGAGAGCAGCCAAAAGCAGCGCTCGGATTTTCTCATTTTTATTATTCCGGTGAATACAAACAAATAAATGCAATAAAAAGAAATGAAATAAATAAACGGAGGAGGAGGAGGAAGGAGGGCGGAGGAAGAGGTGGCCCAGCAGGCGCGAGGCTCATTGTGCAACCGAGCGCCTGCTTGCCGGAGCGCCCCGGCCGGTGCCCGCTGCCTCCGCCGCGCCCGCCGGCACAGCCCGCGCTCCGCCCGCCGCGCTGCCCGCCCGAAACCCTGCTCCAGCCACGGGCCGCCGGCTGGGCTCTGCCAAGGCTGCCCCTCCGAAACCCTGCTCCAGCCACGGGCCCCCGGCTGGGCTCTGCCAAGGCTGCCCCTCCGAAACCCTGCTCCAGCCACGGGCCCCCGGCCGGGGGTCCACAGGGCTTGCTGTAATACCTCAATCCTAGAGATTAAAACGGCGGTGTCATACAGCAGTGACCTCACCTGTTATAACTGCTAAGCCCTGGAAGATATTTGACTTAAAGTTGCATTATTCTCCCCTGATTACGGTTATAAGAATCACAACAAAGAAATGAAGCTCATATATACCCATTTTAGAGAATTTTGAAACTAAGACAGTATTTTTTCTAGAAAACACACCAAATCTTCATACAAAGCATCTCTAAACAACACAAGAAAAAAGTATCTTGAATAAATATCTGCATTACAATCACTCTGCATATTTTATTGTCATGAATAACTGTGTTTAAGATAGGTTTTTTCCATTTTGCAGATAACCTTACAGACTATTCCTGAATCACCAAACATTTACACAGAAAGCATTGGTACCAACTGGAACTGACTTCTTCAGTGAAGCAGTTAAAATATATTCTCGTATTCTGTATATTTACAAAACAATCAAGTAAACCTTCACACCTGCTCAACTAATCTCATTGAAAAACAACATAAGAAAAATCCTTATCAGTCTTATTGTAATATTTCTACCATCGAACTCAGTAAAATCAAATTCTTTCTAGATTTTTTTAGAATTTTCAAAACTAGAACTGCGCAGGTCATAATAAACAGTGTAGTCCTTTTTTTTTTTTTTTTTTTTTTTCCTTTGGAGCTCATGGACTAATTCCATGCTATATTAAAGATTTTAAGTGTTTTCTGAATAAATGGGACCATGCTTCATCTGTGCAAGCAGGCTTCTGTAAGCTTTAGCCATCCCAAGGTTTGTTGTCTTTTCATTTGGACTATGCAGATGGTCTCTGCTTCACGTGATACTGGGTCAGTTGACTGATTGAATTAGGAAAGTATCAAAAAAGAGAGGATCAGTGAATAGACAGAAATTCTGCACAGAAATTGAGAGATTTTCATTCTCTCCCAGTCAAGAGTCTCTGGCCTTTTGTATATAGCTTCTAAAAAATTGCTGTTGTAACACCAAAGCTAAAAAGAAGTTGGAGATTGGTTTGGGTTTTTTTTGTGGTATCTATCCAGCTACAGGATAACAAAGTGTCTCATATAGACTGAAACTGTCTGTTTGCAAATGGACCTGAAAAAGAGAGAAATCAAAGCAGTGAGGGAAGCAGCAATGTATGTGTAGAAGGAAAGAGGGCAGGGAATGTGCTAAGAAGCTAATGACGATAATCCTATTTACACACCAAACAGAGGGAAAACCCGTGATTGAAGTTACTGAAGACAGGGGAGAAGATTTTGGTTCATAGACAAATAACAGAATTTCTACAAAGGAAAACTGTTCCCTGGTACTGGGATAGAAAACCCATTTATATAAGCTGTTAGGACCCTTAAATGAAAAGGAATTACATTCTGATCATATCAAACACTAGTCTATTAATTAACAGTTAGTCAGTGTTTGCTGTGTTCCTGACGGCCCAGTCATGAAGACAAGGATGTGAATATCATAAATGAATGCGGCAAACATATAAGCTTTGTTATTAAATTCCTTTTGATTTAATTATTTTTTAAATTTAAATTCTTCCAGACCTTCTTTTAAAAGAGTTGCATCTCATTCTGGAACACCTGACTTCTTTTTTAGCAGCAATATCATACGCCACCCTGCAACCACATTCACATGCAGGATACTTGGCCTTCCTCTTGAGAAAGTTTACAGGACTTCAGACCTTGGTGAATTTGGAAAAAAATATTCAGTGAGTCTCTTTCGCAAGGCCAACATTCATTTTAAGTGGCTAAACAATTCAAAGGAAGTTGCTATAGCTCAAATTTAGATCTATGATTTCTAAGGCTATGAATTTCTTTCCTTTATCAGAGGCCTGACTTGCTGTCAAAATAGAAGTAATACGACTCAACATGATGTTCTCTGAATGTTTTACACAACAGTGAAAAGTGTATGAAGAACGAAATTATCTGCATTTCCATTATCCTTTATGTAAGTAACAGCAACCAGTGGATTTATCTGACAAATTGTCTAAATCGAAAAGTGCTCAGACTATGTATAGTCATGACAGTAAGTTGTAGAGGTAAGAAGATTTTCAGCTTCTAAAGGTTCATCTTAGTTTTTACAGCATTCCCCTGAATGCTTCAGCCAATGGTAAAGCCAGGATTTGCAGAGCAGCAGGCTGCCAAAGATGCTGTGGATGTATATTGCACAGTGTACATATTCAGATTAGAAAACCATGCCTACATTTCATTCTGAAGCATTCAGGATTATCAAAACTTTATATCTCCTGGCTTGCAAAGAACTGTTTCCTAATGAAGCAGCAATAACAGTTTGCAGCAGGGCTAAGCTTGTCTTGTTCAATATTTTTATCTGTTACATAGAAAGGAAACAAAATAAGCTTGCTATTCCACACATTGCTTTTTGGGTGGTGAGGAGTATTTTTGTTCCTCTCACATTGCATTTAAAGAGAGTAAGTATTCCTGTTTATCCAAATTCAGTATAAACTCTGTCATTCCTAACAGGATCTCAAACAAGATTCACAAAAAGAAATTTCAGTCCGCATGTGTTCAAAGATGCCAGTGCCATGATATTAATTTCTGATGAAATAATATAGACTAAGTTGATCTTGGATTAGGTCTGAAGAATGAGACTGTATGTGCCCTCAGTTTGAAGCCAAACTGAGGTTAATCTGTCTGTAAGAAGCTGTAGGCTAGATTCTCTCTAAGAAATCCAGCCCTTTTGCCCTGATCTGGTTTTGTAAAGGGTCTGGAGAGCAATCAAATCTTGCAGAATGCACATTGCTCAAGGATGGAGCAGAACTGACCCATTTGGCTTGTCTGTCAGACCCCCTGCAACCTGGACATGGTTGACATGACGGGGTCAGGATGAGGTGGCCACATGGCCAGTGCTGTCACACAGTGTGCTAAACAGTGTTATTCCCCTGCTTCATTGCTTTCTCTGCTGAGGTTTGCTAATGTAAAAGTACAGTACAGATCTTACATGAGCCTTCCACACCTACTGCCTCTTTTTAAAGTTATACATTCATTCTAAATTTATTCCAAATATTTTATTTTAAAATAAATCAGATCAATTATTAGTACTATGCTAACAATCTTACTCAATGCATTTTTGCAGGTGTTTGCAGTGGATCCATCATCATAGCAAATGAATATATGTCATATTTATATTCTAAAATTGCATGGGGAATGACCATATTTCTTTGTTATATTGAAAACCACTATTTCCACCATTTGTAGCAAATTGGAAGCAAAAAAATTAGCTTTTAATTAAATAAATTTAGGCTATTGACAAAGCAAATAAAGAGATTTACTTTCAGTAGCTTTTGTGAAAAAAATTTCATTGCCCTATAGCTGTATAATATAAAATGTGACTGCATTTTCTAACCAGTGTCACTAAAGGGAGATTTTTCAGCATTACTTTTGTAAAGCATTAAAACATTCTTTAGAACACTGGTATGACAAATGTTTCATTTCTGGTAGTATTTGTTGTAGTCCATGAAATCTAAGTCATTAGCTACTAAACTGAAAATACCTTTTTAAGACCTCTCATAGCCATCTGCTATGCTCGGTTTTCATTTGGTGCCATGTGTGTATTAATGAAATGATTGCATCAGATTAAATCTTTTATTCATAAAATCATCTAGGTCATCTGCTTCTACCTACACTTTCTCTCTCATTAAAATGAGCATTTGTGTGTACATTCCCTCCTCACTGTATGAGTACATTTTTAGCTGCAGTTAGCTATTGAATATAGATCTTAATAAAAATCCCTCTCCATGTCTTTTCCTCAAATGAAATTCCCTCAAAACATAAGTCTAGTATATCACAGCAGAGGAAGTGTACTTTTTCTGCAATTTTAAAAGTAATGACTTCCCAAAAGGTAAAAGATTAGGATGTGCTAATCCTTTGGATGTTCAGTCCTTCACAAGAGAAAGCAATGATACAAGAATACTCATTTTGCTGCCAAGAAATGAGTAGCACACTCTTCCCATCCAGTCAGCAGTGTTTGTGTCAAAGCTGTCAGTCGCAGGGTGGGCTCTTGGTCCTTGTTGTGAGCATGGAATAGAGCCTGCATTTGTATGCTCCATGCCTGACAGTAGCAGTGTCAAGTGCACAGAATGCAGGGTTTCCTGTAATGCACAAACAGACAAAATGCTCAGTTGACCTAATAATCAAATTTACACTCTATTATGTATCAGAGGTTCATATCTACAAATGAAAATGGTTATAAATGGAAAGCTATTCAGGAAAACAATGAATGTAATCAGTGAAGAAGGAATAAATCTATGAATAATCATGAGCTTTGAGCGTTCATAAATCATGTTGAAGTTCCATAACTATTCCTGCAAGAGGGTTGGGGGGCTACCATAACATGTATTCACAATGGGGGCAGGTACTAAGTAAATATCCCACAATTTTCTGAACTAAGGGAATTTAAAATATCAAAACATAACTGCTTTCACTAGAACACAATTTTTTAGTATCACGCTTTCCTAGTTACAGAATATTTTATTTCCTGACAGAAAAAAATCACCCAAGTTTTATGGGGTTCATGTAAGCTGTCTGCAGGGACTTTTCTATGCACAAATTAACAGCTCAAATCAATTTCCTAGGAAATAATTTGGACCTATATACTGAATTACAATTGCATTTATTTCTGGCGTATTTACAACTCCTAATGCAGCAACATTTTCAATTCTTGCAAACTCAGATTTATTTGCAGATAGAATGCAGCCAGGGGAAGGAAAATATCATTGAAACAAATACATATGACTTGACAGGGTCTACAAAGAAATACAAAACATTCTGGTGACCAGATCATCTGCTGACAGTCTGTAGAGTTTCCTTTATGACTCTCACCGATCTCAAAAAAGCAGTCACATTGTGCTAAAGCATCCATACATCCATTAATGCAATTTCATGGATTATGATTTCTTAAGTGTAAATTTGTGAGCCAATCTTATGTGGGTTTGCATTTCAATTTTCTTTAAGTTTTCATATACACTAATGAAAGGGCCTTTCAAAAATATCTTGGACAGAAAAGAGTATAAAGGATTCCTCTATAAACACATTTATTACACATTTTAAGGATTCAAAAATATCTACATGCTAATTTAGTTGTTATCATTATATTAATATTATATATTATTATATACTAAAGTTATAAATTATTATAATATAATAATTAATTCAATATGGTAGTGAAAAATTTTTTAGCATTTAACAAATTATTTTATTCCTAGAGTCTATTCATTCAAAGACATGAACTACAAAATAAATGCAATGATTAGGGCATTGTGGTAAAAGACCAGCCAATTACACCACCAGTATGCCAGAACCAATGCAGAATATTTTTTCTCTTTTCCATCAAAAAGAGTTACAAATTTTTATCAGAAGAAACATAATTAAATTGAATTGTAATTATACCTTTAAAAATCTATATTATAATATCTCTATCCTGTGGAAGTAAATTTTCACTGTACTAATAGCAATTCCCACTGGCTTTAGATGAGCCAGAGTTTAAAATCCTTGAAGATGTTTATACCAGAATATTTTTAAATATTCTATGACAGAACATGAAATATGAGAAAGTTTTTGAATGTTTCAGAATATCCAGAAGAGAAAAATAAGATCCAGTAACGAGAAAAGAATCCTCTATACTGGAAATCTTGGCAGCATTTTGATGTTTTTCCTACTCCATACAAAAAAAGAAAAGAAACTAGGAGAAATCATGCTTCGGTATTTCAGCATGAATGCATTACATCAAGGTTTTTTTCAGACCTACTGCTTATCTCTGCCCTGTCTACATTTGTCTTCAACCAAATGCTGAATCTCTGTATTCCCAGCTGCTTTCAGTTCAATGACGTGACTTACTGGAGCTCTTCTCATTTGTTTTGATTGTTACACCACCATATGTCTTCGGTATTCCTGGTGCCCCTCACTCTGGTCCTCTCCCTCCCCATCTCACCAGTCAGAGAAGGGAATTCACATTACATTAAAGCTTCCCTTCAGAAGCCAGGCTGAAACAATCCCTTGAAATAACTAGGGCAGTCAAGTGATTGACTTGAAAGTAAACTATGTCAGTGAGCGGGAGTGAAAAAGCAGGAGCTCAGTAAGAAATGGAGAGGGTTTTAAATCCTTCTGTCATTCAAAGATTCTACAGTTGTAATAAAAATTTGCAAAATATATTCGATATTAATCAAAATATATTTTATATTATTAATTACATTATATTATTATATTATAAAAATCTAATTTTATATTATTTTAATACATATTTATGGGTGCACAGATGTATGTATCTATGCATGTGTGTCCTGGCTGGGGAGTCCTATGTGGTGGGACAGAAACTATTGAGAGGCAAGGACAATCAAGTCAGGTTGCAGAGCTGAAAGCAATCCAGCTGGATTTAGGCATCACTGATCAAGACAAATTTGCAGTACAGAGGGAAACCTTCTGGCCTACTCAATTGTGGCAAGACATCGCTGCCGGGGTAGAGAAGTTGGCTGTAAAAGTACATCAGGAGATGCACACGGGCCCAAGAGTTGGGCTACAGAAGAGCACCACAATGGACAAGTGGATTGGGCTGCCAAGATTGAAGTGTCTCAAGTGGATCTGGACTGACAAAGTAAGGGTGAATTATTTCTGGCTTGGTGGGCCCATCACACCTCAGGTCATTGGGAAGACATGCAACATCCGGATGACTGAGGGGCGGATTTAACCATGGACAGTATCTCCCAGATTATCCACAACTGTGAAACATGCACTGCAATCAATCAGGCCAAGTGGGTAAAGCCCTGTGGTGTGGAGGATAATGGTAAAAATATAAGTATGGGGAGGCCTGGCAGATTGATTACATCACCCATCCCCAAACTGGCCAAGGCAAGTTCTATGTGCTGACTGCAGCAGAAGCAACCACAGGATGGTTGGAGACCTACCCTGTGCCTCATGTTACTGCCCAAAAAAACACCACCCTGGGCCTTGAAAAGCAAGTCCTGTGTAGACATGGAACTCCAGAAAGAATTGAGCTGGATGATGGGACTCATTTTGAAAATAACCTCATAGACACCTGGGCCAGAGAGTGAGGTATGGATTGGCTGTGACATATTCTTTATCATGTACCAGCCTCTGGGAAAATTGCATGGTACAATGGAGTGTTAAAAACCACAATGAAAGTAGTGGGTGGTGGGACTTTGAAACATTAAGATTTACATTTTAGTGGAAATTAGTCAACACCTGATTGGTTAACACTACAGGCTCCACCTCTCGAGCTGGCCCTGCTCAGTCAGAACCTGCTCACCACGGAAGGGGATAAAGTCCCCCACAGTGCACATGAGGAATGTGTTAGGGAAGACAGTCTGGACTAAGCAATGGCAAACCCATCCATTGGAATGCTCTGGGAATCCTCTTATAAGAGATTACTGAAGTGAGTTAAATTGGTTCTGTGGGGAAAATATATTTAAATTTCACAAGGTTTTAGACTTTGTCCCAGGTAAGATCCAAGGCAAAAGCTATTGAGTTTTGGCATTCAGTGATATTAGTATGTATGGACCAAGGATATATAGTTAAGGATTTGAGGAAAGAATCTGACATATTTTGTTGAGTTTATTAAATTATTTTCAAATTAATATCTGTTCATAAATATTCACTAGTATCAGTTTTTTAGTCTAGAATCTTTAATCTAGTATATAAAACTACACACTTTTACTGGAAATTACCAATTTATAGATCCAGAATGCTTTCCCAGACCCATCCTAATCATGCACATCTGAAAAGTCACAGGTGGTGATTTAAACTGGCATTTTTGTGAGTTCCACAACTGTTACTAACAAACAGCATCTGCTCAGTGCTGTGCAACATGCTTTGTTTTCGTAACACCATTTGTTAATCTTTCCTAAAGAAAAAGATTTCCAGGATGAGTATTTAATTAAATTTTTCTAATGCTTCCATTTCAAAATGGAGCAAAATCAAATTCAGAATAATAATTTCTTTTATCCCACAGGAAACTGAATGCTTACCTATGGATTTTACAAAAATTTTCATGTTCTGAAATATTTAATTCATAACTATATTTTTCAGAATCTGTTGGAGATAGTGTACTTTCAACTATAACACAGGAATTTGTGACTCAGCAAGAGAAAAAGATAAATTCAATCACTCATGAAACATTGTAGGACAGCTGCAAATGTGTGTGATTTATTTCCATGTTTTTAAGAAAAGACAAATCATTATGTGTAATGTTGCTATAAGTTGGAAGTTGCAGTTTATTTTCTAGATGACAGTGAAACCCACATAATTTCTTGCATAGGTTAGAGTTGCTCAAGGGCTGCACTGATTTATGTACATCCTATGGAAATCTGTCCTCATTTGAGTCAGGTATTTACTTGACCTTTTAGATTCAGAAATTCTGCTCTGCAGTGTTTGCAACCGCTTTCACACTTTTCCTGCAAGAACATGAGGATTGTTTTCCTCTGATAAACTTAACCAAGCTATCACTGATATATATATAAAAAAATTTGTCATGGTACCTTGCTCCATGATTTCATTAATCTAAAGCTGTGTCCATCCTACAAGTGGGTAACAGCATGGAGACATATCTTCCATTACTCTATCCACGTCTTTACAGCATTCCCAGGAGCTGGGGCCTGGGGTGGGCAGGCTGGCTCACCCTACCAGCAGCACCAAGCATCTCTTTGAGTCATCCCCGGGCATATTTCCCACTTGTGCTTGCCCAGCTCTACACCTTGCTGAGGATCAAGGGAAGCTGAAGGGCTACATTGCACACTCTACATTACACACCTCTTGTGAGGCAAAACACCTAACCCAGAGCCTGAACCACAGAGTCTTTAAAATATTTGTCAGTTGAACTTCAAAGGATGCAACAGGGTGAATATCATGTATTTATATTTACATGCAAATGGATAAACATTTTACTAATTATTTTTAACCAGTTTTTACATAATATCTTCATTTCATACACAAATTCTTCATGACAAAGTCACTCAAACTGTACTCAAGCCTATAAGGAAGTCATACCTCATAACATGGGACAGTAAGTCTCCCTTTCCCCATCCTGATTCACTGCACAGAGGCAGGATGAAACACATTGCTCCTGGTAGAAACATCTAAGAATGAATCTGTGGAGGACTTGTTGCATCCCAGAGACTTTCCTTTGCCTAAAAAGAACAGAGGGGCTATAGTGAATCAATAAGTCAGAAGGACTAGCCCTCGATTTAGTTAAGCTTTTTCAATGTTTAAAATAGATGAAAATTACACACAATTTTCAGGTGGGAGTTTCAAGATGTCATAGCTCCCCAGTGTTTTCTCAAAACAGACCCTCTCCTGATCTTAAAAAAACAGGAATCAATTGATTTCCACCCCTGGTTTCACTGCATAAGTATATCCACCCTACAGTTTTAGTGGACAAAAATCAGGCAAGGTGATTCAAGTATTTTCTGATAAACTCTTAAAGGCTTCATCTGTTTAAAACATATTTCAATCAGCAACATGTCAAAAAAGCATGGATAAATTATTGATCTTCTTTGTTTCATTTGTTTTTTGCATGTCATAATTTTAGCTATTTCCTTAGCGTGAAGGATCAGCCTTGGGAAAGAAACTATCACAAAGGGAAAAGGCTCACAGGAATGCTAGTGCAATGGGGAAGACAAAAAATTACAGCCAGTCCTATAGGGCTTTAATAAATATTTGTGAAGCATGTTTAGTTCAATTACACCAACTAGTTATCAAAATCTGAAGTCAAGCTACCTGAAATGTCAGTTCAAACTGTATCTTGGCCTTGATGGCACAATGTACAGCAAAAATAAATGTGTGAAATCCAAATATGACTGCCACAAAAACACACCAGGCATGAGAGAAAACATGAGATTAAAGACAGATCAATTAATCCAAAAAACACCAACAAGACAGGTGGGTGAGTCATACACACAGCATAGGCACAGCTTCTTCGGTTGAATGGAAGGTGCAATTTAACACCACGTTTCACTCTGAAAGACAATGAGGATAACAACATAAACAAAATTGGGGGGCAGGCCTTCAAAGTGCACCATGATTGTAGAAACATTCTCAAACAGGGAGCAGGGTCTGAGTGTCCCCTTTTGAAAGGTCATTCTTCTTATGATCAGCCCCTCTAAATAATGTGATTTTCTTCAGTTTTTAAGATTGGGAGTGGGGGGCAGGAAAAAGTATAATGTAAAGACATTGATTTTGACATCATAAATAAGATGTTATGCTTTCTTTTCACTAGGAGGGTTGGTCAGAGAAATATATCAAGTGTATATATTTAAAGGCTTAAATTAAAGCTATTTAATTGTTCTTTTCCAAGCAGCAGGGAAAAATAGTCTTTCCAGAACTAGGAAATGCCAACACACTTGCTTCACAGGACATGATGATTGTCCTGCAGAGACGTATCACAGCTGCCTCTGAAACAAATCAAGCACGCTGCTACAATGGCTGTAATTAACTTGCTAAAATATTTTTATTTTTAATTAAGCAAATGTGTAGATAAGAAAACCAAATCAAAATACACACAGAAAAGGCGAAGTAAAGTAAATTATCCAAACTCTGAGTGGTCTTCTGTGACTGGGTATTATTGCTTTCTTACTTAAGAGAACACAAAAGTGTTTCTTATGTATGATATTTATTATGAAAATCATTTTCTCAGAAGTCAGAAAGTATATTCAGACATATACATCAGGTTGCACTAGAATCTAGATTTCACGCAGTTTGAAATATCCGCACAAAGTACCCTTTCACAAAGACAAAGGATATATCCATTTGATTCTTTTTAGCTGCTTTATTCAGTGGTTGATTAGAAGCATGCAAGAAGTGCAGATTTACAGCATGGGAAGAAAAATAACTCCTTTGGAAAACAGACATAACCTCACCTGCTTTAGACAGCCCTACTAGTATCATCAGCTTCAAAACAAGAGCAGCATTTAGATTTATCTGACCTGAGATTTTGGCCCTATTTATTTTTTTAATGGACTTGAGAAAATAATGCAGCCTTTTTGTTCCACATTTAAGTTATATCTGAAGTTCTAGTCCTCCAGAGAAATATTCACTGAAGAAATTCACGTTAGACTCTTAAAGAGATTTTTCAAAAGGTTAACTCACCTATGGTTTGTGTGAATTGTAAATCATTATAGAAATGGCTGAAGCTGGATACAGTACCTTCTTTCCCTAGCCTACTTCCCTCCGTTGCTTTCACCAGGCAAATCATGGTTTTGGACAGACCTTGGAATTTGGAAGAGAGTAGCAAATGAATGTAAAGAGTTCATGTTATGAACTAACAACAGAAGCAACTTGTGACACACAGGTCCTGTTGATAACCCAGGTATTTCATTATATACTCTTCAGTGCCATCTGCTGTATCCAGATGCATTCAAAAACTTGAGATAATTAAATAGCCAGTCTCAATAGCTGCATGCTAGCTGCATGCTATCTAACTCTAGGCTTAGGTCTGTCCTACAAGACTAGAATCCCATTAAGAAATCAAGCACTCATCCTTGCCAAAGATGAAGAACCTGGTCCACAACTATGGACACATTCTTTCAACTTTTTACCTCAATTTCTTATGCTGTAACAAAATACCTCTTACACAATTTACACCTGTGTTGCTTTAGCACCACAGCACCTCCTCCAGCCAAGCAGGGTCAGAACTGTAGTTGCTGTTGTGACCTAAGGGCAGTTGTCCATGTCATATTCACCCTGTGAACCTGGGAAAGAGAAGTCAAGAAACAATATTTTCCAAGGTACAAACTGGATTTGTGTGCCTAGACTCCGTAAACCTAAACTTGTAAGACAATGCCAAAGCCTTTAGCTCCTCTACCACCAACCATTAAAGCTGCTTTGTTATATGAAGAAAATACAGCTCCATTAAATGCTATATTATCTTAATGTCTTTTCTGCAGTTATTGCAAAGAAACTAATTATGACTTTTACATGTTTTTTAGAGCAAGTGTACAGTGTGATTAATTATATCGATTCTGTCCTTCAGGATTTAGACAGAGCTCTAAAGCTCAGAGTCCTAGAGAACAACTTTCTGCAGAAAAGTAATTTTTTTCCAACAGGAATTCAACAGTTGTTCATCGCAAGTTACATAATTTATTTTCCAATAAAACATTTCATAAAATTCATGTACTGTCATGTATATTTTGTCTGTGTGAATAATATGCGATAATATCATAAAATCATAAAGGTTGGAAATGACCCCCAAATCATCAAATCCAACCTTTGCCCAAATATTACCATTAAGCTAAAACACAAAGTGTTGCTCCATGATCTGGGTTTTGTTAGCTTTAGGACACAAACTTTGGTAGGGACTCCATTGCTCTGGAGGCTACATTTTACACTGAAAAATTTCCTGTACATAAAACCTTTCAGTCTAAATTGTCAAGATAAAGGAAAAGAAAATCATAACAAACATTTTTTGCTTTTTTCGTACTGAGAAATTCTAGTCCATGGCATCTGCAATGCATTTCCAGAATGGAGAGTGCTGTAGGTTTAGCAAAGAACCATCAGCAGTTTGTTGGGTTTGGCATAACAGTATTTATCTGTTCTGTGGTATTTGTGGCATTCTCTATACTTAGATTGACAAATGCCACAAATTCCATGATAAATTTAAACACTGTGAGTGATAAATGTCAAGCTTTTAATAGCACCCACTGTCCCTCTGTCACCACATGACCCTATTAGGAGACTGCACAATCACTATCTCTGTATAATTTCTTATACAAGAAATAGCCTTACAGCATTTTCAATGGCAAGATATTTGCTTTGTATAGCAGTGGAACTCTTTTTATATCTCTTGCAAAAAGAAGAGCCTGCAAGATACTTACTATTCCCAATGATTTCATGTGCTTTTTATTTACAAAAATAAGGCCAGAATGTATTTTCCTGTTTCTGTTAGGTGTCAGTACAATGGACAGAATTCACAATCTTAGCTGAAATGAAATAGCAGGAAAAGTTTGATGACAACAGATGACAATGTATTTCATCTGAAGGAAAAGTCTACAAAACTTGCTGCAGCCATTAAAATGCAGAATGTGACACCAGACATCACAAAAGTGATCTCTGGGCATTTTTCACACTTTCAGCAGTATACAGTGTACTGAGGTTGCATCTTAAAATCTTATCTCTGTGGCACTATTTGACAGTAAATTGTAAGAAGGAAAGAGTATTTCATATTGTCACTAAAAACACTTAAGTTCTCGTCTCAGAATTCCAAAGTTCTGAGCTTTTCCTCTGACCACAAAAGTAAATCAGGAATTAACTTCTGTCTTAGGAACAAGGCTACAAAATATTCACAGTTTTGTCTTACTAAAATACCTCTGTGATGTTTCTGACCAGAAATATTTTCCTTTCCAACTGCTAATTCTCCAGAGAGGAGTACTCACTTGCTGTGTGGTACAGACGTGGTCTTTGAACCTTGCTACCACATCAGGGATGCTCTTCCATTGCAAAGTTAAAGAGAAGGCTTAGGGAAAATATTTATGTGCATATATATGCGCAAATATGTATAAATATATTTCTGTGTGCACATGTGTGTGAGTATATATATATATGTGTGTGTGTGTGTGTGTGTGTTATTACAGAAAAAAATCTGGAGAATCCAGAAATAAATGCAAGAGAGAAGATATCCCTATCAATAGCATAATATCTCATTTTCCTATGTGCAGTGAAGATATCAATTCCGTGCAAGTCTCTCTCAAATTCCATTCAATTTAACTGCCAAAGCATATGTATGAGCAAAAGATCAGAAGCTGCTGCATTGCTGCAGTTTGTCTGGTTGCCATACAAAGCTGAGCTGCACAAGAGAGCTCAAATTCAATTAAAAATAAATCTGAAATGATTTCCACACCAGTAAGACTAGTAAGGCGTAAGATCATTCTTGAAAATTATTACATCACATATTGAAGCTTCTGTTTTTTACTGTTAATACTTTCTATTACAAGTTAAAGGTGTATCTGGGCATTTTGTAGTGACAGACAATGGATTGCACATTTAATAAGTTATACTTTAAATAGCTGCTACATATTCATCCCTGCAAATACATTTTGCTTTTTAAATATGGATGAAAAAATCATCGAGAACTTGAAAATATAAAACCAGAGATTGTATTTTTCACAATTCTGCATATTCATACAGGCTGTCTGCTATGAGTCCAGCACTTTAACGATGAGGGGAACA
The DNA here is from genome assembly GCA_032173965.1 of Sitta carolinensis. Classification (NCBI taxonomy): domain Eukaryota; kingdom Metazoa; phylum Chordata; class Aves; order Passeriformes; family Sittidae; genus Sitta; species Sitta carolinensis. Next base: position 15,774,582 of record JAVUNC010000006.1, on the reverse strand, counting down.
GTATGGTAATGAACATGAATTCACAGCCAATGCTGAATTAGTAACTCAACTGGTTAATGACATTAATTTCAATACCCAGTTACTCAAATTGTGAAACTGTAACATTTGATAATGAAGTCAGAAGTTTAGCACAAGATGTCTGCTGATTAACCTGTAATAGAAGACTGGGGAGGAGATGATTCCTTTTAATCTTTTACCTAAAGTAAAGTTACAGATACAGAATGGACTTGATTTACTTGGTGGAAAACAATGTTTTCTTGTAGGTGGTGTTTTTTGACAAGGAAGGATCACTCAGTTTAGGGGCTAAATTCAAAACATAGTTCACGCTAAAGAAGTAAAAGGTTTTTTTTTCTTATGACTTCTTCAGTGGTTTGTCTTTAAAATCTGCTGAGATTTCTATTTCTGCAAGAACTCTTCTCCCCTCTGACTTAGCAGAGAATCAGAGCATTATAAGCACACATATACACACAGACCCAAAGTAGGCAATTTTCTTGTTTAAGGTTAATGATTCTTATACTCCTTAGGTTTGGGGTTTGGTTTGATTTGGTTTTTTTTAATATAAAATAGTGACAGTTTTTGAAGATAGAAGTCTGTATCTTGAAAATAATTTATATAGTCAAAATAGAAAATAAATAGGATTTAATGTGAAATTTAGTGTCTGAACTCATCTAACATGAGGATATGGCTTGTATTCCCTAAACGTTGATTCTTTCCTTGATAGCAGATACTGTAAAATCACTGGGTTTCTGGATGCTGTGGAAGATCTCCCCACAACTACTGGCCCAGCACTATGTGCCTCCCAGACCCTTTCCTTGCCAGAAGGCAGCCAGCTACCCCTTCCATCTGCAGAGAGCTGCGGGCAGGGGACCACGAGGAGCTGTGCTGCTGCATTTCCACTCTCTCTAGAAGAGCTGGAGCTGGAGGCCCCCTCTAACATTCAGGAGCTCCTCGACTTCCCTTTGAGCACCACCTTTTGCAAAAGCCTGTCCAGAAGGCACAGTGTAACTCCAAAGGCATTTGGGGACCCTTTGGAAAGAAAGATCCTGTAGTTCTCATTATCATTGACAATGACAATGTCATGATAATGTTAATCATCCTTTCTGGTATGTAAACCTGAGGGGCTTAGAGGCTCAGAACTAATCTTTAAGCTCTTTCTTACTGTCTTGCTACCTTCATCTTGTTTGGGACCTTCCCAGACTTATTATATCATTTACATGTTGTACAAATCTATGTCAAAAAAGCTTTAAGCTATGCCTAATCCACTTTTTTTTGCTGCATGAATATAGATCTCCTGGTTAAGAAATATTTCTGAAATGCAACTCATCTCCTCTACAAGACTATACTACCCTGTATTTCATAGACAACATATATATTGTATTTTGTGAATTCTATCTTTATGATGAAACCTAAAATTGCCACCAGATGTGTTAATTTGTGCTAACGCCTACTGAAATATTAATTTCCTCCAATATTATTCACACAGGACAGCTTAAACATAAATTAAATCAATCCTTTAAATATATAACAGCATTATAACTTTCTTCCAATAATTAACTTTTCTGATTGCTTACTTTTTATGTTTCAGCAATTGTAACCATCCTCAGGACAAAAAGCAAAGGTAATTGGTGGAATATTAACTGCCTGAATTGCTTCTTTCTGAAGTGTAATGAGCGAGATTTACTAATCACTCAATTTTATAATATTTTATTCTCTTTCTTGTGCCTTAATAATGGCAGAGACTTCTGTCACAGGTTGCTTCAGGGTAGGACAGGGTTCTGCTGTTACTGGAAGCAAGCATCAATCTCTGCCCAGGCCTCATATACAGTTATCCAGCCAGAAGGGTTTTATCTATTTTTTTTTTTCTATTTTAGTGTTAGTAATGTAGATTAATCTGACTGTCACATATATTTAAAGTCACTTAATGATTTCTAAGTATAAAACGCTCTCATTCTATATTAAAAAAAAATATCACTCTACAGAATTCAATTATTCAAGCCAAAAATTTTCCTATTAGTGCTTTCCCTCAGGCTGACTTTCTTAAAGCTTTAACTAAAACAGCCTTTTAAGAGAAGATTAGTACAAAGTAGACAACTCTATCAAATTTATGACTCTGCTACCAATTTTTTAAGGAAACTTTAAGCACAAACAAATGAGTTCTGAAACATCTCCTTGTTTCCTGTAAAAACAAAAAGACCATCTTTTTAAACAGAATCATGTTTTCAGACCCTTAGCACATGCTTAATATAGATATAAAAAGCATTGTGTTTTGATCATAATTCTCAATACTCCTCAAATGCCAAAATGCTCATCAGTCTACAAGGAAAGTTTTCTGTGAGATCTGAGGGTCAGCCAGAAGTGGTAATACCTCAATGACCTTCATTCAAAAGCATAAGTACTGGGCAGTGTCATTCTGGCTGCCAGAACAGGCAATAAGATTTTGTCTCAGCTCTTACTGATGCAGGTCAGTATTTCTTAATACTATTTAGCCCTTCTTACTGAATAAAGCTTCTTTATGTAGCTTAAAAATCACATCAGACTGACTCCCACAGAATTCCTTCCACTCCATTTTACATACAGAGCAGTAAGGAGCTGCAAAGTCAAACAACCAGACACCCTTCAGCTTAGCAGACAGACCTTTTGCCATGTACTCACACTGCTTTTCAAAATACGTGTGTTGAATCTATAATTTGGCTAAACATTTATTCTAATTCTTCCATTGAAAGGGCATGTCATCAAAAGTAGTGAAAGTTCCTTCAGTCTTCAAATGACTGTCAATATCTTCATTAGCTGACATGTTTCAGAGGTGAAGATTGTTTACCACAACAGGGTTTGGGTACAGATATTTTTTAATCTACCTTTTTCAAGGAAATATCCAAAATACTTTTACCTGTCATATAGGTGCTCTGCAGTTAGTTTCTGAATCCCATTCCACCATCTTCATTTTGCACCCAAAATGTATAACACATCAAATCTTGTAAAATGTAGACAGAAGGTAAAATTTAACGGTGGCCTCTCTTATCAGTATTTTGAATCCTAGATTGTGACTTAATATTCAAATTCTTTTCAATAAAATTACACCTAGTTTTGCTTCCAGAAATAGTTATTACAATTTCCATGTAAATGAATTACTAGTTTTCACTGCATTGCGTGGGAATACATAATTTTCCGTGGCCAAATTGAAATGACTATTGCACTAAAAATTAATGCATCTGGAAAAATACTGCAAGAAGAGGAAAAGGGTAAGGTTTTGATACTTTTTTTAGTCCTGTCCAACCTATATGCAAGCACATGACTATTTTGTACAGTCCTCACTGCTCATATCCATTTCCACAAACTATGAATTACAAACCCTGAAATGCCTGTGGAAGGAATTTTTCCATCAGTCCTGTAACTAGTGGCTTCCTTCAATTGCCTGCTCATGCCCACCACTCAGGGGTGAATCCCTGATCAGAGCTGTGAATGTGGTGCCAACTGTTGCCTGCCATTCCTGACTTGTCAGCCAGAGCCAGTCAAGGCAGACTTTCACTAGGGCTGACTTAGCATTCCCTTTGCATACTTGCTTAACATTTTAAGCTCCAATTAGTTGCAATTTATGTCCAGTATCACCCTATTAATTCACACTCATACCTGAAATAACCTTTCTGCTCAGCCAAATCTTTCAAATTAGCAAGCGAGTCAAGCAAAAAAAGTGCAATGCTTCTAAACAATGATATGCAAAAGTCATTGGCAAACATCTGTGTTTGCCAAAAGTCATGGCCAGACATCTGGAAGAGCTCTCATGCTTTCAAGACATACAAAATTTCTCCATGGTGTGAACTTCAGAATAATTACCTACTATGGGAACCTTCTTGAGAACAGTGGAGGCTGTTGACTTTGCCTTAACAGATGCCCAGGTTAATAAATTTGTATTTTATTATGAGGCCTATTTGCAACATTTTAGTAATACTGTGTGCAGTATTAGAATGAGTATTTCACATTTATGTTTAAATTTTCATACCATTAAAATTTCATTTTTATGTTTGCCTAAAATATTTAATGAACGTCCAAATTGTAAAATGTTTTATATATCATGTCTATGTTTAATTTTTTTTTATATTTGACAATTCCATCCAACTGCTCTGCCCAACCTCAAAAATATCTGGAAATATTTTAATATTTCAATTGTTAGAGGATGATAGGAAATTACAGTGGTCCCCCAGTTAAATGCCTTCTAATGATAAGTAAATTTGGGACAAACAGTAAATATATTGTCGTATTTTTGAAAGAGTAAAATTGGTTCTATATAATTACAGGTCACTTCTAATGATTACTTTCAATGCCTTTCAAGAAAATGAGAGCAAAGAGAAAGTTTCCCAGGAAATGAGTAAATTATGTTTCTTAATTAGGACTGGATTATAAAATCAGCATTAAGTCTTATCTTTTCAAACTGATGAAAACTCTGATGAAACTCAGCTAACTAACTACACACACAGTTTGATACATGCTTTAACTGATTTCCTATACAAAACTTAGGTGTATTCCTGTCTGTACATAGTGTAAACTATGACACTGACTGGTTCCCTTACTGTTATGAAAATGTCCCAGATCATTCTGTACTTCCCTTTTTAGTTACTACTTTTTGAAAAAAAAAAAAAATCGAGGAGCCCAGTTATAGGTGTTGGTGAGGAACACAAACACCCATGGAAAGCGTGTGGTTTATGATTGTAGTATCTGGGTCAAATAGCAAGGATAGCAAAGATTAAGGATTAAAATTTGCCTAAGACATATGAATAATGATGTGAAAATAATTGCAATTGTAACAATTGTAGATTCATACAGCAGAAGTTTGATTCTTGTGCTTAGTACAATAAAGACTTCACTTCTTTATCTCTGGCTTTGAAGAGATAGGGGAAGATGAGTAAGCTGTCAGTTTTAATTAATGTTTTGTCATAAATATTTATAGCCCACAGAAAACAATTGAATGACTCTTTAGGATTGAGCTAATTATTTATAAATCACATTCTAAATGTATTAACATAATTCTTTTACAGAAGCTTTGGTTTTTAATAAATGAATATTAAAATGTCTGAGTTACAATAAATGCAATAAAAGAACCTTTCTAAAATGAGTGAGTATGAGAGGTTTCCTTTCACTAGTTCCACTTACTGGGTCTATCCTAAGGCTTTTTCTTTATAAGCCTTGAATTATATTGCTTCTTTTGTTCCAAGTTTCAAAATTAAAACTATAAAGTGTAAATTCTTCCTAACAGAAACCCATGACCTATCAAGCCTACATCAGTTAGGAAATGGATGCAGTACAAGTATTCATTCATATTCATTCAGGTGTGATGGGAGTTTCCAAATCCCAGGGGTTTAGTCTCATTTTTCTCACAAAAAAATACTTAAAATAAAACAAAAGACAATAATTTGTAGGTTGCAAGTCCCAGATCTCGTTTATTTATAAAGCAATAAATATTAGAAGCACAAATAAATTGCACGGGTGTGTAAACAAACTGTACAATGACTGAAGAGTTCGGGAAGGTTTGCCAGAAGACTCCAAGAAGCATATTGTCGTCATCCTGAGTGGGAAGTAAATTGAGGGGGGAAGTGCTTAGAAGCACTTGCGGTGTACAATGGATGGACCAGCTTCATCATACTCCTGTTTACTGATCCACATTTGCTGGAAGGTGGACAGAGATGCTAGAATGGAGCCACCGATCCAGACAGAGTACTTGCGTTCAGGAGGGGCAATGATCTAGGGTAAAGAAAAGAACAAAATCCTCATTTCTGAACAATGAATCCATTTTGTCAATACTACACACCACTAGATATTTTCTTAAGCAAGTAAAAAACTTTTCTATAACGGTATTGATCTTCAGCAACACGTAATGTATTAAAAAAACCTGTAATCATATTTTCTTCTTTTCTAATGCTTGCTTCTAACCAACATAATTATTCTGATTAAATGGAAATTCTGCTCATCCACCCATAGCTGTTGATCTCATTTTTGAGTCATTATTATATCACAGTTTAATGAAACAGACAGTCTCCATCTTTATCCCCCTTTTATGACAGAGTCAAATTCCTTACCTTGATCTTCATAGTGCTAGGAGCAAGAGCAGTGATTTCTTTCTGCATGCGGTCAGCAATGCCAGGGTACATTGTTGTGCCACCTGAGAGGACGTTGTTTGCATAGAGGTCCTTACGGATATCAATATCACACTTCATGATGCTGTTATAGGTAGTTTCATGGATACCAGCAGATTCCATACCTTGAGAAAGAAAAAGACAGTAGGCCAGTGAATTATACAAGAGGTCTCCATGAAATGAAACTGCAGCATTTCTCATTATCATTAATATGAACTTCTATAGCCTTTTCCTTGTAAAAATGCTTCCTGATTATAAAGTGTTACAGAAAAATATAAAAAAATAGAATTACGAAACTGACTTAGGAAGTGAACATTATTTGATAGAAAAGGTAAGAATCATAATGCATGTGCAAAGGCAAGAGGCTCCAAATATACAGTAAGAGAACAAGTAGGCATGCAAGATAAACTCATTTAGTATAAGGCAAGGGAAGAAGGGTATCAAGAACAGAAAAACTGAGTATTGGTTTACGTCAGTCTCACTAAAAACATTAGTTGAATATAGTAAAAACAACAGGGAAGACAATAAAAATAGTTGAAGTAGAACTAAAGAAGACCATAGTAACTTCTTCAGTCTACTCAAGATGAAGTCTGTAGTATTCAGAACCATCAAGGCAAGACACAACCGTGACATAAGATATTAGTACTTGATGGTAAGAAAAAAGAAACAAGAAACAATTGTTTGTAGGTTGCATTCCAATTTGTTAATTTTAACAGGTGCTTCCTGAAAAGGCTGACACTGGATCCACAGTAAGAAGTCAGCTGATGAACAACTGCATGTACTGCTTGGGACTTAAGAGTATAAACATTTGCTGTACCCGTCAGCTGCATGCACAACCAGCAAGGATACCATCTCAACCATGGCAATGTTAATTACAGTCTATATAAATACACACACACCTTCACTCCATGTCCTTCCCCTCTCTGACACTTTACTTCTTCATGGAAATAAATGCTGTTTCAAGTGTAAGCCTTGCACATACAGCGCTGAAGGCTATTCTTGCCATCAGTGACACAGATTTACGAAATGTCTTGAGTTAGAAGGGACCAATAAAGATCATGGAGTCCAGCTCCTTAATGATGGTATTGTAACTGTATGTTTTATTATTAAAAAATTGTGACCCTAAAACTCGATCTAAAACTTGCAACAAGAGCCCATAACTAAGCTATTTAGCAGATTATATCAAGCCCATCTTACAGGAACCAAATGATCTAAATTATTGTTATGCATTCATATCGGATTCTGTGCCAAATTTAGGTAAGCAGGAAGAGGAGTGGGGCACCTTCCAAATCTTCTGATTCATTCATTCCTCCTACAGAAAGGAGAACTTCCTGGGAACACTTACCAATAAAGGATGGCTGGAATAAGGTTTCAGGGCAGCGGAAACGTTCATTACCAATTGTGATCACTTGACCATCAGGCAATTCATAGCTCTTTTCCAGAGAGGAGGAAGAGGCAGCAGTGGCCATTTCATTCTCAAAGTCCAGTGCAACATAGCACAATTTCTCCTTGATGTCACGAACAATCTCACGTTCGGCTGTAGATATAGGAGAATCAAATCAAGCTTTGGATAAGCACAATTCTAGAGAAGATGATCAACCAAGAGAGATGTGGAGATTTTCACAGTAGAGAAAAGCTGAAGGACTGACCTGTTGTCACAAAGGAGTAGCCACGCTCCGTGAGGATCTTCATGAGGTAGTCAGTCAGATCCCGGCCAGCCAGATCCAGACGCATGATAGCATGAGGCAAAGCATACCCCTCATAAATAGGCACATTGTGGGTGACACCATCTCCGGAATCAAGAACAATACCTGGGAGAGAAAGGTCAGAGAGCAGCTGGAATCACCTAGCAAACGCTTAGAGCCCTTGCACACAGGAAGTATCAAGAAACACAACAAAATAAAGGATATTTCAAGCAGTATAAAGTAGCATAATTCTTTTTCAGGCACAAAGATCTTCCCAATTCTATCTTATTTGCTTGCCTGGACATTCCTGTGGGGTGTGAATTTTCCCAAAGAACAGTTGATTCCAATACATATTTTAAGGTAACACATAAGACCAGTCTTCCACCACTACTATACTGAGCAATAAGAATATTTGCAATAGTGACTGTCTTGATCTGATAATGGGTGTCTTTTGGTCCAGTTTAAACCCTTAAATTGGTGTAACAGTTTTGTAACTGCAATATCCCTACAGGAACATCTCCTCATTTGCACCACAACAAGCAGTGGCAGAGTCAGTTCCATGGTGCCCCTCCAAAAGCAATGCAAATTGTCTGTGGAAAGAACAATGTGAACCTATTTTGTACTGGCTTTTAAGCTAATGTTATAATTAATTGCTATACACTAAAAATACCTATTTTTCCGTAAATTGAAAGAGTTACATGTTTTCCTATTTGGAATGGAAAGGAAGGAGAGTTCTTGGAAGGAAATAGAATCTAAATGGTGTTTATCTGTTTATTTTACCTGTTGTACGACCAGAAGCATACAGGGACAGGACAGCCTGGATTGCCACATACATAGCAGGCACATTGAAGGTCTCAAACATTATCTGGGTCATCTTTTCACGATTAGCTTTAGGGTTCAAGGGGGCTTCTGTGAGCAAAGTAGGATGTTCCTCAGGGGCCACACGGAGTTCATTGTAGAAAGTGTGGTGCCAGATCTTTTCCATATCATCCCAGTTGGTGATGATGCCGTGTTCAATTGGATATTTCAAAGTAAGGATACCTCTTTTGCTCTGAGCTTCATCACCCACATAGGAATCTTTCTGACCCATACCAACCATAACACCCTAAGAGAAGAAAACACAGAAAAGCATTATTTGAGGAAGACGACATCACAGAGCCCAAACAACTATATCACAGACAACTAGCCTGAAGATGAGTCAGGAGAGGTTTAGGCTGGATATTAGTAAAAGGTTCTACACCTGGAGGGTGTTTGGGCACTGAAACAGGGTCCCAAGAAAATGGTCACAGCACCAACCCTGACAGGGTTCAAGAAGAATTTGGACAACTGCCTCAGGCACAGGGTGTGACTCCCAGGGCTTTCCCATGCAGGGCCAGGAACTGGTCTTTGGTGATCTTGTTAGTCCCTTCCGAGCCAAGATATTCTATGATTCTGCAATTCTATCTAACTATTCTAACTATTTTCAAGAAAGGTACAAGCAGACACCCCCCCAAAAGTCTGTTTGGGAAAATAAATTTAACGTTATTAAAATATTAAGTCAACAGAATCTGAGGTGTTCTCCTAAAATCCTTTTTCCTTCCATGAGATGAAATGGATTTTCTCCATTTTTAATACAGCTCTTATTTTCAATTGTTTCCTTCTGGTCAAAAAATTTGACTGAAAGTAAACTGCACAAGTATCATGAGCAGGAAAAGGAGTTTGTAAACAGGAAGATACAGAGAGAAATTAGCATTCTAGTGATTCAAGACACTTTATGTTACTATGCAGCCTTAGCAGTAATTTATCCAGGATAAAAAAATAAAAATTGCAAATATTTCCATTAAAAAAAAAAAATGGAGAAAAAGAAGGTATGGGACAGGCAATCAGGGAAACTAAGGAAACACTGGCCAGACCTGTGAATGAATCACCAGTTCTATCGAAAGAGGTGAGCAGACGAGGGGGCAGGGTATTTGGGACAGAGCAGAAGAACTGAGGGAAGGGGAAAGCGGAGGAGACGCCTAGAGAGGGGGCGATGCTCTGTCCTGCCTCGGTCCTGCCTCTGAATTTACCTGGTGCCTCGGGCGACCGACGATGGACGGGAAAACGGCCCTGGGGGCATCGTCTCCGGCAAAGCCCGCCTTGACCAGCCCCGAGCCATTGTCGCACACCAGTGCGGTGGTTTCCTCGTCGTCACACATCTTCGGAAGGAAGCACGAACCTGGAAAACATCACGGTGGCACGTTCAGAGCCCCGCGGGCAGCCCGTCCGCGCCCTCCCGCCCGCCGCTCCGGAGGGCACGGCCGGATCGCTGCGGCGGGAGCGGGAAATTTGAGTCGTCCCGGGAGGATGCTCGACGGCTCGTGGGCAGGGCTCTGAACAGGATCCGTCAGCCGCTTTCTTCTCCGCGCTTTCAAAGCCACCCCAGCTTGAGAGACGCTCAACTGGGGAGTCATTAGCGGACCCCTCTGGCCGCAGGCCGTAAAGGGAGGGAAAGCTTCTTAAATCGCAGAGATCTGTCCCGCCTAGAGCGCTTCGCGGGCGGCCGATGCTGCCCGTGCCGGGGTCGGGCCGGGCAGTGCTCCCGGCAGAAGCGGCGCTCAGCCGGGAACTGCACCGCCCGAGCTCCGGCTGCGCCCGCACGACCGGCGTGCCTCCCGCCCATCCCTCCCGTGTATCCCATCCCTCCCGTGTATCCCATCCCGTGCCGTTCCCTCCCACCCAAAGCCTCCCCGCCCGCCCCTCGGGGCTGCGGGTGCCCCGCGCTACTCACCAGACCAGCACCGGCGGCGGGGGCTCAGCGGAGGAGACCCTGGGTGCTGGCTGGAGGCAGACGCCCCGATTTATACCCGCCGAGGGGCAGCGCGGGCCGGGGCCGCGGCGGGCCGGGGCAGCCACCTTGTCCTTATTTGGTCGGCTGCGCGCCCCTGAGCGGCCGCGCAGCCATGAATGGAGCCGGCCGGGCCCGGCGCGGCGCGGCCGCCCGGCCCATGTAAGGCAGGCGCGGGGCAGCGCGGCCCCGGCCGCCGCATGGCCAAATAGGGAGCCCAGCGCAGCCCCCGGGGGTCGGCGGGGCCGGGCAGGGGCCGGGCAGGGGCCGGGCACGGCCCGCAGCCCGGCTCGGCCCCCGGGCTCGGCACCCGCCCGTGCCCGACCAGGCGCGGAGCCTCAAGCTCGTGATGCTCGGGCTTGGCGGAGGGTGCGAGGGAAGGCGCACGGATGTTTTCTGCCCCGGCTTTTCCAGTTTTCCACCGAAAAAAAAGGCCGGTCGAGCTTCTATTTAATCAACGAGCGATGAGGTTACTTCGGTGCCAACAACTGAGGCTCCTCTCCTGCATGGAGGTGGCATCTGCTCTTTGCGTTGCCTTGGGAAGGAGCAGTGCACACTCAATTTCTTTTAAACTGTTGAGCACATGCTGCAAAAATCACACTTTTCTCTGCTTTTGCCTGACATCTATAGCACAAAATGGGATGTGCTCATTTATGTTAATATGCATATACTTAAACTCTATTTTTGCTCTTTTAATGAACACCAGATCAGTAAAAGATAGTGATATGTCTAGGGCAGAGGACAAGATGTGGGAATAGCTCAGCCAAAACCCAGCTATGGTATTAATGTAATGTGACGGTTGTTTTCCTGCTCAGTTTTTGAAACATCTACGTTGATAATTTGTTCCAACGGTGGAACCTAGAAAATCCCTGTGTCTTAAGGACTTTTTTTTGTTTGTTAAAAATAGAAAGACTGGAGAGGCATCCCTTGAGTGGGTTTGGCCTGGCATGTGAAAGCAGAGATTGTCAACTCATGTCCCAGAGAAACTCATTATAATGTGGAATGCAGTGTCCTCCAAGAGCTCAGCTTGTAAAATGCCCCATGATGCCTGTGACAGTGCGAGGATGCTGCTAGGGGAGAATCGAGGTTTGGCACAGTAGGGAATGGTGACATTCAAAGTCAAGAGAGGAACACTCAAGTGGATCAGCTGCTTAAACACAGGTCCAGTTTATGGGATGCCATACAGAGGCCGGCAGAGATCACATGGGCATATACATCTTAAGTTATGCAGGAGGGAAAGAGCTCGTGAATGCTACACAGCCTGTAGTCTGGGGACTTTGAGAAGTGTTGGGGGAAGAGCAATCTTCACGCCGTGGTTTAGCTCTGGCTATGCGACAACTGGAAATCCCTATTTGTTCCCAAACAATATCCAAAGGGGACGTCAGAGACCCTCAAGCTTTAATTTCTTCTGAAATCAGAGGTTGTGGAATCAGTTTCCTTGTTTCTAGCACAATTAATGAGGTGGTTAGCTCCACCCCAACGCCAGTTTATCTTGGGTTTGTGCCCAATTATGAGCACAGCTCTGAAAGAGATGGTAGCAGCAAACATCTTGGATATTAATAGCTCCTGCTTTTCTTTAAATGCCGCAAGGAAAGAGAACCTGTTCCAGGTGAGACACCATTTGTGTACAGAGTTGTGTGTGTATATTTAATACATCAGTATACATAAATATATATGCACATACATATTTTATATGCATGTATTTATCTGTGTGTGTATATTTATTATTTATTTATTTATTTATTTATTTATTTATATATTGGTTTTTTTCTTTTTCTTAGCTACCTAAGAAAGACTGTGTATGACTGTGAAATGCAGTGACCTCAAAGGTCAAAGAAGCAAAACATTGTGATTGAATGCCTCTGCACTGGACTAACTTTGTCTCTTTGTTTTCTTTGTCTTGATGGAAAATCAACCGAAATCAATACTGGTAGGATAAGGACCCCAAGCAAGTATATATTTGTCTGAATTGATCAGGCACACCTAACAGACACTTGGAAATACTTTGCTGATAGTGATGCCTATTTACACAACTGATATATATGAAGGGATTTCCAAGCATATACACCCTGACACAGAGCACGCTTTCAAGGAGAAAAATACTATATGCTGCTTTCGATTTTAAAAATATATTTTGCCCCATAGTAAGTTGCCATATATAGTTTAAATCTGCTTCTTCTTTTCCCTAGCACATCTTTTCTACAGAAACCACATAATGTGAGGAATTGACCAGCTTCGCCAGCACTGGAGATTAGTTTACAGTGTTATCTCAGCTGTTGCTCAGTTCAGAGGTGTTGCAGTATTGACATAGAAGTCCACTGCTGATAGCTTCGTTGAATTCCTCCCCAGTCAGACCCTCTCTGACACATCCTACATTCCCTCTGGCTAGAGAAAGACAGACTCTCCTGAGACTGAGACAGAGCCAGCTCTCACTGAAAAACCTATGAAACAGTTTGTATTTTCTTGTTTACTTTCTAACTAAAATTTTGCTTTCTCTACTATCTCTTGATATTTTACATTTCTAATCCAGCAGGACTGACAGTTAGGATCCTGATGCACTTGAGAATTCATCAGTCCACACACAACACACTTCCCGTATATTGCAAGGTCAAATGAAAAGGGCACCAAACAACGTACGTAATTCCAAAATATCATTTCCTTCCTTGTAGCCACTTGAAAATTACCCAGCTAGAATTATTCCTTTAGCCAAAATAATTCTGCTTTCTGCAATAAAGTGCTATCACAGCCTCAAGTAAACCAGAGAAGCAAAAACCTACTGAGGTATGTTATGCAATGTCATCTACAGGAAAAACACTCTAGCTCTGACTGACCAGGGCCCCCACATGGTGTGTACATTCTTATGACTTAGCTGTTGGGAGTGACCCCAGAGACAAGGGGAACACAGGCAGTACAGGGTGTTGGGCAGCAGACAGATCTGCAGTGGACGTGATCTGCATGTCCCCAGAACAGCCTGAACACACAGGAGCATGAAGGCTCAGTGTGTATGATTATTATTAGGAGAGCAAAATTAAATACATGCAAGTCTGCATATATAGAGAGAAGTGAAAAAAATCACACTGTGATCTTATGATGCCTAGAAATCCTTTCAACTGCTATACAGCTTTTTGCTAAAAAAAAATAGGAAAGCTTAAAAATATAGCCATGATTCTTCAAAAGCTTTAAAGCATAGAACACTTATTACAACAAACTTCAGGTTATTTACAATATTTACCAATGCATTCAGAAATTGCAAATGTGTAGGATCAGATCTTCTCTGTATTTTTTAGTTCAGCCTTTCAGTGTATGATTTTCTTTTTCCTGTGGAGTCCCCATAAAATCAATAAAATTTTCATAATATACCAAACAATTTTATATACAGTATATCCTGACCAAGCAGATTTTAGAGCAACCTCTCACTTAAAATCTGCTATTTCTAAGTCCAATGGATGTTGACATATAAAATCTGTCCTAGCACAGAGCCAAATGTTACCTCTCTTAAGCCTCAGGCCAGTGTAGTCTTTGAAAGAAAGTTTTCATTTTCAAGAATAAGAAGAAAATGCCATTCTGACAGGTTTTCTTTTGTCTCTTTTGTCTCACAACAAAGCTGTTTGGAGCTCTATGGTCTTTAGAAATATAAGCAGCATTGCAGCAGAGTTTTGTTGATGGGCAGAAGTCCTGATGAGATGAGAATGCCAAACATGCAATATATGATGAAAATCACTGTCATGAAGGAGTCAGTCTCACAAAGGAGCCATGTGTTATCAGTGTCTGTGCAGTTATGAACCTTTCTGTGTATGCAGACTTAACAAAGAGAAGCCAGAGAAGACAATTCTGCAGTCACCACAAATCTGAAATTATTCCCTATGAAACTATTGAAGTCTTGAACCTTCCAAGAGAGAAATCTTTCTCATAGAAGAGAGTCTCCCAATTTAATAATTACATTGTCTGGCAAAATTTTCCAGAGAATTCATTGGGTGTTCCCCTTTCATAGTTATGTGTCATCTGCCCTAGTACTAGCCCATGCTTCATGCTTTACATATTCCTTGTCTCCTCAGCATTTAAACCCTTCCCACAACTGCAAGCTCTTATCATCTCTCTGCGTCTTTCTCTCACTCACTCCTGTCCTGCTGCACTTCTATAATTAACCTAAAACATCCTAAGTGTGTGCTGAAAGTGTAAAATCATAAGGTGGGTGAGTTAGAGATGCAGCTAAAACATCTTGTTATGAACCTGAGAGGTTTAGGCACGGCCAGCACAAATGGAGGTGAGTGGCAGTCAAAGGAATTTGTTCTAAATCTCTCACTCTCCAGAAGTATTATTTACATGTCAGTTCCAAAAGGAGGATGAGATTCTTAAATCCATTCTGCCCCCTTTGCAGTGGAAAAAGAGCTCAGACTATGTCAGACTGGGCAAGTAAATCTGTGTATTGCTTTGCAAATTTAGCATTTTGAAAACTGCCAGACCAGCGCTGTGAGCAGATGCAAATCTACGAGCAGTGGTGTTGTTTCCAGCACACTGCTGTAGCCTCCCAATGTAGTCACATTCTCTACTGTAAGCCCTTCTGCAAGGTCTGAGTCACAATCACCTCTGGTAGCTCATGTTCAAGCTGAGTGGTGAGGCTGACACACCTGGAGGGTGGGATGCCATCCAGAGGGACCTGGGCAAGCTCAAGAACTGTGCCCATGGGAACCCCCTGAGTTTTACCAAGACCAGGTGCTGGTGCTGCACCTGGGTGGGGGCAATCCCCAGGATCAGCACAGGCTGGGCATGGACAGATGGAGAGCAGCCCTGCCCAGAGGGGCTTGGGGGTGCTGCTGGGTGAGAGGCTGGCCAGGAGCCAGCCATGGGCACTGCCAGCCCAGAGAGCCAAGTGTGTCCTGGGCTGCACCCACAGCAGCGTGGGCAGCAGGGCAGGGAGGGGATTCTGCCCCTCTGCTCTGCTGAGACCCCACCTGCAGAGCTGCATTGGCTCTGGGTGCCCAGCACAGGGAGGACAGGGACCTGCTGCAGTGACTCCAGAGGAGGGCACCAGGATGATCGAGGGATGGAGAACCTCTGCTCCAAGGAAAGGCTGAGAGAATTGGGAGTGTTCAGCCTGGAGAAGAGAAGGCTTCAGGGTGACCTTATTGTGGCCTTCCAATACCTGAAAGTAGCCTTACAAGAAAGATGGAGAGGGACTTTTTACAAGGACCTGGAGAAAATAACAGGGAAGAATGACTTCAAACTCAAAGAGAGTAGATTTAGATTAGACATTAAGAAGAAATTCTTTTAATTTGAATTTAAGGACCCTGAATCTATCAGCTGCTGCAAAGTAAGGAGTGAGTTTCCAGATTGTTTCTCAGCTGCCTTTTAGTTTTCCAGAATGAGACAGATGTTTCATGATTACAACAAAAGTAGAAATTAAACAGTTTATTTTAATTGCATTCTTACTAAAAAATTAGCTTTTAGTAGAGGAAACCATCAAATACTTGATTTTCTGTTAACTTCTCTACATGCATTTGCTTGCACTGTGTGTTAAAGCAGGAGGACCAACATTTCTTAATCTGCATAGACTAAGGAGAGAAGGAAGAGATGCTTTACAGATGAGACACTAATCATCAGCATGATGAAGTCACACTGGAAATTAGCACTTTATGTAAGAATTGAATCCTGTTTCTGAAGATCTAGTCTGCCACTGAATAAGAAGCACTCCTTTGCTCTCAGATATGAGTACTTAAGATTTTCTGAATCTGTGGTGCGTGCAGAGTTTGCTTTGCCACAATTCACAGATATAACTCTCTGAAGAAATGTTGTATTACAAGATCCATGGATTCTGCTGATGCTATTAGGAACACAAAGACATTTGATGAGTCTCATTTTGCAAAGCTATGAGATAATTTTGATAAAAACATCTCAGTTATTATCAGAGGTTGTAGCTGCACTGTGTTACAAGGAGTTGAAGTAAGTGGATTCAGGTGTAGAACTGGATGATGCAGAGACTGGCTTGGAACTTTCTGGAAAAATTATTTATGTTGCTGAAAACCCAAAGCTCCTTCAAAATACATTTACCCCAAAAGTTTGCTACTCCATTTTTCATAGAATGCCCCCAAGTCAGCTCATTTTACTTTCTTACAGGTTTTTTTTTAAAAAAATACATAAAGCTACAGGTTTACTTTGCAGAAAAACACTATCTGAATTACAAAGAAAAAAATATTATTTGATGGAAACCATTTTTTCCCAAGTTTTGTTTCTAAGTATTTTCAATATTTTTGTCCCCCAGGCAAATTCAGTAGAAAAATTATTTTTGTCTCACTGTTTTCAAAAGATGAAAAATTATCTCAAATACAACAGTTTATTAGGCAAAGCTAAAACTGATAACCAAAATGAAAATTCTCTGGAATCTTGCTGACCATTAGATTCCCTTGAAAATTAAGCAATTAGCATTTACATAGCTAGCTACAAGATTGAAGAAGCTTCCACAATGTTACCTTATAAAGAGAGTTTATGTAATGAAAAAAAACATAAGTTTATATGCTGCAATTGCATATCATGTTACAAATGCAAATTTTATCCAACTTTTGCTGTTCATTTCTCCTTATGACTAGTAAGAGAGAGAGAGATTGAGAGAGAAAGCATAATTCAAAAATCTACACTTGCCAATGAAGGAATCATTATGTGATACGAGGTCTATTTCCTGAAATTTAAATCGGCCACTGGATCACAAATTTTACTTTCACAGGGAACCTATAATATGGCTACCATTTTTGTGCAGGTATGGCTTAGGCATTTTGGCAGATTTTATTAATAGGTGCTTACATAGTTATTCAGTAATATATTCAGTGCAACTAATAAGAATCCATAGCGGACTGACATTTTTCATTTTACCAATAAAATCTATGTGTAACATTTTAACAGTACTGACAGACTTTTAAGATCTCAGAGAGCATTTATTAAGCTACTCCTATTAAGTATCTGCAGGCTGAAAAAAACGATATCACAAAAAATCAGAGTGAAATGAGAATAGCAAACCAACATTTTATGCCATTATAGAATGCTTGTTGAATTTCAGTGGACTAAAAGGGAATTATGACCAGGGTTTAATAAGTTTCTAAATAGTATTCTAGAAAACAGTGGGAAATATTTTCTACCAGTACTTATTTTGTCACTGATTTATTTAAAGTTTTAATTACAGGAAATAAAAAAAATCATGGTGTCCCTCATTTTTCTTGCTAAAAACCCCTGTTTTATACATGACTAAGCATTTACCAATATTTCATTAACATGATAGAAAATGGGACATTTCTGAGTTAATTGTAGAACAAAATGCTGGATTTCCAATGTATTTGAATACTTTATTTGAACTACTGTCACCCTTAACATAGGAAGTTATGTTACTGGCTCATCAAACTTAGTAATTATTTACGCTCGCTACAAAGATGTCTAAAATTCAAATTTCAATTAACTTTTTTGTATAAAGTTGTCCAGTATGTACTACAGGTAGGAGTTGTAGACAGCAGCAATAGAATTTCCCATTCAAAATACTGTTAAGGCACAGCTGAAATTTCTATTGATCGTCATTCATCCAGTAAAGAACTGACAAACAGGAGCTGTTCTAAGCTTGGGAACAATGATCCATTGCAGGTTGAATCCTTGCAAAATCATGGAAAACTTCTGGGAAAAAAAAGGGTCAAAATTGAAAGGTTAAATGCATATTCAAGGAACAGGTAATCTACCTAAATTCTCAGTAATTCAAGATCAGAGAAAGTACCAGATGGAAATCAGTAAAATCCCACTGGCAAAAATTCATCATTTAAGTCAACTGGGGAAAATGTTGCTGAAAATACAGTTTTAATAGGTTGTCTTAAGCATAATAGATGTTCAGGGGAAAAAAATGAAAGGTCAATTCAATGGTTCATAAAGCAATTATTTCCCCATAAAATATTTTCTAAAATAATACACATAGTACAACCAAAGGCAGTCACCACTAGTAAAATCTAAATGTTTTCCTGCTTTGCAAAATGGTGTCTAAACTACCAGGCCACAAGGTTGCCCTCAGAGGAATGGCTCTCATTATAGATAAGCAGTTGTGTCCCAGTGCAAAATCTCTTGTCTTGGATTGTATTGTCTTCATGACAGCTTGACATGAAGAAAATGTCAAATATAGCATAATGCTTTTCAAAATGAGACAAAATGGCCTCAAGACAAAGGATTCAGCAACAATAAGTAAAAAGAACAGTTACTTGCTGCGGGCTCCAAGCCATCTCACATACTGCAGGTGGAACCAACACACCTGTACCAATTCTCTAGATTCCTGCTGAGTGAGATGCAATTAAGAATTAGGTATGCAGCAACTCCAGCCTACCTTACATTTAGCACACTACATATACTTCTTTGAAAGTAACAATTAAAATCTATGATGCTTTCAAAAAAAAGATACCAGTTTAAAGGTAAAGGCCTTAAATACAGAATCTCTTCTGAAATGTAAATTTTGTCAAAGCTTTTGGAAACTGAAAAGAAGACATACTTTGTCTCCTGTAAGACTCATCTACACTATTTCCTTTTTCCATCATTCATGGTCAAGCTGATTCCCAGTGAGGGTCCTATGACAACTCAGAAGAAAAAATATGTAAAAGGCTGCTGTAAGAATTGAACTACTGCACTCAGAATGCAGGTTTCTAAGTACCAAGTCCAAGAAAAATGGGAATTAACTACAGCAAATTGAGAAACATGATATGTTTGAGAGAAAATCTCTAGAACAAAGCTTAAGGAGTTCATAAAAACCACACCAAAATTCTTAATAAACTCTCACTGAATTTATAGGCTTTGGAACAAGCCAAAGAAAAGTTGTCTAGGTATATTTCTTTCCTATCAAATTAAGAAGGACACAAAAACTATTTATAGTTAAATAGAAGGCATAAATTCCCAAGGATAAAGAAATATTTATTTGGAAGAAATATATCTAGCATATTTACTCTGGCCATTAATTATGAATCATTGTGTACCCTACAAAACTGTTAATTTAGGTTGTCACCTTGAAAGGACACTGTAAGATTTCAAACCCCAGCAGAAACTGGACTATTTCTACTGAACTAAGTGACTGACTAATTATTTTGCTGAGTCAATTTTCATAACACGAGGAAGAAGATGCATTTCCATGCAAGAATAAAATAAATTCAAGATTAAATAAATAATAGGATGATTATTGAAAATATCATGTCTAAATATATTCTGAAAATTCCAGTTGGCCTGGAAACACATACAATAAGAAGCATATAAACTAAATGAGGTTTCAAAGCCTGAGCACTAAGAGAAAAAGATAGAGTATGCACTGTAATTACAGTCTTGGGCTAGCAAGCAACCTGCCTCTGTCCTAAAGTCAGTAGTTTTCTGGATCTTCAGAGGTCTTCCAGTTTGATATAACTAAGATGAGGTGCATTTAAACTCAAAAAATTCCCTGGAGGCTTTTATGCATAAAGCAATGAGGTACAAGTTAAATGACTTACTGACAACCAGGAAATAGTTCATCAACCTGAAAAAGGAAAAAAAATTATTCTTAGAAGTACCACTCCAGTGTTTTAACATCACTACTAGAGTCCTCACATTTTCTAATTATCCCCCATTCCTACTAGTGTTTTGAGGCATGCAGTTTTACAGATGACTTTAACAAGATGACATAGTTGTCAATATTAAGAAATTCCTTTGCTCAGTCATATTTTCCAAGCTTTTCTTCTTGAAAGCCCTAGAAAGTACTGCTGGTTTCAGCAGTTATACCCACCTGAAGCCAAAGAGAAGTAAGAGTCTGAGTTCAATTATTAATAAAAAGGAAATTAAATACTGGAGGCCTTACCTTAAGGAAAATTATCTCTTCATTATTCAAATGAAAAGAGAAAATAAAATCTTGAACACAGGAACACAAGGGGTTTGAAAATCCCAGCTTAACATATATTCTTGGTTTACCTCCTTCTTCTGGAACTGTTGGGAGAATGTAGCTGTATATAAAAAAGTGTTGCTGCTACCAAAGCAACCCATATGATATAATCAGAGATTAATTACTTAGCATGGAAAAAAATCATGTGAGATAGGTGAACTCTAAAAGAAAAGCTGAAAAAAATTACCCTAGTTCTACTTAGTACCTTAGAAATTTGAGTTAGGAAAAAGAATGTTACAAAAGGTAAATTCTGTGGGGTCCAAGAGGGATGCAAGGACCCAAAGGGGTGCACAAGACAATCCACTTGGGTGAAGGAGGAAAATATTCTTTGTACCTTTAATAGATAAGATAAAATTATTTTATTTATTGTGTTTGTTTCATCTTTATCTCATTCACACTCTAATCTTGGGGTTTTATATGTTCTATAGTATACAGAATGTGTCATTACAGTAGCACTCATACATAAGTTATACATTAATAAATATACATAGATTGGATGTGCCCATTCAAAATTTTACTGACAGAGGTGTGCAACCAAAAAAGTTAAAAATGTTTGGAGACCACCAGCCTAGAACACTTAATGCTGGAGGCCATATTGTTTATTATTATTTCCAACTAGGAAATAATAAACAATAGGATGCAGTCCAAAATCTGATCAAGGATGGTTGAACAAGAAAACTAAATAACATAAGGTTTAACAGAGTTTTTAAGGTTGTCCAAAAAATAACACAACAAAAACTCAAAACACAACAACGCAAAACAGAATGCAACAACCCATTAAGACATACTCAGCACAAGGAACTCTACAACTATTGTGTCAGGCATAAAAGCAGCTTTTAAAATATAAAAGGGAATTTAACAAAGTAAAGTGTGTAATGGAGAAGGTAGAAAATATCATGAATAAAAATAAAATCAATTAACAAAACCTCAAATTTTTAAAAAAAATTAAAAATCTTACAGGAAAAAAGAGAGGATGCAAATTACAATTAACTAAACAAAAAATCCCAGCAAAAGTAGGAAAAAGTAAAGGAAAGAGCTAAAGAGAATAAAGATGGATAGTACATTAAGAGTGATGGGAAGGGAAAAGGACGGAGGCTAATTCTGTCTTGATGGTGGGCTCCAAAACTCATTGCAATCCAAAAGTTTTTGAGCAATCACCTGCTAATTTTTAATATGGGAGAGGTGGGGAGGGAAGAGCTCATAAAGAGGTGGTCGTAGAGATCGCTCAGCATTCTAATTCCCAGTGCACTTCTCACAAATCCTGCTTGGACTCTGGGCCACAGACACAGCCTTGACACGCTGGTGCCCTGTGGATGTGGAAGTGGATGTGTGACAGAAGTGACGTGAAGAGCCGAGCAGCTGATGCTCCAGTACTCCAGGGTGCACCTTCTAGGCTTGAGCAGTAACTTGGAGATGTTTGTACATTGGAGGCTCCGTTTTACCAGCCAGTACAATCGCTGTTGGAAGTCACACAGCAACAGTCATGACTGAGAAGGAAATCTAATTACAACATTGATTTTCAGAAAGTGGACTTCTATGCAGAATAAAAAAGTAACCACATACAGATATCTCCAAATCAGCTTTCAACAAAAAATCTGATTTTTCAGAATTTTTTCTCAGTTCTGTTTGATTATTATGGAGCTATAAAAGAGGAAGAAAAGAGAAAATATCCAGGTGTTCTGTCTGTGCTAAATAAGTTAAACAAAAATTATGCTTTCATTACAACACTTAGTAGTCGACCTACAGGTAGTCCTTCACATGAACCACATACTAATTAGGTGCATTTAATTTTCTTATTTTTAATATCAAGAACACATACTGTGCCCAATCTAAATCTCATCTTTCCACCTGATATATTAACATGAATGCTAAATGAATGTTTAATGTCTAGGTTTTATCTGTCTGCTCTGCCCTGGCAGAATTCACAGCTCCCATGTTAATACACAGGGGAAGGTAAATGTTTCAGAGAACAGAATCAGCAAAAAAACTCCAGTGAATCACCTCAGTCAGCATTGTGTTTTCTCTGATCCTATCCTCTAAAATATTAAATTTCTCCTGTGTATCATCACCCAATCAGCATAAGATGATGCTTGAAGGTTGAGGCTAAATGAGGACAAGGGTATTTCTGAAATACCATTCATCTTCAAAGCTTAGATGCTCTTTTTTTTGCCAGTTGGGATTCACAGCCTGAAATCACTTTCTAAATGCTCAAAAATGCATCAGTTTTGGCCAACGTTATTTTCCAATGGCTTTTTAATTTCAGTAACTTATTCAAAAATAGTGTATGTAAACCTTTTGTGTTCCTACTGAAGTAGAAATATATATCACTACCTCTCAGAACCAAGTTCGAGGCAGTTCTAGACAGAATCTATTACAAGATTAATTCTGGATGACTATACACAGGATTGAATCTCTCACTATACCCTAATGATTAGGTGCATCCTCAAAAAGAGTTAGTGAGAGATATTTGGGGGTTGTTTCTCTATCTATTCTTCCCTTTCAGTACTTTCACCAATATTACTGTCACAGGAGTAACAGGTTTCCACAACCATGCTGGAGATAAGTATCATTCCTGGGTGCATTGCTGTCCTCTAAGTCTTTCAACAACATCTCATCAGCCCTAGAACCTCATTCTTTCTTACATTCCAGTCTATTTCCTCAATATAACCTTGGCTGCCCTATCCTCCTGCTTGCAATCTTTTCTAATTAATTTGGGCTTGATGCTGAGTTCAAAACCTTACAAATGCATATATATCTTCCTTTTCCAAGTAAGCTACCTTCTCTAAATACAAGGTACCATTACTCATTTTCAGCACAATAGCATCCATCGTATATTTTAGGAGACAAACCTCTGGATTGTTAAGGTTTCTGTGACAAGATAAATTCACACAGTTAAAAACTGGGAAGAGGTTGTTCAGACCTGGAAAACAAGGATTAACAGAGTAAATTATGAAATCCAACAGCCTACAGTCGAGAGCTTGTCTGATGCAGAGCTGTCTCCATTGCCCAGCACAGGACCTGCTGGCTCCCCAGACACACGCCCTTCAGCAGCACTTCCCTTAATTCATCGGGTCCTGTCAGAGCCGAGAGTGGAGAAAGGAATGCAGAGAGGGCACACAAGGCTACGCCCATGGGCCAGCCAAGGAACACCAGGACAATGAGGCAAAATAATCCCCACACTATGCAGTTGCAGTCTGCCATCTGAAACCTCTGACATGGAAAAGAAGGGTTGATTTTGACTGCAAGTGCATTTGAGATAAATAGGTACACCTCTTTTGTTTTTCTTTTTGAGGGAGGGAGTGAAAGATATTTTCAGCCAAAATCTGTTTCCTCTATTTAACAGAAGTCTAATTGAAAAATACCAAGTCACACTTGCTGTCTGGGGTTCTTTCCTTCCTCTCCTGAGGAAGAAAGGAAAATACCAGATTCTCTTTAATGAGTAGCAGTCTAGAGCAGAATGACTTAGATGCAAACTTTTAACACAGCTCTACAGAAATAACTTTCAATGACCCTTCAATGCATGATAAAATATGGCTACAGATGAAGAATAAAATTAATGTTTGGCAGATAATACATTTGGAACAGAATACATTAATAAAATCCCAAGAATTAGACTATGGCTAGTCCATAAAGCTACAGAACATCTCAGGTTGACAATGTTGCTTATTTTCTGGCTTAATGAGGAATATGTTGCACAAAACTAGTAGCAGGTTAATTGAGTTTGTATATCTGGCAGTTCTTTTCATTATCACCTACTCCCTGTGATGAGCTTTGAGCCGATGTGCTTTATTTAACAGATTCATCAAGCCTATTATCCACCAAGACTATTAACAGCTATCTCCCCAATGACTGAGATGTGTTGTGAGCTGTCAGAGTATTTTATTTCTGCCTTGCTCATTCTTTCAGCAGACTAGAAAACTGCAGATATATTTATACTACACAATTGAAAACACAACCTGCCAATCTCTGATGGTCTTGTGAGAGGTCCAACAACTAAATAAACCTAGAAAAAGGATGCAAAAAATAAAGCATCATATCTAAAATACTGAGAGATTTCTCAATGTTCCATTTTTAATAATTCATAATTGACATTTCATGGTAAAAATATAAACTACTCAGAAAATTCTTTTAGAATTCGAATCCTTGAACTCTGCACACTTGGTTATCAGATAACTGCTGTCAACCATTTATATATACAAGATGATAAAGGGG
Organism: Sitta carolinensis; assembly: GCA_032173965.1. NCBI lineage: Eukaryota > Metazoa > Chordata > Aves > Passeriformes > Sittidae > Sitta > Sitta carolinensis. Next base: position 15,749,847 of record JAVUNC010000006.1, on the reverse strand, counting down.
TTAAACATCAAGGAGAGAGAAAGAGAAGCAAAAGTTGGGGTAGTAAAAAGCAGTATTACTCAGCCATTATAATAAGAGGTAACTAGATATGGTACAGTATTACTGAGTTAAATAGATTGCTCTAATTCAGATGTTAATGAAATACATGAACGACACACAGGAGGCACCTCTTTAAAATAATAACAAAGTAAACAATGACACAAAAAAGAATATTTCTAGGTGTATGGGTAACATATACAGTTCCATTTCTTCAGACAAGTTCTGCTTACAAAGCATTTAAATTATGACCAGAAAGAATGTTTTCTTGAACAGTGTAGCTTTACCTAGAGAGTGTTGCTTGTGGATTAATTACATAGTGATCACTCTAATCATACTAACATAATCACATGATCATACTAACATGCTAATGCAGTTTTCATCATACCTGTTAATGAAAACGGACCAAAGAAGGGCTCAAAGATAGGAAGGTGTGGATTAACTAGATGAGTTTTTACTGCCTTATGATATCATACTGTAAAATACACAAATTCATCAATTATGAGTAAAAGCAGAAAAACATGGAAAACAGCCTTCCTTACCTTGACAGCACAGATTTGTGGCTTTTTAAATGATCATGTTTTCTCCAGCAGGCACTCACCAAAGCAGGACCCAAGGTGAATACACGAGCCAGTCCCCTCTTGTGTCACCTGAACATGACCAGCCACACTATAGCCAAAACATGTCATGCCCACAGCCACAGATGTGGTCTCAGCAAGTGGCTCATGCCTCAGGAGCGCTGCAAGGAACGAAGGAACTTCTGTAGACAGCAAACATCTCTCAGGAACTGAGGCGCTCCTGAGCCTGACATTCTCAACACTCACACCTGTGAACCAGCAACCACAGCAGGGAATGTGTTTGTGCTGGCTCATGGAATCCCAGCTGCTGGCTGGGCTGCTGGGAGCTGCTGGGAAAGGACAGAAGTGTGTAGCATCAGCTACATCACTGCATCACCCAGATGCATCACCAGCATCAGCCAGAGACTGCACATCCCAAGAGGCATTGATGGCTGCCCTGGTAAGACCCTTGTCTCTCACCTATTCTGAAGAGCTGAAGATGCAGCTTCCAGCCTCAGCCATGGATTGGCAGATGCATTTTAGTGAATATGTTTAGTGAATAATTTCCTTCTGATCTCAGCTACAAAAAAACACGAGGCAGGGAAAATAAAGATAGACACTAATGCATGTGCATTGATGCGTTATGTTACATGATTATGTGTTATGTTACATGATAATGCATGTATTTTGATTAGTAAAATCTTCTGGAGGAGAGACATGGCTCACCTGAAGATTTAAAAAAATAGTCCCTCCATTCCAGGAGGGACTATCATTCCTCCATGACAGGAATAGAAAAATAAGGAGGGCTGGAAAAGTTTTGCAGTGATCTTACAGAATACTCCACCGAGATCACTGTGAAAGAGGATTTTTTTTGTTGTTCACATGGCATGAAGCTGACTCGGGTGAGGTTAGGATTGGACATCAGAAAAGGTTCTTCACCCAGAGGGTGGTTGGGCACTGGAATGGGTTCCCCAGGGCAGTGGTCACTGCACCAGCCAAACAGAGCTCAAGAAAAGTTTGGACAATGCTCTCAGACACAGGGTGTGACTCTTGGGGATGGTGCTGTGCAGGGCCAGGAGCTGGACTCAGGGATCCTTGTGGGATCAACCCAAAATATTCAACCTAAAATATTTTTTCAACCCTTCAACCCAGAATATTCTGCGATTTTGGTACAGGCATACCAAAGAAACAGGAAACAACCAGACAGGGAGGAAAACATGTCCCAAAACCCCTAAGTTTCTGCTTATATTCATTATAGAAGCACTTCCTCAAATAACTCCAATTTCCTTGTCTTTGTCATCATTTTGCTAGATGACAAGAACATTCTATGACTTCCAGGGATTGTTCAGTGTGTATTTCTGTTAGCACATTTGGTAATTTTTTTTAAAGGCATTTAACAAATGATTTTGTATAGACAGCTTTTTTATAATTCAACTATGTTTATGCTTCAGAAAATTCTGTTAAAATCCACTTAGATTAAATCATATCAATGTGAAATGCTGCAAGATATTCTAAGTAACTTTCTTCTTGTGGAGATATCTGACAAAACAAGTTGAGCATTCAATTTAACAAAACATCCTATAGTCAATGAAAATGTATGTTGATTTTAACCATGTCAACATTCTTTTTCACAGTGTATATGAAGAAGTGGGTTTTTTTTTCATAAATTTATTTCATCACTGAAGTTGCTAAACAAATATTTTGGTTGAAAATTTAAGTATATGGATGTCATGATATTCACAGTTATCATGCTGCTGGCAAGCCTGACAGCTTGCCAGTTGAAATTTTAAACACACAGTCAACTTAAGCAAAAGAACAAATTCAAATAAAGAAAATTCCCAGGACATAGCAAAATAGTGGCACTATATCTTCAGCCCCGTATTTGCTGACAGGCCCTTAACATTAATTTGGAGATGGTTTGAATTTTTTTCTTCCATTAGAAAACAAACAAAACTTTCACTCTGAACATATACCCACAGAAATAATACTGCAAATTAGTGCTTAATTTCTTATTTCCTTTCCTAAACAAGCTAGTTAAAAAGCTAATTAAATCTGTCTTCAAAGTTCTCAGTCATGAATATATCTAAGATGTCCCAAATCTGTCTTCAGGCTAGAACAAGACAAGAAAGTTCAGCTGTTCTTGTTCTATTGGGCGAGGGAGTTCCCTATTTTAGAGAGATTTTACAAGGGTATCTGAAATGGTGACAGTCCAAAAAAAATTAATAAAAACAGTATGAACACGAATTCAAGTCTTTTCTCAGAATTACCCAAAAGATGGTTATGAATAATTGTTCCTTGTCTTCAAGATTGCTGGTTTGAAAAGATATTGATACCCATACAGAATAGAGGTAGACCTGAAAGGGAAAACCCCTACACAAACCAAATCTTTTGTGAATACAACAGCATGTAAACATCAAACATAATGCTACAGGGCTGTGTGGCTTTGGAGAGATCTTAATGCTCATGGCTGACATTGAGTCAGGCAGTGGCAGTTTGACACTTTACTGTTATAGTTACCCTTAAAAACCTAATACAGATTTCTGCTTATGAGCACATCCGTTCTTTTTCACATTAATCTCTCAGAGGCTCACCTTGCAAGGTAAAGCTTATGTCTTTCCCTTCAACTGTGTGTTGAATGTGGCCATACCTAGACTGCAAAAAGCCCCAAAACTCATTCAGCAAAGTTTCCAAGCTGAGAAGTTCCTAATAACAGCAAACTGAGGCAGAAAGCAGAGAGCAGAAGTTTCCAAGTCTTTTCTGGCTGACTGGACAAAGAGAGCTTAGCTCTGCAGGCATGGGAAAGAGAGCAGTAACAAACACTGTTGCCTCTCCAGCTTCTCAAAGGAGGAAAGTACCCTAATGTGGAGACAGGTGCCAACTGGGAACATATTTTACCAAAGTAGATGTGTTTATAGCTCATTTGCCAGATCTTGCCAGAAGAAACATGGAGCTGTAGTTACATTCATAAATTAAAGCTGAACTACTGAGGTTCATATTTAGCTTACTGTTACACACTACTGGGCATGCCCTCACACTCTGCTCATGGCATATTAGGTGTCTCTGATCTAATGGTCTCACCAGTTCATACCTATTGGCTTCCAGGGCCCAGTTACTCAGTGTCACACAATCTCTTGCACAAAAGTTTGGGCAAAAATTTTTAGGACAAATTTATATGTGGGTAAATTCAGCATCTTTCTCTAAGGTCTAGGAGAATCAAGATAAATACTCTTGACCCAAAGACTCATTAGCTTGGGTGACACATGCTTTCCTCTAGTACTCTGCTTTGCTGGCAGAATTCAGAAATATAAGAGAGGGATTGACTTCTCCACACCTCCTCCTCCATGGTACAGGAGCACTATCAATAACAATAACTTGCACTCTCCCTTTATTCCACTGTATTCATTTTGGAACACTGTAATGCATGATTTCTAAATGTAATAAAGTAAATACAAATAGAATAACTTTGGAGGACAAACCTTTTATGTTGTTTAAATTGAAAGGCTTTTTGCACATTTACATAGAAAGCAAGCATGGGTGCATATTCACTCATAGTTCCTTATAATGAAATAGTATCAAAAACCTGATTTAAACTAATAATTTACAAAACAGACTGTACTTTATATTTATATAAAATCTCAGGCTTCATACTGACAAAACTAAACACATTCGTGATTACAGTAAGATATTGTCTTTAGAATCAGCCTGATATAAATTTACCATTAAGGTATGCTTGTGTACTTCCACTGATATTTGTGTTTCAATAGGTAAGATTTAAAGCATTATACCTGCTGTGTTTGCTCAGTGTTTGTTCCCAATGTAGAGTGATTGTTTCAGCTCAGAGTTACAGGAAGGTACTGGGCATGGAGATGAGTCAGGAGCAGCAGCTGTCCTCGGTGTCTCATCTCATTGCGCAGCTCAGACTGACAGAACGCCAGTGGGTGAACACTGCAGGAGCAGGGAGCAATCTAGGACAACTGTCCCATCACTGAAGTATCTGTATGCAGGAACAAGATTAGTTCATAGTACATTAGAGATCAAATGAGATAAAGAACTGAGCCTGTGAAAATTTCTTAGCATTTCTTAGCTCTGAGTAAAACCAGCAGGTGCCTCAAACACAGACAGTCTGGACAAGGAAAGAAACAGTATGATGCTACATCTTTTACCAGGACAGGAAGGCAGGGCATTTGGGAAAATGCCTATCTAATTGAACTTTATGAAGATTATAGTGAATTACTCCCTCTGCCATTTTTCAAAACTGGAACTCAAGTGGTAGTGCAGGAATGGTTCAACATTCAAACATATTTGACCAGAGCTGGTCACAGTTTGATGTTTTCATTTTGTGTGAAACTCCAAATTCTAAATTCTTTAGAGTGCTAATTGGACCAACAAACAAAACAAAACAACAGAAAGTTTAAACAATCAAATATGTTGGAGAGGTTTTTTGTGTGGGTGGGTTTTTTTTTGTTTGATTGGGGGATTTTTTGGGGTTTTGTGTTTGTTTTTTTTTTTTTTTTTTGGTCGGTTTTGGTGTGTTTTAATACTGCATCTTTTACTTTCTATTTCATCCCTTGACTTCCTAAAAATGTATAACTCATGTAAGAGAAAAAGTACATTACTAAAGGCAAGTGCTTGAACAGCTTTATTTATTGTTTGTGTTTAAATAAGCAACCAGCAAACTGCAACATTAATGCAATATTTTGGGAAAAGAACTGCTTTGTGAAAATTGTCATCATGTCTAGAACCCCGTTATTTTTGAAAACAATATCCCACAGAAGTTTCCAAATAGTGTTATTGTATTTATTTTTCTGTTTGAAAACCCACAGTTCATCACTTAAAGTTCATGTAAAACACATCTGTTGCAATAGTTTAGATAGTACAAAGTTATAATACAGAATTGAACTGATGCCATGGGTTCTGGCCTTGCTCTCCATGAGATTTCTCTCTACTACACATTAAGAGAGATAAGAAAATCCAGATCAATACACAGTAGGCTATCAGTAAAAACAGTCCACAAAATAAGGACTCAAATTTTCTTAAGGTGAATATGTAACATTCTCGTCTAGAATCTGTATGAAACTACAAAACCCCTAATAGAGACTTAGTCTCAGTAAATATTTTAATCAAAGAATAGTAATTTTCAGTATATCTTTCTCATATGCAAAACCATTATCTCTTTTTATCTTAAATTTAGTCATTATTAGGTTTAATTCAGAACTATACAGAACTTAGATCATACATTACATAGCATAATTACAATACAGCAGATTTTATTTAACCCTGATCACATTCCCAGGAGTTGTCAGTGACAGACAGCAGGAAAACCTTTCCACAGGTGGACTTTTTTCATCCCAGTGAGCCCTGTTTCAATGTTCTTGAATGTGTCCTCAGCAGAGGAGGATTATCAGTGAGTTAATTTCTCCCCTCTCTGACTCAGCCTGCAAAATATGGTCTCATTTTAGAAAACAGGGTATTGCCCAACAGGACATGACTGCTGTTGCCAAAAATCACTCTGAAAAAATAGGGCAAGCCTAAACTGCTGTGGCTTGTGGTCAGAAACAGAATCTTTGTGCCTCTATACTGAGTTTTACCCTACCCACTTCTGCTGCCCCTGAACTACTTCCTTTCTTCTTTTACAGTAGTTAAGATACGTTCTGTCCCATCTAAAAATAAGTGCTCTTGACACACAAGAGATGTCAGACTAGCACAGCAGGATGCTGAAGCGTCTCTAGATGTGTAGCAGGGCTTCTCTTACAGTGGGCTGCAGCAATTTAGGAATTCACACTTGATAAACGCAATAAGGGCGGCTTCTTTTTATCTCTTGCAAATGGTGCCAGGACTGATGTATTCCTGATCCTTATTTGGCAATCCAGCTTGCTTCTTTTATGCTGTTCTCTGGAATCACAAAATTTCTAATGCTTGATTGAGTAAACATGCACTGTTTTTGTATTTAGCTTTTTCACTGACATCTATAGGTGAACTATGTTATTGTCAGCAGCTGGCTCAACCTTTTTTTTGGGTCTACATTTTCTTAAAACACTCTTGTACAGAAACATACTCTGCTTTGATAGTGTTTCTAAAGCAGGAAGATAATGCCTGAACTCTAGAAAATTTCCTACGTATACTGAAACAACTCCTCTTCAGCTTCTTTTTGAATCTCATTTTCCAGATACAGCAACATAGCAACAGACTATTCTGTATTACACTTAATTAACATTATTACTTGATTCAATTATCCTTGCCCTTGCTCTTTTCTCAAGGTGAGTGAAAATCATAATGGCAGCTAAATAAAACACACTATCTTTCTTAATCACAACATATTAAATTATCCCTTATATTGGTTAGATCAAGCTAAAGCCCTGACAGAGCAAGGCCCGGAGAGATGATCTGTCCTTGCTACATACTGTAAGTGTGGGGGGAAAAGAATCACTTTCTCATTACTATAGTATTGTTCAGTCTGAAATACTACTATTTAGAAACTGAGAGGGAGTAACTGCAATTATTGTTTCTCTCTCTTTTCTATTCTCTTCAGTGTAGCGATTTTGTAGATGCTCACATTTGGAAGGTTTCCAAGTTTGAGTACTGTGCTTTTTCAGACACCTCCCAAGAACTTAGGAAAATACATGACTAACAAAAGATACATAGCTGAAAGTCTTTCAAGAACGTTCTTTTGCAATTTGCAGTGGAGACAGCATTCTTTGAAAACATTATGGCATATGAATGTGACACTTTATTATTGGATTTTTCCAACAGGCACCTAAGCTACCTAAGCTAGCTATTTTCTACATTGAGAAAAAGGATTGTAAAAGAACTACACTTGAGAAACCACATAACAAAGGCAACAATAAGAGTCATAAGAGTATCTTCCAAATCTCCAGCAAAACCATTAATTTTTTGATTGATTATCTTTCATGAGAGCACTACCATGTTTGCAAAGGAAACTAGGCTGTCACATATCTTAACAGCACTCACAGCTTCTTTACTGCTGTGGGATTTGATTCATTTGTTGACCAGGACATTCATTTTGTCTGCTTGCTACAAGATTTCAAGTGTTACCTACTTCTTGTTTCAATAGAATTGTATGTCACCATGTTTATCCAGCGTGTGATCATCACCACCTCTAGGTTTTCTTTTAAAAGAATTCAGTGATTTCAGAAAGCTGGTCTCTTGTCATGTCAGCAAAGCCATTCTGTTAAAAAAAAAAAAAAACACCTTAATTTCTCTTCCTCGTGAAAATACTTTTCTTCAGGATTCATAGCCTTTTACAGCCAGGAAATGGCAAGATCTATTCCAAAAGGGAAGGCAAAGTGCCAGTGCTTGCTTCCCCTCCAAAGGAATTTAGGTTCTACCTTACTGAACACACAGAGCAGTACTCGGTGTACACTGCTAAAGCAAATACAATGTAGGTTAGCAACAACAAATGTCCTTATCTTTAGAAGTTTATCATATTATTATATTTAGTATTAACGACTATATATATTGTGTGTCTTACATTTACTTGTCCCTTCTTTTCCCCTTGGCAATACTGTTCCTGAATGTTCTGACTTACACACCACCTTTGCCAAGCCCTTTCAAAGTTCATACAGACTAAAGCAAAAGCAAACCATGCTGAGTTACCAAGGCATTTTCTTTGATAATACAAAACCTGCACTTACTGCATTATTTCAGTCAAAGATGGAAACCAGCCTGTATTTATATAGCATTGTCTCAGCTATATATGGATGATGGAATCCAAAGTGAATTGCTCTTTACCTTTCTTTTTCTGGCTGTTACAGAAATGAACAGAACATTGCCTTAAAGTATCATTTTTACATTAGCACTACATCAGCATCCAAGGGTAGAGCTGATTCTGAATCAGTTTCTAAGCAAGTCTGGAAAGTAGTAACCAAGTTGTTTTACAGGCACTGTGTAAGAGGAAAATGAGGCAATTCATATAAGGGTTGGCTAAATAAATATGAAGAAAAACCACTGATAGCTCTTTAGTTTCTCCCAAATGTCCTTAATGGATTTCTTATTCTATAGCTTTGGAACAATAAAATAAAGCAATTTTATATCTTTTCCTCCAGTTCATACCCTTAGAGGATCTTGCCCTCAGAAAGATTTTAATTTTGTCCACTAGGATTTCATGCACTGCTATAATAATCTTTGCAATAATGTTTAACAAAATTTAAAAGCTATTTAAACAATTAGCTTATTCAAAGATTCTGTCTCTTTAAAGTAATTAAATTTGTGTGTATTTTTTTTAAATTTCAATATATTTAGTTTAACAACTGGGAATTGTTGTTCACTTGAATAGTGATGCTAAATCCTAAGCAAATATTGCCATTGGAAAACAAAACATATAGATCAAAATTACAGTTTTACAGTCCTTCAATTCTCCCACCTAATCTTTCTCGAAAGAAAATGTGAATCAATCATAAAAACTATTTTGGTGTAAAAGACAAAGTTCATTCACAGATTAAAAATTAAAACCAGAACTAAAACGCTTTGGAAGTAAAAGGCCCCACGCCCGACCTCACACTCCAAAGCAAAGCCTCAAGAACTTTCCAACCACTGCTAGAACAAAGACATGATTTTCCCAAATTCCTGAAAATGTATTCCACTAACACCCCCATGCCTCTGAAAAAAGTCAAGTTTAACATGTGGAAGATGGCATGAAGGACAATGAATGACCTGCTCTGGTCAAGTTACCTCAACAAAACCTTGCACTTTTTTTTAACAGGTGGTGCTTGGTGCCTCAGAAAGCTGCATTCTAAAGCTGTTCAAGCTTCTACAGTTGTGTGCAGTTCAACTGTCTCTTCCTGCACTTTAGCAGAAACAACCTCCACTGTACCTCCACTCCCAACTTTAGGGCAACACTGAGGCCTCTCCAGGACAACCCAACTCGGCTGCTGCTCTACAAGGACTGAGCCAAAGTGACCTGACACACCTGGGGTCTCCACTCAGCACGGCACAGCCAGGTGTGTGGACAATGAACATGGCACAACTGAAAAACAGCCCCTTTCAGCAGCTTATTAAGAGTCATCTTTTCATAATTTTTTATAGAATCTCTGTCGGTTAAATTATTTATTTTAGAAAAAAAAAAAAAAAAAACAACAAAAAACCAAAAACCAAACAAATAACTGGAGAATTCCTTTCAAATTCCTAAATTACTACAGCAAGTAAATGATTGTCAGACTCAGTATTTATAGAGAATTAGCTGGAAAACAAAGATGTTTCTTGTTTGAGAAAACTTCAGCACAGAAAAAACAAAAGAACACCATGTACCAAAACTAAGTACGTAGATTTGCTACTCCTGAGCTCCCCTCTGAGAGGGGAGAGAATGATTTCCTGGGAAGGGGCAGATGAGATCCTAGCACATACAGACTGATATGCAATAGATGCATTTCATGGAGCTTGGCATACATTTAATAACTTGATACTAATATTTTCCTGTACTATACTTTAAAAAATATTAAGAAAAAAAAAAACTTCAATGCTGTTTACAAAGCTTGGAAGTTAATTATTCTCTAGTCATTCTAGCAAGTCCATCTGGCAGCTTCACAAATGCAACACTTGAAATCCAAGAGGTTTCCCTTTGCCAGCAAAAGGTGTTTCTGTGGCTATTGCTGCGATTGAAAATCTACTTGGAAATTCCTAAGTCTCATTAAACCACTAATTTGACAGGATGGCAAGTATTCATAATGAATGACGGACAAATCCTTTCTCTGATCACTTTATAAAATATGCACATTCAGAAGTTACTCTAAAAAAACCCCACTCAACCATTATGTCATTAATATCAGTATTAGATGTTTTACATATCCTGCATTCATGGAACTACTTTCACTTTTCTTCCTCATGTGGCTTTAGCCTGAGCAATTACTGTGTTTTCTTCAAGCGAAAGAAATTTATTTCAAAACACTAATTTAGAACGCAGTGCTGTTGAAAAGCTGAATCCTTCCTTCTTCTGTAAAGAATAATAAATTAAAAACAACATCAGAAGTCAATGATGAGAAATTGCTACAAGTACGTGGGCCTTTGAAATCCTGAGAATCCACTAAGGCCAAAATTCAATAAAGCTTTTGAACACTTCAAAGTCCCATGACAATTCATATTTCTCAGACAAACAATCAAATATCTTGATGAATTTGAGCCTCTGCCTAAAATACGATCTCAGCACATACAAGCAGAGCTCTGCATAAGGAATCTTCCATGGCAAAACACTAAGGAAACAATAAAGCATGTATGACCAATATTGAATATACTTAGTGAGGTTTAATGGGTGACTAAATTAAGAGTCAAATATTCAAAACCGGTATAAAAGGATCTTTACTGAACAACTTATAAAAAGGAATGTGAATATAATTTGAGGCCATTAAACAAATTACATTACTAATAGTGACAAGAACTCAGTAGAATGTTTTCCAAACATCTTGCTTGTCCACAAAGTATTCAGTGAAAAATATACCGAACAGGTATTACACAGGCAACCATTTAATGAAAGTCAATGTAAAAATAGCAATTATTTTTCTAACTGCTCTTTTCCCTGTCAATTTTCCAAAATGCATTAAGGATTCCATCAATCACTTTTCAGTCTCATTCTCAGGTTCACTGTCTCCACTATCACTGTCTCTTCCAGGGTGTTCTGGCATTTTTCGATGTTCATCCATTTCATCCTCATTCAAGTCTCCTTCCTTCATCATTTCTTCCACTACTTCATTTTCTTCTGCTGCGTCTTCCTGCATGTCCTGACCTTCACCTTCTACTTCAGTCTCTCCAGTTTGTGTTGGTTCCGGTTCTTCAATCATGGCAGGTGGGGGCAGTAAATGCTGGATGATTGAAAAAGGCAGGATTGTAAGTTTTTACACTTTAGCTTTAACTGTTCATCTTATTTTTAGGATTTTGCATTAGATAACAAGTTAACAATAAACACAAGAATACATTCTTGATGTATGAGACAAACTGAGACTTCTGCGACTTACTTAGATGCACGTTGTGCTTTGTGGTGACTACTATAAAGATGAGTGTAAAAGAAAAGGAAAACAATGTACTGAATAGAATAAAAATAAATTTAATGTCAGCTTTGCTTTTTTCAATAGTTCTCTTCTTGGCTTCTCCTACAAGAAGAATGTGATTCATTGTCGCAGTAGGAAAACAGCAGTTTTGTAACTAATTTTAGCTAGCAATGTATAAGATTAGGATGCCAAAAAAGAGTAACAGGTATTAGCAGGAGAAGTGGGTCCATATTTGATTAAGGTGTCAAGCAAATGTTTTTTGGTAAAATTTAGATGCTAGCATCTGCCTTTCAGGACATGCATACATTTCCTTGTTTTGACAGGGCTATTCATTTACACTTAATTGTGGCTAATCTATTGCACAATCTAAGTCTTCATCACATAACGTTTTGCATGGTTGAAACATATTATATTATATTATATTATATTATATTATATTATATTATATTATATTATATTATATTATATTATATTATATTATATTATATTATATTATATTATATTATATTATTTATATTATATTATATTAATTATATTAATTTTATTTTAAATGCTTACCAAAAGTTAGAAGGTCCTTACCTGTTGATGGTGGCGTGTACTCTGTATCATGTGCATATACATATTGTACACAAAGTTAGCCATTTGAGGCATGTTCTTAATGACATGTATTTGGTGAGCTGGTCTTTCGCCATTCTACAGAAGGGGCAAAACATTAACATTGAGCAAGCAAAGCAAAACAACCGTTATTCAAAGGCTATTTAATTGTATTAGAAGTCAAAAGCCCCAAGAAATTAAATAATGCTTTCAAAGCCCAAAAAATTGGGTGAATTCTTTGGAAAGTTAGGAAGTATAGATCTTACATTTTGGGGAATTGGATTAATCACGATACTGCAGCTGGAAGAAGAAACTTCAAAAGGAGAGGCTGGGTTCCAATTCTCACTCCATGAAGTACATTTTGGACTTGAGTCATTTAACATATCTGGACTCAAGTAATTTACCATGTTAATGGCACAAATTGTTTATGATTAGATTAGGATTCAACCTCTTGCCTGTTGCAGCCCAGCTCCTTGCTCACACTCACTAACCATGTTCGTTGCATTCCTGTTGCATAGTTGATCTGAATGTTTCAACTGAAAGGGCTCCTCCCAACGGCATTTAAGGGAAAGGTCTCTAACTGAATTTTGGGTGCATGCAGGCATCCCTTCTCAAAGATTCAGAAAGCACAGCAGATATGCTCTTTTCTTTCTTCATTTAGCATCCTGCTCTTTGTACCCCATGCTAAGACCCTCAACATGAATCTTTCCCTAAAGATCAAGTGCAGTATTACAAATTAGGATTTTGTACTTATGAAACTAGCTCAGCAGCAACACTCTTGTGATATTGGAACCAATTTCAAGAGACAAAAAATTAACTTGCAATCCTGAATTACTTAGTAATGTAATTTTACATCTTTAAATGAGAAACAAATAGCTTTATGTAGCTTTGCTTGAGAAATAACATTATTTTGTTTCATAACTAGATGAAAAACACGTAAAAACTAAAAAAATTATTTTGATCACGAAAGTAAAATATTGACTCATTTGTACAGGCAGAACTCAAGAAAAAGCAGGCACAACAGTTACTGATACTTAAGTTATACTGATAATTAACTTTTGTGGAAACATCAATTAAAACCAGCTGGTGTGTATCATGACAAAAGGTAACTCTAAGAAGTTATCTGTAGAATCATAGAATCCTTAAGGTTGGAAAAGACCTCTAATAGCAGCAAAATCCAATCAAGTGGCACTGTTGAGTTCACCATTAAACCATACCCTCAAGAGCCACATCCACACCTTTTTTTAAATACTTCCAGAGATGGAGATTTCCCAATATCCCTGGGCAGCCTGGTCCAATGCCAAGAAGCAGATGCACCAGTCTAGCACAGAAAACAGCCCACTTGAAAGAAGTGAGCAAACACAACCACCCATTACAGATATGGAAATCCAGTACAGCTGCTCCTACCTGTCTTGCCGTTGGAAAACATTCTGTGGGAACAATATGGAGATGAAGTGGTCGAGCTGTGAGCTGGCTGAAAGCTGGAGTTAGTTCAAAACAGTTCTGAAATAGTGATACCCTTGCAAAGATATAAAGTCCAAGTCTGGCTCTTGACATGGCAACGACTAATCGTCGGACATCCCTTCAAAAAACAAAATCAATCATGTTCTTTTTCACTGATGACACATTTGCCATAAAAATAACTAGAAGTACGTGGGAGTCTTAATTAAAAGAAATATAAAATCATCTGCCAAAATACTATCTTGTCTTTAGTTTTTTTCCCTACATGTTGTTTCAATAACTAGCTAACCCTAGTACCATTATACAGAACCATAAATATATTGGCTCACTGTACCAATACCACTATGGAAAACCACTCTCTATCTTCCTACATCTGAGAAGTAAAGTTGAGAGCAAACACTGAGAAAAAATCCCAATAGCTTTTCTGTCTGAAGGAGTAAAGATGAATCTGATAACTCATCTATCTACCTAAGATTAGACAAGTCTTCCTCCATCACATCCCAAACCAAAAGTGCAAACATTTAAAACTACATGCAATAATGCAACTTATGCAACGATCAAACACTTCTGATGCAAAATAAAGAGATCTCTATTACAGGAAAGGATCTATGAGAAAATTTAAGCCTGCATTTGCTCAACAAATACTAGAGTACTATCATTCTACAAGGGTGAAACCAAGGTCAGCCTATCTGCAGCAAAATAAACTAATTATAGGGCAAGAGGCACTACAAAAGGATAAAGAGGGTACCACAGAGTTATAAAAGGAAGTCTGTCTGAGCTTCCTTATATACACAGCACTGAACTTCATTTCTACTACATACTCAAACAATAGAATTTTTTGTATAAAGCACTATAAACATGTCTGTATCTGACACAGAGTACAAGTACTGCTATGGCACTACAAGATGTTCTTACATACCTAAGGTGGCCTACAGCCTTGGTACGCACGAGTGAAAGGAGAATATAATCGTTCTGTTGGCCTTGAAATCTGTCCACAGTTGTTACCTAGAGAATTAAAAAATAAGAAAAAAACCTCTTTGCCATTTCAAATAGAACACCAAAATTTTAACAGCAACTTTGGACTGAGATTGCAGTAAACAAGAAGAGAAAAGAAATTTGACTGATTTAGTTGTCATCTAACAAAAAGCCTGTTTTTTTTCTGGAATATGTTGGGAAGAGCTTTTGTCTGACTATATACTGTTTCTTCTACTTCTTTTTGTTTCAGACAGCTAGAAGTGCAATGCTAACAACAAAAGACTACAGAAAGCCATTAGCTTTTTAATACAGTTTTAACCTGCAGAATTAGCACCAGACATTAATAACTATATTCTTTTTTTATTTCTTCAGATTCCTGATCATGAGTTCTATCAAATAATTTCCACTCTTGGTGAATATTTCTAAAGATGTGATTTTGGAGAATGATGTAATTATTGAGGACAAACAAATGACAAAAACAGTGTTACTCCATCTCACATAGCCTGTAGTCTTTGCACCTTCACCGACTTCACTCCATCAAATTATCAATAGGCAAAAACAAGGGCACTAATCTATGAAATTCCATAGAATGTAGGTTCTTAAATAGGTGGTTAAACAGAAAGTACTTCCACAGACAGCTGTTTAAGTACAGCTTAAATTAGCATGATTTGCAATATGACAATTTAAAAACAGAGAAACCAGAACTACTCCAATGACTAATATATTTCCAAAGTCACCTTGTTTGGCCGTCCAATCAGAGGATTGTTTCCACATCGCTGATTAATGACATCACGGATCAGGTGTTTCTGTCCATTATATGTTGTCAGAATACTTATCCTGTCTGCAGGATAACCAAGCAGGCACATATACATGAAGACTGCCACAACATACTCTGCCTCACCAAGATTCTAAAGTTTAAAATAAGAGAAAAAGACATGAAAAGACAAAAAAAAAAAGAGTTACTCATCTTGTAAGGTTAGAAAGAGTAACACCTGTGACATTGTCAGGTATTCAGATAAATATTTTAGTGCGGAGAGAAATGTCCCTAGATCTGATGATTCTTTGCTCACTTCATACAAGCCATTTCGAAAGAATGAAAGAACCACAAGTAGGTTTAATACTTTCATTCTCATTCATTTTCAGAGAACTGTAAAAGTATCTACATTAATATTATTGTTAAGCACTGACTGAAACTTTGTAATATTTACTCTAAAGTTCCAGTCAGCCCAAAAAGCTGCAATGACTCACTCCCCAGTAAACTGAAAGTAAGAACTAGTTGCACTAGTATAAATAAAGTCCTTTCAAGTACTAATTAGGAGACAGACATCTGGATTATCAAATCCAGTTATTTCCACTGCAGGCCATTCTATTCAATTACAAATTACCAGCTGTTATTTCATATATTGCAACTTTCTGTCATTACTTTATGAGTATGTCCCAAAGGACCACTCTTCTGGCTACAAGAAGCTTTGTTCTATTTCCAGACTGAAGTTATTCATAGCCTATTTAAATCCATTTTCTGTCAACAAAAATTATCTTTCAGGTTAAAAAGTTGTTCTCAAATGCTGACATTTACTCCTGCTCTATTTATACAAGGAATTTTATCCCCACTTGGCGTATGTCTGAATAGGCAGGACATACCAGCCTCATTTATTTTTTCTTACTAAGTGGGCTCTGCATTACTTGGAAAATGCAGTTGCCAGGCATATCAAACACCTGTGGGTGTAAAGCTATTCAACATATTTTAATCCCCTTTAACTCTGGAAAGAAAGGCCTAAATTCATAAAGAGAAATAATACATGACAGCAATTTGTTATCTCATGAAAAACCATGAATGTCACCAATATATCTGCTAAATATCATTCAATTATCAAGATAACAAAAAAAATAATGGTAGGAAGTATTAGAAGAGTGTTCACATGAGACTGCTGATAATAATGAGACGTGTGTTCTGTGTCCTCATGTCAGTGTTCTTAATCTTCTTCAGCCAAAGTGTGGTCTAAAGCAGTGCTCACACTCTCAATTATCAGGCACTCCTTTCAGCTGTTTGTGTTCCACTGACAACTTTTTACTAATTGTATGTTACAATTTCAAAATCAAAATCAAAATAATCTCTTCAAATAATTCTGTCCTCAATCTAGCAATGGGATAAAGTGGATTATGATTTACCATTGCTTTCTACTCTAGCAGCCCACTAATTTGCACTGAAAAATTGAAAAGAACCCAAGCAAAACCTACGAATACATTTCATATCTTTTTAAAAAGATAGTTTCACATAAGTCTCAGTGATCTTCAGAGGGAAAAATGAACATGAATATTATCATCATAAAGTATATGCTCTTCCATAATATTAAGCAAAATATAAGGTGTTAATTCCATGTTTGAATTAAACTCCCTAGCTTGCACATTGCTCCAGTTGTAACTTTTCCAAAGCCCGAGTTTGCTATTTTAGGCACCACAGTTTGTTTCACCAGCTTTTCAAACAAGAAAAATAAAAGGACTGAAAATATGAGCATCTCATTACAGGTATAAAATGTTTTCCTAATTTAAGAGAAATAAAGATTCTTGTTGATGGCTTAATTTCAAAATGTAGCTGAGAATTTAAAACCTTAGTTGAGAAACTCCAAGATTAAGGATTTTTGGCAATTTACCTCATCCTCAACATCTCTATGTATATTAGTTGATGCCTCTTTGTGTACATTACTAGCAGTACTGTTTTATTCTTTTATGAATTGGCATTTTAGCGTTCCTACATTTAGATCAAATCAACACAGTGACTATTCATACTCAGGTATGAGCTACCAAGCAAATTTAAATTCTTTGTGTTCAGTGGAAGTGCTACTGTTTATTTCTCTATCATGCAGTACAGCTGAATTACAATGGACTTTAATTTGCCTCAGGTCAAAATGACATTTTGTAATGAATTACACCAAGACTCATCCCTCCCATAACAATGAGAAAACAGATATCAAAAATATCATATTTTGCATTCACTGAGCAAAAGTCCCAACATAATGTTCTCATTTTCAACATTCAAAACTCATTAGAAGGAGGAAAAAATCATACACATGACACAATTATCTGAGAACATGAAGTGAATGTCAGTTTACTGTTTTTGATTGTCTTCACTGCAGCTGTAACGAGCCCTACTGAGATTAATAAATTACATATGCAGTATTGCTCTTACCTGATAGAAATAAGGATTGGGTTCAGACTCCCCAACACCATTGAAGTCTTCCACATTTATAAGCTGGAAGTCATACACGAAGCCAGCATTGGCTGTCCTGAACTCTGGCAGAAGCTGCACGTGAGGCAGGTTACCCAGGTTCTTGTAGCGCCAGTTGTAGAGGTTACACAAACTGTTCAAAACCACACAGACACGAACCACAAAGAGTGACTTACAGCAGGCTCATGAACTCATTCAAAATAGCTCAGATGCATACCAGATTACTGCTTCTCTAGGTTTTCAGTGAAAAAAGTAATTTTGCTAGGCAGCCTGTACATATATGAATGAACACACTCGAACAATCTATCCAGCAGTATTATTTTTAGGTTGTGATTCTGTTTTGTTCTCTCTCACCAAAAACTTCAGATGTCATGTCAATGTGGCACACTCAGGTTTAAGTCTGTTCCTCTTGACCAAGGTACAACTTTTTCAAGATTTCTAGTGAAAATTTTCACTTCAACAAAACCCAAGGAATATTAATGCTTCTTTACAAAATGGAAGGCATAAGGAAAAAACTATTTTCTGCATTAACTGTGGTAAAGCTTCTAACAGTAAAAAGAAATTGATTTCCTTATTTATTTTGTGTATTGCCTAGTATTAACATAAAACATTAATGGAAACTAACAAAAACTACCTAATTTTGAATGATTCCTGATATTTATAGGGACAGTAATACTAACAAAATGCCTCATTCCCAGCAATATCCAAACCAGATTAAGAAACACATAGTTCATGGAGAAGCTATGTGTGATCAAAAAAGACAAAGCATAGGAAGAAATGGGCAAAAAAATCCTTGATCAAGAAATTACTTGCCAAGTGAAGGACTTCTCTTATCAGTAAGAAGTTCACTAAGATTTTGTAAAATAAACTTTATTTACCATCACACTCATAAAAAATTTTCATTTTAAAAATCATACTGAACTGTCATTCTTAAGACTAGAAAATTATGGAAAATAATATTCTAGATTCCAAACATCCTACATGAAATAAATGAAGTTATCCTTCATATTGTTCATTATGCTTTATGCCTAAAATAAAGATTTAAAACTAAACCTAGAGTAGCAAGATTTTATATGGAGTGATTTTCTCTTATTTGGTTTTATTTTTCCTTCTTAACGTGACACCACAAATATTCAATTAACACAATCAATAAATCTGGTATTTAAATTACCACAGTGAAATGACAAATACACAAATAAAAAAGAAAAGCTACTGCACTACAGAGTTGCAGTATCTCCTTTAATATAAAAAAGGCTTTAAGTTCTTGGGAGATCAACCTGGATGTGTCCAATCTCTGGATGCATCTCTCCTGAAATACTACAGAAAAGCACCCTTTTGCAGACTTTAAGGGAATTATTCTATATTCACTGCTAAATAAATCAGATCTTAAATTAAGTTTGAATATCCTAAATGTTAGTTTAGAAAAGAAAGCTTCTGCAAAGTCTCATTTGTAAAAAACCCCTAAACACATAAGATGATTAAGTAGCTTTGAATATAATTTTCATTAAAGTACTCGTGCAACAGCAGAGTACTACTATATATAAAAATAATAATGAAGAAATTAATCTGATTGTATTTGAGAGAAGTAAAATCTGCCTTCGTAGTTTAAGCTGAAATTAATAGAACAAAACAACTAAATTCCAGTTTTTCAAATGCCTGTTCTAACAGTAAATAAACACTTTCCATAACTATATGTGCCCTTCTTTCATTTTTAACCTGCTACTTTCTTACAAACTAGACAAAGGATTTTCTGTCTTACCTTGCTCTTGCTCTTCCTTGTGCATCCAAATCAACAGTTGGCACTCCAACACGAACAAACCGTGTAAAAAGAGACTGTTCCATGTTGGAGTATTTTTGAAAAGCCATGTTCTTAATGACTGGTGGCAACTGATGATGGTCACCAATCATAATCCACCGCTTCAAACGACTGAATCCATCCTGAGGGTTCTAGAATTGAACAATTACACTATTGCAACCATTACAATACAATCAAGGCACTCAAAACACATTGAGTAAGATTGTCTACCTTTGTCTAAGACCTTCAACATTTAAGCTACACTGAACTTACTCTCTTTAAAGACTACTAGCTTCCATCCAATTAGAGAGTAGAATTGTAAATAAAGTATTTTCTTACAAAACAAGTATATTTATCTACTAAAATTAGTAGAGAAATATCAGAATAAATATCAAATTGTATTGATTTAAAAGCCAAAACCCCCTGATTACTACACAGTAATAGTAGTTACCCCAGAACTGTCTTTTGAACTTTATTTCTTGGATTCTGAGGTAGGGAATATGAAGCATCTGAAACAGTTTTAGTGTTCAGATGTCTGAGGCAAAACTGAACCTGCCTTTCAAGTGTCTCTGTAGTTCATGCGTTTCATCTGTTTACTTCTGTAATTCTCAAATGGCCTCTTCCATGACCAGAATGTGCCCCTAATTCCCATCTTGGCTCTTGGACTGAATGCTCTTCACAATTAGTATCCTGGAGACTTCCAGCTGTCACACCCCCATTACATACTCCTGTGATAATTCCCTTTCCCCATGGGAATGCTATTTGAGAGAGAACATAAAGTCCCCTTTCCAGCTACTTGAAGCGGAAGAGCTCTGAAGCTGTTTCTGATCAGACAGCAAGGAAAGAAAATGGAACTCTGTCCAATTCTTCAAACCTGAAAATGCCTTAGCAAAAAAACCCACAAAAAACAAAAAAATTTTTTTTTTAACTGCTCCCAGAAAGCTTTTGCTTTGGAGATGACCAAGCATTCTATATAGTTGTTCTGTATGTATCAGCCATTTTACTCTTGGAAAAAGAGTCCCCACAAAAATTCTGTTTTTAAAAATGTTTCACTGAATTGCAAGAGAATAAATCAAGTACTGCCACTCTGTAAGGCTAGATCCTTCAGTTTTATTAAAATAAAAAACCACTTAATTTTCGAGGACTATTTGGATGCCTCACATAAATAAACTCATGGAATATCCCCCAGAATGTGCCTCTATGGTGAAATGGTCTATTCTACTTACACAAACTCTTCAGTTTCTTCATTTCTCACATACACCTATTTTCCCTCACCTGCCAGATACATCTGATTATTCAATGCTCATTTGAAAGTTTGAAAAAAACCTGGAAGATGCATACTTCATTGAATAAAATAATTTCATAATCAGTGTGAAAGTTCTTACTAGCAAATATTAGTTCTGGCTTACTTTCTGCACATGATATTTTTCATTTTAATATTCAACATTGTTCAAGAACACAGAGGCTTATTTATCTTTTTCTTTAAAAGATCTTATATGTTTCAAGTCTAACCTGCAACAGAAGTGGTATAAACGTTTCTATCTCCAGAATCTGAGCAGACTCTTCCATTAAGATGTTGTCATACTGAGGAAAAAAAAAAAAAAGTAAAGAGGTGTCTATAAATACAGTAACACAAATAAACTATTTATTTAGCCTACCAAAAGAAAGTATCTATTACTCCTTCAGGTTTTGCTGGGTGGGACAGTTACAGCAGGATTTCACCTTACGGGCAAAATATCAGTATTACCAAATAGGTGCTACATCAATGGCAGATCTCTCTGCACCAGTCAGGGCTTATACCTAGAAGGAATCCATGACTGGATCACATTACATGCTTCTTATAGGCCATAACCACAAGAGAAAAACTTTATGCAGTGAAGCAAACTAATTTGGTATCTCTGCATTGAAGTTGAAGAGGAGCCATTTTGTGATCCAACACACGATCAGTGAAAAATAATACTAAAAGAATTAGTGGCTGGCTTTCGTCAGAAAAAAAAGACTGCACTAAATTAACAGTTACAGTTACCACTGCAGAGTGAAAAAAAGCATTGCATCAGAGTTCTTTTTCCTCAAATTGTTAATATTTTAGGTAAACAAAGCTGTAAAGGCCATGTTTCTCTATCCAGTTCTGCCTCTATTTTATTAATCCTATCACTGCTATTTATCATGTAATACAGCAAAACTGACCTTTTAAAAAATGCATTATTAAGCATTTTTTGTATATACAATAACTTAAAAGTGATTTAATCTTTTGCTTACAGAAGTTATATTTTTCTTCAGTAAAATTAAAAAATTGAAACATACAAGTAAAAAATGCAACTCTAAATAATCTAGCTGCCTAGATTTGGGGCAGATAAAAGGATTCATATCAGGTGAGGAGTAGGGAAGAACCAACATCAAAATCTGTACAACCAGTATAATCATTACTTTGAAACCTAATTCAACCAGGTCACGTCGTTTCAGAGCAGCATGAGTACAAGTCATGGCAATGATTTTTGCTTCTTTCACCAACAGGTATTTGGATCTATCCAGGCCACTGCGGAGAAGTTCAAATGCTCTGAATTCCTATGGAGGACAAAAGAAAACTCTTGAAAGTCAGAATATGAAAAAATATCACTTATAAAATGAATCCACTCAAACTATGTGGCCACCTTAATATAATTTAAAAAGAAATGTTCTAAGGATATGTACCATTAATGATCCCATATAATAATTTGTTGCCATTTCCAGATTTAGCCTGTTTTGAAAAACAATCTTGGAAAAACCTATCAAAGAATAATTAGAACTTGTATGTACATATAAATTATCAAACAAATATTCAAATAATTCTGAAGAACACTCTGAGAATCGCCCAAAATTTTCTTATGGTATATCTTCTTGTTTCCTACTTTACTGCATCATAACATCACATCAAATAAAGTAGTTGAAAGACCATTACACTTAATATAATCAAATGATACACAAATCACCTTTACCCTAACTTTTAATAGCCTCTTAGCAATTCTGGCAAAAACAGAAGAAAATCTGTCACTTTTGGGTTATTTATTAGAGGTAATTCACTGTAAATACAAAGATCCTCTGGGGATCGAAGAAGCAGTGATACGTGTGCCAATCCTTGTAACCTCATCAATGAAAATGGATGCAGAATGGCTCCCCACGATCCAACTAAAAGAGACTAGACCCTTGCCCCTATTGTGTAACATACCTGTATTACTCAAAGGTGGAAATTCTCACCTTGCAGGGTAATGAAGTTGCCTAAACATGTATATTTCTTCTACGATGCAGGGAAAATGAGAATTTTGGAACCATGTTAAGCTTTTCTACAGGATTAGCCAGATTCAGTTCCTTTTAACAATTACATGTCTTACCTCAAGCTGAGTGAATATTTTCTTAATATGTCTAAAACACCCTTCAGCAATTTCCATATCTTCTTCGTATGATTTGCCTTTGAAAACTGGTTGAGGAGCATTTGCAAAATACTGGTGAAAAGGAAAGAAACTGGAGACATCTGCAACATCTGGTGATTTTCCACCTTTAGCTTTCACTTTACTGATATACTCCTCCCAACGAGACATTACCTACGACAAAGCAAAGAGGATTTATATCAAAGTTTTTGGCAATCTATAGGCTTGCAGCATAGCATTAAAAGAAATATCACAAAAGTAAGGTATGTCTTTAGGTAGCATTTGACCTTGTCTTAGGATGACATTTTTGAAGTTGTGGTGGGTTGAGCTTGGCTGTCTGCCAGACTCTCACCCAGTTTCTCTCACTACCTCTCTTCAGCAGGACAGTGGGAAAAAGTAAGATGGAAAAGCTTACGGGTGGAGAAAAAGACAGGGAGATTGCTTAGCAGGTAGCATCACAGGCGAAACAAGGAAAATTAATTTCATTTATTGCAAATTAAAAAGAGAGTAAGATGGTGAGCAAAGACAAAACTAAAACCATCTTTCTTCTCTACTCTCTCCTTCTTTCCAGGCTTAATTTTATGGTCAATGTTTTTACCTCCTCCCCACCTTGAGCAGTACAGAAATAATGGTGCTCTCATTCAAGTTCACACCCCTACATCTCTGCCACCCCTTCCTACTCACACTTCTTCCCTGCTCCAGCACGGGATTTCGACAGGCTGCCTCTTCCCTCTGGATATATCCACCTGCTCAGCTAGGGGTACTCCATGGGCTGCAGTGTCGCTATCTGCTCTGCCACAGCCTCTCCACTGGCTGCAGGTGGGAAACCTGCTTCACCATGGCTGTCTCCACAAGCTGGGGGAACCTATGCTATGATGCCTAGAGCACCTCCTGCCCCTTCATCTTCTGACCTGGGTGTATGGGGTTGTTTCTCACACTCCCCTCTCTGCCCTCAGCTGCTGCTGGTTTTTGACCCCTTCTCAGAGAGGTTTTCACAGAGGCACCACAAGTGTCACTGTGGATTCAGCTTTGGGCAGCAGTGGGTTGGTTGGAGCTGGCTGTGTCCAGCACAGGGCAGCCCCTGGCCTCGTCTCAGAGGTCATTCCTACAGCCACCTGCTACCAAAACCTTGCCGCATAAACTCATATAGAAGTAGAATTCTTTATTATCTTCACTTACACTACTTTGATTTAAATACCAATTGGGATTCATTAAGGAGGAGACTGAACGAGAAGATGACCTCTAGCAGTGGTCCTCACACTCTTCAACACATAATGTCCATTTAATGTGAAGGTCCACACTAAAGCTAGCTCAGAGTAACTTCTGTAAAAATATAGAGTATGTGCATTCACCCCTAAGTACCAATCTGTAGTGCATACTCCCTATGCAACACCAATTGCAAATATAGACCATGTCACTGAAAAATACACAGAGAAGAAATGAGGGACATGCAACACACCACTTTGTACATTGGATTTCTCACTAGCATTTAATCCTATAAAAGCCTCCTACAAGACCATCAAGTAGCTGCTCTAATGCTTGTTCAAAATATGAAGCAGCACACAGATCTTCCTATCTGAAGGAGAAGCTTCAGGTTAGAATCTTTGCTGGCATTCATTAAGGGCAGCAATGACTTAGTGAGTCAGCAGGCAGGATTTAAAACAATAGCAACACAAGCAAGTCATACTGCAGTTTTAACTTTAGCTGTTACTGTATTGCAAATCACCAAGGAAAATGCTTTTTGCTTTTATTCTCAATTCTGAAAAATTCACTGCAAGTTTTACAAAGTGTTTTGTAACGTATTTAGATCATACAATCTCTGCTTAATTATTTCAGTCCTTACTTGGTATAAGAAAAAGTGGCCAGCTGTTTCACAAGTGTAAGAAACATCTCCTGGGACTCCAAGGCTCTCCTGTAATCGCCCAACTTCTCGTAGAAGTTCAAGTCTTCGAGCCAGCACATAATTAACTCTTCCATACCTACAAAATGGATCAAATACAACATATTTTTTATTAAACTCAAAATAGTATCTAAATATCCCAATAAAAAAATCATAAAAAAACCCAGCACACTGCCAAAAAAACGCCACAACTACAACCCTGTTCCAAAACCTAAGAATTTGTTACATGCTGACTATTTCTATCACTTGAGTCCTAACAATTCACAAAGTCAAGCTTATGAGTAATACAGTTCTCACATTAGTGCAGCCCATCTTCAAATATATTCCTCAAATTTTGCCCCTCCCTCCTGAACTGCCAGAACCCATAGTGCATGCAGAAATATCCCATAGGTCTGGAATTACCCTGAGAATGTATGAAAACAGACAATGTAGTGTCTTAAAGAAAACTCCTTTTAATGATGAACACTGCACTTCAAGGAATATACTAAACTATGGATACTACTAAGTAAATATCTTCTATGGCATCATTTCAGTAAGTTTTTTGCTATCAAATTTCTGGAATAATTTGACTATGTCAAAGCTTTCAATTGAAAAGAAAAACATCACAAGGTATTTATTTTGCTAAATAGAACTATGTATATGTGGGTAGCTTCTAGTGACTATATATAATTTTTACTACAGCTTTTGAAGTCAAAAGTATTGCTGTGATAATCCAGTACTGGACAGTTCAGATATTTCCAGTGCACGACCATTATACCCCGCTTACATTTATGAATGTGTGTAATCCTACTGACGTCAGTTGGGGTAACACATGACAAACATACAAATATTTAGAAGAACAGGTTCTTAAGTCTCTGTACTGATACAGAATTGACAGCTTTCCTTATGTATGTATACTTCGAAATGTGTTATAAATGAAATAAGCAACTTTGAGGTTAAGCAGTACCTGAAGAATTCTAAGCAGAAAGTTTAATTTTATGACTGTTAATACAAAAATCACCATGATAGTAGAAGTGATACCATATTTGTATAAAAAAGTTGTAACTCCAAGAACCTGCCTTGTTATTCTAATTTCTCTCAAAGATTAATAGTGCGAAAGGTATAAGGGTCCAAAAAATATAATTACCTATTACTGAAGCAGCTGAGTTTGTGAAAAAGCAACTGACTGATTCTGCCTTTAGATGCTCAAGGGAGCACAGCTTCTGTACAGAGTAAGAACCAAAATTACTAAACCTTGTACTGAGGTTAAAATAGTGCACTCTGTGTTACTGGGATTCAATAATACGAGAAGGGTAAAACTTATCCAACAGAGCTTCTTTGAATGGGAGATAGAGTGGATTCAACAGAGACATCTTGCTGCCATGTTTATAAAACTGAGTTTTTCATTAGCATCTCCTTCCTCACCTGCTGAAATCTTTCTCTGTCTCTAATTCCTCTTCTCCATGACCCAAACGCAGAAGGTGACGCTCATCAATGTCCAGAGCCATGATTTTTTCGAACAGCTGGTTCAAAGCCTAAAGATTGACAAGAACAGGAGATAAGGTAGTTTTTAGATGTTCAGAGGCTCTGGCAGGGGAAAACTGTGGAATTACTCATAAGTAAAGCAGGACATTATGACTATTTTAGTATAAATGGAAGCCAAAACAAACAAAAGTTAATTTTAACAAAACAAAGTTAATATTGAAACTCTCAATCTTGACAACAGGGAAATCAGCCTACTAACACTGTTTTATTTGCACACTTATATAACAATTACATTTGATTTTACAATTTTAAAATTTGATTCAATCACATAGTTAACTTAGTTGATAAAGCTATCAATTTACAAAACTGTCTCACAACCACCAATTTTTGTATGATGACATTAAACAATTTAACTTTTAGTGTACATTACAGAAGTATGATCTCGTACTAACTGTCAGGTACTGTGACTCTATTCCATTTTGGATAACTGAATTTCCCATAACTAAACTTCTAGCTGTGCTACATCTTCTGCCTTAAACTTTTCAGTTCTCTAGTGGCCTAATATCAGCTAATTTGCGTATTTCAAAAGAGCAAGCTTGCAAGCACTGGATCATCAAGTTTTGAAAGTAAGAATAAGCACGAGCAACCTCCATTTGCAGCTGCAAGCCATGTAAACATCTTAAAGAGCAGCATCAAGGCATGGGTAATGTACCCTGCTGAGATACAGTTAATTTCCCAGGGTACAATTTCAAGTTAATGACCTCATGAAAAGTCTTGTCTGGTAAGAAGGGCCTTCTATCTGCATCAAAGTACTTCCTTCTTTTTCTCCTCAACGGATAGGTTCTCAACCCTTTCTCCCAACTTTAACCTGTCATTCTCCTGCAACCCACTGCAGACTGGCCTATATTATTCCAGACTATAACTTCTCACCAAAACGATACCCTCTCAATCACTCTTTGATCTTGTTTTGGTGAAAAATTATGAAATGTTTTCCAATGGTATGTTCAGTTAAAGTAACTCATAACTGAGACAGGACAGACTGCTCAGGGAGATCAGGAAATGGCTTACCCTGGTTTCCAAACAAATCATTCCAAATTAGATGCAGATTTCATAGAATCACAGAATATGCTGAGTTGGAAGGGACCCATAAGGATCAACGAGTCCAACTCCCGGCCTTGGACAGGACACCCCAAGAGTCACACGCTGTGCCTGAGAGCATTGTCCAAATTCTTCTTGAGCTCTGTCATGCTGGTGCTGTGACCACTGCTCTGGGGAGCCTGTTCCAGTGCTCAACCACCCTCTGGGTGAAGAACCTTTTCCTAATATCCAACCTAAACCTCCCCTGACACAGCTTCGGGCCATTCCCTCAGGTCCTGCCACTGTACACCACAGAGATCAGTGTCTAGCCCTCCTTTTCCACTCATGAAGAAGTTGTAGACCACAACAAGGTCTCCCCTCAGTCTCCTCCAGACTGAACAGACTGAGTGACCTCAGCTCCTCCTCATACAGCTGCCCCTCAAGGTACTGCAGCATCTTTGCTGCCCTCCTTTCAACACTCACCAATAGCTTTATGTCTCTTGTATATCATGACGCCCAAAACTGCACAAAGGACTCAACATGAGGCTGCACCAGTGCAGAGTAAAGAGGGAAAATTAAGACTTAAAAACTTAACGTTATTAATATATATATATATATAAAATATATATATATAGCAAATGTTCAGCTGAAGAGGCCTTCCCTTAGGAGCATAAAGCACAGAGCAACCAGTGTCTGAGAAAGCTAATTAGCAAAAATCTGGCATACACGCAATGCATGTGCAACTACAAGAACCAAGCAGAGACTTTTTCAAAATACTTTCTTATTTTTAACCTCCAACCAATTAAATACATGGAAAACGTCAGATAAATAGTTTAGAACTACACACCTGCAATTAAAAAATTTAATTTCGTATTATGAAACTGGCAAAACCGCACACAAGCCAACTCAAGTTTCCATTGTGAGGAGATAAATGCAATTCCCAAACTACTGATACCAATACCTACTGTTCTTCTACATTGTAATTACAGGAAAATTCCACACATGATTGACATTTTACCTGATTAGAGTGGGTAACTATTAGAGTTCGTTGTTCTGGGAAATTATGATAAAGGTTGGATATTATCTGGACTGCTACATCAGTTTTTCCAGTACCAGGTGGACCCACTACCTAAAATCATACACACACAAACAAAACAAAACCAAAAAAAAAATCAATACACAATTTATCAGAATACTTCACAATAAAAAATTCAGAATGGGTTGGGGAAGAAAAAACTCAGAATAATCTCAAAAGACAGTGACATTACACACTCTTTCCTGGCTTTGGTGAATTTTCAGACCAAATACAACACATTATAAAAGACTCCTTCAGACTGTTTTGGCAGACCCCTGACTAAAACGAATATGGTAATCCAGCACAGGAGTACTAATATGAAAACAGAGAAAAAAGGTAGTTTAGCCTCAGAACAGGCTAAACAGAGGAAAGAGTGACAAGAGAATCAAGACACACAACTGAAAAAGAGTAAGGTGAAACAGACATAAAGAACAGGAAAAATAAAAAACAAGTGTGTGCATTCCTTCTTTTTACTCAGAAATCTACAACTGATGATACAGACATATAATAACAGTTAAAGTTTTCATAGGCTCAATTCCACAAACGCTCCAAAATTAACATTCAGACATTTTAAAGGCATCCAAGTATTATAAAGCATCTCAAAATAATTTATTCAAGATTAAGAAGCACAGAATAGCCGTTTCCATACGCATCTACATATAAAATTACAAACTGCTATGAAATCATTCTTGCTTTATTTAAAGACTCTCCAACCACTGCAAAAGCAAATTCAATTGCTGTAGAAAGCTTTCAGCCACTGAAGCACAGGATACAAGGAAAATGTGCTGCCATATGATTTTGTAAGGATTGGAGAATGTTGAACCTTCAAATGTTAATTTTTCATATCTTTCAACTATTAACAGAAATTACCTCAGCAAGGCTACAGAAAGGGGCTTTACTGGTATTTTACTGAATGTATCTAAGGCCAGAATAAAACAAATAAGAGCACAGCAGCCTTAAAAACTCTTACCATACTTAGAAACATTCTTACCATAGTAAGTCCAGGCTGCATTCCTGCACGGATGGCTTCAATCTGAGTATGGGTAAATTGAATAGTATTGCTGTAACAAAGCAAAACAAGATCAGATAATTGATAGATTTTTACTATAGTTTTGATAAAAGCAATTGTTTTAACAAGTTTTATTTCAATTAACTGTTTATATCTTTCCCAAATTACACACTTGTGAACTTTTCCACAAATTAAATCAGCATTACAACTATCTTTTTAATAGATACAACAGTCTCATAATTTCTAAGCAAGACAGTAAATTGTGCTGTCCGTGTGACAATAAACTCAATCCATCTAAAAGACTGTTCATCTTTAGTTATTATTTGCAGAGAATACTGTAAAGTTATTTAGGTATTACATTCCTAATAGTCAAATTCCTGAGAAAAAAAACCACTAGAAGACAGTATTTCTCACTGTTCTTCAAGGGACTACTTTAACAGAGGGGGAACAGAAGAATATTTTGATTTAAATATAAATCAAACCAGTCTCATTTCTGAAAATGAACTGCTATGCATGTGTTATCATTTGAAAATAAGTTCCCATCCATTTTTTACCGTTTTGGCTGATTATATGGGTATGGTCCCCTGTTTGGAATAACATGAGGCTCTACAATCAGTGTTTTGGCTTCTTCAGGGTTTTCTTCACTTCCATCCTCTTTTCTTTTCGTTCCTTTACCTCCCTTCATTGGGAAAGTTATCCTGTAACACATAATTTAAGGTTACAGTTCAACATGTTCACTAGGTCATAGATTGTCTCAGAAGGTGACAGAGAAAGGTTTTTTTCTCACCATGAAGACAAACTTTCATGCAACAGGAAAACAAGTGCTGCAAATTACAAAGTTTTAAGAAGAATAAAGAAAAGAAATGACAAATAAATTGATGAAGGTGATTAAACAAAAAGTATGTCAAAAGCACTCTTCATAACTGGAAAAGGCAGAAGCAGAGCTGAGAGCCAGCTGGAAAAACACTGAAGACAAGAAGTTCGTAAGTGAAAATCGAAGGGACAGGAATAAAGTTATCATAGAACATAAGCTGTGTCAGTGTTCAAAACTATTCCAACAGATGAAGTTCTAATCCTCCCTTTCAACTTTTTTATAGCCTTCTGTATATATTAGCAAGCTTCTCTAATACAGAAACAAGTGAAGGAATCCCAATGCCTATCCAAATATCTCAAGACAAAAATGCAGATACCTGTAACGGTAATAATCGCTTACAGGACAAATTAGCAGTAGGAAGAGCGACAGCTCTTCATAAAGAGCAGTATCTCTCTTAATATAGGAAGTGAAACTGAACAATAGATCATTGAGGAAAATTCTGTGTGAGAACTTTTCCTGACACCTTCAGACTATTTTTACATCATTATATAGTGTTAGTGCCTTCTCCACACAAATCCTCCATGCAGTGTTTCCAAAAAAAGCTTGGGAGATTACCTCCCTGCTTTTCAAGATTCAGTTTAGCCACGATAAAAGCTGACTGGTGCAGGGAAAAGACATCTTTTCATCCCACAAATTTATTCCTTCACAAGGAAAAGAGGTAGTTTCTTCAGCTGAAGGAACTGTTCTCCAATATTATGCATTGTGAAGCTCAGTTGTCAAAATTCAAGGAAGTGCATCAGGAGGGAAAGAACTGTCAAGTCTAAAAATGCCGGACAATAGCACCACGGAAACAAAACAAGTAAATCTCATTTAGCTGCCAAGAAGGTAGGCATCATATTTCAGAAATCATTTCTAAAAATAAGCAATATGGGATTTCAGACTTAATCCTTTGTGTTGACTGAATGGTGTTTCCAAAAGCTCAACTTTTAACTGATGTTGAAATTGCTGCTCTTAGCATGTTGCAACTAGACATGTAAAGAAACTATACAATTAGAATTCTCTAGGCTGATCTTGAGGAGGCTAGATGCCATAATGAAGAAGAGAGTATTACAGGTCTTGATTCTATCTCATACTTTTGTTTTTACCATATATCCTGTAGGCTGATCTACAAGGAATGCTCTGATGCATTTTTGTACAGAGCAGAACAGAAACTGGTCCTGGGTCTAACTGTTATACAGTTAACTCTATCATGTAACTATCTAAATCTTGACATTATCTCCATCTTTTCTTAAAAGAAAAAGCATCTCCCTTCAACCCCTGAACATAACTCTACATCAGTAACACATTTCAGCAAGAATACCAGAGCAGAAGTACTTGAAACATGAGATCACCTGAAGGGGGGGACATGCAGATCTGGACTGTCTACAGTGACTTTAACATTGTACCCAGGAAAGCTAGCTTTTAAGTGATCAATGGACAAGAAAGTGTCATTAAAATCCAGAGTTGTAATCTGATTTGGCATTTTTGAATAGTGTGCACTACTTGGGTCTCCATATCCAAGAATGATGTCATGCAGCCAGTCAGGAACCACACAATCTGTGTTCATCAAATTCCTAATAGTCTCCAGAAGAGCCTATAAACAAGAAAAAGTAGAAAAAATAGGATTGAAGAGACTGACTTTTTACCAAGTAATAATAATACAGAAGATCAATCAAATCTGTTTTAAGATGATAGAATATAACTCTTTAATTGACAGCATTTGGTTAGATTGAGTCAATATACAGACAGTGTACATTCTCAACAAAACACCAGTATCAAAGCACAGCATTCTCAAACTAAGAGTTAGTAAATTTGATCATAATGATCAGTAAAGTTTTCATTTCAGAACACTCACAGTAAGTTTTCTCTCCTTTCCGCTCTTGTGAAAACACCAAAGCTCCAGAGGTGTGTGCCTTTTAACTAAGCGGTAGCTAAACTTTAGCCTTCCATTTAAAGGGGTACTTATTGGCAAGTCTTGAAGAACCATCTCACTTGAAATTCGGCATTTGGACACTAGGTATCTGCTCCTCAGCTGCAGCAGGAGCACAGGATACCAGACCTGCGCTGATTCCCAGATCCTCTGACTTCCCACACCACCAAACGTGGACACAAATGAATGGCAAACACAGTGCCTCGGCCATCCACGTCAGAATTCAGAACCTCCAAATACCAATCTTGTTAAAGAATGTTAGTCAAATCAAAAACAAGAGCTTTATTTTGACAGTCTACATTTACATATCCATCTCCAAAGGGTAGGACTTTCTTTTCTTGCTCGTGTTGTATCATTCAAGGACTCAAGTAAGGTGATCACTATCCCTGCTTAGTCAACCTCTATTAAGGTACTGATTCTTCCCCACTACCCAGTGTGGGTAAGACCACATCTGGAGTGCTGTGTCCAGGGATGGGCTCCTCAGGACAAGAGACACACACATACTGGAATGAGTCCAAAGAGCCACTAAAATGATTAAGGGATTAGAGAACCTGTTGAATGAAAAGCTGAAAGAGCTGGGATTGTTTAGCCTCAAGAATACAAAACTCAAGGAGTATTGGAGAATTTGATCAATTTGTAAAAAAAAAAAAAAAGTAACAGGAAGAAGTAAGGTCAATAGAATGAGAGTCCACTCAGTAGTGCTCTGTGAAAGGACAAGGGGCAATGGACACAAATTGAGATATGGGAAATACCACCTAAATACACCAAAATATTTTTACTGTAGCAGTAATGCAACACTGGAACAGGATGTCTAGACTGGTTATGTACTCTCCATCACTGGACATATCCAATTCCAATTGCACAAGATCTTAAGCAACTTGCTCTAGCTGGCTCTGCTTTAAACAGGCCTTGGACTAAATCATCTCCAACCATTCTCTGAATCTGTTCCTTCCAATCACAGTCATGCTGTGGATTCTGTGACAGACCTGTAATGCTACCAAGCTGAAGGCATCTTAGCACTTCTGAAGCCTGAAGATCCTGCAATTACTTCAAAGATATATGAATGGACAAGTCCTATATTAATTAAGAACTTCTTTGTTTTTGTTGCAAATACAGAACAAGTACTTCTAGCTCAAACATATATTAAGCACAGTATAATATATTTGTGCTAAGAAAAGCACAAAGAAATCAGACAATGTCACATTTTCAGATAGTATTTCTAAACCTAGTAATCAGTTTCTAAAAGGAAGCAATAAACAGCTAATGTGCTGCTCCTACATCACAAAAACTTTGTTTCAGCTTTTCAAAAAGTAATTTTTCTGCATGTAAAAATAGTAAGATTCCTTACTTACTAACACTGCTGACCAATTGCAGTGACACAGTGGTGTCACCTCCAGCAAACACACTGTATTTGCACTTTCTCTCCTGTCTCATCTGCTTAATTTACAAGGGCTGCCCAAGAGTTCTCCTGTCTTCTCTCCTAAAAGCTCATCTTTAAACTTCAAGCTGCCTTCTATTTGCTGCATACACTGTCTACCTAATCACAGCATCATCTTGTTTTCTATTCTCCTGAAAGAAGCTGAATTTAGAAAGGTTTGCAAATGACAGGGAATGCATGCACCTAAACTGGTAGCAATGTGATAAATGTGGAAATACCTTAGACTGTCTTGAAAAATGAATGTATGAGACTTTAGTAAATGCCAGCATAGAATGACTTGCATTGCCTATAAACTAGCTGCAAGAACACAGTACAAATGTGACAGCTACACTCACATTTAACAGCAATGCTGACCAAACTTAGGCATTCACTGCAGAACCTTCCCTCTCACTACACCAAAGTGCATATACATGTGAATGAAAAAACACGTCTACATGCTTGTACACCAGGAGGCTTTGGCAGAGGGCATTTGTTTTTATAATGTGAAAGGAAGCTGCCACAGACACACAAAGTAAACAATCATTTCTGGTGATTCTTTTGAATGTATTTATAAAGGACTCTCTGTGAAGTACTTTCAATATACCAGCCCACAGGTGGATGGCACCACACTGGTCTATGCAGGCTGCAAGCTACTGCTTCCCACCAGAGGTATCTTTCTAGAAACAGAAAGAAAAAAAAGTCCAAGTCTTCCTGCCTACCTCTTTATCCATTTACACAGAACTTGCTAGAGAATCCTTTAAAATGAAAATCACTTCAATTAAGCAGTGCATGATCTTAAGGCATGAAAAGAAATGTAGTTTTTCATTTATGCTGCATTTTTATAATTGAAAATTCAAAGAACATTAATGATTCAGAAGTCTAAAAAGCAAAGAAACTGAGTAGGAAATATTTTTAGGTGTGCAAAATTATTGATCAAACCACAACACACCTTCACAGTGAAAAAGGCCAACAGCACCTTGTGCTACAGTACAAATTTGTCTAGTAGGTCAAGAGTAGTGGCTCCTTCCCTTCTGCTCAGCACTGCTGAGGCTGAATCATATGGTGGTTTGGCTGAAAGGAACCTTTAAAGCTCATCAAGTCCACCCCCCTACAGTGAGCAGGGCCATCGGGCCATCTTCAACCAGACCAGGTTTCTCAGAACCCTGTTCAACCTGGCCTTGAAAATTTCCAGGAATGGGGCATCTACCACCTCTCTAGGCAACCTGTTCCAGCGTTTCACCACCCTCATCATAAAATATTTCTTTCTTATATCTAGTCTGCATCTACCATCTTTTAGTTTATACATATTACCCCTTGTACTATCGCTATTGGAAAGTCTGTCCTCATCTTTCTTATAAGCTCCCTTACTGAAAGGGTGCAGTAAGATCTCCCAGAAACCTTCTCTTCTCCAGACTAAAGAACTCCCAACTTTCTCAGGCTTTCCCTGCAGGAGAGGTGCTCCATCCCTCTGATCATCTTCATGTCCCTCCTCTGGACTTGCTCTTGTGTAGGGGAGCCCAGAGCTGGATGCAGCACTCCAGGTGAGGTCGTACCAGTGCAGAGCAGAGGGGAAGAAGCGTCTCCTGTGACCTGCTGGCCACCCTGCTTTTGATGCAGACCAGGATGCAGCTGGATTTCTGGACTGTGAGTGCATACTGCTGACTCATATCGAGCTTATCATCATGGCACCAGTACCTCCAAGGGCTTCCCAGCAGGGCTGCTCTCAACCTGACACACTCCAATGCCCAATAAGAAATTGATCCAGTGACCCTCCCAAAAGCAAACGGGTTCCTCTGATTTTCACATTTTGACTGGTCACTCATTTTCTTACAGTTCACTATTGCATTAGGTAACAAAAACATTCCATATACTCTCTTAACCCTAGAGTCCAAATCTGTAGGCTTCCTGTTAGAAGACTGAAATTATAAACCGATGTTTTATTATATACTCAAGAAAATTAGTGTTCTGATTTTCAGTGGAAGAGTTACCTGCAGGGGAAAGTTATCACCAACTCTCATCTCTACCTTCTACTCATCATACTCTACCTTCCTGCAGGTAGACTTTTCCAGCTAAAAAGCCTAACTATATGCATCTAAAATAAAAAAGTCCTAGTTCTGACAGCCTATTCAGACATACTCTTACCTAAGAGTTAAGGCACAAGTACCTTACCTTGAAATTGTTTTCTTTTGGTTTTCTTCTCATTATTATATTAAATGTCTCATAGACATCTTCTGCTCCATTTTGGATTGTATTGGTCATGTCCTGCTGATACTGGTTTGGGTCCAGAAATACTCTGTATGTTCTGCAATCACCTTTAAGTCTTGGTTTTGGTTCGGGCCCTGTCCATAATGAAACAGCAAGATTAGAATTTGACTCAGTGCTAAAAGCAAATTATCGTTCAAATAAGTGATCCATAATTGTTCCTCAGATGAAATTTAGACAAATTCCTATGATGAAACAATTTCTGCACAGCAATAGAAACATTTTCATTGCATTATTCTAATAGTTTTTGAGTAGAATCTATTTTAGTCCTTAACCCAACATACTGGATTTATTTAATTAATGTAGTTACATCAGATTTTACCAGAGGAAACTAGTTAACCTTTCTCAGGCTGCTTATGGAATTTGTTTGGTTTTTTTCC
This sequence comes from Sitta carolinensis, assembly GCA_032173965.1. Lineage (NCBI taxonomy): Eukaryota > Metazoa > Chordata > Aves > Passeriformes > Sittidae > Sitta > Sitta carolinensis. The sequence goes on along the minus strand of JAVUNC010000006.1, from coordinate 15,713,438 downwards.
AAGTATGTAACTAATTCAATAAACAGTCCTTAAAGAGAGGGAAAATTGTCAATTAGGCTATTAAAAATAGAAAACAGAGAGAGAGAAAAAGAATACAAAACTCTGGAACAAGTTTTGGCATATCATACCTTCTTCAATAACACGCCCTTTCTCGTCCAACATGCCCTGAATTTCACAGCCTCTAACATACACCAGGCCAGTCTGCTCAACAAAAGGCTGTCGCCTGTCAAACTTGGTGCCATAAGGTTGCATGGGACGCACTGTGACCAAGAAGCAGACGTCGTGCTTACGCAGACCTGATCCCCAATAGGAATAAAAGCCAGTGGTTTAATTGAAGGGCATTTTCCTTATCAATTCCTTAACATATATATAAGAGAATCTTATAAAATTCTCTAAAAACTAAAATCTCTTTTAAATAAAATATAGAGTAGATTTTGTTTTGCTTCAAAATGTGCCTTAAACTTAGAGAATACAAAACAATAGGCCACTGTGATATAACAGACATAAAAAGTAGAAGTTGAAAGCTTTTTTCAGAAGAACAAACATTATTGCAAGGTTATTCTTCTCCCAATAATCTTACTGCAGTTATACAACCTAGCTACTGCCAATCATCTCTAAAGAAGTGTAGCATTAATCTCTTACTCTCTTTACTTCCCTCTGGACAAACCTCCAATTCCTTTTCTTCACAATAAGTTAAGTGCCTAGAACTGGGCACAAAATCCTAAACCAAGTTATTTTAGTAATCTGTTTCATAGAGTAAGAGGTCACTTAACCAAGTTACTTATTTACTGTTATACTGCAGTCTATAAACTCCAAAATAATGTGAGGTTTTTACTCTTTCCCTCAGCACTAACACAATATTGGGGAATCACATTCACATGTGAGCAGCGATGACCTCCAATCTTTCCATTCTGCATACTGCCTGATAAGTTATTCTACCAACATGCACACAGTACAGTGACTTGTTCTTGCTTAATAATCACCCCTTGTTGAACTACATCATATTTTTAAAATGCTGCTTCTCCAATTCACTAACATAATTTTGAACATTAAACCTTCTCTCCAGCATGCCTCCAGAGTCTCAGAGATCTGACACTTTCAAAGTTCAGAAAACATGCTGTATTTTTCGTGAGACATATAATTCCTTATTAAGCACCAGATATTACTCAAAGAAAGCAGTTTCACCAAGATCCTGTTATGTCAGGATCTTGACGAATTCTTGAACTCATGAATTCTTCATCTCAGTTTTGATTTAGTTAAAACATGATTTTTTTAAATCAGAGGCTGTTTTAGCATTTAAAAAATTAGGTGCGCCACTACACAGGTACCTTTAGTATAGTAAATTCTCTGCCATCCTCCTAGATTTTCTACTTCTACAGAAATCTACAGTCCCAAACTGGTATCTGCTCATTTATCACACAGTCCAGCTTTAGCATTTGTGCTATGTGACCTGTAATCACACTACACAGCTCCAGCACTTTTATCAGGTTCCTCTAACAAAAGAGAAAGGAGTGACATTTGCTGATAACACAACTACAAGTGCATGCTTCTATGCCACTTGCCAGCACAGTCAACTAAAGTTCAAATCCCCAAGCAAAAGAAGAGTTGCCTGTGGATACTTATAAGAAACAGTATTTGGTACGGTCAGCACTTCCTAACATCCAAACATACTGAAAACTACTGAAATGCAGTGGCTTGAATTAAATAAAAATCTGTCCTCTCCACTTGCATATGAGACAGATATCACATTCTCCAAACTTTTCAATATGACATTTTTAGCACACATATTATTTAAAATGCTAAGTTAACTTTCCACAGTCCTTGCAAAGGACAGCATTTTACAGTTGGTCACTGAATGACATCAGTCTGAAGTAAAAAAACATTCTGTTCCCAGTGAATGTCTAAGTACTTTAATTGTTTCAAACTTCACTTTATGAAAATATAAACTTCTTAAATGTCTAAGTTGAGTAACTGACTTCTAAACAGTGTATCAGGATTGACAAATCTGTATCATGGACTAAAATCTCTTCTTACAAATAAGATTACATCAAAATGTATTTTGATGAGCACTTATTTTGAGCAGTTTATTTCAAAGCATGTTAAGTACCTTCCCATTCATCTTTGATGCTATCTCGGACATTCAAATTAATTGTGACATCTGCTCTTACTCGCATGGGCCAGTTTTCACCAATGTTGGGCTTGGCCACCTCCACCACTGTGAAAGAGACAATGGGTTGTGCCATCCTAGCCCATCCACCAAAGACCACACCTCCATATTCTGATAACCTAAGAAATAAACACCAAAGTTTGGTTAGTCATTAGCTGGAAACAGATTTAATTCTTTGTTGAACTATGAAAAAACTTACCACACACTAAGTTTAAGACAAAAGTAGAATTCTTAACTTTATGTTAAGAATTAGATTAGTGTAATCCTGCATTTTAGAATCAAAGCATAACATGAACTGACTATATTTCAAAAAGCAAAGGCAACTTTTGCTAGCATTATAAAAATAATCTGAGAGACAGAAGATAAAGGAAAGATAACAAAAAGCAACTACTGTGTATAAAAGATATCACACCAAATAAACCCTTTAAATCAAGAGGATTAAAGTGCAGCAGATGGCAAATTCAAGAATACTTAGTCACATCACCCACAAACAGAGGATTTTATGACATTTGCACGTTTTGGGATGTCACCCAAGACACTACTCATGGAAAATTAACTTATCCATCTTAACAGAACAAGGGCTGTTTGTCAGCATCCAACATACTCCCTTTAACACACCTGCAGGGATACATGTCCACAAACCCTTAAAATATCAACCCTTGGGACAGCAATACCTTATGGAAGGAGTAAGCATAAACCACAGTATGGATGTAATAATTTTAAAACATTTGTTACTATGTATTTAGTGTGCACACAGTTATCAGGTTGTGATTCTTAAATACACTTCGATTAGAAGTGAACTGACTGGTTTGCACCAGTTAATAAATATTACCATGGTTTCATCCTGCTGACACTATCTTCAATGTCCTGTCTGATCTCATAGGTAGACTCCAAGCGGAAAAGATTGAAATTCCTCAGCAGGTAGTCATGGAGAGTCAGGAACTGTAGATTCAATTTGGGGAGTGCAAGACAGCCTGAGGGTTTAAGGGTAGAAGTAAAGAGGTATTGAAGGATAAACAAAAAGAAGATGAATACACTGTTTCTATGAATCCAACATACATACACACTTTACTGTATAACTGCCATAGCTGTTATCCTTGGAGATTCTAATAACTACCCCTTTCATCAATACACACCTCTAAAAAGCATGTATTTTTCAGGTCCTCTCTAAAAGAGCCTGCACAAGACTGAAGGAATTTTCATCCCTCTAGCAGTAATACTTAAATATTAAATCCATCAAGGTATTCAGGCTATTACAGAATTGAGTATTAGGAAAAATTACAAAAATCAAACGCACGGCAAAGTAATGGTCTTTGGAGATGCAACAATTAAGTTGGCATTAAATAATGATGAAAAAGGCTCATAAACTGATAAAAACCATGCAACATCCAACAATTCCCCTATTCTCGTGCTTTATGTTTGTTAGATGCCATGAAAACCATTATTGTAGAAAAAAGCTTTAAGTCAAGAAATCAAATTTTAACTCTAAAGTTTCTGTTACTGGCTTGTTTTTAAAATGAGAATGAAAAACATAGGAAGATTAGATCCTATTACACAAGGAGTATTAGAACTCCTAGAGCAGTCCTAAAGCTTCTTCCATTGTTTTAAGATAGTTTTAGATGCAAATTTCCAACAATTAAAATACCTGTAAGTTACTCATCTAACATTATTGGCCTATTCTAGTTTGATATCTATGTTTAAGACTTGTGAGACATCATGCTTTTGAAACTTGCAATATCACTGTTGAAACCTTTCTCTGGTATAGGTACTACATATTGACTTTCACAAGCACTGAAATACAACAGCAGTGCCTGAAGCAAATAAACATCTTTGTGTAAAAATAGATTTTTGGATTTTTCCTTAAATCCGCTATATATTTGTTAACAATTTAATATCAAGAGTTCCTGATTCATAACTGGAAAAAAAACCCTGATCTACTCCAAGATACTGGAAGATGCCAAAGTACCATGTATAAGTTTCTTGGACAGAATAAACACAATACATCAGAACTCCTTTTTCTGTTGCAGCACTGACTGCTCTGTTTAGCATTTACTGAAGTACTAATCATACCTTCTCCAGAGTAATATTCAGTTGGTACAATATTTTCATCCCAAATAATCTTCTCTGTGGGATAGAGAGGCATCTGGTTGAGCTGCTGAATTTGAGATATTCGTCGCTCATGACGGGAAACCTAAAGAAAGGAAGCATTTCAAACCTCTCTAAGTCAAAAAGGAACAAAATAAAGATACTTTTGAAACATATACAATAATTCAAAAGGTGGTCACTTGCATTTTCCCCATCAATATTTTTCTAATTAGTATTAAGTATTTTAACATAATTAAATGTGGCATCAGAAGACGAACAAACACATAGTCCAACTACTGGTCATAGTACTAGAACCAAACAATCATTTGGCTATTCAGCAGACCAAAAACGGCACAAGAGCCCTGCAAATACTCAGTCAAGGCTCAGCAGAGAACCAACTTCAAATAAAACTTATCTGACTTTCCATTAAAAATATGGTCAGTATCTAATTAACACTGCTCATTTAGTAGCAGTTAGTCTTTATTTCCTCTTTGGGACACAAAAGAAATCTGTCCAATACTATAATATGTTGTCTGAACAAGTATCTCTCCATGGCATCCAAGGCTTAATATCACTGCCCTCTGAACCTTAGAAAACTACATCAACAATTTTTTAAGCAATCAACAACCACAAAACAAACTTATGAAACAGATTTAAAAAAAACAGCTATGCTATTCTAATACTGTTATCAGATTAGAAGCCTATAGTAATATTGCTAGACCTTGAATATCCAAACAACCGTGATGTGAATCAAACAGTATTTCAGATTGGTTTGAGCCCAAATAGGTACTGAATATCTAGACCTGCTTCAGCATTTTTTTTTTTAAATGGGACAAAAACCTTTGTCAGAAAAATGCAAAACCATTTCCAAGACTCTCCTTCTTGACTTAAAAGAACACACATTAGTTTCCCATGGAAACTATATTTATGAATAGTCATTTTCAAATACTTAATTTATATGATTTTAAACCCCATCTCGATATGCAAATTACTGCAATAACACTGCTGTGGTTCACAAAACGTTCTAAATGACTACTCTACTGCAGTTTAGTTGCTTCGAGTTCTTAAGAGACAAAAATACACTGAGCATGTTTTACCAGCAATTCCAGCAGAAATTCCTTCTCGTAGCTCGTGTCCTCCCCCTCGGCCAGCGGCGGCAGCAGGCACAGGTACGACGCCACCTGGTGGAGAACGTTGGAGCTGCACAGCGAAAGGAAAAAAAGAAGCCTCTGTGACCCTGAAAGCAGCGGGACAGCACTCCCTGCAGCTGCTTCTTCCTTAAAGAAAACTCCAACTGTCTGACTCCACCAGAGAAAACAACTACGGGTCAGGCTTTTCAGTGAAGCTTGTGTAAAAGGTGTAAGCTGAACCTCTCACCTACAATAAACATGGCAAGGAGTGGATATTTTTTTATTGTTTCAAGACCTGACAGGGAACTAAACAAGAAAGCAAACGCTGCCTTTGTCAAAACACATACTGCTATCCTTTTACTCCCAGCGCTTACAATATAGTACAGTTAATACAGTGGCATGCTTTCATGACTTCTGTTGTAGTTCTACTTCAGAACAGAGTGAAAAAGAGAAAGTATACAAGTTAGACGTTAACTACTGGTTACGCACATGAGAAATCAGAAGGAAAAAAGGCTGGAAATTTGTTAAATTTAATCGTACTGAGAACCAAGAATTTCAATTTCAAATTGACAACTTACGTAAGAGGTCCAAATAATTTCACCAGTGCATCACGAGTATCTACTGCAGCTACATTTGAGAGCGCAAAGTCATATAACTCTGGGAAATGTGCAAACGCTGCTCTCTACAAAAGATCCATGCAAAAAAAATGGATGTAAGCATATTAATGAAACGATTTAATAACAGTTTAAATACTTAGGAAAAAAAATAGCTTCTGATTCATAACATGAACCACTCTATGGACCCTACCAGGATAGAAGTACAGAATTATATATATATAGAATATAGAAAGCCAAAATAAATCTCTGTTTTTCTTAACACCATCTATTTGCTACTCCTCCACTTCTGACACAGTACCTTTCTTATACAGCCTTCTATCAGCATTTGTTGTCCTTAAAATAAAACATAAGGCGACAGTTAGGCAGCTTTGCAGGCAACTAAGAAAAGCAAGGAACAAGTTTAACTTAGCCATGCTTTCTAAAATTGTTCTGTTAAAACTGATGTGAACAATTCTAAAAAGTGTGGGTGAATTTGTACAAGGGACCACTGCAGGCACATGTGCACGCTGATCTTGAGGAAATGCTGCCACCTACTGCATCACCACAGGGTCCTACAGCATTCAGCTTCCCTTCTCAACAGACTTCACAGGAACAGTTCATTTTGGTCCAAACACAAGGTCCAAAATGCTGATGTTTTGCTAGGGCACATTATTTAGTCATAATGACATCTACCATACTGGAGCATTATATGTCTTCAATATGGTACAGGCAGTCAAGCTAAACCTACTCCTATAATTCAAATGGGAAAATGAGGGGTTTGATTTGGGAAATAACCTCTTGCCTAGTCCAGATGCAAATTAGACTAGGACAGCAAAACCAAATCCTCTGTCTCTCACAAGTACTTCATCCTTTTCTTACCTGCAGAGAAGTAATTCTGTCATAGTGAATTGTAGTCATCTCATTCTCTGTCAAAGCATTTCCAGTCTGATCATTGATTTCAAAGCCAGTGTAGAATTTGAGCATATCTAAAAGCTGAGACATCATCAGTATAAATTAGTGGATTAGCAGTAAGAGATACCCTACTACAAACAAGACCTCAATTTAAGAGGACAAACGCACAACCAAGCACTCCTCAAAGTTTCAGAAGAATTGGACTAAGGATCTAAATTTTATACTTTGCTGATGCACAATATAATTTTTTTACGTATCTCATCTGCAAGCCATCAAAATTTCAGTGTAGTCCACAAGCAATAGGGTTTCTTGATATACTAGGACTTGAAACTGAACCTGATCACAGTTAAGGTGATCTAGCAAGAGGCTGTCATTGAACCCAGCTTACAGCTTGCTGCGGTAAGGGCCAAAAGGGTGTGGTCTTGTGCCCTTCTGTCCACTCTGATGGCAGCTCTGAAATTCATCCAGCCTTTCAATGGGATTATTTAACTTGGAGGAAGAAAATTATTCAGATGTGCTGCTGGCTTTGTGTTCCATCAATACTGACCCTCAGAGAAAATAAACAAGTGCCAGAAATGGGGGACAGTGGGCAGCAGGAAAAGCAGCTGAGATGCAGGAGAGGAGACAGATCTTTAGATCCTGCCATAAAAAAACAATATACTATATGTGAGTGGGTAAACTGAAGGACAGGAGTGAAAAACAGCTGCACGGCAGAACAGAGTGAAGTCAAAATGAACAAGAGAAGAACGTAGTGGTGACTTCTGCAATGTGTGTGGTAAAGAGTGCCAGAAGCTGCACTGCTTTCTAGCTTGCACTTTTAAGAACTTCTCAAAAACAGAAGCATAAATATTACTCTGCTCTTGTGAGACCCCATGTGGAGTATTGAGTCCAGCTCTGGGGTCTCCAACACAAAAAAACCCCCATGGACTTGCTGGAAAATGTCCAGAGGAGTTTAGGGCTGAAGCACCTCTTCTGTAACAACAGGTGAGAATTAACACTGTTCAGCCTGGATTAGAGGAGGCTCCAGGGAGACCGTATAGCAGCCTTTACAGTACTAAAGGAAGCTGCAAAAGGATGGAGATAAGGACATGCAGTGACAGGACAGAGAGAATGGCCTTAAACTGAAGGAGGGCAGGTTTAGAATAGACAGCAGGATAAAACTTTTTACTGTGAGGATGGTGAGGCACTGGAACTGGTCGCCCACAATGCCCCATCCCTAGAGGCATTCATGACCAGGCTGGATGGGACTCTGAGTAACCTTATCTAGTGGAAGTCCCTGTCCATGTCAGGGGGGTTGAAGTGGATGATCTTTAAGGTCTGTTCCAAAACCAGCCATCCTGTGATTCCAGGAAATGTAAGAGCAATGTCACACATAGGTACAAGTAAGAAAAAACTATTGCGTGAAAGATTTAAATAAACATGTAGTTTGCACCCAAACAAAAGCCTATCTTTAATAAAAAACAAAACAACAACCACAGCATTCAGATACAAAGGGAATGAAAAAGTTCTTTTCAAGAACTTTGTATCTCACCTGGCAGAAGAGATGACCCTCCTTCTCTCTTTTAGCAAGACTAGACAGGTAACAGTGAACAACAAGATGGGAGTCATCCAACACCGTATTAAACCAGCGCCGTGTGGGAAGCAAAGCCTGTGGTGGTAAATAACATCATGTTAATACAAGCAAGTCTTCAAAAAGTAAGAAATTCTGGCTTCTCAGAATTTTTCTTTTCAAGAAGGCATACTAAGATAGCTTGCTGCAGCTATTTGCATACCTATTACCCTCACAGAGGTATTAAAGCAGCATTTATGTATGCCAAGACACTGGGCCTATGCAGGTAACCTGCTACTAACACTTTAAGTAACAGGAAGCATGGCATGAACTTGCCATTAGTGAGAATTCATCCTGCCAGTAAAAAAGTAAATTAAATAAAGTAATTATTCTACTAGTAAGCGTCTACATGATTGTGTGCTACAAATGTTATGTCAAACTGCTTCAACATTGTTTTAAATGTCTGTTTTCTACATGAATTTAAATCATATTAATCTTGTTGTCCTGAAAACTGCCAACTCTTTCTTCTAAATGTGACAGGGATCTTCTCTTCTTTGCAAAATACTCAAGTATTTTTCAAATCTTCTATAACAAAACAGAGATCTTTTCTTCTCAATGTAAATGGATTAAGCTGCTATATGTAGCAACTGTTGAACAGCACAGAGTAGGAAGGCCACAACAATTTAAGAAAAATTAGCTGTTCTCTACAGACTGAATTTAAAGCAAAAAAGAAAACAAAAAAGCATCAGCACGGTGTTTAGAATCAAGATGAAGAAAAGAATCTGTAGCAAAATGTTGATTTCCCTGCACAATAATTACAAAAACAAACTCGTAAAACCATAAGAACTCTCCTTTGAATCATTACTTTCAAATCATGAAATCATCAGTTTTGATGGCAGTGTATGCACTATAATATGAAACAGTAATATTCTGAAAAAGGCTTTAGCATAAATAAAAAGAGCCCATTAACACAGTACATGTTGCAAAGGCAAAAAGACTGAGATTTACAGCTAATTTCTCATTTGCTTGTTCGAGTCATTTAAACAGGCTTTTTAACCTGTCTGAATTCTAATCTTTCTATAATAGCTAGAGAACCAATATTAAATGTGCTGCTTCTAAGCATTTAAAGTCAGAAAGACTTTAGTTCACCTTCCAACATATTTTCTCTTACCAGAGTATATTACACACATAAGACAGCAAGCTCTAATTTAAATTATTCAATCTATTGCAACTACAAGCACAGCACGGCCAGCAGAAATTCACCACAAAGCCATTTTGAAGCTCCCTGTCATACTGTTTCAGAAAAATGTTTTTTTTTCACTATGCCTTCTGAATCTGAAGTTACTCTAAATAAATAATTACTAATGCAAGAAATTGCAAAGGAGTGTCTTTTAATATTGGTACGGTGGTACTTAAAATTGTCTCACTTCCTCGGTATCTGCTGAAAAATTTCCCAAAACCTTGCTCCACACCTTATTACTCTAACAAACTACAGATCTCTAGTCAAACAGGAACAGTCTGCATTTCAGACTACCACTGCTTTCTGGGATTTAACCCAACAACATAAAAGAGACTTTAGGAGACCTGTTGTGCATTGGGAAGAATAATTCTGAATTATTCCTACCAGATTAAAGCATCACACATTTTCAAAAATTGCCATTATTACTATTAGTATTCCAATTAAATCCTCTTCACTGAGCACTTTAGAATCCTAGCTTTGCCTAAGAATTCAACTGGCATACCAATATTGCTGGTCAGTTCCCAATATGGACATAATGCTACAACCTCTTATTTAGATAGAAAATCACTATTAAACAACCATATGCACAGCTGTGAAATAATGACCTCCTGTTTGGAATTAGGCTGTACTAATTTATGCACTTAAACCCTAGAAAAGTAGACCTGGAAACTGGCTGAATCAATTTAAAAACTTACCTCAAGGTCTAGCATGAGCTCAATAAACCTCTCACAATAATGAACTTTGTCCATAGAAATAGGACCTAAGTTAAAAAAATAAAAAAGTTTAAATTGATCCACATCACAATATAGTTACAGTTGAAAAATTCCTTAAAAACTAAATAAATGCTATAAATATAAAAGTATTAATTTTAATCTTGTTAAAAGCTAATTAAAACATTATTCTTTTTTTAAAGCCATCCTTTCTTATATTAAAAATCCTTCTGGTTAGCAATGAAAGAATAACAGAACCAGAATTTCAGGAGTGATTTTATCACATCTAAAATACCTTGAATATAACGTGCAAAAATGCTCACTTCCATGAGATATCACTCACCCATTAAGTTTGTTAGGAACTTTTAATGCCAGGTGCTTAGAATACATTTTTAAAAGCTGCAAACAAGATGTGCAAAAGACCTTGACCATACTCAAAGGTACTCAGTTGTGACTATGGAGGGGCCTTTAGAATCATATCAAAACACACCAAGTCTCCTTTAATGACTTTCTAATTCTTACCAACTCCAAAGAACTGTTAAAGTAAATTTTCCTAAAACAGGTCTAGCATAATTAGGAAAACAGGGGGGATAAGTATCCTTTCTGAGGAAGCCATATTACAAAATTTACGCTAACAGCTCAGGTAAGAGTTGAAGTTTGCTAAGAGTTTAACAGCAAAAGTAAAACTCTGGGAACTGATTCAACTAAATTGTGCTGTGCTTAGAGCATAATAACCCTTTTCTGTTAAAAGGCTAACACCTTCCTCTACAAACACTTTTCCTTTCTAAATCAGGCAAGGTGATAATTTTGCTTGTCACAATGACTCGAGAGCAGTCAAAGCTTACAGGATTTCACTTCACTTAGGCTTTTGTTCTTACTGTAAATCAACAGTATGAAGAGACAGAGCCTTATGATACCCATTTATACCACCTATTTAACAAGGCACCTAAGTATGTGTGAAATGCTTTAATGCTTTAAGGCTCTAAGCACACTATAAAGAATATCAGCTTCCAGAAATATTGTTTTTACTAAGTAAATACTGAGCAGAAGAAGGTTTAAAGTAGCTTTTTGCTGCTTCATTTTTAAAGTATATACAGATTTGAATATTTATTCTTATATGAAATCCATGCAGACAGGCACAGATTTCACTACAAGCCCCACCTGAATAAGGTCCCAACATCAGGCTGATATCCTAAAGGACTAGTTGCTTCAGCAACACAAAAGGATTTTCACACAGATTAACAGATAACAAAGTAACATAAGAATCACAGTTACCTGAGACAGGTATTGACTTTAGAACAGAAATGAATTTCTGAATGAGCTGTGAAAGAAATCTTCTCTCTCGATATGCTCTGAAATTGGATATATGACAAAAGAATTAATACTCTTTAAATGCAGACTAGAAGTTTATTGTAGCTTCCACTAATACAAAGTTAACTGCTTCAAAATTCATATAATGGTAGTAGGTTGCTTCAAAACACACCTGAACTGTTTAGATGATAACTTTTCTCTCTGCACTTAGGCAGACAGATTAGCAGCCTACATTTTTAGGCACAGAAACTGATTAATAACCCATGTTTCTTACTGTGTCAAGGAGAAATAAGTCTCCTCCTACACCTTACCACATTGCAACACAAAGACATTGGAACACTTAATTTTGGTAAGACAGATACAGACTTATTAAAATACTTGCATAAGCTATATGTCTAAGAGCTAAACATTTGCTAAAGGTCACGAAAAAAAAGTGAGTAGTTACATGAATATTCTTTATGCTTTCATCCTTTAGTTTTAAGATTTGATATCACAAATTCACTGACCAAATAAAATATAAAGTTCTATAACACTACGGTGCACAAAGACTACTGAAAAACAGAACAGCTTCCAGGAGGCCACATATGATCAATCCCCATTTGCCACAGGTTTTCAAAAAACAGCTTTTTCATTGAAACAACTTATTTTAGCTGAAAAAACAACATAAGGGTAAAAAGGCTTCTGTACATACTGCATTCTTGACTCATCATCCATTTTTGCATCATTTTTCTTAATTAGATTCCAGAATTTTCTTAGTTTTGGTGTCTTTTTCAACTCCTGTTCCAGTCGATTCTGAAATGTTAAAATGATATTCAGTCACTAAAGAACCTTGTTTTCATGAGATAAAAATACAGTCCAGTCTTTTTATAAAAAAGAAAAATATATAACGAACTGAAATTAAGAGCTGTCTCTTGCTATTTTCAAAAAGTATCACTGTAAAACAAAAATGTAATAATGCTACAGAGTCCAGCCACGACTAGATGTCAATCCCATCACCTCCCTGTGACCTCACAGCCTTGTCTACAAATTATACCTTGAAGAAGCTATACAAAACAAAGCTCAGTTTTCTGAAAAATTACATAAAAAATTATTACATGGTAACTTGCAACAAACAAGAAAGTATTTAGCAAAGCACACAAAAATACAGTTCAACAGTAATGCTGTAAATATTAGTTACTTAACAGCATTCCATGAGAATTTACACAACTGGGATAATGCCTAGAAAACTGCCCTGCCAGTTAACAGTGGTATGCTTACAGGTTGTAGAGCCATCCACATTGGTAAGGAAATGAGCTGCTGCACCTGGCCTCTGATCAAATCCACTTCCTGTTAGAAAGTTACAGATGATAAACATTTTTAACGCATTCTTATGTTTTCTGATATGCCTGTCTTACAAGATACATAATTGTACATTACCATCTAACAAAAACGTTTATGTTGTTCTATTAGATTTCACAATTTCTGAACAGGAAACTGTACTGCAACCCTACCCAGTGACACCTCTGTATTTTAGGTTCTTTTCATGGAGCCTGTCAGTTCTTAATACTTCACCAGGGACTCCATCCATGCAAGTATTCTTAGGACAAAAGCTGGTGACAACTGATGTTCCTTCTTCAGGCATTTCTTATTCTTCAACTCACCTACCATGCTTTCTCTACTTGTTTTTAAGCTGTTCTTTGTTTCCTGAAGCCCTTAATTTATCAAGTTTCTCTCACTTCTTCTACACTCTTCCCATTGTCTGAAACATCATTTTCTCCATGTCAGTTCAAATGTGCTCTCTCCAACTACGCCTGTGATCTAGATCCACAAAGTTTTCCTTCTTTCCTGAGCTACTGAAAAATTTCAATTAACATCTTAAGTATGTCTTCATGCACAAATACTCCATTTTCAGCATTCTGAAACGTCAGTGCTCTTCACTCTGTGACTACTCCATTCTGCCTTTCACAAAGAAGGGCAGTTTCTAATAAGTGTGCTTTTACAGGCACATTTTCACCAGCTTCCCTATCATGAAATGTGCTTTACAAGAAGGATTCTGTAGTCACCATCAAACTATTTAAAATGAAGATGCAATGTACTGTAAAGTAAGAGTCAAAACAAAGGGTAAAAGCCCTCTGTGCTTTCCTCAAATTGGAATTTTGCTTCATCTGCCTCGTAAGGAAGAATTGTTCAAACTAAACTGCTATTAACACAGAACAGCATAAACACACTGTAAATATTTACAGTTACTTTTAACATACCAAACTATTGAAGCAGTGATCAAGGAAAAGCAGCAGGACTGTCTGTTCATGCAGAGAGTACTCACTCTCATTTTCGACCAGTGATGCTTCCAGTATGCATTTGAAAAAGAAAGGAAAGTGTTCTGGCCTTTTTTTGAATGTCTAGAAATAGAAGAGGAAAGTAATTTTGAGTCAGGTTGAGACAAATAATAACAGTCTTCATTCACATAACATATCTTAAGTTCTCTAAATCTATTCAAATCTATAAAAGAAGGGATTAATTTTTCTCATTTTCATTTATTGTGACCAGGCAGCACAAGCAACACAGAGTAATGATATCCTCCTGACAAGGGATCCTCCCCCTATACCTTCTGTATAGTCCAACAAGTGATGCACAGGACAAACTAAACAAACAGCACAGGTGAAGTCTTGTGGGAATGTTCACCTGGTCACTACACAGAAATACTCTAAAATCTCACAGGTAGCAGATAAAATGGTAGGGTTTGGTCAAAGCTATGGCAGCTCTAAGTCACATGCAAAAAGCAAGCAAGTAAAAACCACTAGAGATTAATTACAGTCCTGGAACTTCCATTCAGCTACCTGAGCAGGAAAAGATAAACTGAATAATCAACAAGATAAAACAGTTCCTTTACAAGGGCAGTCAAATAAATTTAACTAAGCTGCTTGGAACACAACATGCACCAGTCATTTTACTTCTAGTACATATGCCAGAAGAAAAGCATACAGACAATGTATGAGCAAGTCACTAATCCTTTGTGCTTTGCCAGCACTCAAGTAATGGCACACATATTGAAGTAAGTGTGCTTCTGAAATAATGCCTGCATAGAATATATAACTAGGCTTCCATTGTTACAGATGTAACAGATGGCCTATAAAATATGAATTGTTTGTAGAAACATTAAATAATTTCTAAATCTATTACAAAAAAAAAAAACCAACCTCAAAACCCAAAACAAAAAGCCCAAACAAAACAAACAAACAAACCCAACAACCAAACAATATACATTTTAAAGTTAAAAGTTAAGACATTATTTTAGTATAATGCAAAAACATGTAAAACCCAATATTAACATGTTTTAAACAAGACATTATTGGATAATATACTAGACTTCCAGTGGTGCCTTCTTGTATATACAGAGATATAAATCCTTCTTTTTCTTTCAATATCAGAGCAAGAAATTCTCTATAAATACCCAACCTGCAAAGTGCCAAAAAACCAAACACTGGTGATGATGTTCGGCATCTCACAGCAGAACCAAGGACTTTCACACCAAAAGGAATAAGGTGATTTTTCACCTGTCCATTCCTTTTTTAAAAAAAGAACACAAAGTTTAAAACACCACATGAGATATTCCAGCTGAGGCATGGTTTCCTTTTAACACTACAAGCTCTTCTACCTTCTGTCACTAAGTGAGCACACTGTAAAAGCTGCAACTTGCAGATCAAAGTCAATTCTAGCTGCAATTGAAATCAGTTACCTCCCACGCAGGGACATTCTCTCTGAACTTCTCATTCACCATACAGCAGATTGACATTAAATATGCCTTACTGGACACCTCTGGAGAATAATTCACCCATAGGTAATTTTCAAGGTACTGACTGTGAAGAGATAAAGAGTATTTCATTAGTTGCAGCCACCCACATAATCTGTCACTCATTTAAAAAAGCAGTTTTCCACAACGTTTTTTTTTTCCTCCTTCCCTGAAAGCCATCTTCACAGTTTGTGAGTAGTTCCTCAAGTTACCTCTCATCTAGGTCACTGAAGCAAAACTTGTTAGACTCCGTAACTGATGACATTAACAATGTTCACACAAAGGACAGGAACCTCTAACTTTGTGCTACTGCTGACATACAAATTCCAGAAGTCCACAGCATGCCATTTGTTAGTGTCAAACCCCTAACCATAATTTACGTTTCCTTTTCTGCACTTTTTCTAATTAAGATGCAAGAAATGGAGGGAAGTTTTTCCTTCTGTAGTTATGGGTACTAACTTATGGACTTGAGCCTTTCTGAAACAAATAATGTACCTCAAACAAAAAACATCTTGTATATTTTCTTAAGATTTGAGAGATAAAAGACCCAGACAGAACATAAAATATTGTGGGTTTAAGTACATATTGCAATTATTTATTTTACGTCTGTTTTGGATATGCTCTATAAGTTCTTCCAAAAAAGTCTGAAGCAGTTGTAAACTAGTGTTAAAATAGATTTGCATTCTTTTTCAAGAGAAGAAAATGTTAATGATGTTGCTGCAGCACAATTAATTTTTAACCTCATAGCAAGAGACATAATTTAAAAACTTCTCTGATTTCAGCTGAGTTCTGATTTAAGGCTTAATGACACATTCCAAATTACTGAACCAAGTTTTTCATTTATTTCATTCATACTCCCTTTCTCGGTGCTCCACTTACACTAGAAATTGAGAATCAGAAAACAAGACACTCTGAGATGTTACTTACATTTATGGAATTATTCCCTCTTTAAATTAAGATCTCCTGACTTAATTTTCCTCAGTAGGCAATTCAAGGCCTTATGATGTATGAACTACTTCATAACCTTCACTACCTTCAAAGTGTCTTAATTCCCTGCATTTGCTTCTCACCTTTACAGGTTCCTATGAAAAAATAACTCCAAATTTCCCTCTCATTAGCTTACCTGAATTCAAGAAGCATTATCTTTCTAATCGCAAACCTAAAAAGGAAAAATTAATCAATTAACACAGGAAAGAAAGCCTTCCACATACAGCTGCATGGAAAGTGGCTATATTTTCCCTTATTTCATTATATCAGGAAACTTGTAGAAACACTCAGGAGTTATTTCTGTCCTGACATTTCCACACAAATGTAACCACCTGAATGCATGCAGAAGCAAATTCTGTAACACTGTGGAAGCTAAAGTTCATAGGGATTCATTAAGCAATTAAATTCACGTTTTAAATAAATTCATGTAGATCTTTTAAATATGAAGACACCAGTTCCAATAGCCTTGATGATACAAACTGCTAGCAGCTGAGAGTGTCTCCTGGAAAACTACAATTATATATTTAATCTGTTCATAATGATATTTTTTCTTAGTGACTGGAAACGGAGGTTTTCTTTGATTCCATATGACAAATTCTTAGATTGCTTTCATACAGGAATAATACAGAGAATTCTCTACAGAACTCAACCTTCCCCAAAAAGCTCCAGCTACAGTTACACCTCTTCTCTGCACAGAGAGCTGCAGAATGCAGTGTATCTTGGATTCGTCTCCCCATCTAACAACTCCTTGAAACGAGACTTTCCCTTCAGGAATCTGGTAACAGCAGCCAGAACAGAGAAGGAAGCTAGGGGCAGTGCATTCCAGAATAGTTTTTTTTTCCTTTACATTCCTTAGGGACAAAAGAAGAGATCAGCCTTCTATAACCACTGCAACAAAACCAACATAAAAGAAAGCAGACTACCAGGTAAAGGGTCTGAAAAAGTATTAACTCCAGCTATCATGTTTAAGGTTTATGGGCTTAGGAACACTCTTGTTACCATTGAAATACCATAATGATTAAATTACTTAAATGCACTTTAGTAATTTTTATCTGCTTTTAACATATAGATGAGCTTCAAAGTATTCCATCAAACATTAGAAATAACTCCAACATGGATAATGTTGGAATGGTGGTAAATAAGAGAAAGCAACTGGTGTACTTACTTTGACCTGACAATTTCTTTTGTATATACATCTTCAATGACCTATGGAAAAAATTTTAAGAGAATTTTGTATACCCATTAACGTGATTCAAAATGCATTAAGTTACTCTCTGCTTACTGCTATTAAAATACTCTCAATAGACTTTTCCAATGAATGAATCTGTACTATAAGTTGCAACAGACATACTTTGACATCACACGACACAGAGATGCAGCTCAGCAGTTTATGAACATCCTAACAATCTACAGTTCTAACAATCACAGACAAATTCCATCACAAATACTACAAAATAAACTGAGGCTAAATAGGGAGATTTAGGCAAACATCCACAGGGAAAAGAAACTTAACACTTAAGTACCTTGCAGTACACAAAACCAAACACACCATGTCAAATTTTAAACATTCAAAATGCATATCCACCAGAAAGGCAATAAAGTTGCCTGATGAAAGCTCACCAAAGAAGCTTTTAGAAAGAGCTAAATGTTCAGTAATACCTGCATCTTTCATCCCTGTTTGATATCTAAAAGCAGAACCCCCCAAGCATCTTTTAACCTCAAAGGAGATGATCAGAAGTCTTTTGCCCTCATAAATTCTTGGCCAAAATGAACTGAATAGCATACAAAATAACTGCATGCTAGAGCACACCTTCAAAACAGTGCCTACATTTATAAACTACAAATACATAACAAATTACAGTGTCTCAAGCAACAGCTGACCTTCCAAGCAGTCTTCTAGAGTCTCATATAAAATAAGCAACACTAAATATTGTCACATCATGGAATGGTTGATCCTCATTCTTTTACACCCCCCCAACAAAATTCCAGTAGAAATAATTACCTTTACATCAAAAGTCAATGTTTTCTTCACATGTGGAGCCCAGTATTTATTTGCTAACTGCACAAGGAAAAAAGAAAATGGTTAAATGCATATATTTTCATGTCAATAATACATCTCTACAACATATCGTATACCCAAACATTATTTCACTAGTATCCTACTTAATTTCAGCTTATGCTAATTATTTTATGTTATAAAATAATTATATTTTATAACAGCAATGCTTCCCAACCATTTAAGGCTTTTATGCCTAAACCGCTTGGAAGAAAAATGTGATTCTCTGGAAAAATTTCAGATGCATAGACTCATACCTAACAAACATTTTCTATTCTTAAATTATGTCTAAAAAATCCATAAAAATAAACCATGATCTTTGAGGAACTGCAAATCCCAAATGGCTAGTGAATATGATTCCTTGAGGAATGTGACAACGTACATAAAAGTCTAGCATTTTAAGGCTCTTTGCTGCAGCCAATACTCCTGAGATATGATGACAATAGCTCCCTATGCAACTTTATTTACGCCTCTTTATGCTCTAGAAGAGAGCAAATTTAAAAAAAAAAAAAAAAAAAAAAATCACTTAGAACTTTCACCAACAAGGAACTCTCGACAGGTTTCCGCACCTTAAAACATGCCCTATTGCGATACGCAGTGTATTGTAGCGATGCGCTTGGCAGCGCTGCCTCGGAAATCCCGCCGCTCTGGAAGCGGGCGATACCCTCCCGTGTATGACAGAGGCGTACATCTCTCGTCAATCATAGCCAAGCAAGACCCCTTTCCCATCACCCACGGCCACAAAGGCCGTTTAAACACCGAGGCGCCGGAACGCCCCTTCGAGCCACGGCCGGCGGAGAGGCGGCCGGCCCTACCTGTGTCACGTACTCCGCGTTGATCTGCGACACCGTGGGCGCCACGATCTTCTTCGGCGGGGCCGAGGACGCCGCCGTGGCCGTGGCCGTGGCCGTGGCCGCCGCCATGGTGCCGCCGCCGGAGCCGCCCGGCACAGGCCTCGGTGCCCCGCGCTGCCAGGCCGGGCCAGGCCGAGGGAGGGATCTCCGGGCCGGGAGCAGCGGAGGCGGGAGCGCTTCCGGGGCCGGGAGGGCCGGAGCGGCCGCGGGCAGGCGGGCGGCGGCCGCGCCACTGCTGCTGCCGCCGTGCCGCTGCACCTCCCGCCCTGCCCCGCCGTGCCGCTGCAGCTCCCGCTATGTCCCGCCGCTCCCGCTGTGTCCCGCCGCTCCCGCCGTGCCGCTGCAGCTCCCGCCCTGCCCGCCGTGCCGCTGCACCTCCCGCCCTGCCCCGCCGTGCCGCTGCAGCTCCCGCTATGTCCCGCCGCTCCCGCTGTGTCCCGCCGCTCCCGCCGTGCCGCTGCAGCTCCCGCCCTGCCCGCCGTGCCGCTGCACCTCCGCCTGCCCGCCGTGCCGCTGCACCTCCCGCCCTGCCCCGCCGTGCCGCTGCAGCTCCCGCCCTGCCCCGCCGTGCCCGCCGCTCCCGCCGTGCCGCTGCAGCTCCCGCCCTGCCCCGCCGTGCCCGCCGCTCCGCAGTGCTCCACCGCTCCCTCACTCCCTCCTGCTCCCTCCCTGCCGCCGGCCGGAGCTCAGCAGTCGGTGTTGAAAGGGTGCGGGCAAAGATGAAGGAGGTTGTCAGCGCACGGGCTTGCTGTCACACTCAGCCTTCCAACGCTCAGTGAATCCATTTAGGGGGACTCCTGTTTTGTGTATGTATCTCTTAGAGCACAGCTTTCTGTCCCTCTAACGTGGAAAAAACAGACTCTTTTTAACATCGAACAACTGCCACCGACACCTGAGCGTAGGTGAGCGCTCTGTCCTATCCACAGGCCCATAATTAAGGCCATTTACTTAAGAGTTGGACGGGATGATCAGTATGGGGTCCCTTCCAACTCAGAATACTCTGTGAATCTATTGAAATGTGTGGAGGAAAGGCAAAGGTAGGAAGGGAAATCTGCCTGCTCAAGGAAGTCAACAGTTTCATAATGCTTCGGAATGGTCTGCAATTAACTTACTGTATTTGGAAAACAGATTAGTTAAGGAGGAAATTAACAGACTCCCCAGGAAAGTTACTGTGCTTTGTTTCTGGGCTCATTATCCATCACCTGCCACTTGAGTGCTTTAAACTTCCAGGCAGGTCCCATTGAAGTCTGTTTGAATATGACCTCCTTTGTTTTCATATCAAGGTGATCTCCATTTCATTTCTTTAAGCAGAGGTTAAACTAAATATTCTTTTTGAAGCTGAATTAGAATGTACAATGGGAATGGGGAAAGTAATGACAGTACCTTGAATAGGATCAGACAATGCCTGCATTCAAATAAATATGCCTACTGCTGGTCTTTACTTTAGAAGAGCCAGAAAGATGAAAACTAGTAGAATTTAAAAGTAACAAAAGTACCTGTAGCAAATTTTGTAAATAACAAGGATTGAAATTGAAGCTATAAAACAATGATAAAAAAGGACAAAGGAATGTAAGTTCATTACCTATAAATATAGGCTGAAAATAGGAAAATTTTTGAACTGCCTTTCAGATTGAAGCCAAATGTTTGATTTGTGTTAAGATGGGACAGTTAGGAGAGGCATATGCATTCTGGATATTATAAATTTTTTTAAAAAAAAATTGTGAATTTTCTAGAACAGCCTTGCAAGGCTAACCTAAATCTTCTGGTTCTGATGGATCGTCAGGCCTGTGTCAAAACCTACAAATTTCCATATGTTATCAAAGCTATGAAGCCTCAAGGAGGAATCCACATTTACCTAACTTTTGGCATTTGGGTGTCCCAGTGAGGAGGTCAGTTGTCTTCAATCTCACTACAGTCAATGTGGCAACAGAAGTCTTTCCAAAGGGCAAATCAGAAGTCATCTAAGTGCTCTCATTCTCTGAAGGAGTTTCTGGTATCAGAAACTAATATTAGATGCCTAATGTTAGGCAGTATGAAAATGTCAAATGAAGTGACAAAGATCCCCTCCCTATAAATAACACAGGGTATTGTTTATTTAGAGAGTGTCGTGACCCATTTGTAGTAGGACTACAAATGAGTAGCAAAAGTATAAATTAGTCCTTTGGAAAAATACATTACTTTCATCCTTCAGAGGATGCATCTTTCAGATCAGGAGAACCTTTAAAGAATTGTGGTGAGACCAAGCATACTGACACCCAGTGTTGAACCTTTGTCCCCATCTGCAAATCTCACCCCAACTCACAACTGTCTGTTTAAACTGGTTTCTTGAATTCCTACGCTCAGTTTCCCCCAGAGTGGAGGCACATCTGACACTTTCCACTCCAAACTCCTTTGAAATTGAGGAGATATAAAACCCTGTACCCCATCATGCTGGCAGCCTTCTGTGAAGTTCTCAATCTTTCTATACTCATTGGCTTAACATGTCAAGAAAATAAAATATTCCTTTCAAAAACCTGTTAATTCATTCATGAAGACATTTATTATTTAAAAGTCACATATTTGAGTAGATGCAGTTTTCAAGACTATTATTCATTTCTAGACTGCATACAGTCCTGGTCAATTTATATTCCATGATGCTTTTTCTTGCTTAATTAGCTCCTCTTGTTTTGGATGCTTCCCCTTCTATATTATTGTAACCAAGAAAAATATGCTTTTCTCCTTTTCTTTGTAAACTATGTAAGCCAAGGTCATCAGTAAGCTGGCCATTGCTTTCATTTCAGTTATACTCTCCTGGATACAGTTCCATGAGAACAGGAAGGACCTAGTGATAATCAGCAGGGATTGAGTCTATGTTCTCTGTTTTCTACCTTTTTGATTATTTTAGATTCTACCTAGAGTCACAGAAAATATTAATTCCTAGCAATGAATACTCCAGGCAATTCATAGATAAAGATTTCAAATATTAATTGATTTTGTTTGTTACTGTATTAGGCTCATCAGTGAGACATGACCAGTGACTTCAGCAGATTCAGCAGTGCCATAGATTCAGCAAGGCCATACTTCTGATATAAACACTGTCTCACTTTTGACTGTTTGTCTGTCACACGGAGATTTAGACTTCAGCTTCTTAGACATAAATAAACTCTGCACTAAGATGCAGACTGTATGGAGATCATCTTGCACCTTCGTATACTCTGGTGGGAAAGTTTTGTTCCAAAGCAGATAAAAAATAACAGCACTGTACTCAGTGTACAAAATGGCATTGTCTTACCCATTCTAGTCATCAATTTTTATTCAAAATTATTAACAGGCATCTTGTCTGTTGGACAACTGATGTGTTCTCCCCAAGGAAGCATTCTGCTGGGACAGATGATCTGCCATGTGCCTCAGACTGGTCACTGCAGTACAGCACCAGTGACTATTCCTGGCTTTTGGATCTGGAATGATGATATTATCACAACTCTACTGTCACCTGTCCACGTGGCCAGGAGAGCAGAACAAACATTCCCCTGACATAAGAAGGAATTGAAGATATCTAAACCTCCTTTCCAGGGTGGAGACTGTTTCCTCATAGCTGAGGGCATGCTAACACTGCTCTCCTAAAAGAGAAAAGCAGCTCACTGATGGACAGCATTGCTTTCCTGCCCCATGCTCTCCCACCCAGGGGTTGTTTCGCTGTTGGTCCATCTGTGCAGTTTCAAGCTAGGCATAAAGTTCCAGTACATGACCAAGGCTGTTGAGTCTTTGGCCTCAATTGCTTCTTGATAGAGACACTGGGGCCTGATAGATGGAGACTCTTCTTCCTTCCCAAGTCATTGACTGTGGCTGTACTTCCCCTTTCAACAGCAGTTTTTTCTCCTTTCTGCATATACGGAATACCCTTAGTGTTTCTTGGCCCATGTGTGCCATAACTCAGAGGCCAAGGGAAGTTTACATTCCCTTTTCAAAAGCAAGCCATGAGTGTTCTGACAGCCACATTCTGTGTGCAGAAAGTCAAAACCAAGTTTTGATGGCTGAATTGTGCTTTCTCTGTGCACAACTTACAATATTGAGCAGGTCCAGATGGTTTTAATAGAACTATGCTTCTCAGGATGTAGTTTGAAATATTTGGGATGCATCTCACCACTGTACAGGAATGTGTTATCTGGCCTAATATCATTGCGTTATCCTACCTGTGTACACTTAGCTTTGGGGAGGTACCTAACTGCATGCTGCACCTTAATTTAGAGCAGATGAATCTCAGCCTGGGTGACACTAAGCCATATGTTGGCTAGGCTCTCTGTGAAGCGAGTCTGTAAAGCTTAGGAGAACACATCACTTTAAAATCAGTTTTTATCATAGTTTATTGACTTTTGCACGTACACATGAGATTTTTCAAGAGGCATCCCTCTGGAAAAGCCCTCTGGAAAGCTCTGAAACTGAAATCTCCACATGAGAATTTCAAGTGTCATCATGCATCATGTATATATACCAGCTTGCACATACAACTTTTCTTCAAACCAAAGGAGGAAATGACTATGAATATGCAATATTTTGAAATACTTCTTTCTAAGTTATATGAAATAAGTTTTTGAAAGGGATGAGGGGATGAATGGCATATAAATAGAATAATATATACATTAAGCAAAGAAGATCTGAAATCTCTGTGTCTCTTACCTGTTGAAATTATAGAAGAAATATATTGGATTTAAACCTGCTTTCAGGTAAATAAAATTTGGAAAATCTTCTCAAAAAAGATTAGAAGAATCCTTTAACATGTAAAAAGCTTAGGCACAATGGCAGGGGGTTTTTGCTTTGGTCGTAGCTTATCCTTCATAGCAGTTAATATTCATATAAACTAAATGTTCAGTCTGTTCATTACAGCTTTAATTCACTCATGTCACATTGGGTTTACTATTTTATTTATATGCATTCTTCTAGTCCAAGACTTTTGTCACTGTGTTCATCTCATTAAATATGTGTACTTCCACTCAGTAAATATGGGTACTTTCAAAAATGATGCCTCGGTTTAGTAACAGATGCTTCTTAAAATATTTATAATTTTAAAGTGTAAAGAAGCCATCAGTAGCATTCTGATTTGTGTATAAATATTTATTTAGCACACATTCTGGCCAATGTACTGCCCTTGATTTTTGTGCAAAACTTACAGTAACTTCAATGGATATTCTGAGCTCATGACTAGAGGAAAATATGGTTAATTCAGCAACCCAGCTGCTTTTATATCCCAGAATAGCAAGCAGTGCCTCTAGTGAAGGAGACGGTGAAAGAGGAGACTTTGTGTCATTCTTAGCTTTCTGTTGCTGGGCTGACATTTGGGTAGCAGCTCAAGTTAGAGCAGGCTCTGGACTATTCTAATTCTCTTCAGAGACTTCTAGCTAGGTTCCTGCCAGCTGAGGGAGAACAATGGTAAGAAGTTGAGATCGATCAATGGTCAGAAAAGCTCTAGCAATATTTGTTAAAAATCCTGTGAGAGGCTTTTATGTGATGAAGTTTCTATGTGGAAAAAATTAATACGAAATAAAACTGTTTGATGGAGAAATTTCATCAGTGAAATGAGATTTTAAGGCAAATAATTTCCTTTCTGCTAGTGCTGGCATAAGAAGTGCTATAGAAATTTGGTTCTATTTGCAGCATCATACCTACTGAAACCAGCAAATTCACACCTGTGTAATAAAAAAAAAAAAGTAGTTTTTACTTTTAATAATTTCTTTTATTGAAAAAAACCCCTTCTACTGTAATATAAATGACAATATTATTCAACAAATCATTTTAGCTTATTAGCAAATAGACATTCTTCCTCTGCTAATTACATTAGCATCAGACAAGTTATTCAACACCTGAGGGGATTCCTCTGGAGCTATTCTCACCACCCAAGTACCTGCTATTTTTAAGACCCAGAGTATAAAATACAAGATACAGTACACTACAGCAAATGAGGTTGCCAAGATACTGATCCAAGGTTGCTCTCAGTGCAAAAATCCTAACCTGTTTTGATCTTAAAAATTATCCTCAAATTGCCTGCTGCATTTGGGGTGTCTAGATAGCTTAGCAGATTTCTACTTCATTTAGTAGGACTGTATTGTCACTAACAGGAATTCCACTGCTCTGCTTTGTTTTCAGGACCATCTTAGAAACAAAATAAACAAGAAATTGAGGAAATCATCTAATTTTCTGTGGTCCAGCAAGCTACTTTGGCAAACACATACTGGGGATTAAAATTAATACTCAAAAAATGCACAGATGAAATAATGCCACTTAGCATCCAGATAGTGTTTTCCTTTATGTCAACAGGATTTGAGTGCAGTGCATTAGGAGTACAAAGGGGAGACACCATGCATAGATGGCTTCTTTAGTTGAGGAGCAACCTTTTCCTTTTTTAAATAGCAGTGGCCATGGAAATCTGTCGCCCCTCTTTCACTATGTCAGCAAGGCACGTTCCAGTGCCAGAGGCAAAGCTGCACAGTCACCATACCCATGTGCTCCTACTACCTACCCTACACACCCAGATGACTCTGAGTGGAGAATGACAAGCCATGGTCTGCATCATCACCAGTCAGCTTCTCACCTCTTCCTGCACTCGCATCCTCAGGCACTATTTTACACGCCATGGCAGCACACGTCCAACAGCCAGCTCCATGACTCTTGCACTAGAACTCACAGATGGGGTTTAACAGAGCCATGCAAACTGGCACCAGGGACACTGGAAGGATTCCAGCGAAGAGGAAAAATTTCAGCCACATATCCAAATCATGTCAAGTGTGTAACACTCAAACCACACATAAGGATATCCTGGGAGCAGTCAGGAACTGGAATGGCAGCGAACAGAAGTAAAACAGCATTCAGCATTCAGCATTCATTAAGTCTATGTATGATAACTCAGCATAGACATAATGACACCCTCATGTTAGAGTAATAGTTTATGAACAAGGAGATATCAGTTCATTTGTGAATGATTTTCTTGTCATAAGACAGATTTCTCCTTCACTTGTGTGGAATTTGAAGATTCACTTTTTTAACAGATGCTAAAAAATACTGTTTAAAAGCTGCTTGACAGAACTAGTCATTATATAAAGAAATACAACTTATTTGTTTAACCTGGAGAGAGAACATTATAGGAGAACATAGAGAAGTCACTTGTGTAATTTCAATTTTCCTTATGATAACTGCCTATCATTCACATCTTCTCCACAGCCATCAGACTATAAAACCAGACTATTAAGTTAAAACTTACACTTTAAAAATCCACAAAACCTTGTGCTAGGAGTATGAACCATTACCACTTCAGTTATTTAGGTCTGGGCATTTTCAACATCATTACAAGGGGCCATTAGATGGACCGAATCCATAGTTTTTATTGATCTTAAATACAGTCATCCAACTGTACTTAGGTAAGTGTTACTCAAATGACCTACTATTGAGAGATTATGACTTTCGGAGTTTTACATTTATACTAGGAGGCAGCCAAGAAAACTAAACATTAGATCTAGTATCTTGCTTAGAAGCCTAAGGTGTCATTAACTTCAATTAAGTTTCTTTTGTGTCTATCTCCCATTTGCCTCACTTATTTTCCTGTTAGCTCTGGGTGTGTGAGAGCAGACCACAGCCGAATGAGAAACCCAGGACATAGTGAAAAGTAGTTTCAGTGATTAAATGGTTTTTCTGTGGTTTATTATTGCTTTTTTTTCCTTTTTCAAATTTTTGTGTACACATATATAGCAATACTTACATATGTATGTTTTGGCTTTCTGTAAACCTTGTGTGGGGGTACAGCTGCCCCCCGCACACACACCTCGGGCCATACTAGGATTGCAGAACTGCTCCTTGGGCCTCAGTCTTAACAGCACTGGGGCTGAGTTCCTCTTTTTGAGCCTATCAGAAACACCATCTCTTCCCAGGAATTTATCTAACAAGAACCTAGTTTGTAACAAACAGCCATGGAAACTTTATTTTTTCTTGTCTGCATAACAACACGGGTGGAACAATTTTTTTTTACCAAACTTTCAAAGTAAGTTATTGAATCAAATTTCATCCAAGATGGAAAGTTACTGTGACTAAAGGCAACTCTCTAGCAAGCCTATAAACAACAGTCCTAAGTAAGACCCTCAGAGCTCTCCTGAATCACAGTGGGCTTCAAACAGCACTTGTCCCCTGAGTGGGACGGCTCTCAGCTGGTGACTCTCAAGCTTGCTATACTTTGAGGAGTGCACTGAACACCACTGCCAGAGCCTGGGCTGATACCCCACAGGCTCAGCCCTTTGCCCACTGAGA
This sequence comes from Sitta carolinensis, assembly GCA_032173965.1. NCBI lineage: Eukaryota > Metazoa > Chordata > Aves > Passeriformes > Sittidae > Sitta > Sitta carolinensis. The sequence continues at coordinate 15,685,804 of JAVUNC010000006.1, read as the reverse complement.
AGATGCAATGGCATCTGATGTGAGAACATCACTGAACTTGAGAGAAGTTTTTCACAGGTATACACCCTGACATACTCCTTTAGTTCTCTGCGTGTGCGAATGTGAATATGCTAAAGCAAACATACCATGAATGTTGTTCTCTTGGATTCTTAAGTACATTAAATTTGTGAATTAGGCTTGTGAGTTCCTGAAATGCTATATAAATTCTACAGAATATTTGGGAAATTGTTTAAATTAAGTGCTTTTAAATGCTGTTACTTTAAGCCTAAACTGTTGGTCAAATCTCAGGCTAACTTTAGCAAGGAGCTCCTCTCTGAACCTTGTGACTCAATTGGAGGGTCCTCCTTATTTCTTTTATCCTTACCCTTTCCATCCTTAGGCATTTTCCATCATCAGCCTCCACACAGATCATTTTAGGTTGATTTTAGTTATACATTGATTTATTTTAGATTTTAGTCTGATTTTTATGTGCTTTAGCCGTCTAATAAGTAGTAGAGTGAACGTTGCCAACAAAGTCTGTTGTGCTTTCACTTTTACATTAAACCCGCTTTTGATGAATCACCTTTGCTGGTGATTCTTTGAGCCACCAAAAACAGTCATTTGTGACACATTGCAATGATAGTGCAGCAAGAACATTTTAACAGCATTCATAGCCACATCTAGACAGAAAATGGATGATGTGATCAGTTAGTACTGCAGTTGCTTAACTGGTCTTCAAAAAATCCCCTTTACCCTTTTTTTCTGCTTGTTTTAAAATATTTGACCCTTCTTCTATTCCACACAAAACAACCTCAGTACTAAACCCATGCTGTTGGAGGAGTTCTCCTCAGCAAGAGCTCATTGTTGACAAAGGACAGACCAATATTTTCCTCTGTAGAATAAGCTTTGGTTTTGCAAAACCAAAAAAGTCTCAAAGTCTCAAAAAACCCACTACTTTGGTACTATCAGATTATTAGTATTAGCCATCAGTTCATTCTAACAAAATCACAGGCAATGTTTCTGCCACCAAAGATACTTAAAAGATTGATGGCTTGAACTTGCCTTGAAGCATTATAGAAAATGACTGACATACTTATGAACAGCAAGAAGTGTTACTGTGAACGCAAAGAAAACTGTTCTAGCTCAAATTCTTAAAGACACTTGAAGAATTTTGCTGCTAACTGCAAAAGACACAGGATTTCAATCTCAGGATTTTTCTCTCCTGACTCTTAGAAACCATTTAACGCCTTTCTAGCTAGTTTATGGAATAATCCCAATAAAATAATGAATTTATACTGACACAAAACTTTTTATGAAGGGATGGAGAGCCCAATGGACATTGTGGCTCTGAAATCCAAGCCCAAAGATTCATTACTTTCTAAATTCATCAGATATTAACACCTCCCTCAAATGTCTTCATCCCTCAAAAGTATCTTTTTTGTAGTACTTTCCCTTCATTTTGCTTAAATTGATATTTCCAAACATGAAAGTTTCGTGTTCTCTAAACATTACTCTCGTAGCATTTTTAAATGACTGTAATTCCTTACGAAAGGTATTATCTTTAAACATATTAATATTTTTAACAAAAAAATATCTGAAACCACACCTATTGTTCTAACATACAAAGTTGTTTTGATATGCAGTCTTTTCTGCATAATGAATGTTAGGTAATTTCAAAACTTTGGTTTGCACACAAAGCACACTCTGAAAGTACAATATAAATAAAATAGTTTATTACAAGTATTTTAAAGGAGCTCTACAATATGCTTTCGAAGCATTTTATACAGCATTTTGTCTTTCAATATGAAACAATCCTCATAGGGAGAAAAAAAATCTCAATATTAGACCTATAATCATCATTAATATACTGAATTTGTCATACAAAAAGCATAGTACCTACAGACTGTTTCTGAGTATTTTTCCTGGTTTGATTCTTGCTGAAAATGGAAAAGAGTAACATGTATGAGAATAAAACTCCTTTTACCCTTCATATTCACCAAGTACCACAAAGTTCATGCCATTTGAAAAATAAAAAAAAAATCAAACCCATTTTACATAAATAAATATGGTTCTATTTAAATACTAAAAATAATGTCATGTATCTTACAGACATGTTAACTTAGAAACAGGAGTAAGAACTTCAGGATTCAACTACGGAAAAGTGGCATAACAAATATAGTATCCTAAAAGGTAGGTTTTTCAGAAGACAAAAAAGAGGAAACAAACTTCCTTCTAGTTTATTAAGTATGAAGTTCCAATGCACCTGCACTTCTTGCCAGCCCCACTGGCACAATGGACAAAACCATCTACTTACCAGAAAGTATAACTACAAATTCTATTAATACAAGATCAGAATTACTTAATTTTAGCTAGAAGTAATTTTGAGTCTCTTACATTTAACATAATGAGAACATGACTTCCTGACAAAACTGCTCATCTGAGTTATTGTCACATCTTAGAGAACATTTCTTTTGCTGGTTCACTATGTATGCTAGAAGGAAAGGAGACTGAACAGATAGTAAGCCCATTTGTAACCTTAATGATAATTTCTTATCTTCTTTTCTTACATAAAAATAGTTCAGTAAAGTACAAATTGGCCAAAAATGCTAGAGAAGGCAATGGATTTACAAGGAAGTGGAGTTAATGAAGTGATGAAATGGATAAATTGATTATAAATCCTAATATTATAGCATTGTCTCCTTGTATTTTATATAAAAAGGGAAATGATCTAATTCCTCGTGCACAGCTGTCCAAGCACATTGTGTCAATAACAAAGCAGTTATTTTTTTCTATCCTATAGGAAATAGAATGTTCTATAATGCCACATCAACATTCTTCTCAATGAACTTTCTCCCCTTTTTCTTCTATCTAAAAATAACCATTTTTAAAAAAGTATGGGATAAATACAGTAAAAATCCTTTGCTTGGAACATATGGGGAGCCAGAAGAAACTAAAAGGACTTTTTTTTTCATATTTTCAAAATTACCTTTTTGTCTTTACTTTTCTGAGTTTAAAAGTGTTACATTTTCCCATATAGTATTTTATATGGACATTGCAGATTGCTGCAACACTATTGATACAACATGAATCTGTATTTATTTATTAATTTAGCCAAAGGGAATGCAAAGTGTGTGGGTTTGTTGCATTTTTAAAAAATATCTCAACATGAATAGCTCACAAATTATATCAAGGAGACAGTTCTGAAGATAGTAAAATAACTTCATCAGGTCATGTATGTAATAGAAAATATAATCCCCTTCGGTTGTTTGGCCTAATATAAATCTTTTATAATTATGCAACCAAAAAAATTAAAAATTATTTCATAGGACATTATCCTGTTTTGAGAAAACTAATACATTTGCTGCTTGTTCCTCAGTTGGAACTAAGCTTTAAGCTCTCTTTAAAGTGAATAAGGTGGTGTCTTTTCAAATGTGGGGCCTGTCTGAATTTTTTCCACAAACTAAACATTCAAATGGCTTCTGTCCAGCGTGCATTAGGTGATGTCTTTGAAGCTTAGAAGGAGATTTAAAAGTTTTAAAGCAGATACTGCATTGATATAATTTGTTAGCAGCTTCACTTTTTCCAGTACCTTCAGAAAAATCATGCCAATAGCTGTAACAGCTTTTCTCTGTTTCCAACAATTTACTGCACAAATACGGCTGTGAGTTTCTACTGCTGGCATCAAGAACAAAATCCCCTGACTCGATTTCAACTTTGATTTCAGCTGCTTGGTTTGACTGAATCAGCTCAAATTCTTGAAAGCCAGATGGCTGTGAAGGTGTTTGAGAATAACCTGAATAACCCACAGGCTGAGAAGACTTAAATTCAGTGTGATCTCCCTCATGATTGAAAAGTTTGTTAGGGTTTTCAAATTCTACCTGGCAAACAGGGCTTTTACAGGCTCTCTTTTCAGTATGGGTGAGCTGATGTCTTTTTAAGTGAGCTGACTGTCTAAATGTCTTCCCACAAACATTACAGCCAAAGGGCTTTTGTCCCGTGTGTATAAGATAATGTCTTTGAAGTTTGGATGAAGATGGAAAAATTTTTTCACATCTGTCACATTTACACACTTTGTGTCTGTTATGTATATTTTTAGCAGAAGATGAAAAAGCAGTGTGAAGTACTTCTGGATTATCAAAAGAACTATTATTTGATGAACCATAAAAAGCACCATCTTTATTATCCAGTGAACCATTGATGTTTAACATGCCTTCACCAGGAAGCACACCTTTTAAATTACTTCCCAAGTCGGGAGGTTGTGGGTACTCTTGCCACGGTAATGGCACAGCAAACGTTCTTTTCATCCGATTACAAACTGACTTGTGCATGTCACGCCTGCTCCAGCAGTCCTTGGAAGGTTTAGTGGACACACGCTGATCACAACGCTGATCTCTAGCTGTAACCAGGTCAGGACACCCAACGTGACCTGACTTAATTTTTTTTCCATCAGTCAAAGAAAAAGCTGTTGCCTTTCCTCCAGTACGCTTCCGTTTCATCAGGGACTGATTTTTCCTGTTGACTGTGAGTCTGCATGCTGTTGTACTATTATTTGAACTTCTGCTATCTTTTGAATTACAACATTTGTGCAAATTTAGAACATGCTCGGTTTCAAAACACTGCTCACATGCTGGGCACTGAAAGGGTACAATATAAATGGAGTGCGCATCATGTGGGTCATTCTCCTGTGACTTGTGTGTATCAGCATTCTCTAAACTATCCCATTTTCCTTCCAACACGTTGCGTGGTCTGGGATATTTAAGAGTCTTTGCTTTAAAAACAATATTGGGGAAAGTCTTATTTCTGGCATGGAGCTGTTTATGCTTCATCAGTTTGCTCTGTATTTTAAATCCCTTTTGACAAAAACAGCACTGAAAAGGCCTTTCTTCTGTGTGTGTGAGCTGATGGATTTTCAAGTGTGTTGACTGTCTGAAGGATTTGCCACATGAAGAACACTTAAAAGGTTTCTGGCCAGTGTGAATAAGGAAGTGTCTTTGTAGCTTGGATCTTGATGGAAACGTCTTGTTACATGATTCACAAGTGTGAGTTTTCTTCTTTCTCCTTCTGGCACCATGTAGATTATCTGACTTCAGACACTGATGCAGCATCCACCCCTCTTCAGTTGTAAAGGGTTTCCAGCACACAGAACAATGAAATATGCCACACGTGACCCTGTCTTGCTCAGAATTCATGTTGTTTTCTGCTTGCTTTGTATCATTCTCATAATTTTCATTATGAAGCTGCTGATGCTTTAAGAAAGTGATTACATTTTTAAAGTTTCTATAACAAACAATACACTTAAAAGGCAGATTATGGGTTAACTGATGCCTCTCTAGGTGGACTAGCTGCCTAAATGTTTTATTGCACACATGACATTCAAATGGCTTTTGACCAGTATGTATGAGATAATGCCTAGCTAATTTTGATGGAGTTTCAAACTGTTTATAGCACATGTCACAAATATATGGCTTTTTCTTGGGTATCTTGTCAGCCATTACACAATGCTGAACTTTTAACATATTTAAAAGGTAACTACACCACGCCTACTCTTAATTTCTTGAGATAGGTATTTCAAGTGAAATAATCACGTGCACACTAAGACGGAAAGCTGTAGAAGCAGCAAATTTTCTTAGGAGAGAGATTCTTAAATCCCACTGGTCCCTAAAATAAGAAAGAGAGTATTGTTTAGCCTATATTAATATATAATTGCCAAGTTTATTTCTTGCTTTCTACATAAAATAACAAAAGTATCTATATTAAATTTAGCTTAAAATACTTTCCTTGTTACAGAGTAATCACTAGTTAGGTTAGGTGATACAGAAAAACTAGGTTACTTTTCAGAAGAAAAACAATTTTAAGTCCTCAGTGCTATAAATACATCTGTTCTTCCAAATAATACACAGTTCAGCTATATTATATTCATTTAAAAAATCAAGAACTTATTGTAGTAAATGTCTTCTCTACAGTAATTCTAACTCCTAAATATAATATTTATGAAGATGAGAGAAAAAGAGAAGAACCAAGATTTCTTGCACTTCAGAAATACATTAAATGAATGCAGTGTTAGTGAAAAGAAAAACACTTAGCTTCAACATATTGTTAAATTTACTATTAATGTTTCTGCATCTTATCAGCTGTATCCAGCAGTATAATCGATTTTGATTTCTCTCAAAATGACAAAAGCTGGAGCCATTGAGCAAGAGCAACACATTAGCCATGAACTATAACCATAACTTCAAAGTTTCACCTTCTCATGAAGCTTTTCCTTGTGCTCAGCTAAGCCTTTCTTTACCACAAAGTTAGTGTCAGTGTTCTCTGGCACAGTTAATGTATTCAAAGTCTGCTTTCTCCTCATTTGTTTTAATACTAGGAAAATTCTGTGACTTTCTAAGTATTGCTTTTAGGTCCACAAAAAAACCACAATTGGTGGTTTTAATCATCTCTGGACCAATTTCAGTTTGTCACTTCATTCCTAAATTGCAGCATCTGAGACAGATTAAGTATTCCAGTCCACAAGCATAGTACAAACAACAAAAAATAACTTTATGATATTACTAAATAAAAGGGATGAAGGGAGTAAACTTTAAAGCAAGAACATAACATTTAGCACTTGTGAGTTGTAGTATCAAGCTATCACAAATTATAGTTAGCAGAAATGTCTTGTGTATCTCAAAGTTATTACAAGTTGCATAGTCATTCAACATACCAGCAGGATAAAAAATTAATTTCTTCAGTGTCTCCCAAATCCCTGTCACTTCACCAAGAGATAATGCCCTTATTTTTAAAATAATCATAAATATCCAAAATATATATTCAAAGTAATTACTAAGAATAAAAGCCTACTGCATTTTAAAGCAAGTTACAATGAGAGTCAAGAAACATGCACAGAGACTGAAAATATCTAGTGAATCAAGATTTTTCTTAAGCTTAATGGAAAGAAAACCTGGTCATGAGGTAGAATCGTTCCACCCTAAGAGATATGTTCCTATGTAACTGTGGGCCTTAATAAGGAATGTCTGGATGTCTGCCTTAGATGTGATTGAAATTACACTGAAGAGTTTCTTAATCTCACTGAAACAGTTCAGGGTAGATGAAGCAGTTGAGAAAGTCAACTTTTCCTTTCCAATTCTCTTTTCCTGTAGAATTTTAACAGCTACTCAGTTTCCATCTTCTTTTGAAGATGCAAGAAAACACAACACTTTTAGGAGACCACCTTTTCCTCCCAGTTGTCACATCGTATGGAAGCTGGAAGTTTAGAGAGAGTGTGACGCCAAATGCTTTCTAGTTTGTGCTACCATGAAGCTAAAGACAGGCAGGCTGAGAAAGGAGAAAGATTCTCTGCTATGCCGAGTTTCTCTGCAGTTCAAGGCAGCCTCCATTAGCAGAGAAAGAAAACCTCCTGAGGAAGAACTGTAAAGAGTGATGAATTTCAGTTAACATTCTGTCATACGGATCTAATTTACACATCAGGAAAATGCTCAAACACTACAGTGACATGCAAAGAAAAAAAGTCCAAAGTAAGAGACAGCTGTGGCATATTACACAAGGGATTTTGTATTTAGCTTATAAATTTTTTAAGATTCTATCTGGTGAATGAGGAAAATGCTCTGTAGTACAAGGTGTCAAAAGCAAAGTAGAGCTTCTTGATGTGATCTTCTTGCCCTGTGAAAGACTGAAGGCTCAGATAAACTAAACTAAGGGGATGCAAGGGGAGGAGAAAGGAGCCAGGATGGGCATTACTGTGTGGCCCAAATATATTTTCAAATCCTATTTACTAAGGACAGGCATCTATTTCAGGGTGCTCTGTGCCTTGGACATCTAAGGAATAAACATGCTGCTGTTGAAGATCAAAGAGCAAAAGACAAGCTTGGAATATTGCTTCCTGCTAGCCTTGAAAGTACACAAGCTTGTCTTAATTTGAGTTAGAAAACATACCTCACTATATGATAAGGATTTAGTTTATGGCAAAGGTCCAATTGAATATTACGCTGTCACTACTTTTCATCTGTGCTGCAAGGTCATGCAGAAAAATAGAATCAAGGAGTTACATAGGCCACTGAAAGTTCAGTGAGGACCCTCCTAAGCAGCACTGTTTAATGATTAACTGCTCCCTTAATATTATAGCTGGCAGCAAGCTGCAACAAAATGAAAACATGATGGAAGAAAATTCTTAATTCTAATCCAGTCTTTACTAATAAGAAGAGTTTGCATTGTGGTGTTTTGGGGTTTAAAAAAAAAAAAAAAAAAAAAAAAAAAAAAGCAAACAACCAATCAGGAAAAGGGTACTTAAATAAGAAGAAAAGCAAGATCTTCAATTTAGGACAGAATAAAGACCCTGGGGCAGAAAAGACCTACAGCCGAAGTTGGAACAGAAGGTGAATACACCAAAGGCATCCATACCAGGATGAGTGAACAGTTGTAAAGCTTTGAGAGGACATAAATCGTTCTTCTTACTACTGTTTAGAATTCAGCTGGAATAGTCTATACAGTTTTGAATACTGCCCTTCAAATTGAGTCAAACATATGAACTGATCAGAATGAATGAATTCAGAGAAGAGGATCAAGAATGATCTGAGCTTAAATGCAAAATATACAAGAAAAGATTAAAGTAACTGGAACATTTAGGTTAAAAAAGAGGAGACACGATTTAAAAAAATAACACACATATCCTACAAGACAAAGCAGAAGAATCACTTTTAAGTAAAACAGAAATAAGCTGTTCCCCAAACCATTTATTGTTGTGAATGAAAATGGCCTCAAATTACAGTAGAAAGAATTGAAGTATATTATTGTCTTTACAGCTGCAAAGTGTTTCTTAATGAGCATACAAATAAGTTATGTGGGGAGATTGCTCTGTCTACATTGGAAGTCTCCAAAGAAGGTTGTACAAACACTTTTCAAACTTCCACACCCATACAGCTAACCCTATACAATATTCTTGCTTATTTTTGGTGACTTGTTATTATAATTCAAAACAAGTAATTTAGGAATTGAAAATTCAATATATTTCAAAATTTGCCAGGAAGGATTCTTCTGCACTACTATATCTTCAAACCCTTGAGGCATGCTAATGCTTATAATTTCCCAGAAACAATTATGTAAGAAAACGAATTATAATAATAGATGTGTGAAGAAACATAAGGTGCCTTCAGTAACACTAATGACACAAGAAGAAAGTCTAGCTGCTGATTTATGAAACATAGCATGCCAGAAAGAGAGAGAGGAACCTGAGCACCAAGACAAACACACTGCCCGCTGGATTTCCTCACCAGCTCTCCCGAGAGAAAAGTTTAGATGCTACATTGGGAGAACAAATCACACCAGAAATGGAACCTTCACTTGCCAGCTACACAGAAATCAACATCAGGCATTATGGCTCCTCAAAGCTAACACCCCTCATTCTTTCCTATTTTCCTTGTAACTTTCTGAATCGCCCCCTGAAGCCAACCAAAGCAAAAGATGTACGATGGTGAAGCAGAGCTGGTTTAAGAACAAACGTGCGTTCTGCTTCAGGGACTTGAGACCTCTGGGTCTGACACCAACACTCCCCCAGCAGGACACACGTAAATCCAGTTAGAAACATAAACGCGGGTGTCGAGGCAGCCCTTGCGGACAGCAGACCGCACACATACACATACAAACACACACATATAGACACATACATATATACACGCACACACATATACACACGCGCACGCACATACACACGCACACATATACACATGCGCACACACACACATACACACATATACACAGGCACATATACACACGGCACACACATATACACACGCGCACACACACACATACACACATATACACAGGCACACACACATATACACGCGCACACACACACGCATACATGCGCACACACACACACATACACGCACGCATACACGCCCCCGCCCCGGGGCGGACCTGCTGGGCGCACGGCAGGTCCCTGCTGGGCGCACGGCAGGTCCCTGCTGGGCGCACGGCAGGTCCCTGCTGGGCGCACGGCAGGTCCCTGCTGGGCGCACGGCAGGTCCCTGCTGGGCGCACGGCAGGTCCCTGCGGGCGCGCGCCGGCCCGCGCGCACCCCCGCCGGCCGCGGCGCCGCCCGCGCCCGGCCGCGTCGCCCGGCCGGCCCCGCGGAGCCCCGGGACTCGGCAGCGCCGCGCCGGGGCCGCGCTCGGCCCAGGGAAAGGGCAGCGACCGGCGGCGAAGAAGGCAGCGACCTGGAGAAGCAGCTAGCGCACCTCCACCTTCCTCATCTCTCCCGGGATTGCTGCCGCCGAAACTCTTCCCCCGGATGGCACCGGGACAGCGGGAAACCCGGGCCGGTGCTTTCCGTTCCCCCGCGCAATCCGGCCCCGCCCGCCGCCGCTGGGCCGCAGCCGGGGCCGGGACGAGGGGCGGGGAAGGCTTCGTTTGTGCCCGCGGAGAAAATGCTCGTGGGCCTGCTGACTAGTTTTTTGTTGGTTTGGCACGTTGTTCCATACAAATCAGACACATTTTCTACTTCAGCAGCCTAATAGCAAATAACCAGTTGCCAGTTGCAGGGTTGCAACCGAAGCACGATGGCAGTTATACTCTTGTTATGTGTTACAAACGCAGTGTTAAAGCCAAACCTACTGGCCTAAAAGGCCAAGAAATGGTAACTGGAAGGGAAGGGGAAAAGAAACGCTATCCCGGGAATTCTAAAAACACTTTCAACAACATGTGCACACAAAGGTGACAGGTTTGCCTCCTCTGCAGGAGAGTGGGAACAGACAAGTGCAGGAGCTCATGGGCTGAAGGATGGACACGTGCAGTAGTCACATCTCCCTTGGTGGCCACAGCTTGGCTGAGGTTTCCTCAGAGGAATGGCCAGCAAAGGGCTGAAGACATAGAGACAAAAGACAGAAACAATTTACAGTTGGGTCGTGCATCCAGTCCAGGGGTCCAGCACAGGACCTGCTGGAGCAAGTCCAGAAGAGGCCACAAAAAGGGGCTGGAGCACCTCTCCTATGAAGACACGCTGAGAGACTTGGGGTTGTTCAGCCTGGAAGAGAGAAGGCTCTAGGAAGACATTAGAGCTGCCCTCCTGACCTTAAAGGAGGCTTATAAGACTTTCCAAGGCTTATAGTGACAGGACGAGGAGCAAAAAAAATGAGCTGAAACAGAGTAGATTTAGATTGGATATAAGGAATAAATATTACACAAATAAGAGTGGTAGCACTGGAACAGGTTTCCCAGAAGCTGTGGATGCCATGTGAATGGCAGCATTCAAGGCCAGGTTGAATGGGCTTTAAGCAACCTGGTCTGGTGAAAGATGTCCCTATCTACAGCAAGGGCTTAGACTAGATAATCTGGGACTGGTCCCTGCCAAACCAAATCACTCTAATCTGTGATTCTGCCTCATAACAGAACATGCAAATGGCACAGCAAAGTGTAAGGGATTCATCATAAATGTCTGTAATAAAACACAAGGACATGGATGAGGCTGGTTACATTGTCCCCATTGGGACAGAGAATTTTTAGTCCCTAGGCTTTTGACTTAGCCACCTGCATTTACAGCTCAATATGGACTCTCTTCAACTCTTTATCAAAAGCACACAAAGACAGATTGCAGATTTTTTTCTATTTTTAAAATTTATTATTTTTATGGTATCCACCATATCCAGGAATTACAGAGGACCAGTAGATGTCTTCAATGCTTTCCTTTTTTCTTTTTTTTAAAAAAGGACAGCTCACCAAACCCTACCTTTTTAAACACCAGGTAATTGATTTGACCATCTTTGTGAGTGAAATTATAACACTGAAGACCAAATAAGTCATTCCCTGAGATAAAGTTTACAAAAGGTTATTTTTTTCATACAAATGCATTTTCCTAAGAGCTTTGCTTATTTTCTTTCGTTCATGCAGACTGAAATAAAAAAAAAAAAAAAGAAATATTTGCATGTGCAACTTTAATTTCTTAGGAAAACATGACTGACAGCTCACTCATCTATTTTCAGCTGTCCTTTTACTGAGACTCCATATCAGTACAATGGGTGAGGTCAGGATCTGACTCTTAGCAGGAGAAACAGAAGAGGGCAGAACCACAAAATATCAAAGATGTAAATTAGCAAAGTTTTAAAAAGGCTGCAGTAGTTTAAATTGTCTTTCTGCTCTGGATTTTAAGTTCTCTCTCCCTGTCCTAATGGGAATTCAAGCAGAAATCATCTGTGCTGAGGAAGCTCAAAAAAACTGCTGTATATTTAAAAAGGTAATTGTTTACTCATAAATGTTGTATACATCAATGACAGAGAAGTTGGCAGCATTTACTAGCCTAAGGATAATTTTGCAGGCCCTGGTGTCTGTGAAGAACTGTTCTTGAGATACCTAGAAATGACTGTCTCTGATACCTAGAAAAAAATGTCTGGAGAACAATCACTACTTCTTAGCTTAGCAACATTAGAAATCAAACCATTCTCATTGCCAGTGTTATAAATAACATTTGACCTAGTTTACTACACACAAACCAAATTGTAACACTACAGAACAAAATTTATTTCCATTTAAGCTGAAATGCTCAAGCAAACAGCTTAGCTAGTGTTGATTGTTGCTTCAGTAGCATAGAGTCATGTATTAACCTCCCTGAAAGGGAGCCAAGTCTTGTGGTTAAAATGGGAATTGGGTCAGCCTACAGCTGAAAGCTTGGAAATACTATATGACCACAGGGAAGTCACTTAGGCTTCTAGATGTCCATCCCCTAGCTATAAAAAGTGCATAATAATTGCCACTTGGATCTCATAAAGCTGTTCAGAAATAGTATTCATCATTTAATAACTTCAGATCACCTGAATATATATATATATTTTTTTTTAAAAGTATCTATTTCATTTTAAAGTATGTCCAGCTTTAGAAGCCTGCTCATGTAACCTCTGGTATAGTCTGAAGCAAGTACACGTGGAGCTGAGTGCTGCCTGTGCCTGGTAACAAACTAGTATAGCAGACCCAGAGTTGGTGTAGATGGTTGTAGCTCTCTTGATTTTAACGAATCTGTTGCAATGTATCCCAGCTGAGAATCTTCTTGTGTAGTTCTGGAAGTTGCCAGAAAGTATTCAGTCCTAGCCCAGTTATAATAAAACAGGTGAATTAATTCAATAGGTTATTGTAGAAATAAATACTGCAAACACACAGAGTCAATTACATGTTTTTATGATGCCAAAGAAAAAATAGCCAGGGTTTATAAGAAATCATGCTGCAACATTGTAACAACAATGCAAGACCTTCTAGGAGTGGAAAGTGGATTTATTTTAAATCTAAACTGATTTCAGCTATTCACTTATGCCTTTTGCCTGCATCTTGGGATATGTCTTTTTGTAACCTGACCGCACTTATCTTCGCAATGCTGTCCACTGCAGCAAGTCATTGGGATTTACTTGCTGCCCTTTGCCTCCTCTTGTGTGCTTCGAAGCTGTAGGTAGATATATGCTGGGATCTTGATGACCTGTTAATCGAGGTGCTGTGGATACACACCGTTCTTCAGCTGGTTTTTCTTTCTGATGTTTCCACACCCAGATGTTATTCATTCTCCCTGCGCACTAACATTAATATTTGTAGCAGTTTTCTACATGCTAAGAATATACAGAATATTCAGGATGTGCATGCTTTGGTGTACATATTATCCTTGTTTTACTTATCTAGATGAGGTTACATTTAACAGATAATAAACCAGGAGCATATTGAAACAATCTGCATGATTGTTATCTAGCTTGGCACTTGAGACATTATACAGAATTAACCCTAGTGATAGCTATGCTGTTACATACAAGATCCTTTTTTAATTTTTTTTTTTTCAAAGAAAATGAAATGTAAAAATAAACAATGAAAGAACTCCTAAACTTTCCTGAAATAAAAATCGTGCAAAAGAATAGTTCACTGGCTAGTGCTGAATCTCAAGATCCTGAAATGCTGAGTTGTTCCTTCATTTGTGAAAGAAAATTTTACACAAGAACATAAGTTATGTAATCCTTTTACATTATTATTCTAAATGCATATTGTTCCACTTCTTGTAGAAGGCATACTATCTGGAGTAGGTATTAGCATCTCATTCTCAATTTTAACAGAAAATGAGTGATTAGTCTTTTTGTGGGTATATGCTGTAGTCTATTGATATGGAAAGCCAGACCTCATTCAAACAAATTTCTGTTCCCATTAATTTTTAGGAAGTATAATACTTTGCCTTTAAAATATTGCGAAGATGCCTCTGCAAGCTGACAGTTGGCAATTCAATTACATGAGTTGCAGGGACAGTCTGTGAGTTAACTGCAACACATTATCATTAATCTGCTCTTGCCTGCTTTTGTAAGGTGTTCCCTACTTTAAACACAAGCTGTATATGCAATGTGTTACAGCGATTCCCTGGTGTTATTTTTATTGTGTTATAGGCTAAATAGACACATAACACAGTATATAACTTGCTAATGTGTCAATTAATGCCACCTCAGGGCTGCAGTAAATTGCAAAGGCTTTTAAAACTGTGAATATGCATTTCATGTTAGTCTTAGCTTTCTTCCTTTTTCTCGTGTCCTATTTTCTGATGGTTTTTTTTTTTTTTTTTTTCCTAAATAGTCCATCTTAAAGCCCTCTGGTGCATAACAATGACTTGCCTTGAGGGAAGATAGTTGTTTAATGAATCTCAGAAATATGTATTCTACACATGCAAGTATCATATTTTATTTGATTAAGCACACTGTGTCAAGAGCTCCATGAATTCTCTCTGTATGCTCAAAACAGAAAACAACTTCTAATGAAATTTTTGAGAAGAGTAAACTTTATTCATCCAGACTTATAAAAACATAGGGAAAAGAAAGAGAAATTTCAAAAGAATATGATGAAATTTTGAAGACATCACATTTAATTCTATGAGATGTAAGAATAATTATATTTCCGTACCCTCAAGAATCACTTTCATTAACTTTTTAGCTTTGTCTAGCAATATATTATGCTTTGTTTAGCAGTATATTTCAAAATAATTTTCTTATCTGGTACAATGTACTTGAAACTTATACACGAACCAGTGCATGTAGATGTTCATTTGTTGAGTGAAAACCCCACAAATGCTGGCTCACAGCTCTTAATCTCTACAATCCCTTAAGAACCCCTGCTTTGAAATTAGTTGCAGGCTCTATCAATTTTATCTGTTTAAATGGACAAACCTAATTACTACAGAAGAGCAATTGATTTTTAAATTACCACTGATTGCACAATGGGTATCTCAGTGGGAAGACAGGTACATTCAGCTCTCAAATGGAATCAATGTATTAATTAATCTACAGATTGACATACTCCATACAAAGTTCCCTTTCTCTTCACCTCCTTCCTGTAGATTCATTTGTTTCAATTTAAAAGAAATTTCTAATGATATAGAAGTGAAAAATTAAAATACAATATAAAATTGCACATGCTGTGTCTAATATGTGAGTTTTCAATTTCTGACTTTGCACATCCGGTGCCATTTCCTAGCTTAGGTGGCCTCTGATAAAGTATTCCTTGCATCACTGAAATATTAAATTGTGCAATATAATTCCAAGGTATATATGTATGCGTGCAGGAGCTAAAAATGACCTTTCATTAAATGGAAATTAATTCCTTTCATGGAATTAGAAAAATTAACATAAACAAAAACAGATATGGAGAACAAAACATGTTCTTAGTACCATGCCCACTGCTTGGCTCTCTAGTAGAAGACAGAGCTGGAAATACTGGAAGTCCAGCAAAAAGCTACTTAGATGGCAGTGTCTGCTCTGTGAGGAGAAGCTCAAAAAGCCGAGACTGTTTAGCCTTAGAAAGAGAAGACTTAGCAGAGATCTTATCAATGTGTTTAAATACCTTTTGAAGTGGTAGGCAGGGAGGGAAGAAGCTGGAGCTGGGCTCCTCTCAGTGGTTGCCACCACAAGGGCAGGAGACAAGAGGCACAGACTAAAATCCAGGGAATTTCACCTAAACATGAGGAAAAAATCCCCAACATTTTTTTGCTTTGAAAAGGGTAAAATACTGGAAGAGGTTGTCTAGAGGTGTTGTGAGTTCTCCATCATTGGAGATATTTGGAACAAAATTAAATGTAGTTGGAGCTGATGGAGGCTTGAAAGACAAAAGGATTTAACATTTAAATTGATTTATAGTTCTGTGGGACCACAGCTTTAGTTAAGGAGAAATAAATGAGCTAGGAACACAGTAGTTAAAATTACTGCTGGACAGATCAGTTCCTCTGTCACTCCCTGGGAGAAAAATGTCAATAAGAATGTTTGGGACCAGTTATCCCCAGATGGGGTAGACAATACTGAATCATTAGTGAATCAAATAGAGCTGATTCTATTTTTGGACAGTGATTTACATTTGATTTTTGATTTACATTTGATTTTTGAAGTGGTATGTGCACTAAAAAATAGCTGGTCATATAAACAACCTTTTAAGTGATCACATACAGGTAGCATTTTGATTAGCTGGTGGATTAATACAAGTCAGTCTTCAGGTTTATTGATTTCAAAAGAAAGAGTAAATTTCACAAAATTAGAATGAATTAAACCAAATAGTGGTCATCAAGGAAAGCTAAACATCAGTGATGTGAAGTATAGTGGTGAAATAAGATTTACTGAAAATCAAACATTATGAATCTTAAAAACATCGATTTAGAAAAGGTTCTTCATCCACATAAATTTAAGAGAACATTGAGTGACATCCCTGTTCACTGAAGATAAAGGACCAATGGAAGATAAACCATGTGTGGTTCAAAATGCATTGAATATTCAAAATAAAATGACAAAATATTTTGCCTCAGTTTTCCACATGAATCACTAGGTAGGTGAAAAGAGAGGGAAACTGAGAATATTTAGCAGCAAAACTTATAAGGCTTGAAGTGAGACAATTAGGAAAGTTGTATGTTTATTTTTTCCAGGAATATAACAGCAGTAGGACATGAAACACTTGAACACCTGTGGCACCAGGAGATTGGATTTGATAAGGTATGAAATCCTTTCTATTCTTAAACTCCAGTGCCCCTGTATTGACTTGCTCAGAAATTCCTGTCTGTCAATACAATTAGTTTTATCTACACTGCAGGGAATCTTGACAAATCAAATTGTCAAATTATCAAATTACCTGATAACTCAAGAAATTTAATAGATGTGCTTAATGTCAACTAAAGTCATATTGCAGGAAGGATAAAATTATTAGCTTGGAGAAAAATACACTTTTGGCTTTTAAGGCTAGATATTTACTTGTGTAAGATCTGTAGGATTGGATATTAAGGTAAAAGATATTTTCCATCTCACAATGCTTCACCCTTCTGACTTCAGCTTTAAATTACTTTAACCTGAGTAACAAAAAGAAGAAAATAGAAAATTGGTAAATTCTACACACCTGCCAAGCCCTCCAGTTATTAAAATACATTATGGATACTTTTGTCAGCCTACACATTTACTTGTGTGTCCTTGACTACTCCAGAACTGTCTTGAGAGTGTAACACCTTTGAATGCCAGCCTACATCTGTCTACTTCCCCTTGCACTCGAGAGACAGGAAATGCTGATTTTTCAGGGTCCCATCCCTTACTTCCACAGATTGTATAACTTTTACCATATGTTATGGACATTGTCAGCTATTTGCACTTTAAGTACTCTTGAGGTCCCATATATGAAAAAATATATCTTGGATGTCTGGTCAATCCTAAGAGCTCCACATAATCCTTTTAAAATCTGGAAGTAGTTGTGTTTCCATTTATGTCAAACTAAATTTCATCTGTTCACCATCCCTGTCTATCATTGCCCTAGTGGGTATGTTGAGGCTTTTCTAGGACAAAGTCCAAACTACTTTGTTTGCTTGACATCAGTCATCTGATATCAATGCACAGACTGATGGCATAAGCAAACTGCCAGGCTTAGGGATGAAGTTCCAGGACCTGTCTTCACCTAACACATATTCTTGAGTTGGAAGAAGAAGACACTTTCTTACTAGTGGTACTGATTGTGCCGCCCAGAGCCAACCCTGAAAGATTCCACAGTCAAACAGTATGGTTAAATTATACATTTGTGTTCAAAACTCACTCTGATATTTCATCTGCCCAGCACTACGATCACTACTGTATAGTTATTCTGAAAACCCTGATGCATTCCATCATTTATTTCCAACTTCTGCTTTAACCATTAGTCAGAAAGCAAGTAATGTTATCAACAACTTCCTGGGCTCTGTGGTCTGAGTTTGGTAACTTTCCATTCAAACACTTTCAGTAAGTCAAAATCTGAAGGTACTTCAGTATGTAGGATCTGTCTTTTATCCAGCAAAAGCATGCCACAAATTTGCTATCCTATAATAAATTCTGAGTTTATGTGGTAAGGTTTTTTCTACACATTTTCCACACAACTTTTGTATAGTAGCAACTTATTAACTTCAAAAAAACAAGAAAATTTCATAACCTGTAAAAGTTCCACCAATGAATAGATAAAATAAACAATCCCAGCACCTAAAGGTCACCTGGTAGAGACCAGTACAATATATAGAAAGATTAGAAACAAATGCACCTGTCCCAAGAGAAGGTTTTGTTTCTGTTACTGAATGCTGACAACTAGAGTGAAAGGAAAAGGGTTCCATGTATCCCATTACTTGCCTTAGCACTTTTTGGGAACCCAATGACAACATACCAGTAGAACCTCCTATGTTTTACTCAGACTTATGAGTTAGAGAAAAAAAATGCTCACTCAGTAGTCACAAACGTCTTAATTTCAAGATGAATTATTGATTAACTAAGAATTCTGTAATTACCTGCTAATCAGCAAGAGTCAATGTTGGCCAATTCATAATGGCTTTACTGCTCTTTATAGTCCTGCACCATCCTATGTTTATGTCTGAGTGGACCATAGGATTCCTCTCAGTTCCACTCAATATTTGCTGAGCCATGTTTTCATTCATATCTTCAGAATCTTTGTTTTAATGTCACAGCACAACTTCAGATATTTGTTCAGGATTCTGTTTGTACTAATCATCATAACGAATAACAGATCTCCAGGCCACCTGCCAGTACCTTGAAAACAGCACTGTTTAGGAGAAAGAAAAACAACAAAAGAAAAGTGATAGAATGAAATGAGAAGTCAGAGAAACTAAATAGTTTCACTCCTGGTCTGAAATATATAATTTTTTGATTTGGGTCCAACAGTGCAAGACATCATAAATCCAGAAATACATGCAGCAGAGCATTGTGATGTATGATCATGGTGTTCAGCACTGTTTTTAACACACTGTAGTGCAGGGTAATCACAGAAATGGAAAGGAAAGATGTTTAGGTGCATATGTCCATACATACAGCATGATGAGGCCTGGTGTTGCGAATCATTTAAACTTCAGGAAAAACACGTCAAATTCCAAAGGTATATGTAACCCTGGAAGACCATGAAACTAAAAAACTTAGGGTACTGTTTTGATGCATTCAACTAAAGTAAAGGACACATTTCTAAACACTCTCACAGATCAAAATGTTGTTCTCTCCAGCCTGGGTATTGCAACTTCTCATTATGTTCACTTCTAGTACTGAGAGGGGAAAGATGTACAAGAAAATGTATACCACAACACAACTTGCTGGATTGCTTCAGCATCAATCAGCAGCATTTATAAAAAAAATACAACACCAAAAACTGTGTAATGTATTTTATTCTTAAAACTTACAAAATACATATAACAAGCAGCATCCTGATTTATTTTGCTTGCATGCTGTCATCATCTATTTTACTGTTGAGCAGCTAGCTTGTGACAATACACTTAACAGATGAGATAAAATAGTTTTTAGATTTGATTATAGTCTTTGCACTTGAAGTGCTAAGGCTGTGTTAGCACTTCCATTATGAGCTCCTGTTTGGGTAGGGTTTTTGCTGCCACCGTAAAATGTGTTTCTGACTTAGTCTGGTTACCTAAGATTGCTGTCTAAGGAATAATTATATTATGCATAATTAAAAAGATATTTTTATGTGCACTTCCATACATTGGAACATAGTTAATAAAGATTTTTAGTATCATCATCAAAGGCTGACTAGTGCTCCTTTCTTTACAACCACACATCTTACTCTTTTCCTCTGCATCTCCTTCTATACTTAGCTGATAAAACTTTTCAGGTATCATTATCACCAATAAAATTCCAGTTATGTACTGGAAAGAAAAAATGAACAAAAAGAAACTTTGTTTGTAAATATTCCCAGATATGTAACCATAAATTCCTTTCAAAAAGGGAGCGGTTAAGTGCTGCGTTAATTTGCATGCTGTGGATTATGAAACTATAGTGATAACATCAGGAAATGTTTTTATCAAAATTTAATTACATCTTCTGATGTATTATAAGGTCACCAAAATTTGTGCAAAGCTTACATTAGTGAAATTGGTCAAGAATTGCCTCATGAAACCACCTTTTTATCATAAAATACTCATTCACTAAAACTATTTTTTGACCCATCTATTAGTTTTAACACAACCTTTTTTGGTGAAGTTATCTAATGTCAAGCATGTGTTTTTCCTGATTGAAACTGGAAAGTGAGACTGCCCTTCTTCCTGAACAAAAATATACCTAAGACATTCATAGGGGATTTGGAAAATCCCACTTCACTTCTCTGCTCTGCAAGTGGCAAAACTGGAATTTAAACCCATGTGTCTGTATGTGATATGTGTCTGAGGCATGAAGCTGCTGATTGTTGCTGTTTTACTAGTTAAAAGAAAACAGCTTAGAGTTAACCTACTTTGCTGTTGAAGCTGAGATATCCTGAGATCTTCCCAGCTCTGTTGTCAGTGTAAATTAAAGCACTGTAGTCCCATAAAATATTGTGCCATGTTTACACAGGTACAAGTGATCCATGTTATATGAAGTAGCAGAAAGGCTGCCTCTGGAAGGGGTCAGACTTGCTTCTGCTGTTCACTGCATACAGTCAGAGCTAAAAGCCAGAGGGGTGATTTAATGTCATTGAGTAGATATATTGATCTTTAGAAAAATAACTAAAATGTAAATGCCAGCATATGCAAATGGTTCAAAGTACACATCCACAGTTTTGCAGTGCCTGAATATATGCTCAACATACACACTGCAATCAAAAATCAGTTTGGCAGGGAATTCCTTGACAATACTGGCTTGAAACTCAAAGATATATTAAACCTCCTCTTAATCTCAAAACAGAAAGCACACAAGCCAAGATTTGTCAGAGGGCCATGCCTTGTGCTGTGCCCAAAATGTGCTTGTTTTTCTGTCTATGAACTAGATGATGAATGTGCTTTTTGTCTTAATGATGAATTTGCTGCCTTATGGTTAATGAGGAAGATTCAGATATAAAGGGTCTGGAATTTCTGTTTGTAAGGTGAACCCTTATCTGTAGAGAATAATCAGAGTGAGGATCACGATTTCAGGATGCTGTGGTTTCTAAGGCAGCTTTTTATGGGGAAAAGCAATGAGATGAGGAAGATCACAGCAGATCATCTAATTATTCCTTATATTTTCTTATCTTATCTTCATTTCCCCCCCCCCCTTTTCTCCTTGATTCTTGAGAAGGATTTATATTCAGGGGGAGCCATCCAGAACCATTTTTTTCCATTTTTGGGGGCCATATTTCATATTTACTCAATAGGATAAGTCAGCCAGGGCACTTTCTCATGGAAAAATAAAAATAAAAATAAAAATAAAAACCTTTTATTTTAAAAGTTTAAAATTTTAGTTATGAGGAAGATCAAACTGTCTATTTTCATATTTTTTAACTTTAGGCAGATGATTTAGTAATGAAGAGGTTAAGCCTCCCATGTACCTAAAATATGTTCTTAGGAATAGGTTTCAGTTAGGTTAAAGCAGCACAAACATATTAAGCCTCTATACAGCTCTATACAAATTCCCTTTCAACATATGGCTAGTAAGGGACAATGATGAAAACAGTGACCTAAGAATTTTGAAAATCTCTGGCGTATATACTTCAGTTAAAAACAGAGATATAGTGAGAAGTATGGGCAACTTAGGAAACCACTTGGGGTTAATATTCCAATAGAGTACATGAAAGATTAGCCTGAAATTAAAGGCACTTTTCATATCTCTAGTATAACTGAAGCAATGAAAACAGTTGGTGAACATGTCACTCACTTTTTAGACATGTCTCAGCTGTCCATGTGCTTACCACATCACCCTGTTAAATTTTTAGAGTTTTTAATATGAATATCAATCCTTCTTTTCATAAATGTAACCCATAAATGCCAGAAATCCCTTAGGAGTTTTCTCAGACTTTATTTAATGCCCCACAAGAAAGGATGTAAAAGAGACCTTTCTTTTGTAAAGTGATCCTATAATTCTGTTCAATATCCATCATTTTCAAGGCCAAGTAATCATATTTAATGGATCCTAAATTACTTTCTGTCAGGCAAGGATTCCCTCG
This sequence comes from Sitta carolinensis, assembly GCA_032173965.1. NCBI lineage: Eukaryota > Metazoa > Chordata > Aves > Passeriformes > Sittidae > Sitta > Sitta carolinensis. The sequence goes on along the minus strand of JAVUNC010000006.1, from coordinate 15,663,445 downwards.
ATAATATTAACCAGTACAGAGGGCTGACACTTGGAGGGCTGAAACTAAGAGGTTTTTTTATTGCAAGCAGCTTACAAGTACTTAGACAGGGGTGATGATCACTAGCCCTGCAGCAGGCAAGGGTCAGTGTTTCCATTTTGACCTGCACTTTCAATGGGTTTTAACTTGGCTATAAATACTCAAATTGGTTTCTGCCAAAAAAGCAATGCCTAAGGTGACCTGCAAAGGATTTTTATCCATTGCTGTGTTCATCTTCTATTTTTTTCTCTCTCTCTCTTTTTTTTTTTTTTTTTTTTTTTTTTTTTTTTTTTTTTTTTTTTTTGTGAGTGAGTGAGTGAGTGAGTGTTATGATTTCTTATGGCAGTTGAAGATCTTGTCTGAGAGCAGGAAGAGCAGGATGCTCTCTACTCTCTAAAGAAAAGGGAGCCAGGAGCCAAGGGTGACCAAAGGCAGGTGAAGGGCTCTGATTGCACTATCAAAGGTCTAGTCCCATAAAACTCAAAGCAGGGGACAGCAAGACTGGTGATAGCAGTGAGGGTCAGCCAACAGTCCAGGGGCTGCCAGAAAAATCTGTGGTGGTGAGACAAATGCAAGTCCACACTGTGAAAGCAAGTCAGTGAGTCAGGATCAAGCCAGGATCACTGGGGTACATGGCCAGGCATGGGCAAGGATAGAACAAAAGAGCAGGGAATTGAAAGCAGCTTCTGAGCAAGAAGGGTTCAACCAGCCCCCTTTCGTACAGTTTTTTCTCATGCAACTATTTTCTCAACAATCTAAACCATGATTATGCAGCTGCACTGTGTCTGTGGTGACTTGAGAACAGACAGAGAAATCCCTTGGAGCAGGGGTGTGAGGCTGCACTCAGAATACTGGTAAATGTCTGCAAGTCTTTTCCTACCTCAGATTTTGTTACTTTTTACATGTACTTTGCTTTTTCTGATGAAACCTTTAGGAGTCCAGATTAGTAGCATCATGTCTAGTCTTTCATCTTGAGAAAAAGTAGAGATGAGCTTGTTGTGCTGTGAAAAGGTGGCTGGGAATGCATCCACTCTATGAGGTGCACGGAATTTTACCTAGAGTGCTTTCAGGAATTCAGAAGTTATGGAATTGATATTTCAAAAATTACACTCTTTTTCAAAGTATTCTATAGGTATTTAAGTTCAGAAACTATTTTTAAAAACTACTTAAATTCATTAGTCAGACATTATCAAAACACTTTCCATCTCAACTTTTTCCTTAGAGAATGGTACTGAAGATTTCAGGATATGAAAGATTGGGGTTATACGGTCTGGACTGGGTTTGATAATAAGTACATGATTTTCTGTGCCGTCAAATGGAAAATAATGTATTTGTTGCCTCTATTGTGCAATAAGATCCAGCTCTAATGAGGAGGGAATCTGCTCTGTGTTACTGAAATTAAGGACCAATAATAGGATACACTGAAAACTTAGCATTGCCAATCTACTTTTTAATAAGATAGACACTAAGGAGCTGAGTGACATTTCTCAGTCTGTTTGCTAAATATTTCTTCTTTATTACAAATTAGTCATTTAAAGGATGGTCTTGCTCCCACATGTGATTGCTTGCAAAGGTGGGGTAGCCCTGGGGTATCCCTGGTGGGAAATATCATTCATCTCCCACATATAAATGGTTTCATGTTCTACTACAGAGAAAAATATGACTTCCAGACTTCCTCTGAGCTTCAGTTTGTTTCTTAAAAATTGAGAGATCAAATATTTTCTTCATCAAAAAAAAGCTTTAAAATAAAATTTGTTATTACTTGTGCAGTGCTGAAACACCATGGTACTTGGGGTCACATCATGCCTAGGAACAAACATTCCTGCTATCTAGAGAAGATACAACAGATTCTGTCAATTCTCCCAAAGTCACATTCTGCAGACATAGCTACAGGTGGTGGTACCAGCTCTTAAGTCAAGGAATTTCCAGTACTTCTGCATTCAAAGATTTTTCTCTATCATCTCTGTAACAAACAAAATAGACAATAAAGGTCCTTTCCATCTGCCAAATAGTAATCAAATTTTATTCTAAGTTTCATGTTCTGTTTTTCTTTATAATTTCTACTAATTTTTACTCCTTTACACTCAATCAAGCTTTCACCCTTGTCTCTCATAACTGCTTTACACAGATCCTACAGAATTTATCCGAACTGTACAGATATTCCTAGGAATCTAACCACCAGATGAACACAGACTTTGAATGGAAAAAGATTTGTACATCATCCCAAACTACTGTATTTAAGTGAAGAAAATATTGCTTCTCAAAAGTAACATTATTTCACAAAAATATTTTTTTTTTTTTTGGGGGGGACTGACAGGTTTGCCAATATTCATCTACAGTGGAGAGTTAGAATCGGTGATATGAGCATTATGCAGAGGTCTATGAATGCGGGCATAACAAGGAAAATAACCTTTTATAATGTCATATGGAGCACAATGAAGAGAATTTATCAGACTGTTTTTTCCCAAGTATTCAGGTAGAAACAAATATTTCTGTTTACTGGATTACATGAAAGACTGAAAGGAATTAAATCTTTAAAAATATTTTTATTAGGAGATAGGAGTAGGAAAGGATAGTAGGATCAGTTGTGAAAGGAGTTGAAGGAGGCATTATGAATTTGATGGTCATAGGAGAGTAAAAAACTGGGAGAAAATGAAGCTGAGCAATACTAACATATCCAGCAAGCAGCCTAGGTTTTCTTAGAGTCAGGACAAACAAGGCAATAGGAAATCATTGACACTAATGAAGCATCTAAAATTTTTTTCTGAAGTAAATATTATTAATATGTATTCATTCTTTGAACATTTACATGAACATTCTGGAGGTGATGATTTAGTGTACAGGCTTTGGGTGGGAAGAGATTAAAATCCATTTTTTCTCCAATTTAGAGTGGCCAGTGACTAATACCCTGTGCTGAGTGCAAAAGGCAAAAAATGTATATCTGACTCTGATACCTTAGGGCAATACCCTAACCAGAAGAAAATGAGATTCTGTATGGGAATTTCAGCACGATTATGGTTTTCAAAAGTCTTTTACTCATTCAAAACATAAAGAAGAACAAATATAAAAACTGCTATAGCAAGAAGAATTATTGTTATCTTTTTACCTATACTTTCTTTAGCCCTGCTTTTACCACTTCTGGCATTTAAAAGCACAATCCATTTCATACACATTTTCCAAGAGAAAATCAATATGTATCTCTAATCTGAGCTATAAGTAGTTGCTACACCAAGGAAAAAGTTTGATACACTGAACTGCTCAACCAAATAAATAATTTAGAAAACTGAGTCAATGGCGCTGAAAAGTAAGTCTTCATTAATGGACATCACTGGGAGAGCAAAGAAAGCAAAATGAATCATCAGTCTATTGCCTTTAATAATATGATTATAGAAAGAAGGTACTGAATTATTAAGAACTGTGGGGATGGAAAAGAAAAAGAGGAAAACCCATGAAGGTACCAGTTTGCAGAATGACGATGAACTGGATACTCTTGCTATTCTGAAGGGGTTTGGTTTTGTTTAACTTTTATAACTCTGAGAGCTTACAATTACATAGGCTTTGATTCTCTACCTAGCAAAATCACAAACATCTCCTTCCCCTTGGTTTCATATAAGTCAATGATTTATGTAATTTACATATAAAAGTGGATTAACAACTGAATCTTCAGAGGCCCCTGAAGTGGTATTACAATCAAGTCTTTTTCCTTTAGAGGTTAATAGAAAAATTCAGAGAGACCCTAATGAGGACAGAAACAACCTCCAGGATTTTGAAGCTGGGAGAGTAACACATAGTTTCTTCTTTTTTGCAGAGAAATAAAGATGAATTCAAAAAATATAACTCCGTGGAAGAGGAATATTTGAGAATGGTAATAGTATGCTTTGAATCCGCCTTCCAGATAATTCCACAAAGCAAATTCCCTCAGATTCCCTCAGGCATTTCTTCAAGAAAAGGCTAGCTTTACTGCCCCTTTTTATTTGGCTTTTCAGCTGGATATTGTTCTTCATATACAAGCTTATGTGTACCCTTAAATGTGATGTACAGTTCAAAGATTTCTTGTATGCTGGACTGGTTTTGCTTTCACAAATTATCCAAGTCTGCTCTCTGGATATAGAATCCCTAAGTAATTATACATTTGGATTTAGTTTTAGATTTGCAACTCTTCAAAAGAATATTGTAAAAGGCTGAGGTAAGTCCTTGTCCGTGACATCTGTGCATAAAGATTTGCTCAGATTCACTTGGTTATCTAAGTACGTGCTTTTTACATGCCATTAAAGCATGATGAAAGGGTATGCTGGGGATTCTATATTTTAATTTGATTTGATCAGTTGTTAACTTTTATTCCTTCTGAATTGGACATTCTAACAGCAAGGGTAACCTCATTTGGTGTACTACAGAGACCTCTGTTATCATTATTACAAAAGCCCATTATATAAAAGACATAGATTTATTTTATTTTGTTTATTTTATTTCATTTAATTCTATTTTATTTTTAATTTTAATTTCTATTCTCACAAATTTACCTTGTGAAATTTACATTTACATGCTAACCTTTGCTGTCTAACCATGCAGACATAATGCTATAACCTCTGCCCTCCTCCAGCTGCCCCACACTTTGTTTCTTTCAGCCCTTTCATTGGGCTAAAATTGTGTTTAAATTGCATTATTAGCTATCCTTGGAAGAACAGAGAGATCTCTGTATGTTTATAGTACTACAAAAATAATTAATAACTGCACTCTGATCCCACTCATAAAAACTCCTGCATATCCCTGCCCTATATTGAAAGCAAGTGTTATAAATTGTCTGAAGAGACTACAGATGCCGACTGCAAAAGGAAGTAAAGAATATGGTCACCAGCAGATACGTTGAGTGTATGAGCAGCACAGCAACTCTTATCACCTCATATGTTCGTACCTGGGAGAGGAATTGTTTGATCCTTTGAGCAGGTTGCCAGGACAACCTGTCCGTGTTTTGATCCTTATTTAAAAGAGTGAGGAATGAGAAGGACATACATCAGTAACTGAATTGCCTTCACAAATTTCACCTAACCAGCAGGCTATGAAAAAGGCACTCCAGCTCTACATCACTGATGAAGCTCATATATAGATATTGGAATATGTTGCTTAATGCACTGCAGACAGAAGTTTGTGTACTGTAGTAATGACTGTGGTATTGAAATCTCCGTGTGGCACAGTATTCTCAGTATAAATCATCATGCATTCCAGAAGGAGCAGCAATGGAGCTGGATGGGTATCTACTGCTTATTATCTCTTCCCATGCAAGAAACAATGTCCGCCAGCTGAAGCTGATGACAGAGCAGCAAGGACGAACAATAGGGTGTGGTTTGTTTGTTTTCAGAAGTGGCTTATGCAGAAAGGACAGAAGATGAAAACTACTATTTCAGTAGTTAAAAATGTAGAGATCCTGTCAAGTGTTAGCATTCAACTGAATCATTTCGTGTCATCTAAATATGTATTCTCCAACAGATTCTTTTTTCCTAAAGTATGACAAGTACAAAAAACTCCAAGGTATAGCTGAGTGGCAAATGTCCATAGATCTCCAGAGAAGATCAAGGGCTCTTTTGTTGTCTGCTTGCCAGAGATGGTAGAAAACTGCTAAATAAATCCTCCTCCCTCAGTGTGGCATTTCTGGTTTGTTTCCATATTGGCAAACTTTCTTCATTGTCTGACTCAGAGAAAAAGCTATCCTCAGTGTTTATGCTGGAGCTGAGAGCTTTGCTTAATCCATTGCTTGATAAATTTCAGAGTGTCCAGAACTTGCATTCCTTTATATTAGGTTAACTTTTAATATAATTCGCTGGACTTGGTTGCAACCCCTTAAATGTCTTTGGGGATCCATTTCTAATTTTCCTATCTTGATTTTTTCCTGCATCTCCTGAAAAACAATGTTTTATGTGGTTGCACCACTGCAGTTGGTTGGTTACCATGAATCCCAGTGTGTTACTGACCATGAAATCAGCATGTTGGCCAGTAAGGCCTAGATTTCGAGGCACAGACCAAATCCATCTTCTTGTACCTGGACTTTCACTTTGTGAAACTTCAGAAAAATATTAATAAGTAGTTATCTTGGTTTACTTCAAAAACACAGAAAGGATTCAGTGACAATAGTAGTTGTCAGCCTAATACATTTTAGCACCTGTTAAACAGAACATATCTTGACAGTGGTATGATTAGACTTACCAGCAAACCTGAAAGCAGACTAATTAGGACTGACATAAACCCCCCAATAACATACCCTATTCAGAAACGTCCAAAGCAGTTAAATCTACAAGTGACAGGTGTTGGTTTCACCCAACTCAGGTGAGGAAGAATCAAGACTGGAGAAACACAGGGCTTTGATAAACAGGATCATCAGGTAATCATTTTTATTATGTCATCTCTGCCTTTCTACTTCAAAAGAACTTTTGGCAGAGACTTTACAAGCAATGTGTAGTAGGACAAAACATAATATTCTAATTAAATAGATTATAATGAAAGATGATTTAATTTTTGTACTTTAGGAATATTTTACTGTGTCTAATAAAAACATGACAGTGGTAAGATTATAGAATTTTCTACAAGTGTGGCTTTTAACTTAGATACATCAAGACTTTATTTTGTGTGTGTAACAGTCACTGAATCAGTAATTTAGGAGAAATAACGCCCTTCTAGGGATTTTGAAAATACACCATGACTTGAACTTGCCCTAATATTTCATTCTGAACTCCAGAGAATGACAACTGGACAGTACTTGTTCAGGTAGTAGAGACTGATGCTGACTAGCATCCAAAACTGAAGGTATTAAAGGACAAAAAGTTGTCATTTATTTTTGGATATTATCTCAAAAAATCATCTTGGCTTCTATAGTCTGGTGATTTTTTTTTTCCTGCAGTCAGGTGATATTTTAGAAAGTGCAGGAAACTGCCCTAAGGGCAGCTGTATGTCTGGTGATAAAAGCCTTGCAGTGCTGAATCTCTGGCCTTCTTTTGAAAACTTTAGTTAGCCTGTGGGCTCAAAGACCAAAAGTTATTTGAATCTATGGATAAACAGCAGACCCAGTTTTTGGAATTAATATCTTTTAGGGGTAATCTCATTTATCCACACCAGGCACTACATTGTATGAAAGGTAATTCAGAAGGGAATATGTTACATTTTCTGTAACATCTGCAACCTCAGAGCCAGCTCATCCAAAACTAAAACTATCTGGTTGTCAACTTTATCATTTCACCCAAAGGAAAGCTGACAGCATTTAGATAATCTACTTTCTAAGTCCTTCTGTAGAGAGCACTTCCCTTGAAACCTGATGCGCAGTTTTTTGGCAATTGCAGGTGAATCAAAACTTGGACACAGAGCAGCCTTCATCAGCTCTTCTCACCAACTATTTAATGATGTTCTAACAGCCTGGGTTTTCCATATTTGATGCTCAATGATAGCATTTCTTCTATAATGGTTGATCTAAAAAAAACCCCAAACCAACCACTTTTGCATAACCTTACTGGGATTACTTGATCTAGTGGGCTTTCTCTAGTAATGCTTTTACTTTCAGTCTGTCAATAGTGAGAAAAATGAGGCTCTCTGTCATATGGATTCAGCTTTCTACATTTTAATCAGATGCCCATCAAATGCAGACAAGGCAAAACAAATATTCATGACAATAAGGCAAAAATCTCAGACTCTGAATTACTTTAGCAATTCCAAATGCTCTCTGGAAAAAAGGGGTGCAACTGGAATCTCAGTTGAGGTCTGATTCATCACATCTGTATTGCTGACTGTTCTAGAAAATAGCTTGAAAGGATGCAAGTGTGAATGCGTGCCTCTGTTTATATTGAGGATATTGTAATAATTTTTTTCCTTTAAGAAAAAACTGCTGTATACCAAGCTGCATGTGAACCTAGGCAAAAAAAAAAAAAAAAAAAAAAGGCAGAAAACAGATATTAGACTGTTATTAAACAAATTCTTATTAGGTTGTTAGTCTTGCAATGCAGAATGTAATTTCCAGACTATATTTTCCTAAATCAAGATTTTCAAGATCAGTAGTATTTTGTGATGTGGATAAGGTTTTATAAAGGAACACAAAGGCTATCCACTGTGAGAATAGTGCCTGTGCCACCTGTGGCCCTTCCTTGTCTTTCTCACCACAGACTATATATTAATGCTGTGCTTTACATATACGAGACTGCTTAAATCACATCAAGCCCTCCTCAGGAGAATGTTAAACAAACAGAGAAACAGTTAACCTAACATTTATCAGCATACACTCTGGCAGAAACAGTCTCACAGAGATTGAATAAATCACAAAGCTGTTTCTATCTACTCATTAATATTTTTTTAACAAGACAACCTATATGGACAGATGACTGTCTTAAGTGATCAGCAGTAAAAAAAATTATAAATATCAAATTAATAACAGGAATTACATGTTCCAGTAAAACTCCACAGTGTGATCAATTTGGCACTCATTATTTATAAATATTTTATAATATTTATATTTATTCACTGTGTAAGACAATAGTAGTTAAGCTGTGTCTGTTCCAGACAAAGCTGAAAGAGTTTGGAGCTGTTCCACCCTCCAATATTATAGTAATTTTCATATTTTGAATCTGTCCCAAATGGAATAAAATTGTCCAGTCATGCTGTGCAACAATATTTTCTCAAATGTTTATCAACTCTTTTGGAGATCTGTTAATTTATATTCTATGTATTAAAGTGCTTTTACAGAGGAAGAAAGCTGGAAAGGGCTGAAAGAGAAGGAAAAGAATCTTGTTCAAGTGTTTCCCAATTCACTCAAAATCTAGTTACATGCTGAGTCCCTACAGTTTGGTAGATCTTACTCCACCTTTGATCAAGTCACACATGGTCATTCCAAGCTGTCAGGCAGCCTTCATTTCCTCTAAGAACCCACACAGATCATGTCTGATGGGGCTGCTGCAATATGGAAATCACAGGTTTTGGGTTGAGGGGGGCTGCTTAGACACTCACAGCTATAAGTCTCCGCTGCTGCTTCTGGGGATAAAGGCTATACAATTTCTAACAAAATACTCTTATGGCATGATGTAAGAAAAACAACACATAACCAACCAAAAGTATTTCTGAACATCCTTTAAATCTTCTTAGCACGGCCGTCCAAACCCTTTTAATAATTCATGTGTTGTTCAAAACTCAAATGAAGTTAAAAATCATGGCAATCCACAATGGTGTCTGAACTGCGTGAAGCTTTCAGGAAGTGGGAGCTATTTTGTGGTGTCTTCTGAGTCTATTTTTCAACCCTACCTAGAGTTCAGAGCAGCATGGAAACATTTCTACCTTTCTGAAATCAGGCAGGTGTAGATCAAACACTGTACATTTATCAGAGCTTTACAGGGGAATTGCTGGTAGGTCACTGATATGCAAAGCTAATCTTTAATTGTCTTCAAAAGTTTAAGGATCATTTAAATTGCAATTCTACAGGGAAAGGAGGATGGAAATGTGAAATAAAGAGTCTATGGGCCTGATTCATGAAAAGTTACAGACCATTTACATAGGAAAGGAATGCATGAAAATCCTTTACAGTGTGCCTATGTGATTTATTAAATTCCTTTTCCGTGTGTAATCGGTTAACTGCACTTGAAAGGTGTAGATTCCAGAGATGAGAGCAAAAGGCTGAAGAAAATGAGGTAGAGCATTGTACCTTGCTCAGGATTTGTGCCCAGCAGACAGACAAAAAGGCAACTGTGGTGAGTACAGAAAAGACTTCTGAGATTCAGCAGTCTTCCTTTAAAGTGCTACTTCACAGTGAGCTCATGAGTATTCAGCGATCTCTGTCATGAAGGAAAAGGAAATGCTGCTGTACTGGAACTTGGAAAATGATGCTATGTTAGAGTTTGTTTGTTTGTTTGTTTTGATGGTAGTGTTTTTACAGGAATCTCATTATGTTAAAAACCTGGGAGTAGCACAATTGTAATGCTGAACTCCATAGCCAAAGGAAGATCCTTCAAAGCTAAACACTCAGTATAATATTTTCTCCTCTGAAAATATTTTCTCCTACTTACTGTTCTTTTTTCAGCATCTTTGTCAGCCATGAAAACATTTATGTCAGACAGTATCAGCAAGAGGTAGAAATTTCCCCTCTTTTTGTGCAAATCTATTACCAATAGCCTATGGAGGGCTAATAATCACTTGCTTATTTTGCTCTGCCTCATTATTCAAACTGGAACTGTATCCGTAGCTCCCCAACACGCTTGTTGACTGTGTCTTACAGGTCAGGATCAGAGGTTAGCATTGATCAGAAAGGGATAGTTACCATTCACTGATGCTTTAAGTAGGAATTTCCTTACTCACATAACAGACAAAATGGTTTAATATCACATTAGACAAAACTTTTTTATCACAAGTCAGGTTTTGTGAAGACAAGCCATTGAAGAACAGGGTAGATATCAGGCCCCACCAAAATGTATGTAAGACTAGAACTTCTTTTAACTACCCATGAGTGAAAACTCGAATGGCTAAAGAAAATGTAGACAGATGGCTTTAGAAAATGTAAGAGAGAAAGGAAAAAGAAAGAAAGAATTAGAAATGCAAAAAGTTATTTGATAAACAGATAATGAGAAGGGGGTCTGGAACATTTCTTAATTTGAAAAGAAAACAGGAAGCTTTTTAGGAAAGCAGGAAGTCACTGGAGAAAGAAAGAACAAGAATGCAAAAATATGCCAGCATCTCTTTTGCTGAACTCTAAAATTGCATAAGCCAGCAAGGCAATATATTCAGTCAATCCAGAGAACAGAAACCTGCATTGATCTATATAACCATGAGCTGTGCTGGAGCCCAGATGAATAGGACAAACTGAATGGACTCTGTGTGGCCTGAATGGTATATGGGATGTGCAGGACAATCAAATTGGGATGCGTCATGGCATACGTTAGAGAAATTGAAGAAGAATGTGTGAAAAACGTGAAAGAGTGAACTGAGGTGTGGGGGTTGAGCTGGCATAGAGGTAGAATGAATTTCTGCACATATCAAACAAATGGTTCGGTTTTAGAAGTTGAAAAAGGAGCTTTTTTTACCATTGTTTTGCTTAGCAACAGCAACAAATCAAGTACTCAGCTGGGACTGTCATTTGCTCAGCTCATTAAAATATTAAGAGAGAACGTATCTTAGCAGAGCTTTGAGCCTGCAGAGCTGCTAAAATCAGGTTCCCAATAGGCAGGGAAGGAGTGCTGAGAGTTTTTCTCCTTTCTCTTTTACCCCTTATTGTCATCAGTCTTGAAGCAGAGTGCTTCCTGCTGTTAGGTTTCACTAGGTACTTTTCTCATGTCTCAGGTAAAGAGGCCTGGGGCACCATGTTCCAAAGCTTCTTCCACAAATAATACAGATTAATGTCCATCCCAGAAGACCTGTTCTAACAGGTTCTCTTTTCCTTGAGTCCTCCTGCAGCCAAAGCTATGTAAAAGTTTCTCTGCCGGCCATGACAGCCTGATTTAGAACCAAATAGAGAAGATAACTGAAGGATCTGAAGATATTGCAGCTTGTTTGATAGTCAGAATAAAGTAGCATACAAACACCCCCCCCCCCCCCTTCTTGCGTAAAGGAGGAATCTGAGTAATTTCAAGGCATTTTGACTCACTTTATGAAATTTTGTTAGTGTTGTTGTGGTGGGTCGACCCCAGCCAACAGCCAAGAACCCACACTGCTGCTCACTCATTTTTCCACTCTCCCCAGTGAGATGGCAGAGAAAACAGAAATGATGAAAGTGAGAAAACTCATGGGTCAAAACAAAAAGAATTTAATAGGTGAAGAAAAAAGACGTGATGTCAAGTGATACAAAGGCAATCACTCACCACCTCCCACAAGAAGACTGATGCCAAGTCAGTGTCCACCTTCGAACAATCTCCCCTTCTTTGCCTTCTACCTCAGCTCATTGCTGAGCACGGCACCATATGGTAGGGACCATCCCTTTGGCCACTTCAGGTCAGCTGTCCCCGGTGTTCCCTCCCAGCTTTCTGCCCATGCCCTGCCTACTTGCTGGGGGACAGAGCTGGGAAAAAACCTCGATGCTGTGCAAGCAGGATTTAGCAGTAGCCTAAACACTGGTGTGTTATCAACACTGTTTTAGCCACAAAGTCAGAAAGGCAGCTATAATTGAATATACTAACAGCAATAAAGTAACTCTCAGTATCTCTGAGACCCAGTACTATAGCTATGGTGAACCTATGTACTCATATATTGTGAATACAACTGGTACTGCTAGAAAATACAACAAAATGAAGGAGTGAACGTTCTGATTTTAAAATCTGTCTCTTCATTTTACCTCACAGTATAGTCTCTCATACTCAACACTCATTGCCTGACCCCACCTATAAGCTGAGGAAGAGTAGTGGCGTTGATAAGGTAAAAAAAGTAGTTTCCTGCATTTTCATTTTTCTTTTGCTGCTCTCTTTTAATTTAGGTTACCTTGGCTGTTTCTCATTATTCCCACAACTACATTTTTCTTCTTTCTCCCTGGTACATTCCCTTCTTTAAGGGAATCCTTATTTAAGCTATCCATAACCAGTAAACCAGTAGGTTTCACCACTGGTCTCCTCCAGCTTTGGTGCCAGTGTAGTCCTCGCTGCCCTCCAAAGAGGTGGAATGCTCCCTTGCTTTGGAGAGCCAGAATTAATCTAACTATCTGCTCGGCCCCTAGCTCCAGAAAGATATGTTTAAAAAATTCAATGTAAAAAAAATTACAAGGTGTAGCCTCTTAGAAAATACTGATGTATTGGACCCTTATTTTCTGTGCTGATACAAACTCTGCTGCTTACTGGCATTCACTTTGGCTCCACTTGATCAAAATGTGCAAGCATACAGCTAAACATTAAATTAATATCAGGAAAGCATATTTTGATAGCTATTTTAATGTACTTCAGGGAACAAATTTTTGCAGTTAAATCAGTATTTTAAAAAGGTTATCCCAATGTCAATGCAGTAACTCTCAAGGAAAGGCTTTCATAAGAAAATAGGGTAACACTGACAGCTTGATACAAAATAGCTCAGAAACATGAACATGTGTGGAGGGGATTTTTTTGTACTGAGTAGATTGTACCTCAAACAGAAAAGACTGAGAGAACAAGCAGAGAAGGAGAAAGTATTTGGGTTTTTTATGTTCCTTGTATAATTAGCCACTGATCCAGTCCTGAAAGGGAGCCCAGATGTTGAAATACACTTAAAAATCATAAAAAAAAAAAAAAAAAAAAAAAAAGGAAAAAAATAATCTTTCAATACTAACCATGGCTAGAAGTTTTCCCATTTTCCTATGAACACAGTTTTTATCATGTTCAACAGTCATTGTCAATTGTTAATCAACAGCATGATAAGAACCTACCAATGTGACTGCATTATCTTACTCTGTACTCATCAGAACAATTATAGCATCAATTTTTATTGGGATGCACCAACTTTATTGGGATGTTATTCCTTCCAGCTGAGCTCATCATTTCACAGATGTAGCAGAGCATATGTCTTTGTCCTTAGAGTACAGGATTAAAATAGCTTATTTCTCCTATTTTGTTTAGTTGTTGTAAGTTATTTTCTGTTCTTCTCAAAGACTTCTGGGAGAGCTGCTTGATAGCAGTAACATGGAGAATCAGGAGTGTAGCTCTGAAAATAAACTATAAAAAGTAGTTAAGTAAAAAGTTAGGCAAGCACATCTGAGGCAAATAATTTCTCTCATGAACTGGAAAGTGGCATTAAAGGATGAGTAGGGGGTTTGATGTTAGGGCAGACAACGGGATCAGGTATTTCTTTGGATACTAGTCCTAACAGTTCACTGATATGTGGCCTGACTTAAAACCATAAAATATACATCAACATGTGTCACATAGAAAAATTTAGCTCCCATATCCTATAACAGCATCACAGATATCAGCTGAGCCCTGGTGTTCCTTAGCACATCTGCAGAGGGAGAAAATAAAGATATTTAGAGGATGGAATGCCTGAAGACTCTTGCAGCTACAGTAAGCTGTCCCTCAGCTGCTTTTATCAAAGGGCAGTTCTGAGTTGACATATGATGAGATGGAGGTAAAATATCTTCTGTTTTGTATCCCATCCTATACCACTGACTGCTGCTCCACCTCTCTAGGTGTAGAAGTTGGTACCCAGGAACAGCAGTGATGCACTCAAGACTGGATGGACAGATGAAAAGCTTACATCATGAACAAGAAACTCAGCTAGGTGAATGAGTGATGCCAACAGCTAATAGTGATTCAAAAAAACCTTCTGCAGGTTTTACATGCATTTTAAATGCATTTGGTTATGGTTGTCCTGTATCCAGTGAACTGCACTGCACAGTAAGAGAGAAGAGTGCTATTTCTTCTCTGGGCTGGATTTTGTGCCAAGTCCAACCTGGCTTGGGTGTTTGGTATGAGGAGAGTATTCATGACTGCCTAAGACTTCTGAATTGCACTGAGCAAGGCATCTGAGTCCTTCACTTGCTCCTGCTGGCTTGTCATGTACCTACACAATATCTTGGGAAATTGATACAGCTGATTTAAAGAATGTGATCTGTCTCACAATGTGCTTTATGAATAAACCAGGTGTATAATCTCAGTCTTTGGATTCTACTAGATGACAAGTCAGCTCTGAGTTAGATAGCGTTCTTTTATCTGCTTTCCACTTGCACAGTGCAGCAACCCTGCTCCTGCAGCTGTGACCAACACAACTGATGATCTGAGAGAGCAGTTCCTGCCAGAGCTGTTAGGACAACCATGTTGAAACAGTCAGAAAGGAGTGGTACAGCAGTCATACTTATATTGAGGTGGTTACTTGAGCTGGTTGTCTTGCTTTCAACTGTTTTGAACTTCAGAGATGTACATTGGTCCATGGCTGACAAACCACCGGAATATCTGCCAACAGGCCCCTGTTGATGACTCTTTCCAGGCCCTGCCTTCCTACTGTTTATGTGCTGGGCTTTCAAATTTCAGCAGGAAATTCAGCTGGGGGCTAACACAGACAATGACACAGGAAGGGTAAATGCCAGCCACAGTCTCCAGTGTCTGCACTTCTTGCAGATGTACTTCTCCTACAGAAAGGGAGGCTGTGAAATAAATACCTGTGATGTGGTACTGCAGTGCCCTGCCTGTCCGTGCTGCTTTGAATATTCCATTTATCAGGCCCAAAGACTCAATCAAAGTGTATTCTGGAATCTCAGTGACCACTAGGACAGTCTACTCTTGTTTGATAGCTTCTAAGTCCTTCCTCCTGGCAAGAGTCCTGTTCCTAAGTAGAGTGGTTCTAAGAGCACAGGTGAGTGTCCAGGTCCAGCCCTGGCCCTGGGTGCGTCATCATGATGTGCCAGTACAAAAGCATCTCCAGCAGCCTGCTTCTTTCAAATGCTTCGCAAGTGGCAAGTCAGAAAACATTAGGTTTTTGTGGAAAGAAAACAGCTGTTTATTTTATTTTATTTGAATGATGGTGTGGAATTTAATTCAGCAAAGATATGAAGTCTGTTGGTAAATTGCGAGTGTGTGTAGGTGGGTGTGTTGGTGGGTGTAGGGAGCATATGGAAGAACTGCAGCATGAGAAAGCAGCCGACAGAAGGGGTTTGAAAAGTCTAAAGCAGAGCAGACTTCTCTTCCTTCCTGCATTTTAACTCTCCCTTTGGCACCAGTTCATGCTGCAGCCTCATTCCCTCTCCCTCCTGCTTGATACATTATACTTGTATCTCTCAGTATTTGCTGTGAATGTAATTCTTGTATTTATAGTACTAGGTCCGAAAGGTAAACACAAAACTGACTAAAATAAACCCTTAAGTTTGCAAAGCAGCAAATGGTGTAGTAAGGCGTCTGTGTCTGTGTTTGCTGTCCACGACACTTCACGCATCAATCAGGAACCATGCTTAGTACCATAATTACTAATTATAACGACTGTGTCCCGTTTCTGCACAACTGCAGAGGGAGAGCCAAACTTTGGGCCTCGGGGCACCCCAGGCCGGGCTGTGGAGCTGCCACGGCCGCTCCCGGCCCCGGCCCCGCTCCCGCGGCTGCTCCCGCTCCCGGGCCTGCTCGCTCCCGGCCCGCTCCCGGGCCTGCTCCGCTCCCGGCCCGCCCGCCTGCTCCCGGCTCCCGGCCCCGCTCCCGCTCCCGGCTTCCGCTCCCGGCTCCGCTCCCGCTCCTGGCCCCGCTCCCGCCCCTGCTCCCGCTCTCGGCCCCGCTCCCGGCCCCGCTCCCGCCCCAGCTCCCGGCTCCCGCCCCTGCCCCCGCTCCCGGCTCCCGCCCCTGCCCCCGCTCCCGGCCCCGCTCCCTTCCCCGCTCCCCGCTCCCTTCCCCGCTCCCGTGCTGTTGCGCGGCGCGGACGGGCGGGGGCAGCATTGCCCGCGAAATGTCGGCGGCTGGCGCGGCCCGGGCGGGAGCGGGGAAGGGCCGAGGGAGGGAAGCGGAATGGCGGCAGCCGCTCGCAGGCTGCCGGGGAGGCCGATTGCGGCGTGTTGGGGCGCGCCTTTACCGCCTTTCCATTGCGGGAGAGAGCGTGAGATTAAAAAATGGGGTCAGCACCAGCAGCTGGTGTCCGCTGCGGCGGCAGGGATACCTTTGCCTGGGAACGGTGACAAACGCTTCCTGGCGGGATTTTTAAGTTGTAAAGCGTGGTACTAACTTAAAACGTGTGACGTACTTAGGAAAACCCTGGGACCTTACATTGAAAGACAGGTGCAGGGTACTGGCGGGTTGGTGCTCTGACTGTGCCCGGGAGTCAGGAGCAGAGGGAGCAGCCGCGTCACCGGAGGGCACCTACAGGCACGGTCCCACTGCCCCGACACTGCGGGGCGGGACAAAAGTCAAAGCACCGCGTTGAGCACCGCGTCCAGATTCCTCTTAGACACTGACACACTTGGGACAACACCCACCTCTTTTCGAAGCCTTTTCTGGCGTTTCGCCACTGAAGAAATTGGTTCCTCTTTGAGCAACCATGCAAAGGTGCAGATTCAGCTATGCAAAGGGCAGATTTTTAGGAGAGGCGTTGGGGTTCAACGTTTAGATTAAGTGGTGTGGCACTCTTGGTGTGCCTCCTTAAAGCCTCACATCACATGGGTAAAACAGACAAGGAATAGTGAGGATTTTTCTAACACCTTTTGCAGTAGATTGACTTTATAGCTTATTTATGTAGTCTGCTGTGCTAAACTTTGGGAAACTTGGTTCGAGCTACCAGATCATAAAATAGTGTCTTCCCAAGGGACTTTTTGTCAAAGGCCCTTACATGACTTGGGAGCACAAATTCCACCCAGTCAAAGTACAAATTGTGTTCCCAGTCACTTTGGTCATTTTGAAAGATGTATATGAGGCTTGGTAAAGGCAACAGATGGTAGGTATTTCACTACCGAGTCACATTGTTGAGATGCAGCTGACACCTGGGTACAATATAAGGCTTGCTCTCACCTTGCCTTGGAGCTATGAAACTTTTACAGTTTGTATTTCTAAATATATCTGATGCCAATGGGACCAGGTGCAAGTTTCAGCAATTTTTTTTCTGTGTGCTGTCTCACTAACGCTTATGATCGTCATTACCTTGGATTTCTAAGGTCCTTAGTCATGAATGTAAAAGAAGAGCTCACATGGATCTTTCCTTTTGTTGAACATACACTGAACAGTTTAAGACAGTACCAGGGACAGAGAGAGAATAAACAGACAGAAAATAAAATCAAAAAAGAGGAAGAGGAACCCAAAGAGGTAGAAAGAAAGGAGAGAAAAGAAACACAGTGGTAACAGAGGAAGACCAAAGGCCTACAATGTCTGATGATGGAAGAGGAAAAGCAGTTTTCACCATCCTCCTGCCCTGTTTGCGGTTTTTAACTCCCCAGCTTCTGTGCATAAGTAACATTCCAAAAATCTCAGCAGTATTAAATGCATGAATTTCTAGATTTGAGGATACAGAGAAGACCATGACAATGAAGGGGTAGACCCAAAAGACAAAGAATGCCCATGCTGCATACTTCTCTGTAGTGCAGAGATGGAAGAATCCAGGCAGGATCTGAACAGTAACCCCGCAGCTGTACAGGAGACAAGCCTGGCTATGCTCCGGGCTCCTGGGCCCATCTGCACCTGCAGTAGCATTCCCACTCATCCTGAAGTCTGCTGTGTGGACCAGAAAGCAAGTGAAAAACCCAGGGCTGTATTTTAAAGAAAGTCTCTGTCACAACTCACTCAGGACTCAAAATTACCTCATGAACCACAGGCATAAAGAGCATTGGGAATGTTCTCCTTTCCCACAAGGTGTGCCACTTACAGGATACGTCACTGTATAACTGTCACTGCCTCCAAGAGAATCTTCAGAATAATCTAATCCATACCCCTTTTTGTTGTCCTCATTTTACACAACAGATCATAAATATATAACTTGTAACTGTTGGAAGGTTCATTGTCGACATCAGAATGTAATAGTTCTTGTTTCTGAGGCCTCTACTCACACCTCTGAACTCTGTTTACACTAGCGAGAAAGTTCTTTTTTTACTTGAAATAATGTCTCTTAAGTATGTTAAAAAAATAATCTTTTAAATAGGAGTTCCAACTAAACATTTAAAAAAGTCTAAATTACAACAAGTTTTGCAACAGAAAAGCTTTTATGGTTCAATGCTTTAGGGTAATTCCAAAGGGAAAAAAAGAATCTAAACATAAAATCTGACCTTTTCAATACAAAATAAATACTTTTTTTTTGCGGAAAAAAATACAACCATAACCAAAAAAAACCCAGTCCAAACCAAACCAATAAAAAAACCCCACCCCACTAAAGAAACATGCAACTCCCAAACCATTTAAAATATTTTACTTTCATTCAAAAATACAATAAAATCCTTGACAGCTGTAAGGTCTTGGAATTCAAAGGAATTGAAGTCCTTTGGCCAGCTCTTTTTGTCTCAAAATCATGTAGCAAAAAATGTAGCCACGCTTGATATATGTACATATTAGGGGGGGCACTCAGTGTTTGAAATAGTGTATGGAATTGCTCACAGCACATTAAGAATGCTCAGCAACATGCAGTTTTAGGGTTGCACGTTATGCTGTAAGACACATGGTGCTGTTAGCAATCCTTTTTCTCTCACTAAGCACACATTACTTGAGTTTTCTAGTTGAGCATACATCTAAATGACTTTTTACATTTTTTTTTGAAGAGGGCCATAAATTGTCATCAAAGATAGGGGGTCTCAAATCAGCTGTTATTTAAAGATTATCTGCTTGTTCTCAAAATCCTGTCATCCTTACATCAATACCCTTTAAAGAAAAGCAGGAATTTGGGTAATATAAACCTATGAACCCAATTAAAAAAGCATTACATGCAATTTGCATGTGAAGGTAGTGTCAGGTTTTTTAAACAAAAATTCTGTCTTGTGGGGGTTTTGTGTGATCTTTCTTAATTTTCTTAGTTTGTTTTCAAAGATGATTGATTTCCATTATTTTTTTACAAAAAGAAATAGTGGTAGCTGCTTCCACTTTGCTATACACACTCTTTTTTGCTTCCTTTACAGGGGGTTGATCCACTTGTTCATTAAAAAGGGGAAAACCCAACTTTGGGGAGTGCCTGTCAAGTAGGAGAGTTGCATAGTGATGTGACTCTGCCTGTGTGTGAGAGAGAAATCAAATAAAATCCAGAGCTGAAAAACTAATTTACTGTATGTAGCATAGAAGAAAAATCATGCTGAAGTCTTGAGCTAACTCACATAATGCTTTCAGGAATCAGAAAAATGACACTGTCAAAACACAACATTAGTTTTCAGAAGCCTCCAGGCAAAATTTTATTTATTTAAAGTTAGCTCCTATTTTAATAACAAAAAAGTGGCAGCATATTCTACATCAAAGAAAAAACTTTTCCTAATGTTTCCATTCCTCTTGTGAAGTATGGAGTTGAAGTAGTGGAGCTGTCTTTCTCTAAATAATTACGTGAGTGGCAGAATCTCAACCTGAGAAAGCTTTTTGTCTGCACTGGGGACTGTAGCATAAAGAGAATCACATTTGGCTTGCCTAATCTGAGCTGCAATACAAGGTACTCAGACTTTCAGTATTTAAAGAGTTAGTTTTATACAAGATCCTTAACAATGAAGACAAATCCTGAATCAACATCTTGGTACACTGTAGCACCTTGATCAAGGAGTACAGATGAAAAGCACATTTATGGGCTACAGGTCTCCAGTCAAGACCTATTAACCACATTCCTTGTGGCAGCACCCAGGAGAAATGTCCCTTACCATGGCACACAGCTGGTGGCTTCTCTTGCATATTACCCTCATTTCAGGCATCCTCACCTTCAGACCCAGAGCAAAGCACGCTGTTAGAGTAGTCAAAGCATTTACCTTGTTGAAGGGATGAGAGATGCATTTTAAAGTTCACTTCTGGATCTCTTTCCTGGCAACTCTATTTATTGCTCTTTGTTCTTCATTCATTAATCTTTTATAGTAAGAACTAGTAGTAGTGAGAAGGCAGTCCAGGGTCCTTTCCTTCAAAGACATCCTATAAATAAAGTATAAACCCCTTAGGTCCCTAGACCTGTTGTTTGCCTTTTTAGCTTGACTTCCCCACCGGTTCCTAGTAATATCATTCCTTTGGCAATAACTTCTTGTCTGTGTTTCCTTTCTATTATTTCATATCCTTT
The DNA here is from genome assembly GCA_032173965.1 of Sitta carolinensis. Taxonomy (NCBI): domain Eukaryota; kingdom Metazoa; phylum Chordata; class Aves; order Passeriformes; family Sittidae; genus Sitta; species Sitta carolinensis. The sequence goes on along the minus strand of JAVUNC010000006.1, from coordinate 15,642,844 downwards.
AACACCTCCTGCTTTGAACCTTAACAGATCCAGCTCTGGAGCTGTGGTAATTTGGTTCAGTTACAAAAGGCTCTACATTTGCATGTATCTGGGTCTTGCTACAGAACGGCTGGGTATGTGTGGGAGTACGACCAAACTTTGTTGCAATAACTCTTAAATCTGAGAAACTTATTTCTTCCTTCTGGGCCTCTGGTCTTTTATAAGCAATAAAATAAACTAATGTCAAGGCAGCTACCAGCAGACCCATGGGTATCAGTGAAGGGGAAGTAACACTTGCATGAGCTTGCACCCCTAATGCAACGGCTTCAACTTCTAGCTCAGAAAAATGACATCTTTCTTGTGAAGTGAGGCAATAACGTGATATATGAAGGATGTTATAGTAAGACAGTACTGTCAACAGCTGCCACTAGCAGGAGTTGCGGAAAGACAATAGAGACAGAGTACAGAAGAGAGACTTTCCCCCTCTATCATGGCAAAATCTAAAGTAGAACAAATCTTCTCATGAGTAACAGAAAGTAGCAACTTTGGCTGCCAGGTGATGTACCTTTGAGATCGAAAACTGCTTCTTCTGCCAAAGCAAATACCCCTACTTGGGGACTGTGCAGAGTGGAGGAACTCTTCTCCCAGCAGCATAACCTGTGACCTGCCTGCACTCCTGCTGGGCAGGGAGGTCCCCAGCACGTGTGTGGCTGTCCCAGTGATGGACCAAGAAAAATTTTATGTGATGGACCTGTAAAGCACTTCAGAATCATCGTGTTTGAATCATGCTGTAAAATGTATCATTAATGTTACTAGATGTATTATAGACTTCTGTGATCTGAGACTGCTGCAGGCAGTGTGCTGGGAGAAAAGCTTTCCAGATTGTGCTCATGCAAATTTCTGTCTGTGATCACATTCGTTCTGGTTCCCACTACAACATTATTTTCACACTCATGTGTGCTGCTCACTCACTCTAAACTTTTTGTTATTGCAGGCTGTATGACTACAACATAGCATCCCTTTGCTAACACCTTTACAAAGGTGAGATAACATACAAATATGGAAATAAAGGCACAATAAATCTAATGGATATGCTTGAACTTTCCCAGGGAAGGGGTGGAGTTGGTCCTAACCTTTGCCTCCACTTGAACATGTGCCCTAACAAGTTACTAGATCAGGGCAGCTGTCAATTTGTTCATGGCATTTAGTTCAGATTGTCTTTTTGTTCTGAACCATTGTTTTATTCTGAACTGGGGATCTTTATAAATCAGAGGAGAATTTCTGAAAGCTGGGAAAAGCACATGTGAAATTTGACCTATTTTGAGTCCATACTGTTGTATTGTGGACAGTTAGTCTCATCAACCCAGTTAAATCATGCAAACATCATTTTGAAATGATTTAGGATTGATACACTCACAAGACAGCCATATAACAGGAGATGGAGGATAAGCAGACATATCCAACAAATGTTTTTTAAACATTTCAAGTGAAGTGCAGAGCCAAGGTAATGGCAAGGAGACCTATGGACAGTGACATAACCTGTGCCAAAAGTCTCAGAACAATCAGACTTTTTGGGAATGCAAGGAAAAAGCAGGCAGTGTTCTAAAAAATGATAAAAGCAGGAAATCACAGGCAAATCCTAGTCATGAATTAATCCAACAGAAGTCAAATCCAAGAAATTGCAAGCAGTGAATCATCAGTAAAAGGGCACTTTCATGTAACATATGAGTTCAATTCACAGGTACCCAGTCTGTTTTTAAAAATTAAAATTTAAAATAGGTCAAAAATATTCAGTGTTCAGATGAAAGTTGAAAAAAAGAAGCTTTCAAGATCTCAAGTCTGTATTTTGAATGTTTGTCTAATACATCAACACAGGCTGGCTTGCCAAAAATATTAAAATACAAGTTAAAAAATCATAAATTAGGAAATTGTCAAGTATTCTTAATATGTATTTTCAATGCCAGACATTTATAATAGTAAAAGCAGGTTACTTAAATAATAAGTGCCAGTTAGTACTCAGAGAGCTGAGAACAGTTTTACTCTAATACATATAACAAACTAGGTTTACTTCAGAAAAGCCATCCTGAAAGAAATAACAAAGGTTTCACTTGGACACATGAAAAGTTTCTGTATTTTAGGATTTCAGTGTTCGTTTAGAGAACTATTAAACCATGCAGTAGAAATCTTTTATTAAACCAATGCACTCATTTATTTGAAATAAAATTATTGTTCAGTCACAGTATTTTGAAAGACTAGACTCTGCACATAGGCAGAAGATAACAGATTGAACAGGATGTCCTTGAAGGAGAAGAGCTGCTTCAGATTACTCCTCTTAATGCTCAGGAGACATCCTGCTTCTAGTACTCATCACACTTCTGAAGGCTAACAGGGAAGATGCACCCATGCTATCTGGTGTAGCAAATCAGTTCCTGAATTACCTAACTGTAAAACTCACAGGGAAAAAAAAAATATAATCTCTGCTTAAAATATCTCAATGTCATTTTAAAATCTATTTAGGAAGATCAGCTCTGGTGCCTTTACAGCAGCTTAGCCATGTGCATTGTAAAGGCTCACTGGTACTGTTGCCATCACTGGGTTTTGAAATGAGTACAGCACAAAGTTACTAAATCAGTTTTGGTCTTACAGAGCCATTTGGTCATACTTTCAAACAATTAAAGAATTTGATATACGGAGACTTTTAAAAGTAGGCAGGAGACAAAATTTTACAGACACAGAGCAAGACAAAGATTACTTTTGAAAAAAAAAAAAGGAAGCAGAGAGGATGTGCAAGACATATTCTAACACTTGTTAAGCAGAGAAACAAAAATTTAAAACTTTAGTTTACATTTTTAAAGATATTTTTCCATCCATTACATAAGGGGTGCTAGAATAAGCCAACATTTTGTATCATAATAAGCATACAAAACATTCTCCTGTAGGCTTAGTAAAAATCAGAGAAACAGAAGATGTATGTGTGCATACAAAGTCCTCAAAACCAGTGTCTTAACACATATGGGAATTTATGGTCTCAAGACTAAAACTTGCTAGGGTAATCACTCCACTATGCTTTCTGTGAAAAAAAAAAACCCCACAACAACACCCCCCCCCCCCCCCCCCCCCATATCTGTAAATTTTGAGTATTGATGGCTTTCCCTCTTTTCACTAAACCATGTATATGTCTGTGTGTGTGTGTATGTCTGGACCCATCTCCCCACCTCACTGTCTTCAGCTGCCACTTTGTGACAAAGTCAAAAGAGCTCTGCTGAAACATCTTATTCATAGTAGGACCCAGTAATTCTGATGAAAGTGCAGCAGTTTAAGGCAGACAAAATGGTGCTATTTCTCTACTATAAGTCCTAGGCCTCTCTATGGCACAACACTTTACTCACCTACTTTGCATATCAATATTGCACAAATGGCCTTGTTCATACTTAAAAGTGTAGACTGAGCTTATAGTTTTAGTCATTCATACCACTCAGAAACTGCTTGAAGGCTTTCTAGGAGAAAAAAGTCAGCAAACTGTTCTTTTTTATGTATTCACAATTTAAACCTGTTGAAGTTCTGTTTCTTTTGCTCAAAAAAAGGAAAAAGTTGGTTTTCAGCTGAGAGAAAAATGAAAGATCACACTGTTTTTCAGACCAATGCATTGTTACCATTTCTCAGTGCAGCTCTAATGAGAAAAAAAAAAGCAGGCTGGTTCCAGTCATGAATCTTGCAGGAAGACTTGCAGGAAAAGCTGTTTTCTTTAGGAACAAATATACTGCTGCCTTAAAATATCCAGTACAGTATGAAAGCTAAGATCAACGTGTTTCAGTATCTTTTTTAAACTCACAGTAAAAAAAAATGACTGCTACAGGAGACACCGTGAAACTTATGCCATCTCTTCAGTTTCCATATGCATCAATGAAAAAAATAAGCTTCATCCTTATTTCTCTGAAAGTACATCTTCTCTTCTTCTCTTAGAGTCCATTGTGTCTCTGGCCCATGGACACTCCATACTGAGAGAAATAAAATACTGGTATTTTTCAGGGAGAAAATTATTTAGCCTTCTGAAAGAGTAGAATTCACATAAACCAGGCACATCCAGGTATTAATGAGTCCGTTTCTGATCATGGGAAAGGATCAAATATGTTTAAATCTAACCTAAAAATGATACTGAATACTAATCAACTAATGTATTGTTAACAGATTCATCCCTTTATGCTTAAGAAATTTAATACAACCATTTATTTACACACCATTATATAAAAAAATCTTTGCCTTGCCCCTTTCAAAAAAATTTAAAGATCTGTGAAAAAGGTAATTCTTACTAAAGAAGATGTCAGCTCTGCTATATTATTGGAAGCAATAGTAAGGAACAATAACATTTAACAGTTTCTAATTTCAAATATTGATCAGCATACTATGCTGGACATGGGAAGCTGTAACAGAGGAAGATCCTCTTTTCTTTAATCTCTTGTTTTATATCAGGTGTGGCCATGTGCATTTCTAACAGTGGGTGAGAAAATTAAACTGGAGCACTAAGTCCACCTCGTCATCACCTCAATGTGAATGACCTGCCCTAGAGTTGAGTTTTGTGGAGGTATCTCAGCTATATGCTGAGGACAGAGAAGGATAACTTGGAGTGCTGGTCTCCTAGCTCCAGTGCTCACACTGGAAGAGAAGCAGTGAGAACACATAGATGCAGAATACAGCAAGGCAAAAGTGTGATACTTGTTCTTGAAGATTTAATTTTGTAGCCTTTGTTTGAAAGTAAGATTTTTCTGCAGTGTGTTACTGCTTCAAAGAAAGTCCAAAAGGCTTTCTTTTCTACACTGACCTTATGTAATGAGTAAAATATCAGTGGTAATGAAATGGACAGGAGCTTCGCTGTGTGAAGCTGAGTGTCTGAGCCTATTTTAGTGAAAGCAGTGGAACCGTTGATTTTCTGGAGAAAACTGAAGCCTGGGGTCTATGATAGCTGTGAATACTGGTAGCTGGTAGTTACCTGAATGTTTGCTCTTTTAATAACAGCTGTCTACCAGATATAAAACACAAAAATACATCTGGATTAGTAAGCAAGGTGGCAAATCCTACTGTCTGGTCATCATTTCCATTATTCGTTTCAGTAAAATGTGCATCCTAAATACTATGAATAATTCTTCCTGGGTGCTAGGAAATGCTTAAAATCTGGCCACAAATAAGGATTTCATGAGTTGGCCTGAAGTGAGTAAATTCAACACAGAATTGAAACAAATCCAGTCCTTAAAACAGTATTGGATGTAATATTCTAGTTTCACCTCCATCCAAATGATTTAAAGTTATAATTGGTGTACTGTAACCAGACCTAAATATATCAAACAAAGAACCAATGTGATCAGACCAACTGCATCTCCCAAAAGTCACCTGCTATAACCTGCAGACATTTAAAAACAAGTCAGAAAAAAGTACATTATTCTTAAAAGAAAACTTTATTGTTCATACAAACCTGACTCTGTCGCTTATCATGAGGCATCATTAACAAGGTAATAGGACTTTGCTTAAATCAAACAATATTGCTTCATGAAAGTATCCAACAGATATAGTATCAACTCTTTTCTTTGTTCTCTCCTGGATGGAATGTATGGTATCAACTCATCTCCTTTAAACTGCTAGCTTAGCCAGCATGTTATATGAATTACATCTTTGTCGGGTAAATCCACCACAGGTACTAAAATCAGAGCTGGGTCTTCTCTTTCAAATATTTTTCAAGGTATTCTTGCAGTCCTAAAATAGAAACAAAACAACTCATGAATGCCCCTTGTCTTATTGTGTCCTATCTCTTAAGAATGATTTCTGAATGCTTTTCTGAAAATTATTGTGGAGAAGCAATTAACAAAAAGAAGTGAAATACAACTCTTAAATTTTGGCTTTATATAGAAGGAAAATCTCTCACCTCCTTTTTGACTAATTTGAGATTAACTTTAAGATTAATTCTGTCGCCTAAGGCCGGAATTCAGCAAAACAGTTACATGCATATTTCTCAGCCTTGAGTGAGTGAGTGGTCTGTTGAATACAGATACAGAGAATTGAACTAGAGCAGGTAGTAAAAGTACCAAAAGGCCAGCTGAAATTCAGTTCTTTGTCATTTTTGATATTTGGATGATCAGCACATAGTTGTCTGTAAACGAAACTCTTTTCTCAGGTCCCATTGTGGGGCATCAGTCAAAAGAGAAGAAGTTAAAGAGGGCCATTTTTAAGAACATTATGAACTTCATGTCAATTTGTAATCAGTGGATACATGCCATCTTGAAGACATCATAGAGGAAGTCCAGGAATGACAACATATATGACTGAATATCTGGAATTACAGTTAGATTCAAACTGCTAAAAATACAGAATCTGACTACAAGAAACTCTAAAGGGACTGGTATGCGTGGCAAAAGTTTGCAAAATTAAAAGTCCATTATGGGAATAGAATTAATAATTGAGAAGATCTAATTAGAATACAGAAGGAAAGTAAAGAATGGAAAATTTAAACTTGGCATCAAGACATTCTTGGTTGTGCTCAGCCTCAGTGAACATGCTAGAAATTAACCACACAGAACCCTAAAGAAAACTACCAAAAACCCGCTGAATGACCCACAAAAGACAGTTTCCTAATGATAAGGTATAGCCTGCAAAGGTTCTTGTTTCAATAACTTATTTCTGTCAGCAGCTTCTGGGATTATGGCAATTCTTTATAACACTAAGCAATCTTGGCTAGAAAGGGTGTAGAGGGCAGAACTTGCAGACTGTCAGAGCTTTTTTTTTTTTGGCGTCCCTGCCTGTGAAACTGTGAATAGGCAGTTCAGTCAAAGTGTTACCTCATTCAGGATAAAACAGGAATTTTGCAATTGTATTCACTGAAGCCAAAAATCCTCTCTTTTAATCTGGCAGCAGTAGCATAAATTAATATAATAATGGCAATGCTGCCTACAAAATACTGCAAAGACAGTACCAGTCTTCTGAAATTCTGCTGGTTTCCTTCTGTATTAGCATCATTGACATTGGAGGTGAAGACAGACAAAGAGCCAAAGATCAACAGTCACCTAAAAGGTCAAAGGACTTCTTCATCTGGCGTGTAAAAAGGAACTCCTTCTCTGTATTACAGATATTCAGCAGTGACCTGGTAATTAACTATCAACTAGCATTTTTCTTGAAAAATTTGACTTCAGAAAACTTCATGGCTGTGCTGACTCAGATATTAAGTGGAAGGGGTAAAGACAAGCCACCTCAAAATTACTTATTCCACCCTATTAAAATTACACTTCTATTTTTCATCAATTAAAATTGTGAAAATATAATTTTAGACTTCAGCATTTTATGCACAGGCTAAAAGTTGTGAATCAGGGCTAAAAGCTACCAAAACAAGTCCAGGTATTCCTTTTAAAAGGAGAATTTTAAAGTGGGACTATCTGGAAATAGAACTCCATTCTTTGGTGGGTTTGAGGTGGCCAAAATAGCCATAAATATTTACATTTGAATGTGCTCTAGTGAACTTGCTTGCCAACCAGGAAGAGACACCTCTCCTAAAGACCAGTGCCTTTTCTACTGCCAGTGCCTACATGCATAAATGAAATGTGGATAAAAATCTGGGACATATGCCTCTAAATATTTTACTGTATTTACAAATCAATTAGTTTGAGATGAAAGCAGTGCAACTTAGCTGTGCATATTTATACACTTAAAAATTGTGGATAGAAGTCTGCTCATGCAAACTTCCCCTGAAAAGCAGAGACTGGATCTTCTAAAACAGTCTCACAGAAGACAGTGCACGATTAGTAGATCTGTGGCAACCTATGCAATTATAGCAAACTAAAAAAATTGACAGCTATGTATTTTACCTGCTATAATAAGTTAGTCTAAGTCTCCCAATACTAATTGTATATTTTTAATAATGGGAAATCAATAAAAACACTATATTTCTTAGTCATTCAAAATACACTTTTAGATAAATAACAGCCTTGGCCATGAGTGTTTTCTGAATATGCAACTCTTCATTTAAATACAAAGTTTTCCAAAAATGTCCTTCATTTTATATCATGTATGGGAATGCTTGCTCAGTTATGTGCCATACTTATAAAAGTTGATTTTAAAAGCAAAAACAAGTAAAGGACAAAGGGTAGTGAGTGTGTTTACTGGAGGTTTAATGGAGGCTATAGGTGACTGATGTCAATCTTAAAGTTATTTAAACTACTCTTATAGAGAACGTTTAAGCACAAGCAACCAGCTGATCATCAAGCAGCAAACATGTGGGGTGTGTGCATTGTGGATGTTTTCATTTCCTGTGAGAGTCCACACTAATTATGCTAACCACGTTGCAGCACACTTGCAGTTTTATGGAGACCAGTTAGGGACTCCTGAGGTAACAGAAGTCAGCAGGGAAACGCAAGGAAAGATCTCGAAGAAATTAAGAGGTGTTCCTCTAGGAAAGTGACACAACCAACAGCCCAGATGAGGTGCCTTTACACCAGGGCATGCAGCATGTAAACAGGAAGAGTTGGAAGACATGATGTTGTCTGAAATCTATGTCATTGTTGCCATTACAACACAGCTCAAGGTGGGACCACAGGAATCTCACAATGTTTAAAATGAAGTGCAAAGTTCTGCACCTGGATTGGGACAACCCCTGGTATCAGCACAGGCTGGGCATGGACAGATGGAGAGCAGCCCTGCCCAGAGGGACTTGGGGGTGCTGCTGGGTGAGAGGCTGGCCAGGAGCCAGCCATGGCACTGCCAGCCCAGAGAGCCAAGTGTGTCCTGGGCTGCATCCACAGCAGCGTGGGCAGCAGGGCAGGGAGGGGATTCTGCCCCTCTGCTCTGCTCTGCTGAGACCCCACCTGCAGAGCTGCATTGGCTCTGGGTGCCCAGCACAGGGAGGACAGGGACCTGCTGGAGTGACTCCAGAGGAGGGCACAAAGAGGATCAGAGGGATGGAGAACCTCTCCTATGAGGAAAGGCTGAGAGAATTGGGAGTGTTCAGCCTGGAAAAGAGAAGGCTTCAGGGTGACCTTATTGTGACCTTATTGTGGCCTTCCAGTACGTAAAAGGACCCTACCAGAAAGATGGAGAGGGACTGTAGTGATAGGACAAGGGGGAAATGGCTTTGAACTGAAAAAGAGTAGGTTTAGATTAGATACTGGGAGAAAATTCTTTACTGTGTGTGGTGAGGCACTGGAACTGCTTGCCTAGAGAAATTGTGGATGCCCCAACCCTGGAAGTATTCCTGGACAGGTTGGATGGAGCTCAGGGCAATCTGGTCTAGTGAAACATGTCCCTGCCCAAGGCAGGGGGTTTGGAAGTGGATGGTCTTTAAGGTCCCTTCCAGCCAAAACCATCCTATGATTTTATGATTGTAAGTACATGAAATTTGCGCAAAGAAGGTGACCTTCATCCTACAAGATGGATCCCCCTGCTTCCAAATGATCCACAGAAATTCAGGGAGCAGGTTCCATATGAAGTGTCTTCCTGCATTGCTATACTTTTTTTTTGTTTGTTTGTTTTATAAAACCCAGGTACAGCTGAGGAATATGTACATAACTAGAACTTGAACAAAACTTATTCAGTGTCTTCTGGCATTACCATCTATTTCTGTCATTGCTTTGTGAAGACAGGGAACTGAAATCACTGAAATCAATAATTTGATGATCTCTCATGCTGATTTAGCAGTCCTTCCATATAGCATGGCACAAACTAAGAGTGTAATCTCTTGTTTTTAAAGGTGATTTTCATACTAGGTAGAAAAAACAGTGCTCTGAGAGCTCCTAAAAGGCCATTCCAAAAGATGAGGAGGTGATATTTACATCTTTGCTGTCACTGGCCTCAGCAGGATTTAGGTAGTATCAGATAAGACCACAGAATCCACATTTTCAAAATCCGGTCCCTGTTATTGTTGCCATACTCTTGCTGCACTATATATCTGGAGGGGAGTAGTAATCTAATAGCTCATATGAAAAAGGAAAATGGTAGCAAAAAGGAAAATTACCATATTAGCAAGAAGGAAGATCACATTTAGCCCAGTACATAAAAAATCACTTTCATATTACTACTATCTTTCCTTCACTTTTTAACCAAAAGATATTGTTACATTGCTTAGAGCAGGTTTTTAAATCCCTGAGCTAATAAAGCTCCATTGCTTTTGCTGCAGAGATTTGACATACAGCATGTACTTTGAAAAGATGCATCAGAGGGGATCAGGTTCCTAACAGTTGACTAAGAGTTCCAGTCCCAAAAGATCTGCCCTGGTGTGCAGAACACTTAACCCTTTGACCAGTACCAACATGACTATTCACAAATTATTGATGTCCCTAAATCCCTGGCAGATTGCAGACAGTTTTTGTGTCCCTTGAAGCCAAAGCATATGGTCACTAATGAGATGGATTAAAAATACATATACACATTCAGGGCTTCGCCACATCAATGTAAAGCCTCAGAAATGTTAGAAGGTGATTGAACTGGACTGAACACTGTTAAATACACGATTAGCTTGTTATGGATCATTTCCATTGATCTATATACAGTTTCGCAGCATAGTTTAATTAAAGCTGTCTGGAACAAGCCTCTGCCTTAAATGATCAGGCAGTGGAATGAAAAGGTGAAACATGAGGAACTGGAGGTGCCCCTCCCTTTCTTAAACATCCAGCTGACTGTCTCTGTGGTGTACAACCGCAGCAAGAACAGAAACTGTGCTTTAAAATATTGTCTGTTTTTACAGTCCAGGGTTTTTTACATATTTTTCTTAATATAAAATTATGTAGTGGAATATAAGATTTGGGAAAAAACCCTGCATGGTTTGCTTGCATTTAATTTTCTATCCAAAATAAAATCAAACCCAGTAAACAAGAATATACTGTTGGAATACAAAAGGGAGTCAATTGGCAAAATATGATTTTGTGCTGATATTTTTTGCTGCAGCTGTAAAGATTTTAAATCATGATATGGGTATTTCTTGCAGTCCAATACTTGGCTTTTCATGTGGTGCCTTACGCTTTTTGTTACTACTGTTGATGACATTATTTCATGTTGTTCATTGTACTTTCAAGGGACTGGTTTTTCAAAACTGATGTAAGCTCCTTCATGGAATACTGATGATGCACTTCAGTCTCTCTGGCCTAGGATATTTATCTGAATACAAGTTAAGCAGTTGCTTTGAATTGCAGGGGAAGTCTCTTGTAGCCATGATATATGAGACAAGTGACCAGTAGGAGTTTGGATAAGGCTGTTAAACCACTTTAAACCTGTGGTTTCCTATGGCAGTCCTTGGAACTCTGACTATAAAACAACTTGCATTCTTTGCTACATAACTTTCAGAACATAATCTGTGTGGTTGAGATATTTTAAATGTGTCTAGATTTCTTTCCCTTCCTTCAATGATAACAATGGATCAATGAGCTTTCCTGTTGAATAGTAAATACACAAAAACATTTGTTAACAAAAAATATAACTGGTATAATTTAGACTTCAAAAAACCCCCAGATTTACTGTTTCAGGCCTATTTGTAAGTATATGTACCACAAAAATAAAAAAAAAAAAAAAAGAAATTACAGAGGGAATGGTAGTTATGTTTGGAAATCAAGTCATATGCCTGGCCAGTTGCCAAAGCACCCAGATCTGCACATCCGTATTTGCAAACAATTCTTTCATAAAAACCTATCTCCAAGAATTCCTCAGGTGGACCCATCTATACTGATAGTTTTCTTTCTTCTCACACTAAACTAATTTTAGTTGTAACAATGAAAATACCTTTTTCAAGTAACCAACTAACAGGTGAAAATACAGCCTATACTGAAAGGACTAAGGCCAATGTTAGCCATCCTCTTTCACCTGGTTCCTAATACCAGAGCACTGTTTTAGATGATTGCAACCTCTTTTCTGAAGGATATGGTTATCAGGATCCAGGCTGATAGGACTCTTTCACTTTGGACATAGAAAGTCCAAAGACTTCACCCAGCAGAGCATTCACCACAATTAATCATAGAATCATTAAATAATATGAGTTAGAAGGGACCTTTAAAGCTCATCTAGTCCACCCCTCTCCCCTGCAATAAGCAGAGTCATTTCAGCCAGACCTGGTGGTTGGTTCAGAGCCTCATTCAACCTGATCTGAAAAGTTTCCAGGGATGAGACATCAATCAACTCTCTGGACAACCTGTTCCAGTGTCTCACTGCCCTCATTGTAAAAAACTTCTTCCTTGTATCTAGTGTGAATCTACCTTCTTTTAGTTTAAAACCACTAGCCCTTGGATAAGGGATATGCTATCACTAAAAGCTCTATTAAAAAGTCTCTCCCATCTTTCTAATAACCTCCCTACACATATTGAAAGGCCAATAAAAAAATCTCCCAAGAGTATTTTCCAAGCTAAATAACCCAACCTCTCTCAGTCCTCACTGGAGAAAGATGTTCCACTCCTCTGATCATTTCTGTGGCCCTCCTATGGACCTGCTTCAACAGGTCCATGGTTTTTTTTTGTGCCAAGAGAAAAATATTCTATAAAGATAATACGAGTGCTCTGCTATATTCTACTGCTAGTCCTGTTTGTGCAGTGGACTTCTTGTACCTTTGAAATCTATCCCAAACCTAAAAGTTCTATCAATGTTTTTAAGCAGGCTACAGTGAAAACATAATGAAAGTTGCCCTAGGCTTGATGGGTACCCACAGGAGTTGTAGCAACTCTGCCTACAGCTGAGCAGATGAAAAGAAATGAGGGAAATGGGCTGTGTTTCCCTGCATGCCATACTGATAATTCCTGCTCTCAGATTTAGTGAGAAGTTGAGAGTGCAAAAGGCAGCAGTTGTGGACTTACTGTTTATGTGAGATACAAGAAAAATAGTGATTGGCTTATCTTAATCCACACTAGTAAGTCAGTCAGGAGGCCTGAGCTCTGCACCACCAGTGGCAAGAGAAGAGGGACAGCTGATCAACTCTGAAGGAATCCAGATGCTGCCTCTTCCTCTCCCAGCCTCACAATCCTCTCTGCTATTCTCCTGTTTCAACAGGAGGGTGTGGGAAAGAAAAAGAGCTCACTCATAATCGGAGAGGGCATTAACAAGTACAGGACCCTCACTTTTCTAGAGCTGAGTCACTTGGCTGAGTAACTGTACAAGTCTTTTTAGATGGTAGCTCATGCATTTTTTTAGCATCTGAAAGAAAATTAGTAGAAAAAACAGTTATTTTTAGTTTTAGTTTGATTGTGGGCCTGTCAGCCTTGGTGATGCATCTCTTTTATCAAGCTGCCACAATATCTTGTTTTGTTTTCAGAGCAAAGTTTGATTAAAGACCAATTTCAGAAAAGTTACTCACTGTGGGCGTTAATTAGTGCTTCCTGGCCTCTTTGGGGTTTATCTTATGATCTGTTTCACTTACTAAACCCTGTAATTCAATTTACATGAAGATGGCAATGAACCAACCCCTTTCTATTCTGAAGACTTCTGTTTAACTCAGTCCTGAAAGAACCTCTCTCCTATCATTCCATAATAAGGAATTCTAGTTCCTAGCCTTTTAAAATCAAAATTAAACCAGTATTTCACATCTATAAAGACTTTTCAACTAATGAACTGAGAAAGAGCTTCAGGAGGGGGTAGGTAAACTCAAGGAAGTTTTTGCTTCTAAATAGTGTTTTCAGTGGTGCCCAAGTGTACTGTGCATCTTAGAAAAAACTGGTAAACCTCTTTTCCTCTGCATCTTTCTGGGAGTAGTCATTCTGTACAAGAAGGTTGCTGGTGTTGCCTCCCTCCTCTCTCATTAGCAGACAAGAAAAGTCTTTTGTCCTTCTCAAAGCAAAAGACCAGCTACTAGGTCAAAAATATTAAAAAGGTAGTTGATGAAGAAAGACTTAATAGTACTGGCAGGTAAAAAGTAGCAGGAGGAAGTGAAATTTACAACATGATATAGGTAAAATTATGAACCACTGAATAAAATGAATGAAAAGAAAATGCTACTGGGGTACTATACAAATACAAGCAGACCAAAAAAACCCAACAAACCCAAAACCAGTCCAGAAGAAAAGCTGACTCAGGTACATTGAGTATTTGAAACTAGGTTCAATAAAACATGAAACCAGTAGTAAAGAGCCCAAACCTGTGAAACAGAAGATGACCTAAATGGTCTTTTTTTTTAATAGTAGACAGCCTGTGCAGGAAAACAGAGGCTGGGTGAGGCAACATATTCAAGCAGAGTTCATGTACACTACTGTCTTAAAATATCCTCTTCCAAGTATACATTATCTGGTGAACTTCCAAATTTTGAAACCTAAACTTCATCTTAGGGGTAGTATGGACTTAAGATTGGTAGAGATGCTTCCCAAAGTTGTACAGTGTAACAGATACACCAGAAATGCTGCGAAGAAAAGGAAATAAGGCAATGACAATCATAAAATATAAGAATATATGGGGTTCCACAAGGTTTGGGACCTCAATTTGTTGTTGAGATCTCTTCTTCAGCCTGTGTGTTCAAAGGATGAGACAATGCTTCTCAGTCCTCTGTCTCAAGGTTTTTATTATCTTTTATCTAAAACATTTTCTTTCTGCCCAGCCAAGGTCTGCTCAGCAGGACAGTCAGAGGCACTCTGTCTGCCCCTAGGGCAGTGTTATCTTTATATACAGAAAACTACGTATGACATATTTACAATACCCATCACCTATGTTAGACAGTGAGCTTCTACTCTAAACCAATCCAGAAGTGCCAGCATCATCAGAGAAGATGGAGGTAGAGAAGAAGAAGAAGAAGAAAGGCTAGACGTGCCCAAATTCTTCCATCTTGTCCCCAAAAACCCCTATACAAAGAATCCTAAAATCTACATTTATACCCTGTGATATACTAATCATTACACTATTCAAATTGTTGTGGTTTTCATCTCTTCGTGTAAAGGTGGCAGTTTGCTCCAGGGTTCGTAATCGAACCCACTGGTGTTCTGGGCTGTGTGCCAGGGTCTCTGAGCCCCCTGGCAAGGATCTCAGCAGCTCTGGACTCCCAAAGGGATATCCCGGGCTCTGACAAGAATATTTACAACAATTACATTTTTAGACCCAAATGCCATCCATAAAACAGCTATAAGCCACTGAACTTTAGCAGTTACCTTCCAAAGTGCACACAGTACCAGTCCAGTTAGGTATGTTATCATGCACATCAACAGCAAGTTGCAGAAATAAATGTGACCCTTTTAAAGATAAACAAATGTTGCTGAGGTCCTCCGTGTATTAGTTAGGGCTGTTTCTCAAAAGAAAGAATTAAGATTTGGCTTCCATAAGCCAAAGCTTTCTTTCAAGCTTCTGGCTACAGCTTAGAAAATAGCAGAACATGAGAACTCATTACTGTGTGTTTTCCAATGTTCTGTTTTTACTCATGTCCTATATACAGACCGAAAATCAGCCTATACAAGGTTATAAATGTGCACTTTTGTTTAAAATGTCATTAGCCTTCTCCACTAAATAAAGAAACACTTAAGCATGCCCTTCCAATACTCACAGTGAGGTCTAAATATAATTTCAAAGAGAATGGAGGACTGAACTTTCCAAGTACAATCACTCAGAGAAGAACTTGAGCTTATTCTAAAAGCATGACAGAGTGCAAAGATCACGAGCCTGTTTTCCCTGTGTGCTATCGTTCAATCCTGTAACGATCCAATGTCTTTATGGGGTGGATGGTTATTGAATTTGTATGCCAGCTGTGTCCAGAATCTCTGGGGAGGATGAGCTGTAATGACACCAAGCAGGGATGAGTTATGAATGGAGACAGATTATTACAAACACAGGAAGCAGTAAGGACCCATTTTTCAGGAGGCATTTAAGAATGTGCTTCACAGTATGTGTATGTACTTGTTCACTCATATGGTCTCACCTGAATGTGCCTATGTGGGCAGATAGAACCACAGGATTCACTAGAGGCTCACGCACATGTTTTGTTGTACTCTGAATCAGATAAACATGTATTTATTTTTTTTTTTTACTCCAGATTAGTTGAAAACTTGGTGTGAAAATGATCAACTGCAACAGCACCTGTGCAGTAATTATGGAACTTGGTTTTTCACCCTTAGGTCAAATTACAGCTACTGACTCTTGGCCCATAGTCCAGGAGCGTGAGATGGGCAGATTTGCAAGCTGCAGGACAGTTGGTTGCTGTGCCCTTCAGGTAGGCTTGGGGACACTGGTGGGGCAGCGTGTGTGGGAAGCCCGGCTGTGCCTGCTGGTAATGCAAGAACTTTTATCTCCAGGGCCTGTCAATCTGGCACCTTTCACAAGTGTTAAATTCACTTAAGTATATTTTTTAAGAAGCTGTCATGAGACATACTGAAGCAAATATGTCCTTCAGTGGTTACACATGGACTAAGTTGTAACAATGTTTGTTAAGTGCTTTGACATCCCCAAGTGATATGTTTGGTACAGCTTCCACATTTGTTCGTTTATTGAAGTCTGCTAGTCTTCAAAGCCAGTGGGTTAAAGAAATACCTGACTGGACACAGTACATCCAAAAGGCTGGACCACAAAGAGGTGTTTATATAAGTAGAGGACAGCACATACATCTACTGGCAGAAGAATTTAGTCTACAAATAATAAAAAGCTTTCTAAGAGATGTTGTGGCAAGCATCTTTCGACTGGGTACGGAGAAGATCATGTGGTACTTGTTTTGTGTCAAGTTAAGCTGTGATCATTTAAAATTATACTGATGAAATAATTGTTTTCAGTTTGTAGACCTGATTCTCAACTATAAATGGTAGCTGTGCTAAATTACACCTGCTGAGGAGATTGCATGGTAGATTATATATTTATATATAGTATCATGTGCAAACTAACGAGGTTATTTCTAATGTTTACCATTGTAAAGAACTCTAAAACTTTAAATCAATCTCCTGCTCTAATGTAAACAGTGTATCCTAACAGAAACAGATAAAAGTGCACTGAACATACTAAATACATTATTAGGTCGATGAAGATCATTCATATTGATCCAGATCTTGCTTCACAGAGTTTAATCAAAGCAGCCTGGAAAATGTAACAGAGTGGTCATGGCATTCACTGCCTTTCGTGCTGAGTGAGTCAACAAATGACTAAAATTTCATTACAGCTGCAACTTACAACTTATGCAAAATCAGCCAGAGGGGTCTAAAAAAAAGGGTAGACCAGTATTTAGAGGTGGAACAAAACCCAGCTTCTGTTTTAATGTGTTTTAAATTGTGCTGCCAAAGGTTGCTGATGATCCACCCAGAAATTTGGGGCTCTTGATAGCCACACTACTTATTTCCCCTTGATCTGACAGATTTACATTAATTGGATTTTTATCCTGCATGGCAGTGACCCAAGATCTCAGTAGCCTCTTATTCCCTGTAGCCAAGGAACAAAAAGGGAGATGAAAGTCTCTTGTTCATTCTCATGGCCTCCAAGGATGAAAAATAAAACTCAGTGCTAGTGCTTCCTGGGTAATATGAGCTCATATAGCTCATGTGAGTTTGTTATGGAATTGGGAACAGGAGGCATGGGAGAGTCATTCAGCTGTGTCAGCCAACAGCAAAATGAAAGAGAAAGGGTCTGTAACTCGGCCACATAGTGATCTGAGCTACAAGTCATTTGTGCTCTAACTCGAAGTTATTAATAACATGATTTACAGAAGCCTTCTGCAAGACTTATGTGTCATTTCATCAGGCACTAAATAAACACTAAATAACAGACAAAGTCTACCACCAAGAGTTTACCATTGACACAAAAAACCTGAGAGCTGAAGAAGGAACATGGGACAGGTACGAAACTGAGCTGTAGAAAACAGTGGAAGAATTACATAATTTGTTGAGGTAATTTGTAGAAAAACCAACAACTGACCCCAAATGCTGACCCAGCATACATCCCTTCCCTTGAGAGCTTACCACAGTGAGGACACTTACAAACAACAATACAGTGGCAAAGAACTGAATCATCCTTTGGCTTGGGCTGCTCTTGGATCTCTGGAAATTAAAATCACAGTCCCAGAAGAGCAGTGCTGCACATGATCCACCTGCTCTGTTGTTAAAGTACTTCACTGCTTGGAGGCCTCTACTCTTCTACCAGCAATAGGTGGGGTTGTTTAAAGGTCATTTGAAAGCTACGAGGGGACTTTATGACAAAATAGTCTATGATATCTGTCATAAGGCTATACATCTAACTGTGTTATGATTTCTTACTAAACATTACTATATATTTTATATGACAGTGTATCACGAAAGTCTGCAGTGAAGTTAAATTATCACACAAATATAAATATTTTAGAAAAAGAAGATAGTTTCTTCACTAAAATACATGGTCTCAAACATCCGCTTTAAAAAAAACCAAACCCAAAGACTTTTGTAGAATGCCTTTTGGGATTACACAAACTGCAGTGCTTTCTGTAACTCTTACATTGGTGTGACAGGTAAAGTACACACATATACACAGTAAATGGAAAAACTGCCCAGATCTGGTGTGTTGCTTAGAGGTTTCAGGTTCACCCAGGTGGATCAGCCCCTAGACCTGTGTGGTGGGCCAGGACCCGCAGGTGACCAGTTTGTCAGCAGCACAGACAGCTCCTCCACTGGATCTCTGGTTCTTCTGACAACAATTTCTGCTTCTGCAGCCTGAAGCTACATTTCTGTTAAGAACTATGTTAGCTCAAAGAGATCCTGGATTAATGAAACTGAAAATGCTCAGAAGAAAAATGTATGTGGTGCTTTAAACACTTTTAAGAAACATGAAGTGCAAGTGATGGAAGGGTGACCTTTATCTTTTCTACCAACAGAAGCCCAACCTCTCAGGCACAGTGAGAACATAATTTATCCTTGTGCTTTGTTCTGTTTAAAGATGTGATCTTTAAGCAGCATGAGATCGGGTTTAAACGGTTTTACAGTACAGGTAGAGAGAAATAAATTGTTTAAGAAGAGATGTCAGTTTTGAAGTAAAGCTAAGAGGCCCACATAACCCTCTCTTTGATAAACACTGATACTGTATGTCCTGGGCCTTAATTTCTCAGGAAATGTCATACCTGGAACATCATCAATAGAGTGGTCTTACCAGTATTTTCTACTCTATATTAGCTGAATGAGTTGACTTTTCTTTTTAAAATGTTTCTCTTACAAGGTGATTTTTCAATTACATCACTTCTAGGAAGATTCATTAGAATGAGGCCATCACCTCATTTTCTCTTTTGTAGAAAGCCCATTTTGGTAGAAAGGAAGGCAACAAAATATGTACTGCCTAAATGAATTTCTACCAAATCATTTTGGAGGGCAAAGAAAATTCATTGGCAACCTGCCACATGAACACTTGGGGTCATTAAAAGTCCCCAAAAATCTGGCAAGATCTAAAGGTGGAACAGGAAAATGCTATAGGAAGAGGATGATTGCTCCTATTTTTAATCATCATCATTTAATCAGTTTCATTTTTGACTTATCAGGAGTAAAGAAGCAGAATTAAAAAAATTTAAATGGTTCTTATCATTTATTGTCAGAACTTCATTCTAAATATATTTGTTTCCCTTTGTAGTTACTAATTTTGGTAAATCTAGCACTTTTAAATGATACTAATATAAATACAGCCAGATTCAAAGTTATTGGTACATTTTTTTAGTAAAGCATAGTACTAAAGAATAAAATACTATTCTACTTGCTTTAAATAAAAAGTTTGCTATCCATTTCCTTCAGAATTCTAGCTTTCCCTCAGGGGAAATCTGGAAGTTTTAAATACACTTGTCCTTTGCTTTGCCACAGGTCTCTCTTTTTGACCTCTTATATGTTTTTTGTCTGCTGTCACATTTTTGATTATTTGTTTGTAAATTATAAATCTGATTTTAGATTCATTTTTATTAAACCACTTGCCACAATTCTTTACAAAAATCTACATGCAGTTTCATTCTTAAGGCCGAGCAAGGATTTACAATATGCTAAACTGGGCAAAAATTCTGTAGTAATCAGCACAATATATTTTATACTTCATCACAATAATTTTTTCTGTCTCCACATCGATATAACTTTTTCTGCTTCTTACAATGGTTTACAACTTAAATAATTTAATACAACAGTTGTTATATTTTTTATTGCAAGCTTATAAAACTTGCACAGTAAGTCTCTTGCATGCAATATATTAAATAAAGAAATGACAGAGAAGAAGGGGAACTGATGATTACTAAAACTGTAATTCAGGTTCTGAATGTGTCATAAAGTGCTTCTGGCTCACTTGCATTCTGCACATCTTGTCAAAGTTCCTCAGATGAGCCACCTCTTCATACTCAGTTCCTGCCTGTTACTCCAAAGTTGATATAGGTAAAACAATGATTTCACATTTCAGTCAACGCAACAATGAAGGAATGGTCAAGGGGAAAGGATCCAGCATAAAAGATCCAAGGGGCTGGAATGCCATTGCCAGCTCTGCCATTGAGTTGCTGGAAGACCCTGGGCAATTTTTTTGGCTTCATGAACATGTATAGAGCTATGCTTTATTTACAGTTTTGCAAAAGCTTCAGTGTGTATAGACATGCTCCTTAAGTGTAAGGCAGGACCTTTCTGTCTCATTTTTGTGTTTCTAAGCAACTGAAATACTTGACCTGTATAAAATAAAACTCCAGATTTCATACTTCCATTTTGTAGAATAAAAAAAGTACTTTCCTGTCTTTGCGAAATGCTTTGAGATTGCTTGATGAATAATTGTTACTGCTTTAGTATATCTGAGAGCTTATGTAAAAGATGCAGCTTCAGTAACACTCTTTAAAATTATGTTTTACATTACAGACCCACTTTAAATATTTTTACAGACACAGTTCTGTCCATCTCTACAAAGTAGGTCACTGTATATCCTGTATATCCACAAGAACACATAAGTCTGCTACTTTTGAAACCCCTTTGCTGATAGCTTACATAAAAATAATAAATAGTGATATAAATTTACATCAGAAGTAAATTTTACATACTTGGAAATGCTATATGTATTTCTATTTCAATTTCCATCTTTCTATTTCTGTAATTATTCATATTTTTGAAACTCAGGATAAAAATTTAAACTGTCTGTTGAACACATTCTAAGACTAGGCTTGGTGACAACATCCAGAAATTATTTCTGATGGCTTGGCCCGTAAACCACTTACCTGTATAGTCTTAATATTGCTAATGAAAAGACTCATTGTCTAGTAGAAAGGCTTGTGACCTTATACAAGACAGACAGCTGAGAAAGGAGCTTAAATAAATACAGATGCCTGCAAACTCTCTGGTATCTTTGGGTTTTGCTTATGCTTGAATGGTGCAATGTGGAAATGAATAATGGAAATAAAATCAGCATTGAACTCCAAGATTAAGCAACAAGATTTTTTTTTTCCTCAAAATAAAAAGAAAAAAAATATAACTTGGAAGACAGGTATGCTTGTGAACTTCTTGAAAAACTTCAAGGAAAGTACCTAAAGGATTGCAACTCGATTTCATTTGATTGCTACCTTTTGCCTTCTCTTTAAATATCTTAGCTGTGATGTTTACCTTTGTATGTTTGCAATTATAGTAATCTGTATGATGTGATGGATTTTAAGAACTAGATTAAGCTCCAGAGATGGATGCATGCTTAATCCGTTGAATAGTATTTGAGAACTGATGAAAAATGTGCTGCATATAGTGTTCTAATTTCTGTTTATTGCCTATCAAACCAGAAATCTACTTACCAGAATACTATTTCCAACAGAATCATACAAACTGTGGATCCTTTGCAAAATATTCAATAAGAGTGGACATATTAGGAATAAATCATTTGGAAGGCAGGAAAATCTTTTAAGTAATAAACAAGAAAGCATCCTTGTAATCTGAATCACTATTTCCTCAGTGCCAGCCTAAACAGACAAATGAAGATCACAAAATGTCTAATGAATGAGCTAACTTCTATATAGCAATGTCTAGAAGTTATCCACTACTATTGCTACTTTTCCATACAGCACACACCAAAATCAATATGCTGCATTGGTTCAGTAAATTTGTCTCTTAACAAGTTAATAAAACAGTGATCCCCACACAGTCTTTCCATCAAACTTCCATAGAAAAAAATGAGAATATTAAATGTGCTAAGATAGGGAAGATCTGCTCCATTTGCTCTGCAATGATAATCTTTTACAAAAGAGGATTTTTATTATTAATTCTTTGCCCTCTGGGGATATTATAATTTCCTAGAATGTAAAAATGCCTTAAGCACAGCAATTTGCTGAGCTAGACTGAATTTCAGGATGTTTCAAATGAGCAGATAAACAACTGCATAATAAGCAATTATTAGATCAAGACTGTACAGTACAGATATAGCAGTGAACCAGCCAATGGACAAGTAAGTAGCAGATACTGCTTTTAAAACTAAGAGTTAGTGATGTTTTGATGTGCATCACAACATTTCTGTTAAGAATTAAATACCCTACTGCTTATTTTTTCTTTAGAAATGCAGATTATTTTTTTCAACCAAATCCTTGGGGTCTTAATCATTGGACACATCCCTTTGCATATGAATAATAAGGAGTTTACAGGCTGTAAATAACTCATGTACTAAAAGTGATTAGACTAGATTTTTTTTTTCAATTAAATAGTTACAAATCAATTGTATAGGCCTGTTAAAACCTAGCATATTCTCAAGCCTTGAATTCTGCAGGTCCTTAATGAAATATATTATTTTATCTTGCTAAATAAAGTCATACACTGTAGAAAAGTCAAGTGTAAAATTATTTTAATTTAAACTACTACCATGTTTTTAGGACCTGGGTATTCTTTACTTACACAAAATTTTGTCAAGCAGTAGGAATGGCTGGGAAATGTAGCAGCTAGATGAGAGACATAACACTTAGGCTGTTTAAGATACAGAATAAAGTTATTAGCTGCACTTTTCTCTAAAAGAATCAGACATGGAACAGTAAGAACGGCTGCGACCTATAGTGACAGGTCTATGTTTCAGCACAGATCTACCAAAATGATTTGTCCATTGAAATGAGTGACACAATTCGCGCTATTCAAAATTACTGTTTTAATTCTGACTTGTTTGCATCTGTGAGGACTACTTTAAAAGAATTTATGTTGATTGATTAGTATAAGTCATACTCATTAGTTTGAGTACAAACACCATTTTTAATACAGGAAAATTCAAACTCAAAACCAGTGGTTTGCACCAAAACCAGATTTTGTTTTAAATTTAGGATGGAATTATTTTTATGTAATTTAACAGTTTAAAAGCTAAACTTCTGATGAAAAACAGCCCTCTGTTGCAAAAGATTATTCATATAATTTCAAAATATGATGAAGGGTCCCTTAGAGGTGTCTGTCAACACAAAGAACCTAAATCATTAGGTTAAACAAAACAGTTAACTTCTTTTAGGCAGTTAGAAAAAAAATGATCTTATCTGAGCCGTCCAGGCAACTGTGAATTGGATCATGCTTTTTTATAACAGCAACAAGGAATTTAAATAGGCCTCTGGTTAAATGAGTTATTACTGCAAACAACTTCATCGCACAGTTCCTTAGATTAAATGGTCAACTAATCCTTCCTATTTCAAATTCTTCTGGAATGGTTTTCCAGTCTCAAAACATCAGCTTCAAGTGGAAATTTAGCTGATGTTCATAAAAGACAATAAAGCTAAAAATGCGACAGCTGTAACAGCAGAATGATTTTGACATACTTTATTTAGAAACATACTACAAACTCTTAGTCTAGTAAACTTTTCCTTGTCACTCCCATTGCTCAGATGAGTTTAACTTTAAAAGGATGCAGAATACAGAAGTTTGCCAGTCGGTAATTCTGGCTTGGAATATGTTTAAAAGGAAATAGAGTAGAAGCAGAAATAATCAGAAAAGCAACAATATAAACGGGAAGCTTCTTACTTGGATCTGCTACATTTTAGACTGCATTTCCTCTTAGTTTGCAACTGTGAGAACATTTCAAAACCCTTGTGAAAGGGATTGGTCTTCAAATCTATCATGGCTAAAGGGCTAAATTTAGACTTTAGCCCAAGCTTAATTTTAAGTGTTGGAAATGAAGAAGCTTTCTCTGACAGGTTAATTAAAATAAAGGTAGCTATTTAAATTTGCCCAAGGATATGAATGTCACTGGCAGTCTTAGTGGTGACATTTGGTGGGCAGTGTGTAGCTGACATAGTTAAATGGATGCATAGAAAGTAATTTTTTATGGAGCAAGCACTTCATATACACAGTGTTAGGCAAGATAAATGCACATACTTTTAGCCCTAAAGAACCAAATTTAGATAAGACTAATATATTGGTTCTGCTCTAGCGAATGCAATTATTAATAAAGGGTCACCAAGTAAACTTTCACTTGCTTTGGTGAAAGCAAGAGGCACTAACTCACAGTGATATATCTCCCTACATTTATAGGATTGCTGGCACAGAACCTTGTTAGACATTGTAGAGCTGGAAGGTGGGGAAAGGATTTTGGTGGAAGAGGTTGCCACTTGTTTAGCTGGGGTTCAGCTAAGGAGTTTTAAGTAGCTGAATACACAAACAGCAGCAGCATGACTACTGCTACTGTCATGCTTGTAGCCTATGGGGATATTGCAGAAGAGTGCTACAGAAAAGACATTCATGCAGCAAACTACTGACTCTCTGGACTGGGGACACTTGTAGGTGGATCACTGTGACCTGTAGGGTTTAGAGAGCTCTCTTTCACACATACTGTCCTCCATAGGTATGGATGTCACAGCATGGACCTCAGCATCTTTCCGTGGTGCTCATTTTAATGCTGAACATGTCAATCTGTTTTTGGCAAAAAAATAATCAAGGCAAGAAATGCAAAAAAATATTTTAAATTTGGAATATGATTTAAGAAAATAATTTGGACTCGATTCAAGATCAATGGCAAAACTAGTAATTTCAGTGAGGTCATCATGATCCCAAGACCACGTGATAAGGTTATTTTTATCATAGAATTGTAGAATAGTTTGGGTTGGAAGTGATGTTTAAGGGTGATCAAGACCAACTTTCTGGCAATAAGCAAAGAGATCTTCAACTACATCAGGTTGCTCAGAGCCCTGTCCAACCTGACCTTGAATGTTTTCAGAGATGGGGCATCTGCCGAGGGTCAACCTGTTCTAGTGTTTCACCACCCTCATTGTAAACCCAATTTTCTTCTAGTAAGTACTGAGAAAATTTATATGACATCCTCACATAATGGCATGCTGTTCACATTGACAGCTTTGGCCTGTTACATTAAAGAAAAACATCAGACATTGTACTCTATGTAGAGAAAGATAGTTTGGCATATGTTTGTACTATACTATGTTTTACATACATTTTACATTAGGAAGGATAATGGAAATGTGACTTTATCATTAGTTCTGACAAAAAGACTTAAGATATATGCAATACAATCACATCAGTGACTTTTGGTAATTCTCCTCTGGTTACACTACTGCTATTATGAATTATTAGAGCACAGCCTATGCAATTCCACATTTCTGGTACTCTTCCACAGATTTGACTACAGGTCATGTGCATACATTGCTGGTGATCTTGCAAAATTAATCTTATATATGCAACAATTGACTAGTCTGCCTAAAGCCACAATATTTTCAAAAGAGCTAAATTTTTGTCTTTAATCTTCATCACAGCCACCAACATAATTTTACAAAGCAAGGTTTACTCTTACTCATAGTAAGGGTAGACTATATCTTTAGATATAGTTTCATTTACATGGTACTGAAGTTCCTTTTTCCATGTGACAAGTCAGCATCTACGACACTGAGCACAGCTTTAGCCATATTGTGTAAGCTAGGATCTTTTACTGCTCAGCACTATGTCAGCTCAGTAGAATGAAATATCTTCTATAGCAAACATGTTGTTAAAAAACAGATCAAACTCCTGAATCCAAGCTGTCAGAAGAAAAATGAAATACCCAGAGTGGTCCATGGCACAACACACAGAACCAGTAATAATTTAACTTTTGCAGGACAAGCTGATGTATTTAATTTCTGTATCAGCTGTTTTTCAGTTTACTGTTCTAACATTAAAGCAGTACATTTTTACAGGTGATATGTTGGAAAGGATATTGTGATTTGGTGCAGGTTTTGTTTTTCACCAATACTTTTCATCCCTTAAGTCTGAAAAGCAAGGCAGCTTCTCAGGAAACTACCACTAGTTTAAAATGGCCATTATACATCATATTTGTCCTGTTCTGACTGTTCCTTTTCAATTTCATGCAATGGTCAGTGGAATTTCTCTCATGTCTCATAAACATTTCCTGTCTTAGATCCTGGCCACCATTTCTCTCCAAACAGAGTAGGTGCTCCTGTGAGGAATAATAAGCCATGTTAGTTTTGGAACCACTTTAATTAAGAAAGGTACTAGCCAGAATTCTCTGAAGGTGATGAGTAGTTGAAAAGGAGAAGGAAGGAATACAGACCTCAAGAAATAATTTGTTCAAGAAAACATTTGCTCTCCAGAGTGACTTTATGTAAATCAGCATCAATATATTGCACGAAATTATTTTGTGATTGTATGAAGGTTCATTCCATGAATTTCAGCCATTTGTAAACTTCCTTTCCAACATTAAGGAAAAGTACTTTCTTTCTCAGGCTTTTTGAAAGACACTGGTTACATAGAGACCAATTCCTTCCTCTTGAATTACAAATTATTTAATTTTGACACCAAGTCACTTCCTTGCCTTCTATGTCTCAGTGCACTCTTATTACACACTGCCACAGACTATTATTTGAAGGAGGAGAAAGCTACATTTAATCATTTAAAAAAGCAACAAATAAAATCGGAGACACTGTATACCCATAGCCACTACCCCAATCTTTAATGTCAGGAGCAAAACATGTTCTTCATAGAAACTTTTAATTACTAATTCACAGATAATTAGTAAGTTCATTATTACTGAGTGGAACTTGTGGTAACCTTTAATGCCATCATTAATTTTTTATAGCAAACATGCATGCTCTAAATCCAAAACACACTTAAAAATTTTGATAGCACATCTCTCTTCATCCTACTCTGTGATCACAGCACAAATGAAAATATATTTAATTGAACAGTATCTATAAGTAACAGTGAAATTTGTCACCTATAAACAAAATAGTATGTATATAATAAAAATACAAAGGAACCAAGCCAAGAACACAGACTTTTCAGAACGATGATGATAAAAACCAAGCTTACTGTGCTTCAGAACAGGCTGCACATATGTTTTTTTTTTTCTTTAAAGCAAAAAGAATTTGAAGAATAGGGTTAAGGTCTGGTTCACAAATATAAGCTGACATCAAATTATGTATCAAGTTTAATTAGAGAGCCTACGGTAACCCAAACTGTATATGGGGAACAAAAAAGAGATTAGATCTGAAAAGACCCATTAGTATAAATATTTTCTTTAAAAGATGGTCCGACCTGATTAAAATCCTGACTCCATGAAAGCTGAAAGAAGTTTTGCCACCAACTTATGTGGAGCCAGGATTTTATGAATTGTGTGTTCATTTGCACCTGTTTACATTGTCTGCTTTTTACGTCTTCTGGCATTTTGGAATCTGTGCTCCTGTGCAGAAGGAGAGTAGGCTTGAGCAAATATTTGGCTAGAATTCAGGAGACAAAAGTTCAATTTCTGTCGCAGGCTTACTGAGAAAACGTGAATAAGTCATTACCTCCTTCTCTTGTCTCCAGGTTACTTCTCAGTAAAATTCAGGTGATGAAACTAAACTCCTTTCTAAGGTCTCCTGAGATCAAAATATAAAAAGTACTACAGCTAGGAATATTTTTATTTTTCATCACTAAAACTGCTGCTTACAAAATTCCAACAAGACACCAGTGTGATACCTCTGAAGGCAAAAGATGAAAAACATAACTGGGAATTTTAGAACCTTCTGTTTCCTAGTGAGAATATGTAAGAAAGAAAAAATAGCTTTTAGGTTGGTAATAGTGGCATGTATTAAAAAGATTTGTACGTAAATACATGACTACCAAAGAAACACCTGAGGAATAAATCCACAATACAATTCATGTGTTTATTAGAAATAAGTCAGAATAGTGGAATCACTGCTGTATATTCCCTGCAAATGACACAAATGCTGGTGAATTTAATGAATTTTCAACAAGCTCTGTATGGACAGAAGACTGAGAATGTTGACAGTCTTTCTTTAATTGCTAACTTACCCCAGTAGTTATAGTTTTTCAGTCCACAGCCTGCAGAATGGCTGTGGACTATCTCACCTTTCATTTTAGCTTCAGTCTTGCAATGAAGTCTGTGTGAAAGGTTCCTGGTGACTACAAATTCTATCCACTTCAACAGAATGACTATGCTTTTAGGGACAATAAAATGTTTTAGCAAATTTTAGACAAATCCTATTTCTTTTCCCTTCATTACTTTGACTTTTTAGGAGTTTTATCTAACATAAACTCCGTGATCCATATAGAAGACAAGCAACAACTATCACAGTCAAACAGCTTTAAGTCAACCTAGTGAACTAGTCAATTCCAGT
Organism: Sitta carolinensis; assembly: GCA_032173965.1. Lineage (NCBI taxonomy): Eukaryota > Metazoa > Chordata > Aves > Passeriformes > Sittidae > Sitta > Sitta carolinensis. The sequence continues at coordinate 15,614,448 of JAVUNC010000006.1, read as the reverse complement.
TCACAACTGCAGGATGAAGCTTGGGGATGATCAAGAAAGTCATCACAAACACCAGATTAAAACACCCATAGGAGCTTTAAGATCATGAAACAGATTAATGAAGTTAATGCAATTAATTCCAAACATGCAGAAATGTTTAGCCTTTAGGAGGAGATAAAAGATTCATATCTGGTCAAAGGCTATTTATCAAATGACCTAACATGGAATTATCAGTTTGCAAATTTAATGCAACTAGTAAAACTAACAAGTATTGCTGCAGGAACACCAGCAGTTGTTTTACAAAATACTTGTTAAGGATTATATTTTGTCTCTGAGTCTGTTCTTTTGTGACGGTGAACATTTGGCAGAAAGGTTGTTCCCTGGGAACTGTATCAAGAGCTCTAGGGTTGAATCTGATCATTCAAGATGCAAAATGTATTTGTCCCCAATTTCCTGTACTGCAATTTAACTTGCAATTATAGGAAAATCAAGTAGAGTTGTTTAGTTCGTATATAATTTAGCCTTTGCAAGAAAATGTATGCATCTCCAGTTATTTTCCTGTGAGGTAATGGATGGCAGCATAATAGATGAGATATGGTCTGTGAAGTACAATATCAGCAGTATAAGGGTAAAATTTGTTTTCTCTGTCTTGATAAGGTCTCTCCAACTGGTACATTGAAAAATGAGTTCGGAGACCCCTGAGCAGCTATTGCCATGCTGTTCCCACTTTATGAATAGGCAGAACACTTCCAGTGCAGCACTCTGAAAACTAAGAAGAAGCCAAGATAAGTTTGCAGAGTTGCAGTCAGATGCAAATAACATTTTGGATGGAAACGGAATACTAGATGTACTTCATAATACCAGAAACTTAAAAATGGTCTCTAAAAACATGGAGCCTGAATCCTAACTTAGAAGAAAATACCTGAAATTTCTTAAAACGTCAGGAAGAAAGTGATGGCAGGCTTCTTATGCAAATAACAAATACATTAAAAACCCAGAAAATGTTAAGTAGTTCACCAAGACAAAGATAATAAGAAACACTTAGTACTTAAGTTAAATTTAACCATAAAGGACTTGTATTTACCTACATAAAATCATAGTTAAAACAGTATGAAGGAAGACTAAGCTTCAAAATATCTTCTCTACTTCAAGATGATAATAAGATCAGCTGACTGAGAAGTGGAAACTTTTCTTGGAAGACATAAGAGAGCAAGAGGATAATCATGTACATACACATATATGTCTGAATATATACCTTTTTTAACTTGTAAGACTGTTCCTGATTTTTGGCTTACTGTGCCTGCCTTCAAGTTTTACTCTTGTATTTCATGACTCAAGGCTGAGACATGATACATGTGGTACATAATAAGGGACGAATGGAAGTTAAAAGAAAGGACAATACCAGGAGACCAAAAGGGAAGAGCATAAAAGATAAGCAAGTGGAGTTCTTCAGGATGAAGCCTCACATTTTCTATCCTCCCTATTGAAAATGGAGCATTAAATTGTGTCTTTGAACTGGGTCAACTGTGCTTGAGATTTTTTCCACTGATATTAATAACATAATTTCTGTTAATTTCAATAGGTTCAGATTTCATTCCACCTACAACCTGAAAGAACTAATGGCATTTGACTTGATTTTCATAGCTCAGATTCTTAGTATTTGCTGAAAACAAGCTTGAGTTTGTTTTATCTGTCTTGATGAATTACACACCAGAGCACAGACCATCCTTTGGACGAACTATAAACTGCAGTCTCTCACTAGAATTATTCTGGTGTAAATGGGCCAAAGTCTTGCCTCTAATTTCATGGCTTCTTCTGGCTGCTGTGTGATACTTTTCCATCAGCTCTTGGACAGGTTTGCTTTGTGTACCAGAATAATAAACCAATCTTCCTATGTTTGGACAATCCTGTGTAAGTCTTAGTGTCTTGCAGAAAGTGTACTGTTTGCTTTTTCTCCTAAATGATGAGAGAAAATGCCTCCCTCCTAAAGTGTGGGAGGCATGACTGGATATTTTTGAAATGTGTCTTATAATTATTAAAATAATCAATTGAGGTTCCTAGCCAGATCAGAGCTAAAAATATACCATCATACAATAGAGCAGTTCTAATACAGTATGACATGAATGCACCTTGGAACTGATAAAGTCTTGTTATTATAATTGACTGTGAATGAGCATGCTTTAAGTGATGAGAACTCCTGAAAAGCTTTTTAGCCTTGCTGCAGTATATTCACAAAAAGTGAAATGTGAAACTCATGGAAAAATGCAAAAAATTGTAAGAAATGTGCTTAACTCCTGCCTAACACCAAAGTGTCCCTTTCAATCCATACTTGCCAAAGACACTTTCTGAGATGCATCCTATGTTAAACTTATTACAGAGTAAGCATTAATTTCTGTGGCAAGGAAGTATTATGCAGCATGGTTTCTATCAAAATGAAATTTTAACATGCTTTATAAGTTTGCAAAACTCCTGCATAAAGTAATCTGAAACAAGTCAAAACCGACAAGCAATGCTTTTAATGAATGCACTGTTAAACAGCTGAGGTTTCTGTTTCCAAATTTTTAAAGGATCAAAAGTTTAGGTGCTTTGCATGCTATCACAGAGAAAAACAATCACAAGAAGAGAAAATAACAAGAAAACAAAAATTAAAAAAGCCTCATCTAAAGATAGAAATCCTTATTGTTTCTGTTGTTATTATAGTCTGAGTGACCCAAATACTTGATTAAATCACAGCAGGTAAGTTATGCTACATGATATAATACAAAAGAATTCAAAGCACATTCTATGTAGTTAATGCACAAGAAAAAAAAGAATAATAAGCTAAATTAGAATATATTTATCTTCATGTATATTACTGTAGAAAATGCCTTAGGCTGGCTTCTATTTGTTCTTTTCATAAAAGCTTGGAAATGACAAGATCTTTGGACTATTTTAAAATGATGATGTTATGGCCAGAAGAAGAGCAATCTCAAAACAGATTTGATCTCAGGCTCCTTTCTGGAGCAAGATATGTACTTCAACAAGCAATTCTTCAGGGCTCTACTTAATTGTTCTCACTATTGTACTGCCTCTAAAGAGAAGCTCATTTTGAGAGGTACTGAGCATCTGTAACTTAAGCCAGGAACATCATGAAAATAAAGCCTTATAATTCTGCTATCCTGTGTGAAGTTACCAAGTCAATTCTTCTGGAACCAGAACTTGTTTGTATATCTCAAAAGATTTACATCCACAGCATCAGTAAATGGATGTGATATAGCTGTAATATATTTAAGAGTAAAAAAGGTGAGACACTCTTATTTTTCTTACACCTAATTTCACCCAATTATCTGGAATACTAACTCTTACATTCCTGGCAGAATGATTAAAACAAGCCAGGACTTTGTAAATGTTGGAAACAACAACAGCTTCAAAATACTTTTTTTTTTTTTTTCAAGCAATGTTACTATTAGGTGAAGAGAATAAACTTTGATTTTCCAAGTTTCTGAAGTCTTTATGTCCTAAGAAGCAAAAGTTTTGAACAAAGTTTTGAAGTTCTCTAGGGGTTTTGTAGTTTAAAATTTTATCTCACAGATTATTTTAAAATTATTTTAGAAAACCTACTAAACCCCAGTCAAATTAGTATCTGGCCCCCATATCAAATGATATAACTAGTATGCTTAAATGAGGAAAACAAAGTTTTTTCCTGTAGAAGATATGACATTACTGATGATGTAAATATTGAACTTCATAACAGGATTCCTCATACTCAGATGTCTCAATCATTACCAAATGAATTAGAGTCTGTAAGCACACTGGCTTTAGACTCATAAGAAATACTGTAGCTAAATCACAGCCCAATGATAATTCTAATTCTGAACTTATGTGAGTTCTGTTAAGAAAGCAAAAATGTGCAAACTATAAAGAAATGACTTAAAAAGAACCCCCACCAAAACCAGAGTCCAGACACTTCTAAGGAAACATTTCTCTTGCAAAGATATGCTCTGATAGGAAAAACCTCCTTGTTGGTTTCAATAATTATTATTCAAGTGGGTAGTGGGAGCAATCTTTTGTAAGAGTGTGGGGAGGTAATGTCAGACAGAAAGAAGGAGTTTTTTTTTTCTTTCTGAATCTGAATTTAACTGAATAGTTAAATGCCACTATTTTGGGCCAATTCATTGTAATTTAATAATAATAACATATAGTCATAGAATAATTTTGGGAATTACAGACTAGCTTTGGGGGGTAAGGTTCTCTGAAAACCATTTTAGCCAATCTCCCTGATGATCAGAGCAAGAGTAACTTTAGACATTTGACCAGTTTTCTAAGGGAATTGTGTGGTCAGGTTTTCAGGATCTCCAAGGCAGAACTGACAGTCTGTGGGTTTCACCCTTGTGGACAAAAATTCAATCCTTGTGTCCAACTGAAATATCTCCTGCTGCAACTCATAACTGTTGCTACTTATCCTGGTGTAGTTCACCTCTGAAAAAAATCCTCTCCTTCTCTGCAATGCCTATTAAGGTAAGGGAACACTGCAATTTGCTTCCTCCACATGTGGAACCTTCTTCCCTAGGAGGAACTAAGCCAGTTGCATCAGTCCTTTTTCTTTTGTTCTATGTGCCACTCACATGGCCTTTTACTTTAGTGGCTCTTCTTTGGACTTTCTCCAGTTGGGTGATCTCCTTCTGTGATTATCCTATCTTAGTATTTCAGGTATGCCAGCTGACATCCCTCTATCTACTGGCTACACTCTTGCCACTCAGAAGTAATGTAGAAAGATAAGAAATGTTCTAGTTTGCCACAATGGAAAAAATTACCTTTTTCCAGTGTTGATACTTCAAACTTAACAGTGCAAGTATAAGAGACATGACTAAAGGGACTCTATTATAAATGTGCCTTCAGTGTCAATGAATTAGAGCTACGAATTAGATTTTAACCCAGCTGATATGATGCATTACTTGTAAAGGCTGAGCAAAGTCCAAAGCAAGTTAAAAAAAATGCAGATTTTTCATTGCTTGTTTCAGTAAGGATTGAAATTACTCACTAATACATAATAACTTTATGCTGTTTAGAACCTAAATTTATCAGAAATTTAAGAAGAAATAGGCTATTGGGAGCACAACTGCATATATTATGCAAAGTCTAATTGCATGAAGTGTGACAATGGCAAAATACTTTTCTTTGATGGTTGGTTACAGCTGAGTTCTTGGATTATAAATTACAATGCAGATGGCAAAAAAGAAGAAAACAACCTTCCTCTCTACTTTTTCATGGTGAAATGGAATCATTATACCAGAGAAGTCAAATGAAACCCCAAGCCCAATTTGTGGGCAGTAAAGTGGCTGAACAAAATTACAATACTTTTAGGGATTCTAAACATAGTTTTTATATATTTGCTTCTACCTCAGAGCATAACTTTGAGAGAATTTTCAAAACCAAAGAAACAATCTTTTACAAATGCATGCTGAAAATATTTTAAACAAAAAATCTGATTTGTGACTCTTTTAAAATTTAGATGGCAATTATGAATCAGTATTCTTCAGACAATTTTCTAGTCACAACTTTTTCCAGAATTTAAAAGACTGCAAAAATAATAAATAAATAAATAAATAAATAAATAAATCCAGATTCACATTTTAGCAGCCTTTAATAAAAACCCCGAAAACAAACCAAGAAACAAAACATTAGCAAGAAAGCATATGTATCTTTCAGTTTGCATAAAAACCCCAAGAGGAGGTATGCTATTGAGTAGTAACAATGAAACCAGCAAGCTGAGGATTGAGGATGCTAAGTTTGGCTGCACAGTCCAACTCTGAGTATGCACCAGAGGCAGTAAACACAAGAGACTTTTTTGCTCTAACCATCTCTGTGGAGTACAAACAGGCCTTGCTTCCTTACTCTGCCTTCTGTCTTCAGGCCTTCTCACTATGCTGAAAAGAAACTTGTCAGACTATGAAGAAGGGCCAAGGGCAGGGCAAACAACTGGACAATGCAGTACAAAGGCATCTCAACACTTTTCACTCTGATCAATAAATAAATCCTTGTGTCCATGCTGTCTCTGGACCTCAGGAAAGTAGCTTCTTTGGCTTCCATTACCCAGATGGACAAAAGACAATATCCAGGCTACTAAATCAAACTCTGCCTGCAGCACCATCTCCTCATACTGTTAAGTTTCTGCCTGCATTTGGGGTTTGAATCAGAATATTTTTTCAATTTCTTTTTAGCTTCGCAACTTTGTAAAAAATTATTCCATGCCATTAATAATAAAAAACTCATGTCTGTCTCCAAGCAAATGGCCAAACTTTTTGGATAACCTCAGAGACTGCTCATATATGTTGCTGACAGACTCCTGACAGTTGTATTTGATACCAGATATATTGAACAGATATATCTGGACAAAGAGGAGAAGATACCACATCCTACTGCTTGCAGAACAGAGGATTTCAACAGGGCTGACACTGGGACACTTTAGAAAAGGACTTTAAGGCATTGCTCATTTAAATGTTACACTTAATAGAACCCTTAAAAGTTAGATTTTCAGCAGCTGCTTATCTCAAGGAAAATTCCCAACAAGGAAAGCCCAGCTTTCTTATGACAGTCAATGGCATCTGACAAAACCTGGTAACACACCATCAGTGGGGTCTACAGTTGACTAAAGGCAAGATCTTAGAGAAATAAATTAACTTTGAGACACTGGAGAAGAAAGAACTAGAGGAGACACTGGAGAGGAAGCAGAAGACTTGCAAATAAGATTCATGGATGTTTTTGGCTATCAATCAGTTCTGACACCTCACCTTCCCTTTTTCTATCCAAGAGTTATACAAATTACTGCTCTCAGCAGAACTGATACTTCTCAGTGCAGAGGTTAAGTGACAGACAGACTGAAAATGGTCATCCAGTCAACTGGGTGGAAATGTATCTCTGTACACAGTTCTTCCTTGCAAAATTCAGTATTTTCTTTCATAGATCTATTTGTTTGCTAGACAAAGAGCAAATGGCAAGCATTTTGATACTAAAGAAGAAGAAATACAAAAGACAAGCTAGTCATGCTAAAGGTCCATCTACTGCAGTATTCTGTTTCAAGCAATGATCCTAAATAGAATAAATAATAATAAGGGATGCAGCTATGATATTATGCCCATTTTATTTTGAACCTACATTTGTTTTAAGCTCGGTGGACTTCCTATGTCAGATGTAACTTTACTCATCCAAATTCCATCACAGGTTTTTTTCTTAACTTGTAAATAAAAAGTAATATAGAGATGGATCCATACAAATGATGAAAAGTTCTTTAGAAATCAAAATTCTTTAAATGTCTATAGATTTAGAATCACAGAATTGGTAGGAAAATGTTGGCATGTTGAAACAGTCTCAGAGAAAAACTTCCTGTGTAATTTTAAACTGTAATCTGTGATGTGTCCCTAAAAAGTGAGTCTGTTACAAATGGTTTCTGGATAGCTAGACAGGTCATATATTCCTCACATATAAAACACTAGATGATACAAATTTGGCAATGGTTGCATGGCTGATGCTTTTGTAGCTGTTCTCTGTCAACAAAGCACTAAACAATGTTTCTCAAAATTAATTTTGTTGTTGTAAGGCATTTGTACTTTATGCATTTTATGCACTTTTATACAGTTTTACAGACATTTATACATTATGGACAGACCGTGTACACTTAGACCTGTCTAGAAGATACCATTTTTCTAGAAGGGTATTAATCTGTTCTGATTCCTTGTAGAGTTAATTTACAAATTACCCCTTCTGACTCATTATGGAATAGACTGAGTTCTCATTCCGTAAGTTTCTTTACATCTATTCTCTTAAGATTTTGATTGTATACCCTACTGCTTAACATTCAACAAATTCCAATATTGATTGAGTTAACATATTAACTACCATTAAGCAGCAAAGCTATTGCCTGGATCACTAGTGTCTAGCACTTTCCAAACTGCATATGAGAGGAAAGTTAGATCATTTTGGAAATTCTTCTTTATAACCTATGACTTTTTCAACAAAAGGTCTGCTTTCTGACAGGTCTATTCTGACCTACAGGTCACCTGTAGGAAAGATATAAATCATCAACAGGAAAATTAAAGTCTATACAAATAATTAATTTAGTGAATGAATTATTTTAGAAAATCTACTGAACCCCAGTCAAATTAGTCAGGGGCACTTCAAAATAATGTGAAAACATAGATGGACAGAGTAACCTATAAATGTATCTTATATTTTAGTGGCAGAAATTCTGAAAGACACATGAAACTGTACACAATGCCTTTTTTAAAACAACTTTACCAATATACTGCTAGTGCTCTGTACCAAGGATGTAAGACGTATATGCTAAATCTCTCTTGGGCCAAAGAGTTAAAGAATTTATTTCCATTTAAAGCTTTAGTCAAGCTTTTTTATGTACAACTGTGCAATCCATAACCTTTAGAAGTGACAAGTAGTTTAATATGAACAGGAGCAAGTACTGGCTCCGGTCCCTTGCCTTGGCACTGAGGGCCTGAATTTTTCTCAATCTAGTATCTTTGCACTTAAAAAATAAATTTCCCATCCTAAAGGAAAGAAGGCCTAAAGCAGGATCTAATATACTTTAGGCTGCCTCACTGGCATAAATTGCTTGTCTATCCAAATTCAGTCAAGAGACAATATTACTATTAAAATAATTCCCCATGTCTTGGAGAGCAAACAAAAGAAAACCTTTCCCACAGTTTCATATGAGATATTCTGCCAAAAATATGTATACACTGACTTGTGGCATCTACAATACCAGCACAACCTTGAGAAAAATAGAAAAAGTTTAAAATTTCATCACTTTAACAGCCATTTAATAAATCAGTTCTCTTGACTGGATAGTTTGGGTTGCAATAGCAAAACTGCCACCTCTGTGGCTCGAGACCAGTTTTAGTTACTCTTATCCTTTTAAAATGTCATTTCAAACCCATGTAATTTCAAACATACTCATGAATCACTATTTTCTAATTGCTTCTCTATATTATAAGATGATTATTTTCCCAAAGTACTAATATAATTTTTTTTTTCCTGCTTGAACTATTATACCTGGCAATTATAATTTCTTAACAGGAAACCAAAGAAGTTAAAATTGAAATTCTCCTCTTTCAGGTTCACAATTCTTCTCATATTTTCCATTAAGATTAAATTAATAGAATTCAAGAGAAATCAAGCTTAATTTTTTCAGTCTGTTTCAAACAGTGTCATGACATTTAAAAATATTTTTGTTCAGCCAAATTATATGCGTTAGTCATAACACAGACTTCATTTTAGTTAGTGCAAAGCTTGAACTAGTGACCTTAATTTGATTATTTACCTGCTTCATTGTTACTCAGTAAAGTGTTCTTAATGACTGTTTAGTTTCTACTCACCTGAGTAGTTCTCTGCAACTACTGAGTAAATACCAATTACTCATGTGAGAATGCATAGACCCAAATACAAACGTGTGAAGGTCAAAATTCCAATTGTCCCCATGGGAACTTCTTCCCATTGTATAATGGCATATCCATCAAGAAAGTTAAGTTGAAATAAATTTCCAGTTGTGTTAGTTTGACCCAGTCCATGGAAGAGAGCTGGCTGGTTTAGAGATTGACATTTTATTGGACCAATGGGAAAGCATTTAATTTGCTGGTTCTTATTATATTTGAAAGGAAATGAAGCCCAGAAGGTTCCCTTTCTTTCTGGCTGTCGGAGAGAGAAGATCTTCTGCCCTGGCCCCGGGCCGAGCTGGGGGTGGGGGGGAAGGCCACATGGGCCAGGTAGGGCTCAGCTGATTTTGGGAACATCTGCTGCACAGAGCTCTGCTCTGCTGCTGGCTGGGCTGGCTCTGCCTCTGCTGAGCCTGGGCAGAGAGAGAGAGAGAGAATCCATGCCGTGCGCCAGGACACCCTGGTAAGAGCGAGGGGTGGAAAAGGGATCTGGGGATCTGTCCAGCTTCCTCCCCCAGCTGCCACAGACCAGTGAGCAGCTGCCTCTGGGCACAGGCACCCCGAGATCTGCCCCCCCAGCACGACTTCGTAATGTGGCACCATGGACTGCTGCAGCCTGGCTGAGATCCTGGCACAGCTGCAGCACAGCCGAAATCCTCAGGTGAATGCTTTGGCCAGGACACTGTCTTTGTTAACTCTTTCAGTGCATCAGTGCACAGATGAGAAACCCTCCGTCCTCTCTCCAATGAGAGAAAATTTGAGTGAAAGCAGGTAGAGAGAATACATGATGGTATCAAGGTCAGTCAAGAAGGAGTAAAAGTCCAGATAGAAGGAGCATGGGGAGCTGTGTTCAGGCTGAAAAGACTCATAAGCTATGGTAATTGACTATAATATATTGAGACATTTCCTTTAAACCATAGAGAAGTATGGGGGAGATAAAGAGTTCAAATTGTAGACCTGAGCAACGGAATGAAATGTTGACAAAGCTGTTGATTCCATGAGATGTTGAACAGAGAGATGAAGTGATAAAGACTCTTTGCCCAAAAAAATCTTTGTTCCCTGAGATGAAGGTGATCCCAAAGATAAATAAAAAGAACCTTTGCTTTGAACAGTTTATCTTTAAAATAAAACCCCATACATCGATGTGGCCCAGAGGCACAACTGTGAACATGGGAGGAGTTTCATGAACACAAAGGATCCGGGTGGTTGCTGTTCATGAAGAATGGATCTACAAGAGAACTGTCTTCTTGTGGGGAATTTTCCATAGTAAATGAGAGGTGCTTCTCTCCCTAAGTGAACTGAAGAAAGACTGTATTAGAGGTGGAAAACTGACTGAGATTTCTGAGTGTTGTTTTCATTACATTGTCAGTTGGGAGAAGAAAGGTTGGGGAGGGAGGAAGAGTGTTCTGAAGGTTTCATCTTGATTCTTGGTTTTTTCCCCTTTTAGTGGTAGTTAATAAAGTTTTATGACTTTTAAGCTTAATCCTGCTTTGCTCTTGATTGAGAAATTTCAATTAGCAAACCCAAACCAGAATACAAATTGGTGTTTCTGCCTGGTTTCAAATTGAAAGTACGTTGGTAAAAAATATATTAAACTTCAATGAATACAGACATTCATTATTGTAAAAACACATCTTGATATTTTCAACTGATCTTCTTCCTCCTCTCTCAGATTTACAGTGCATAATGTATTCTCTCTGTACTGGAAACTCTGTTTCGGAAAACATCTGGAAAATGTGTTGATAATGCAGTGTTTTATCAAATAGAATACTTTAAATCTTACCAGATGGAAAATCTTTAGTTTCAAAGCTGCAATCTTTAAACTTTGTACATGCATCAGGGTGTTGCTCTGTCATTGCAAGGATTCTAAATGAGTGCCTAACCACCAAGGCTTCTTTTCCAAGAGAGGAAAAGGTCCCATTAGAAGTAAGATTTTTTTACAGTTGAGCTGAATTATGCTCAGCCCATATTAGATTTTTAAAAAATACACAGTATCATTGAAACTTGATAAACTCATAAGTATTAAGGGCCTTTTAGACCTACACATTTACAGAGCAGAGCCACTTTAAACACTAATTATATATTCATTTTAATGTTCCTACCAGACGGTCAATTCCTGGGTTTTTTTGCCTTTTTATACTCCCGGTCCAGTTTTGCTTTAGCATTAAAAAGGCATTGTGTAATATCGTGTCTGGTGAATGCAGGACCTTCTCTATTCCCAAATAATAATTCAAAAATATTTTGCATACATCTTGTGAACAAGGCTTGTTAAATCATAATGTGATGACTTATAAACATTCATCATTCCTATATGGAAGTATAATCTAGTCAACTGCATGGTATAGCAAATCATCCTGACACATTTGTATTAATGCACATTTGAATGAGAATACGAAAGAAATAGTCAAATTTATGTTAAAGACTTCTAAAGGCTTAACAGCATCTTACTAAGTATATATGTCAGCTTAATCTAATCCTCCTACTTCTAATACGTTCTGTGGTCTCAGCACGGCGCCCATAATGCTCTCACATGTTATGAGGGATTGCCTCTGAGAAGTTCACCACCAGTACTACACTTTGTTCAATAAAACTTCACATCTGGTCTTAGGATGACAGAAAGCTATCTGTCTCCAATTTGCATTACAAACCTTTAGCTTCTTTTGACATCCATAACACCAGCTGTAATAATTTGCAATAACCTGTTACAATATGCCGAGTAGATATATTCCTGGTTCTGTCAGGTAACAACACATTTCTAATATTTATTTGGACAATTTTAAATAAATGACAACTTCTTTATACCAACCCCCCCCATATTATCTAATCAGAGGCTCATTTGAGCCTGTGGCAGTATTTGCTTTCACTCCAATGATTTTAAGTTCTAATCAGAAAAATGCTACCTTTATTTCTTTCCTGTGCTTTTGCTAGAGGAGACATTTCAATTCAAGATCTTACAAGATTTATTGAAGACTGTTTACTAATCTTATGACATGATGGAAGTCCTCCTGAAATCCACTAACCTGGAACAACTATCTCCTCAGCCACCTTTCTTGATTTCTGAGCATCATAATTTCTACCTTTCCTATTAGACATACATGTCTTATGTGTTTCACATCAAAAATATTTGGATAAAAGTGTCGCTGTGGGCGAGTGACAAACGACACGAACCTTGTTTATGAAAACTTCATCTGACTCCTCTTTATTCAAAGACTGACCCCCTTCATATATCTTCTCGAGCAGGCCCTCTCATTGATCAGAAGAGTGCCAGAACTCTTCATCCCATTGGCCCAAACTGAAAGACAGAGAGAAGTCCATCCCACAGACAGGAATCCAAAACATCACTCTTGTTACAACAACACTTGCAATGTTTATGTCAAGCCTGTGAGAACCAGGTCTTCCTGAACTAAAACATCATGAAGAAACTGAGTCCAGAAACTCAGAAACTTCAGGCCCAGGAGCCTCAGAAAAGCATCCATTATTCCCTACTACATTATTAATATTATTTTTCTTCAGCTGGCAGATGAAGACCCAAAAGGACAGATATACTTGTGGGATTAACAATGTCTAACACAAGTCAGAGATCAAACGTGTCACTTAATGGATCCACATACAGATGGTTAGCAACCTCTACTACCTGAGCTGAATTAATAAATTACAATTGAACAACTGGTTTCAATATAATTTGCTTTCTGGCAGCTACATCAAGGAAGAAAAATTTTTTAAAAGTTGGAGTATTAGGCCTGCAGATTTACAAAAGCAGACCAGTACTTTTGTGCTTTATCCTCTGTCCCAGTAAAATGGTAGTCTGTGTTTGAAAGGCAGTAACATAAGTAAATTCTGTTACCCATCTAAACCTACTCTGCAACAGAAATTAAACTTTAGAGGTAGTAGAAGTCACCACTGAGACATCCAAATACTCAAAATATCTTAAGACAAGTCCATAGAGAAAGGTATGAGCAAGTTTTGGCCGTGCACAGAGCTGACGAGACACAGCCACTGCTACTGTGGAAACCAGTACTGCTCCCTCTTGGGATCTGCCCCATACAGATACATGTATTCTAGAACAGGACAGGCTCAAGAGGAAAACAGGAATAATATGGAAGGAGTATTGAAGGAACAGGAATAAACTGAAGAAGCTGGATGTGAAAATGGAAGGAGCTATTGTTATCAGAACTTAACAACTTCTAATACCTTGATCTGGTCTTATAAAAAGGTTAAAATATTGTGGGATTCAAAAGAAAGACCTGATACTATCTCTGGTATATTAAAACTGGGAAACACATTAAAAGACACATACAGTTGCAGAAATCCTGCCTGTCAAAATTAAAGACTGACAACAATAACAGAGAAAACAGAGACTGTCATCTTGCTTATGGACACTGTCAATGGGATACTGAAATTAATGGGAACAAACTGGACACCTCGCACAACACTTTTAACTGAGAGTTAATATATATGTGTGAGTCTATTTTAAGTTATGAGAAGTAGAATTACACTACCAGTACAAAAGACTGTCAAGGACATCGTTCACTAATGTGCTGCATCGTTTGGAAAGCTGATGATGCTTCACTGGAGACTGCGCGTTCTACAAAGCTCCAAGAACACATATTACCAGTACACTTGAATACATCCTGTGTCTTAACAATATATTAATAATGAGACCTCTGATTTTGAACCAGAAAAAGTGTGTGTGTATGTATACATATATATATATATGGTCTTCTATCAGATAGAAATTATCAGCAACACACACTTCAGCAACAACCACTTTGAGAAATTATTTTTGAATATATATCAGACTTATTCTTCCATTGCATGAACTTTCTAGAAATTTTTCCTAAGAAAGAAGAAAAATTTTATTTTTAAATTCTTCATCAGTGAATTATTGCTCCTTGTAAATTTAATGTATTCTATATATTCTACAGATTTGCAAGCATGAATTTCTTACTATGGGGATAATGATAAAATTGGTATAATGACAGGAATTATTATGACAGTGCAGAGATCTGAACACAACAAGAATGAATATATGACAATCACACAAATCTTTCTGTCTATGATATTGATAGTATAAAATGAATGTAACTGAATCAAATTTTTATGCATGCAATTAATGCATTATATTGAGAAATATATTTTATAAAGCAAATAAAATTTGTTCAGAAGTAATTATTCTATGGCCTGAGAAATATCAAAAAGAAAGCAGGCTGAACAGTAATGTTAATCCCATGCCAGAATCATGTTTTATCAGGTTTCCTTTTAGCTCTTAAACAAGATGTAGTAAAAACAACAACATTCTGTCAGACTATATGTTCATTCCTTGCTTCCTGGATTAAATATGCTTATTCTATGCCACATTTTTATAGCTTTCAATTCCTGTACTTTAAATCTATTAAACAATGTCAAGTTGAATTTTCTTCAAAAACTGCTGCAGGTTAAGAAAAAAAATAGGACAGTAGAATATTTGAGGGCTAACATTTATGTCAGCTAATTAATATGGATCAGTTGTGGTCTGCAAGGGTTTTTAAAGTGCATGCATGTTTTAGATAAATATAGACTAAGGATCTGATTTTGTATTTTCTCAAATTGATAACAAAGTTCTTACTGATTTCAATACAAGTGTGGCCTATCAGTTTTGTAGGTGTGACAGATAAAATAAGATTTTGTGCTCTTGCACAATGTTAGTTGTCTCAAATACAGAGTAGCCCAAAATGCAGATCCACAACATAAGAAATAAATCGCATTTGTAATATCACATTTATTGCTCAGTATTCTCTTTACTTGGTAAGGAAATAAGATTCTGAAAAAATAAACACTGGGGGAAAATCCAATAAATTTCTTTGGATAGCAAGTTCTATTTAAATAAGTTAAATAGAAATCAGCTGATGTTCAAAACCAGACACCTTCTATTCCAGAGGATACAACACCATTTCCTTATTTTAAACCATTACTATTTCATTATTTATTCTCAAAAGAGTTCCTGCTAGAAGACAGAAATTGGTTATTTGAACGTGGTTCTAGACTGTGACAAAAAGAGACTACCAAATGCACAACTGTTCAATTCAGCAAAAGATTCATTGTTCCTACACTGAATTCTAAGGTGGCAGATTTCTCTTGAATGGAATCACAGGATAACTCAGATTGGAGCAAGATCATATAATCCAACCTCCTACTCAAAATCACATGTAAGATTAGAACAAAAGTAATCCAGAACTTTATACTGCTTGGACTTCAGGAAGTCCAGGAACAGAGCCTTTCAATATCAGAAACATGCCTGGTAACCAGAAAAAGAACAAACAGATCTTAATTGTGGAACTGTAGAATTATTTGAGTTGGAAATGGCTTCCAGGACCATGGAATCCAGCTGTAAATCTAACACTACCAGGTCTACCACTGAGCCATGTCCCTAAGCATCTAGTACACATCTTTCAAATACCTCCAGGGGCACCGACTCCCTCACTTCCCTGGGCAGCCTGTTCCAATGCTTTATAACCCTTTTGGTGAAGAGATTATTCCTAATATTTAAAACTCAGCCTCTCTTGGTGCAACTTGAGGCTCTTTCCTCTTGATCTGTCACTTGTTCCTTGGGAGAAGAGTTCAGCCCCCTTTCAGGCTCTAACCTCCTTTCAGGCAGTTGCAGAGACTGGTAGGGTCTCCTCTGAGCCTCTTTTATTCCAGGCTAAAAACTCCCAGTTCCCTCAGCCTGTCCTCGTATAATTTATTCTCTAGACCCTTCACCAGCTCTGCTGTCCTTCTCAGGACATGCTGCAGCACTTCAGTGTCTCTTTTGCAGTGTGGGTGCCAAAACTGAACACAGGACTCAAGGAGTGGACTCACCAGTGCTGAGTACAGGGGGACAATCCCTGTCCTGGTCCTGTTGGCCCCAGTATTGCTGATACATCCCAGGATGCCACTGACCTTCTTGGCTACCTAGCCTTGAAACATTGTTTTTTCCCAATGAAATCTGATGTAGAAGTAAACAAGAAGTACCTTATGGTTAGTATTACAGCTGGTTCCTGTCATGGTAAGTCTTACCTTTTTGTAGTGTTTCAGCATCAAAAACATGCTCCTTGAAGAAAGCTCTAAAGGACAAAGGACTGGCACTGCAGTCTTCTGAAAGTCTGTCTACAGCTTGTTTAAATACAGCAACTAGGTCATGAAGAGGTCCATCTAAATCAAGGTGAGAAGTGGATGATGAAATCAAGCTCAGGCTTAATGAGATTGATGCACAAGATGCAGAACTAGACTCCACAGATTCACACACAATTTGGAAGCCCTCTGACAACATCTTCATTGCAGAATGTTTTCTTTGGAGTGGATCATCAACTACTGCAACAACATGCCATTCAATGGCAGCATCTCTGGGTAGGTGAGGTATTACAACCACAGCAAGCAACCCACATACTGCAGTTTCATCATGATACATCTCTGAATCTTCAACCTAAAAGATAAACAAAATATTGTCCATATTATAGAGTTGTCAAAATTAATGTTGCTCATACTCAGTTAAAATATTTTAAAAGTATATGCAGTACAGTTATTACATGGAAACTGCTTTCCCCCTCAACTTTCACTATTGAAAAGTCATCTTGAACAATTATGAATTTATCTAACAGTATCTCCTCATTTTTCCACTCTCAAACCACTACTACGCCTGTACCATTTTAAAAAAAAGTTGATTGTAATTTGTTTTGCACTCATTCTGCAATCAAAAGTATTTTTGCATATGGTGGCTTTTATTTGTACCAAAGGTTTTAGAAGAATAAAAAAATTGTTAGTAACTGCCAAAACTATGGAAATGAGTCAGTAAATTACGTAAGTTTTATTTTAAAAGTTGGAGTATTAAAGATTTAGTTCAGATACAGCAAAAATATTGTTCAGATAGTTCTAAACAGCAGAATTATCCTGACCAAACTCTCTTAGAAGACAGAATGTGTTTTTTAAATAGCAGAACTCATTGAGAATGTATATTTAAATTGTTTTCACATCAACCAGCATGTCTAATTAGAAAACTTGGTCAGCTACATCTAAGTAACTGAGTTCCTTTTCTTCTGATGGTTTTAAATAGCTTTCAAATACCTGAGCAGTTGAAATGCTTCTTTTTTGACCAGAAAAACTTTTCCTTCAGTTTTTATGAAGAGATAGTATATTAGGAATTTTTAATGTAAGTGACTTACACCATCTTCTGTACACAGGTAATAACTTTTTTATATACAAGTTTGCTTACATTCCAGTATATACTGCTAATATTGCCCATTACCTGACCTCTGAAAAGAAAAATAATAACAAGGCAAACCAGTCATTTTGCTTGAAGTCGATAAGGCCATATAACTTGCAGTTCCTTCAATTCACAAGCTCAATTTTCAACCACTTGCTCTCAACTCTGAGAGGAAGAAATAATGATACGTTCCAGGCACTTTATTTCAAAATTCACTCACAAAGTTATCGACAAGAATTTTGCACAGAATATTTTGATGCTTGACCCTTGTAAGCTCTTTACATGAAAAATGCACTTACTTCTATATTAACGATAGTGGAGTGTAATTCTATCCCAAACATGTGGCAATTGCTTTAGCATTTCTGGTTTTGATGTGGTAACAGAAATAGGGACAATTTGTCTCAAACTGCAATGACTTCAGTCATAATAAAATCTCACGGAGTACTGTTTGCTTTCAGTACTTTCATTAGGCTGGCCAGGGCTGTTATTAAGGTAGCTACACATAAATGTTATATTAGCACTTAACAGGAGCACAGTATTCTCCTCTAGGAGATGAATTCTAACCTTGTCAATATAATTCTGCTCTGAGTGCTGTAAAAGAGTTTGAAAAGATGAAACACTGGAGCTTTGCACTGAGAAGAAAAAAAAAAAAAAAAAAGTCATGCTCATTGAGGCTTAAAGGCCATTTTGCTGGCCCAAGGTGCTGAGGTACTGGTTAGAAAAAAACAGTCTAGAGGAGCTCTCTCAGGTCACATCAAGCACTAAGACAAACTTTTCTACTTCCCTGTACTTACTTGTCTTAGGCTGTTAAATCAATTACTCGCTATTTCTGCTTGCCTTCAGCTGCCATTTAGAATATGAAGAACTACATGAAAATTAAGGCCAGGAGAAAGTACATTTCCAAATTTAACAAATGAGAATCATTCTGTGTGAAAGACTACTCATGGTGCACCTGTATGGTACCACAACACTCATAACCTTTAACTTTAGAGTTTGCACAAAGCACAAATGATAGAGCTACTGGGGACTAATAATCTTTTATCAGTGGCTACAGAATCTTATAGAAATACTTCTAACAGTGACCTCTTCTGACTTATTTTCAAGAAATCACTGACATTTGTATTATACTTGGATGCTGCACTTATGACTTACCTTTAAGAAATTTACAATTTTCTTAAAGAACTGAATATCTTTATGACAGCCTGTCTAGTAAATGAGGATGAATATATAAGGTCTGCTAAGAAATTATATGATGCTGAAACAGTATAACTAAGTATTGAGTGAAAATGAAGAGGAATTATTTCATCGGTTAAATTGTTTTTATAATTGATTCTGCATGCTCATCAATGAGATTCATCACTTCATCACATAGTACCACTTCAGCTATGGTTCTATGAAAAAAAATATGTTTTTAGAGTTCTTGCCCAAGGATACTGTTGAAGACTGTTCTATAAAGGAGCACAGGTTTTGGTCTAGTCTTTCTTCTACAGCTTCAGAGTCCTGATCAGAAAAAATGAGGTAGAAGAGGTTGGATTATATTTTTGAAAAAGAACACTCAAATAATTCTAGGGAAGCTCTAAAATTCTTTCTTGAGAGACAAGAAATCTGTTGGGGCAAACACTGTTGAAAGCAGTGATTCCTTAAAAGCATGCATTACTTGAATTTTACAAATCTTTAAAAATTTAATTAATCTGTAGGTGTAGCTGTCATCTAAAAATATGCGCCCTTTAACCCTTTTTTTTCTAGCTATCAGAATCCAAATGATTTTCAAAATGAACAATGGTGGTTGACACCTACAGCTCCTTAATGGAGAATGCTCTGGTTGCAAGAATGTTACAGGGATTCAAGGGGAGCTTGAATAAATTCCTAGAACACAAATTAAGTGGGCATTACAAAAGAGACATAATTAAATTCCAAGATTATTTTTAGTTTATATGTTACAGATTTAAATAAAGTTAATTATTTATACAACAAAATTGATTTGATCAATTTAAATATGAATTGAAATAGTTTAAGGTTAGGAGAACATTAGAGTAGATTTATGCCTTTACTGGTTTTACTATTAATTTTTCCTTAGGGCTACTGTTTGGAGTCAAAATACCAAGTAAGGTCTACACCATTATGTTTACTGTTAAGTTCTTAAATAAGCATTTATGCTGATTCTAGTGGTGTGTTTGGTAAAAAATTGGCATTTCTTCTATAGATTCACAGATTTCTCTCAATTAGTCATTACAACATTTCCATGATTCTAAAGGAATATTTATCTGTGATATTCCAGACTGATTTTATGAATGAATTGCAATGCTCAGTCAAGCAGGTGAATGCAGATAACAGTTTTGATAGCCTAAGCTTCTTCAGCAGAGGTACTGGCACCAGAATACTGGGCTGGAAGAAGTGGCAGTCTGAAGGAAAAAAGGCTCCTCCCCTTTTTCCAAAAGGAGAATCACATACAGTACTGTAATGCTACTTTTAGGGGGACATACATACCTTCATTTCTGCTTTAACTGACAGACACAGCATGGACAACTCAAACAGAACAGTCCCAGACAGTGCCAAGCAGGAGGTTTGCCTGCTTTAGGCACCTGCCACAGGAACAGTGTTTTGGAGCTGCCTTACACTGGAGCCACCCAGACAGACTGCTGTGTTAACCCCTCCAAAGAGGTTCTGTGACAGATGCACAATCCAAAAGTGTAAGGATGTTTGGTTAGAAATAGAAAGGGTCAAAAGGCTTGACTGAATACTTGTTGAAGGCCACAGTACTACAGTTATTAAGCAACACACAATTCAGCAAAGTATCTAATAATGAGACTTGAGAAGAGGAACTACCTGTACTTTGTAGTTGTACCTAAACTGAAGTGAAAAGGCAGCTTGGTAGAAATATTCCTTAGCTAACGCTTTTATCAATGTGATTACTTCAGAAATAGAAGTTGTTAGTGTGTTTCTAAGCTTGTAATTAACCCTATGTTAAAGAAAAAGTGTTAACTGAACTGCTCCATGCATAATACACTCCTGAGATTTGCACTGATACAAGAAATTATCACACTGGTTCACGATATTACCAAATCTTTGAGTTTTCTCTGCCTCAGTTCTTAGTAAAGATTCAGCCAATTTTCATTGTGCATATTCAGAGAGCCACAAAATGCTCTCACACCAATGAATGCCTGATGCATTCACAATACTCCTACAAATCAAACCAGAATTCAATAGAATGAACAAAGTTAAATGAAAAACACTGGGCTGTAAGGGTTGTAAACTTACATAGACTTTTGTTTTAAAGGTGCTAATCTTCTAAATATAGTTTTTGCAATAAAATATTCAATGAAAATTCAAAAAAATTCCAATGAAAACAAAGGAATAATGAATTAAAGGCAAACCTATCTTCAATCCATTGTATAAGTATTTAACTATTTTGCTTAATTAAACTGAAAAAAGTACACATTTTGGCCTTTCACATCTATTATATAAATTTGTTTGACTATCCTCCCTTTGTTCTAAATGAGAAATGTTCTTTTTGTTGTTAGTAAGGACTAAGGCCTATCTATCTCTCAGCTGAATATGGAATCAGACTATAAGAGGCAGAGATGAATGCATAATTGCTATCTCTACAAAGAAGCGACTTGGAGAACAAAAAGAAAGATACTGTGATGTTACTTTTAGAAGCTGAGTTTATGAAAACCTTATATGGTATGCATTATTACACCATTACAGTGGCAAGATTAACGTGCCTTTAAATAATACATTTAAAGTTTCTTTTACACTGCCTGCATTAAACAGAGTGCATCAAACTCCTGAGATCCAGTTTAAGCTTTGCTAGAGTCTCTTACAACAATAGGTTTATGACTTTAAAAAGTAAAGATTCCACTAGGAAAACTGCTTAAGAATAGAAATGTCAGTTGCGAATGAAAGTAGGATAGAAGCAATTCTTTTCAACATCCCAGTTTGTCTAATAAATAGGCCACATGCATTCCTGGTATACCACATCTGAATTCAAATAATGAAAACCACAATGTTTTATAACAATAAAATTGCTAAGAATGTTCCTTTTGGAAAGCTTACAAAAATAAGAAAGTCAGGCATTTAGTATTTCTTTCTGAATAAAACAAATTATTTGGTGCATGCCAAAAAGACATTAACACCAAACTGACAGACTAAAAATGAAGTCTTATAAACTGAATATTTGTCATAGAATAAATACTATAAATACAAAAAGAAACAAGTTCTTCAGAAATTTCAGTCCTCTCTACTCACTCCTCCCCATGTTGGACAAAGCTGGAGGTAGTTCAGTAACCACTGTGTCACGTAGAAGTTATTCTGTACAACACCAACTGGGAAACTGAGCCTGTACTCTGCTGTTACTGAGTCATGGAAAACCTAGAGCAAACCAAGTGGTTGTTTATTTTTCCTAGCAGCATCTGATAGCACATTTTTCAGAGTAATTTCTTTTTTTATGCAGTCTTTAGCTATCTTTAGAAAAAAGAAACATGAAAAAGGGAAAGCAGATACAGGGGAACAAATATGAGTATAGAAATTTAGAGGTAGCACTATTTCTCAATTTGCTTTCAATCAAATTTTGTAATTTAAATGGATTTCTAATTAATGTATTCTTTTGATATAATGATTATAATTCCACCTGCTCATGTTAGAAAAAAAATGCAAATTAAATTTTCACCTTAATAATTGTGAAAAAAATCTGCATGTAGTTATAGTACTGATGCAAAATTAATAATTAGATACGAATTGGTCAGCAATTAACATGCCAAGCATAACAGCTTAACTTTTCTCAGAGATGCATTTTGCAGGAGGATGAAATGACCATATCCCAAGTTAATTTAGTGAGAGTATCGGAAATTTGAAATCTATTTTTGATGGCTATTATTAGGATTAGACAAGGTAATGGGCTAGAATTTATGGTAGTCAACTGAGTACATCAGAAGAAACTAACAGAAAAATTAAATAACAACATTCTTTGGACCCAAATCCCACAATAAATATACAGTAAATTTGATTTATAAGTTGAGACAGCTTTCTGGTGCATAAGGATATGGTGATACCCTTGCAGAATCAAAAATTTCATGATGAATGGTCTTTGAATAGTGCCACTGGAAGAAAAGGTAAGCATTACATAAAAAAAGCAAAGCAAATATAGAACTCATGAAAATAGAGAGTTCATAAGAAACCAGTTCAATAACTTTACATGATCTATAGCTTATATTGCTCAAACAGAATAATTTAACAACTTGCTATTCTATCTTTTACCGTGATTGTCAACAGAAGCCAAGAAGTGGTATAAATTTTCATCATTTCTGTGTGATAGTAAAAAGGGTTCTGTTGAAATTTAAGACATAACCTTACAAGCTTTCTTTTGATTATATTTAGTACAGAAGGATATTATTTGCTTGTTAATTTTGTTTCTCTTTTCTATTGTTGTATCAATGTGTTTCATCCTTTTATTTCAGAAACTGAGAAGCTCTGACAGGATCAACACAAGAGCAATCAGTATCACATTTCTATGAAGACATAATCAGCTTTGAACAAGTCTCTAGAACAAATAAACAATTGAAAGCCTGAAAAATGTACACAGGGTCTGCAATAACTAGGCTAACACCTCTGTTTCATGGACTGGATGTTTTCTTGCATATGAAGCTCAAATAATTTCTTGCTAGAATAAATTGAATGAAAACCAGAAATTGCAAACTGGCCTGCTGAAAGACAGACACAGGCTTCTGCATGCACAGTAATGGAGAATCCTCTCCTGCTGAAAGACTGAGACTTCCATTTTTACATCATTCCTCAGGTAAGTATCATAATCTTGTTCGAACCCATTATCTAAAAGCACAGTCTCGTCAGCCCCACAGACATCAAATTTTCAACTACCCAATGAATTTTATACATTTCAATCTACCTTCAAAATACATTTCATAATTTTATGTGACAATCATGCTACCACCAGAGTAAAAGAAAGTTTGGCAAGCATGTGGTAATATCAAATGGAAAATATACAATACCATTTCCCCCACATTTTCAGATGGCTATAGATATTGGTTTTAGCACTGAT
The DNA here is from genome assembly GCA_032173965.1 of Sitta carolinensis. Taxonomy (NCBI): domain Eukaryota; kingdom Metazoa; phylum Chordata; class Aves; order Passeriformes; family Sittidae; genus Sitta; species Sitta carolinensis. The sequence continues at coordinate 15,590,774 of JAVUNC010000006.1, read as the reverse complement.
TATTCAGATAAAAGCATGCTCAAAGTACTGCAGTGGATGTGTCTGGACTGAGAAACTGAGAGGTACAGGACTGCCAGGAGGGCTGCCATAGGGGCAAAATACCTGAAATGACGAATTAGATAATTATTATTGATTTTAAAATGGACATGACTGTGATTTTCCCTCTTAATTACTCCCACTGATGTGTCTTGAGACAGATTAAGGCTTAACTTTTGTTTATTATTGCTGATTTGGGGAGTTAATTTTTAAATTTTTATTTTATTTTAGAGGACTGTTTATGATTTCAGCAGAACACTGATGCAAGTGCTCTGATACAATATGAATACCAATATCTTTTTCCCCTAATTCAGAGGAGTCAGGAAGGACATTTCTCTTTTGTGAAGTCCATAACAGCCTCTGGTTGTTTGCCTTACTCTGCAGAAGTAGTCATGCTACCATGTGTGCTTACCAGCCCAACAAACCCTCTTCCTACTGCATGTGAAACTCAGCCTTTTCATTCTCACCCTGTGGCATAAAGTATTTGGAACTCCTAAGGTCTGATATATTTTAGTGCAAGTATACTCACAGAGTTCAAAATGGGAATTTCTGGGTGAAATGTAATGGCCTGTGATATACAGGTCAGAATAAATAATCTAATGGTGCCTTCTGGCTGTACAAACCACTCAAGCTATGAAATCAGTTTTACCCAATACTTCTGCTCAGCCTTTCTACCAGCACTGAAGTGCCTGAACTCTAAAATCCCACACTGAGAAGGCAACCATCTTACTCATTATGGCCTTTAACATCCCTTGCTGATAGTTTTAAATTTTTAAACAGCCCTACCTGTCGAGTTTCCTTTTATGTGTTCTCATAGTTACAGATATAATTTTGGAAGCAAAATACCTAAACACCAAGCATAATAAAAATGAAATGGGTTAAAGCTTATTAGCAGTAGGGAGCAGATGTAGCAAAATTCTGCCAGTTCCCCTACATTTCCTCCTCAGCAGGGATTTTCTGTCAAGCTGTGAGTTAGTTCTATACAATAATCCAGGCTGCTGTTGCAGCAATTGCACCTTCCTATACCTTGCTATTGTAGTAAAAATTCACTTTGATTTTTGATTTCTTCCTTCTTAATAATAATATTTAAGGCAGTTCCTGCAGAGCTAAATGTAAATTCAAGCACCGCATGCTAGATGCTCAAAAGGGCATGAAAATGTAAAATTGATAAGAAAATAATTACATACTGAAAAGCTGTTTTATTTGCTTAAAAAATAGTAACTTTCTCTTAGTGAACTAAAGGTTCCTGAGCCAAGACATAACCAGTTAATGACTAAAGTTAAGATCCTTGAAATACCTCTCAAACATACATCATTCAATATATCAGCTACACTGTGGAAAAAAAAAGATAAGTATTTAAGGAACAAAGTCATAAATTGATAGTAATACAAACTGAAAGCAAATGAAGTCTGCCACATGAAACATGATCACAGACTGTCACTCTGAGGGTTTTTACTCTTCATGTGTAGTGTCAAAAATAAGCACTTAGGAAAAAGAGTTGAACTGAAGTAAGGATGATCAAGATGGAAAGATTTCAGTTGAAAATCATTTGAAAGTGTGTACCCAAATGGACAGAAAATGAGCAAAGTTAATGGTCAAAATCTACTTTGTAGGCATCAAGGATAACAGATTTTATGAAGGAATTAGAATTTTGGATACTGATTGCAAAGACCTTTTCTTTGAAAGCCTGCTTCCTTCTGAACTTTGACAATGAGCACTGAAACCTCAATTTTTGAACCAAATACCAGCTTTCACCTCACATATTCTGACTACATCATCTGTTCATCTGTACATGTACAGCACCACTAGCTACTCTTGTCAAACCTGTAACTAAATTTTGTAAAATGCAAGGAAGGAAATTTTGATGCTGGAGGAGGCAGAAAAACACCAATTTGAAAACTGGTGGCACTACTAAACTTCTACTAACTGTCAGGCTCCCCCCCCCCCCCATTGCAGTAGCCACCTTGATTAGCAATATGATATAAAGATATGCAGTCAAAAACCATTTCACAGTAGCACAGAATGGCTTGAGTTGGGACCTTGAAGGTCATCTAGTTCCATACACCCTGCCATGGGCAGGGACACCTTCCACTAGACCAGTTGCTCAGCCAGACCTGGCCTTAAAGGGACCTCCAGGGATAGAGCATCTGCAATTTTCATGGGGAACCTTTTCCAGTGTCTCACCAACCTCACAGAAAAAATTATTTCCTAATATCTAATCTCAACCCACTCTCTTCCACTCAGAAGCCATTTCTCCTTCCCTGTCACTACATGCTCTTGTAAACAGTCTTGCCCCATCTTTCCTGTAAGTTCTTTCGAGGTACTGGAAGGCTGCAACTAGGTCACCCTGAAGCCCTCTCTCTTCCAGGCTGAACAGTCCCGGTTCTCTCTGCCTTTCCTCAGAGGAGAGGTTCTCCAACCCTCTGATCAACTTGGCAGCCCTGCTCTGGAATTGCTTCAATAGGTCCATGTCCTTCCTGTGCTGAGGACTCCACAGCTGGATACAGTCTCACCAGAGCAGAGCAGAACAGAGCAGAGGGGCAGAATCATCTCCTTCAACCTGCTGATCATACTTCTGATGCAGCTCAGGATATGATTTGCTTTCTGGCAAGCTATTTAATTTTTAACATAGTGTGTTTTAATATGCAAATTTTTATTGGAAAATACATTTACATTCCATCTCATGTATATAAATATTTTTGAGGCAAATATTGTTTGGAATACACTAGTCAGTTACTTTCATTTTTTGATATGGTATGATTGCAAAACAAGGTTGGTTAAACGGCATAGCATATGACTATTAGGGCTTCACATGCCTTTTATTTTAACTCAAGCCATTTACGTTGACCAATAATATCCTACATAGAGCTTGGAACTTGGATTTTGCAGGACCAATTTTCTCCTAGTTCACTGATACAGAAGTCAAATGCGGATCAGGCAATTTCTTAAAATCCATTATATTGGGCTGCCGAAAATGTTAGGAAAAAACCTCACCCCTACTCCAGCTTTTATCATCATCAAGCACAAATCTGTGTGATATACAGGACAATATAATACTTTGGTCAGTTCAGCTTAGGTGTCTCAGCTATGTCCCCTTCAAGCTCTACCAAACCCCAGCCTTCTTGCTGGGTATGGATAAAGTAGGAGAAAGCCTTGACACTGAGCAGGCATTGCCCAGCAATGCCAATATAGGTCTGCTACAAATCCAAAGCACAGCACTACAGGGGCTGCTGTAAAGAAAATTAACTCCACCCCAACCACACCCACTGTGAGAGAAAGTTCACAATAACCTACAAGTTCTAAGCCAAGTTTTAGTTAAATGTGTAGCCATTCTTGGCAGTCACTGGATGAGCTATATGGAAAGCAAATTTGTTTGTTCTTCTGAACATGTCTCTCAGATTCCTACTGAAATATATAATGGGATCTTAACTCACATTCCTGAAGGCGGGTGACTCACGTACAGAAGATTAGAATGGAAGGTTTTCAGTAAATGATCTTTAAGTGACATATATAATATACATCCTTGTTAAAAGTTATTACACTAAGAAAAAATACAAATATATATTCATGGATATGCTTGTAATATATACATACATATATAATATATATACATATATATTATGTCTATATGCATATATATGTATAAGAGGAGAGAGGGAGAAAAATATATGTATATGCCTCCTCCATGTAGTTATGCAGAACATCCACAGAGAAATTATGAGACTATGCATTACTGCACTCATTTGACACAAACAAACACTCATTTGACAAATTACAACAGTCCTTTACCAAAATCACCGTCTTAATTAAAAATGGTAGACAATTAGTATTTTATTCAGCTAACATATATATATATGCACAAAAGTAACTATTTTGGTTACCTACAGAAGATGGCCAACGTGTTTCCACAAAGGTGTTTATAAGGAGATGCATAAAGACCTGCATAACATTAACACTGAATAACATCCAAGATAAAATCAAAGTTATATATTTCAAGTGTTACCACCTGAGTTTATGGTGTTACTTCCGAAGGACTGATGAGAAGTGAACAGGTATCATGTCAGCTGGATGCATTTTTATTTTTCATCAATGAGCAGAATAAAACCAGGGAGGAAGCTGAAAGTGATTATTCATTGCTAGCTGGTGTGCATGTAACTGGGTATTGACCAGGGAGCACTGCTCATTTTTGCTATGCAAAAATTTAAAGAGGTTTCAAAATAAGATAGCTCACTTTCACACTGTCTTACATGCTTTTTTGAAAGTGGAGTACAGGAAAGCATAAATAATTTTTGGGTTACTTTGACTTTTATGAATAAGAAAATTAAAGATCTATTATTAATTTTAAATGTGATACCCTTCAGAGAAGAGGAGGAAGAAGAGGAAATGAAATTATTATTATGACCAGCACACAGAGATGAGGATAATCAAGTACTGAAATTTAGTAAGATCCCTTGGATCACACAATAAAATAGTAAAGAAGTACTTCTACTGGAAGAATTAAGATGTTTTCCTGAGTTAATTTCTTCTTTTTTTCCCTCTTCTGGTTTTTTTTATAGTAGATCATTACCGTATCTGAATACAGACAAAATTCTTATGTAGTTTCAAAAGGAAGAGATGATATTTTGAGTTCTAATTTTGACAAGCTTGACGAGGGAAAACAGGTATGAATTTTCCTAGTTAATTGTGGAGTTTGTCTTCAGTGATAATTTGCTGAATCTGCCTGAGGTGTTGAGACCCAGGCAGCTTCCTCTCCAAAAGAGCCACTTGCTTACCCTCACAGCTCCAGCAGGATGGGAGGGACAATAGGAAAAGCAAACACAAGAGAACTCTCAGGTTGAGGTAGGGACACTTTGGCAGGTGAAGATAATAAAACTAGCAATGCAAAGGCAATCCTTCACCTCATCCCACCAGCAGACTGATGCCCAGCCAGCCTCTGGGGAATAGCCACCCTGGAAGACCAAGTTCTCCAATTTTTATGGCTGAGCATGGTGTCATATGGTCTGGGATATGTGCTTGACCGCCTCCTGCCCACATCCACTATTCACTCGGGTGCCGACTGGGAAAAAGCCTTGAGAGCCTTGGAAATGTGCAACATTAATATGTTAGCCACAAATCCAAAACACAGCATCATTAAGGCTCTTATAAAGACCCAGGAAGACCCTGTACATTATGCAATAACAAGTTTCCTTCCTGCAACAGGAATGCTTTTCCAGGTCCTGCATAACCACAACAAAGAGGATACTGCCCCCAGGGAAGGGCTTTCAGTATGTAAGTTTGACTAGTTTCTGAGATTTGAGTTTTCTGATTTTTACAGGACTTACACTGATGAGACAAACAAAAATATCCTCCCTGGAAAAGACCAAGGTCTAGAGTAGCTACTTTGTGTTGTATATCAAACTACTTGATGGAAGCAGTAACTTGGAAGGGATGTTTTTGGTCTGAAAGAGATTAACCTGCTACAGTTTTAAGGATGAGTTGTTAGTAACACTGTTTATGTATATTGACATGGTAATATGGCTCTTCCTTCAGTCCTGATCAACAGGATTACCTCATCTAAAGCAGAACAAAAAAACCCCAAAAAACTTTGAAGGTGATGAAATCCTACCCTTCATTGAGGGAATTTAAAGTGCCTTAAATGTAATTTGGACTACAGTTTAATAGGGAAGTTTCCTGACTGAAAGCTGGACCTTGATCCCTTTTCAACCAAAATGGCATTCATCCCTTTGTAATGAGGCCGTGACAACAGGTACTCACTTCAGGGATGAAACTCTGTTAATGGCTTTCACAGTCATCACACATTAGACTTTTGACCAGAGGCTCTGGCCTACGAGAACAGTGGATGCATATATGCACTCTTGCTTAGCACAGAAGTGACAGGCTCAAAACAGAATTAATGTTTTCAGCAAAGGAGATGAAGAATCACTCAAAACCAGTCTTATAAGGGAACTGCTGCGGGGGAAGATCAGTCAGCCTGGATGAACTAGGCTGTTTACTGCCCTGAATAACTTGACATGCATTTCTTCACTCTGTCTACCTGAAAAACAACATTCAAATGCATGCATATATTACCTGTAAATGGCAAATAAGCTAGTGGAAATCAGTTCGTGGAAATCACAGTCATGCTGACTTATACCAGTTGAGGATTTGACTGTATCTATAGATATCGCCATACACAATCAGAAAAGAAATGCTCTCCTTTCTTATTTTTTTATTGTTCATATTTTTTTATATTCTACAAGTTAATTTCATGCATAGTCTTAGAACTATTATGCAATCATATTTTTATACACATATATTCCATTTCTAAACATGGCTTTAGTTAAAGTCATGTTCTTTTATTTGACTATACTATTTTTAAACATTATTAAGACTCTGCTAGTGTTACAAATAGAATATCATAATCTTCTTTTAAGAAAAAGTTCAAGTGGCAAACCTTTCACCTCCCATTGTTGCCCAGTGTCAAATGGCAGACTATTTCCAAGGACCTCTGGATTTCCACTGTCTGCATTTGACCTGTGTTAAATATTCTCATTACAGTTGCTTCAAATGAATAGAAAAGCTTTGCCTAATCTGAACACAGGGGAAATGGAATACACTAGGCACGAGATGAAAGACACACCAGCACTGCACAATTTAATGCACTGTGTGTTCTGAACGTGGGCCGTAAAAGCAGCCTGGGTTTACATATCAAACTGTGGAACATTCAAAAGAGCATCTAGTAGCAAAATGGATGTTATGAACCTGATGGGACAAAAAAGGGGAAACAGAAACATGCATATTCTTCCTATTGAATTTCTGATAGGCATAGGTACTGGCTGTCAGGAATGGTTTTCAAAAATATTTATTTTTCTTCTGGTGATATTACAAATCATATTAATTAGCCTATGTGAGATTTTACTGCAATGTAAATGCAGCAGTGTTCTAATCTGTCATTTTATATTTATAATACTTGTTTACTTCTACTACTTATGTTTTCACTATTTTGCTCAAGAAGCTGGTAAAAGGAGACCAATTAAGTTAATATTATATGTAGTATTAACTATAGAACACAGAATGTACAACATTTTTTTAAAATATAACAATTGCATTAAATAAAGATATTAACGAATACATAAAATAAATTAGACCAAAAAGTGTACCTGAATATTACTGGCTTAGAAACATCTGTTCAGGATGGTGAAAAAATATGTATCTTCTCAAAGAAATCTAGGAAGGTTTTTCAATATTCCATTTTAAGTTCTATAGTCATTTTCTCTATAGGTAAAAGAGGATCTTAAACCTTTGCCCAATCCTTTGCAGCAAGAAAATCTTCAACTTCCACTATTTGAACATAAGCTACTTCTGTTGTACTTAGGATAAAGTGTTAGAGAATGCATGAATTTTATTTAAATTCATGACAGTCTGTATACTTCAAATAGCACAGGAATATCTGAACAATGCACAGACTGCTGTTACGGATGCATGATGCCATTCTAAATGACTGCCATGAAAACACTAATTACTCCAGCAAACAACTGCATGCAGCTAGACAGATTCTTGTTCAAAATTTAACTTGTTTATAAATTAGGACCTGCACATTATTTGTAAGGCAAAGAGGAAAGATACAGGAAAGCACCAATGGCATTTACAGGGGTATCAAAGAAGGTACGATGTAGGGGCTCCCTGGAAGGGGCCCAGTGCCCTAGATGACTGCTCTTAGATGTCTTTAAAAAATCCTAGTTTGGGTGTACTTACATCTTTTAACATCTAAAAAGTTTTTACATCTGGTCCAAAAGGTTTTAATTTTGATTTTTAAATTTGGCATCAAGTTGCCCAAGTGCTGAAGTAAGTGTGGAACCCATTCACAATATATATCAGATAAAACACTGTGAATCTTTTTTCCATCACTTCTGCATTACACGCTATTAAGACACACATTGTCAACAACCTGACTGGCATTCCTGACAGAATGAAAGTCAACTGCAGCATTCTTTGCTGGATTTGAAACAATCATGGGATCACAGCCACTCATCCTGAATTCTTACCATAAAAAAAGAGAAAGCTTCTGTCAGGAGAAGATGGGCTGGTGAACTTTTAAAGTTTGCAGTACATTTGCTCAGAAAATTATTGGTGGGAGAGTACCAGACAACAAATGTCCAAATGCAAGCAGTGTTATAAAAGTAAAAAGATCTATTTTTTTGTGTCACACGAAGTATTTCACCAAGGAGATTTTTCATTACTGAGGATGGAAAATACCATGGCAGCTGTCTATTATGATAACTCAGAGGGGAACTGACCTACAATATCAGAATTTAGTAAAAAAATACTATGTGTAAAATGAATTGCTGAAAAAAGATATAATGACATAATAATGATAATTATATCTTTATTATAAAAGATATAATAAGTGCTATTAATACATCTTGCTATTCCATTAAATATTATCTTTCTATGCAACTCAGTCAAATCTTAAAAGAATATATTGTTTTCACCATCTCAAAATCTCCCTTCAACGATGTTTAGGATTCACTTACAAACACAACCAATTCTAAACTTTCTGTTGGTAACAAAACATTGTGTACCAAATACATTAACGTATTTCCCTGTAATTTTTTCTTTTTATAACAAAGAAATCAAAGATAACTTTTCAGAGAGTTCTGGAAAATCTGCCTCCAAGATTTGTATATGCTTCATCCAACCAAAATAACTGAAACTAATCTTTAGCATTCAGACATTTCCTAAAAAAAATTATTTCAAAAGCAGCAAACGGCCTCAAAATTTTCTGCTAGGAAGTCAATGTGCTCTTATGTCACAGAAAGAATTAATTCACAGTACTTTTCCATGGAATATACAATTGAATATCAACAGTCAAAATGAGTATTTATTACACATTTCATCAGAAATTATATATTTTATTAATCTAGCTATATCAAATCTTGCTGGGGATTAGTGAGATGTTAAAAAAAGAAAACACAGCAGTTAATCAAGCTGGAATGCCTGAAATCTTGAGAAAGCACAGCATGTTTCTTCTTTGTATTGGTGAGGATAACAAAAGAAAGCAAAAAACATGCATTCAGAGGTAGAAAAAAAATGTAATCATGATCTTGCCCATCTCAGCCTAGGGGAATCTGTTGTATAGGCAGAAGTACAATCCACCACCTGAAACCGTCTAACAAAACACTACAAGGATGTCTCTGCATGGAAAGCCCATGGATTGGGGAAGGAGAAGTTAGGGTGTAGACTCAGCTCCCAGCTAAATAAATTGGGAGTACTGTCTAAATGGTACAATTCAAGCCCTACCAAATAAAGTGCATTCGCAAAGTAAATTAATAAAATTTTGCAGGCGCAGTCACTGTTATATCATTATACAATAATTATTTGGAATATTTCCATCTATCAATAATGCCATCTGTCCCACCCAATACAAATGGACTACAACCCATCTGGCTTATTTTTTCTATTGATTACTCTGCTGAATGAGTTAGCAAAACCGCTTATAAAATCATCATATTACATGACACTGTCATTAAAAGATGTGAAGTAAAGAAAAACACAAGATGAGACTTAATTGGAAAACTGTCATTTCTTCTTCTAGAAAGTTTTAGCAATGCTATAAGCTTATTTCTTTTTTTTTTTTTTTTCTTTTTTGTTTTTTTTTGGCTTCTTAAAAAATGCACCAAGAAGACACAAAGCCCCAAAACCCCCTAAATGCCAACTACTGGATTAGACCAAAATTGTTCTAGCACACAAGTGCTACTAGGTATGCTAGAGAAGGTCTCTCAGTTTATCTCCTCTCAAGAGTATCGAAATGTCCCCAAGTATGCCGGGTCAATCTCACAGAAACTGTGGAAGAAATGTAACTTAAAAATAGGGTGGAGGAAAGCTGATGATGGCTGGCACTTGTATTTGTTAATTCCAATAAGTCTTCCTAGGCTTTGCGTTTGATTATTCATTTGCATAATTGTCTTTATGCTATTTTTGCAGCCCCTATTTTTTCTTTTCTTTTAATTTGAACCACTGCTTCTCTTAACTATATTTTAATTTCTCCAGCAACAAAAATGCAGTTTCATGGACCTAGAGAATGAAGTGCTAACTTCAGCTCCTTCACTCTAGATCTCAATTTTTACAATACCTTTCTAGTTTTAACAGGAAATCTCTCTTGTGTACATTCAAAATGTCAATCCAAAGATCCTTAGCTCAGTGATTTAAGTGTGTTCTTCTGAGCGAACCCCTGGTAGGGCTGCTTTCTTACCCTTCCCTCCCCACTATTTTTTCCCTTTCTCCTAGAACATTACAATCCCTGCACCAAATTTCTGTTCCCTCTGTCACCCCGAATGGCTTTGCCAATGACACTGTGACTCAAAGGGACGCATGAAGGAAGAAGAGCGAGGAACAGGGGCTGGATTGCAGCTCTGAGGACACAGCCCTTGATGACTGTGGGTAACTGGAGCTCAGGAAGGCTCAGGGGGTTATACTGTAGGGTTGAGGCTTCAGGAATAAGGCTGGGAGCACAGATACTGAGCTGCCATAAGGAGTGAGGGAAATCGGGATGACAGAAGTAGAAAGGAGTTGTGTAAGAAGGAAGGAATGATGCTCGAATGAGGAAGAGACTGAAACAACTTAGGAGTTGCTAGGGGGTCCTGCTTACTGTTACTGTTTGCTCCCTCTCGTACAGTCCCCTCCCATCCTCACTAGAACCACTTCTCTGTCAATAATACATGAACTATTTCCCCGGAAAAAAAATAGATTATTCTAAAATACATTTTTTATAATTTAGCTAAATTTAAAAAAAATATTTAAATTTATTTAAATATAATCGATCTTTCTCTTTGTAACTCAAGAAGTTCCTAAAAGACAATTGTCACTGGCAATATTACAAGAAGTCTTCTAAAGTTCAGCTAACTGTGTCTGACCCTGTGGCCTTATCTCAAATAAATCTTTGAGCAACTGCATGTCCACATCCAGCTCTTAGAAGTAAATCCTTTGTGCTATATAAACATATCCAGAAAACAACTCTCATACTTCTCTTTATTTTATGTGCTGTAAGGTCCAATTTATTTGTGTCCTAAACAACTTATATAATCCTTTTTGTGCCTTACTTACTACTGCCATCAAACATGTAGAAGGATTCAAGGCAAGTTGCTGAAGAGTACTATTTATGGAGAAGGTATTTACCAGGTATCACCACATGACAGAATGCAAAATTTCTCATGCTCTGAAGAAAAACACCTTTGGCAGTCCTGATGCATATGATCTAATCACCATTTTAAATACAGTTATCTTAATATACCATCACTTTGCCATTAAATACAGAACATTCAATGAATAGAAACAGAGTCTGAATATTGTCTTTAAAACATAATTAATTCTCTGTTTTATGATGTACAGCTTACAAAAAATGAATTCTGACCTGAACTGTTTTATTTGCACAAACCAACTTTTTTTCATGGATGATAGAAGGAGAACAATTTCAACTGAGAAACCATTTCTTCTTATTAAGTAATCTGTAGATTGCTATTGGTTCAGGCCTTTGGCCAATGCTTAAAATAAAGTTAAAGAATAGTAAAATACTTTTGGTCTGGCTGCCTTAGATTACTTGGTGCAAACAGACCATTATGTCATGACATGGTAGTTAACATGACTGTCTGTAGTAGCCCTGGGGTACCAAAACCTGAACAAAACCACACAGGTAAGGAATATGTCTTCAGTGTAAGGCTACCACATTCTGTCTTCCACAGAGAAAGGCAGTATCTTACAGCTCTGGAAGGCTGCTCTGAAGCAAAAACTGCATTACTTGTTTTCACTGATACCATGGAATAACTGAGGCAGAAATACAACTGAAGAACAATTTTTCATTTTTCAGTACAAAATCTCTATTTTCATTAACAGGACAACTGTATTTTCAGGGCAGGGTAATTCTAGTTCCTTGTAACAGAAATATTTGACAAGTATTCTTCTCTGCTTTACTTTGTACATAAACCCCTACTAATGAAAAAATGTGCATATCCTGAGGAAAAAAATTAATTCCTCTCTCTGAACCTCCTATTGACAAAATTATAGAAACAAGGACATGCAGCTGTTAATAATATCTCACTCCCATTCATATTTAGGGTTTTTTTCCAAAGTATTTTTAGATAGTGTTTTGGCACACATTTATCTTTTTTTTTTTTTTTTTCTTTCTGATACTGTCATTAGTGAGTTATTATCTGATGAGCACATAAGACTGATGAACATCCTACAGGATTGTTTGATTGCATGGTGTTTTTCTTAAAGATTCCTGAAAACTGTTAGGCAGCTATCACTTCACAGGAGTACATGTAGGCAACAATCCATTTTTTAAGCTATGGCTTGAACAATCAAAAACTTACATGGAACAGGTATTAGTGATAGCTCAAAAGGAGGCAACTTCATCAGTGTTTTTCAGGCAGCTAAAAAAAAAAATTTAAAAAGCAAGTTCTGCCTAGTCATCTTAGTAAGTGGAAGAATAAAGGACTTAATAAAGAGTAGCTGGTATGCATAATAACTATGGAAGTCCTTAGAGATTGTATATGGAATAAGGGTAAGTTCCAAAGAACTGGAAAACATCACCAGTCTGTCTTCCAATCTTATATACTGCAAATCAGAGAGGGTTTGTGGTTATGGTATGTTACTAATTGGTCACAGAACGAAAATAGGAATTTATTAAAAAAAAAAATTAAATTTAGATTCAATACTGGATCTGAATCCAGTCTCAGAGGAGCAATAAACACTATTTAGGAGTGTTTTTTGTTAGTAAATCAAGTTGAGAAGTGTAAGCATGTAAGTGAAGCCTATGTCTTTACTCAGAAAGACATTTGCCTAGTGCAGAGACTGGAGACAAAAGCAAATAGAAAGAAAGTTTCAGGTGTCTTTTTCCTTCTTCTATGAAAATATTAACATATTCTATGCCTCCAAATCCCCCGAAAACATAATAATTAAGCTATATTAAATTATACAGCAATTATGCATTTGGTTTTTATGCATTTGGGGAGAAGTTATGTTTTATTTACAAGATTTGTAGCCACTACCTTTTAATGCAGTCTGGGTGTTCCATGGCTGTTTTAAGAAAAGAGGCAGACGCAAATCAGGAATTATTACGGCATCATTATAAATCACTGTGCAAATTATTATGCTGTTAATCAAGAGTTAACCAATAGACAGGAATGTCTAGATGTGGTCTTAGAAGTCTAGCTGAATGCAAAGCAATGATGAGCAGTAAATTGCTAATCTCAGTTATCATAACAATATTGTTTGTAAGCAAGTGGGGAAAAATATCCTCAACAGAACAACTGACAAAAAAGTTGAAGTAAAATGGCCATTTTCCAAGGCATCAACTATGCAAAAATATATGGACAGAAGTAATTCAAATGAGGTATTGTTCACATTTTTGTTAGAGAAGTTGGCTGTTCTTTAAGAGTTCTTTAACACAATGCTTTGGGAATTAAGACAAAGTTAGTGGTGAATATAACTTTCTATTAAGCAGTTTTCTTTCTCAATTGTGCACAACCACTTATGAGCCAGAACATAACAGCTCAATCAAACCTTTACTTGAACCCCTCTGAAACGCACTGCGAAAATTCTGAGATTACTGCAAGACTTAGAGAGGAAAAAAAGACAACACAGAAAGAAGAAAATGGATACGGCCGTTACCTTTCTGCACTCTCTTAACTTCTTCTGCCATATGGAGCGAGCAAGAGGGATGCTCCTGCTGTCGGTTACGTAGCAGCAGGCTGTGATGACGTGCTGGAGTGCAGTCTGCTGGCTCATGGCCTGAAGAACTCGCCCAACGTGACGGAGGGAAACGCTGGCCTCTGCGCGCAAGCCCCCGCTAACGAGCTGCATCGTGCAAGGTACCAGAGCAATCTGTCCAGCACAGTAGAGAACATCGCCAACCTGGGAGAGAATCAGATCAAGTACATAAGACTCTGGCAGTTTACAGAAGACATGGGAAGCACCCTTCTCTCTTCCAGCTAGTTTCTTTCAATAGTACTGTTCTTTGACATCATTTGTTACAAATGGAACAAACGTGCCAGTCTAAAGATAATGAATGCATGGATGTATGTGTCAGCTCAAAACTACGATCTGAAGTGGACTCTTACAGCTGCTGGATCACACTGATGCCCCAACATGGTTAAATATGCTCTTGTTTTCTTTTAAGGGATGATCCACATTATCTTTGGTTCAATTCTATTTTTTTTAATCTTCCATGCCTTAAGCTTTGTTTTATATAAAAACTTATCAGAAAGTATCAGTATGTATCTGTAACATCTTTAGTAAACTAATTAAAAAATATTGCAAAAATATATTAGCAGAACGCCTGAATGTCTGTGTATGAACAAAAAGTGATGATATTCCACTAGAAGGTAAAAGCAAATTGCAGATTGAAAATAAAATGCTGAAGAACATCACTTGAACAAAGAGATGGGTCACCTTTTGAAAACGGACTTTAATGGGTGGCCAGACTTACTACTGCAATGCAGTTACTTTGGACTTATTTTCCAAAATCTTCCTGGCAACACACTGAAGACCTACTTTTTTTTAGAAGCAGCCAGCAAAGGAAACATTTATTCTTATTATTCAGACATCTCAAAGATTTTTTTATAAAATCTTAATGTAAATATCAAAACTTTTCATCGTCTTATGCTGCACTTCTCTAGAACGTCTGTGCATTTCCTAATCAGTGAAACAGTAAATTTTATTCACTATCAAAAGAAAACTAAGTATAGAAGTGGGAAGTGAGGTGGGCGTAAGCAGCTTTGAAGTCAGCACAGGAAGAATTTTGCTAGGAGTAAAGACAGAGAAAATGGACTGTGCAAAAATCTTTTGGAAGAATTTTGCAGAACTTACTGTATAAACTGTAAAAATTCCTCAGAATTAAGTATAATTAAAAAAGAAATCTGTGTCCTAGAAGACATGGCAATCAAACCATGTGACAGACCCATATGCAACTCCAAATCTGTCCTCATAACTGTCTGTGTCTCACAAAAGACTCACACATGTAACTATTGGAAGAGTATCTTATACAATTTGGCATACAAGTTCTATGATTAGCAGCTGAAGAGGGGGAGGAAGCAGAAAGGAAACAATCTATCAACCAGCACACATCAACTATTTAACTGATTTAAAATACCTGAAATATTGTTTGATAGTGTTATATATAATTCTGAATTTGGAAAAAATATATGAAAGCAATGTTTTGGTTTATAGGAACAAATGGTCGTTCTTTTTTTTAATTTTTTTTTATTTTTTTTTTTTTTTACAGCGCTATTTTAAAATATGTGCCACTGAACAAGGGAGTCCAGCCAGCTACCAAGTGGCATACTGACAAGATGAGAAACAAATTCAGGAAGATATGATTCAGAGGGGCACAGGTTTGTTTTTAAAGCAGACCATTCATTTTCACCTCTGCAAAGTGAAATCCATGCATTAGTCAAAAACTCCAATGCAGGTAGTTTATACTCTACAGGAAAAAAAAAAAAAAAATCACACTGACAGTATTTCTTCCTTTTTTTCCCCTGTTGAGCTGCTGGTTTTCCATGCATCACCCATGTTAATTATTAGGTAGACAGAAGAGCTGTTCAACCAGTTCACTTCCCCTATTCTTGAACAGATTGTTTGAGACATAATATGAATACTAATTAACGATAAAATATCTGTCAGTGTTTTGAAATACAGACCAAGATAGCACTTTCTTAAAGTATCCTGGACAGTTCTGATACAATTAGCCCCACTGGTCATAAGCAAGGTCATAAAAAAATCTCTGAAAGATTTGAGCAAAATTGGCACCACTTTTGGCCAAGATTCAGTGGGAATTTTGCAGAGTTTTTAAAAAAAACAATTGAAAAAATCCCTCTGTTCCTAACATACTTGTTTGTATCTTAAGATGCAATTAATAGAAAAACAATGTTCCCAACAAGCCACCATGTTATGGAAGGGTGGATGCAAGAGGAACAGAGGGGAAAAGGATAAAAAAATGGCCACAGATTTGCAGCAACTGTATTTCAGGGGGACATAATTTGGAATGAGGGAAGGAGGAGGGGTGTCTCTCTTCTCTTTCCCAGTGACTCAGTCATGAAAAGCAAGCATAAATAATCAGCAAGGACAAAGCAGCAAACCAGTACAAACACTGTTTTAGCAGATTTCAAGACGTTGTCTCTGGAATGTTTGAAGCATTATACAGAAAATTGTTAGCAGAGTAAAAGGCATTTAAAACAGGGAAGTCATCATACTATCTTGTTCACAGTACTGAAATCTTACAAGAGGAGCTGTCACAATGTATGGTGTCAGTGCTTGTGTTGTGAAAGTGTTCGGCAAAACCCTGCTAGAACCTTGCAACAGTTTATCTTTTTGGAGCATTTACGAGGATAACAGAAGATCTTTCAGGGTATAGATTCACAGCGTATCCAGCCTGGCCGACTTGCATTATGCAGAAAAGTCAGCATAGAAACAAACTGCAATATAAAGGATCTATTATTGAGCCTTAGAGGATCCGTACATATGCACTGGATATCTCACTGGTGATTCCATTTTCACTGCAGACCATACACATACTTCCAGTGCTAAAATTTAAATAAAGACTTGAACCAAAGACAACTCCAAAAATGCAAGCTTCATCCTGCTGAAGATGCTCACTTGTACAAATTTATTTCCAATATTGTTTCATGCCAGTAAACAGGGGATAAATGGGGCCTCATGTGATTCCACATTTTTATTTTCATTTGTATCACTGCAAGTTAAATGAAAGGTGAGTCCTTATAAGTTAACATAATAGTTTAGCAGCTGTTTTGCTCAGTCAGCACAACTGTAAATAATCAGTGTTCTGTGGATAATCAGAACCTCAGAGGATGCAATGCATGTTCTCACAGACAGAAAGCTGAGATTATTCAGTGTAGCTGTCTTGCAGGGGTAAGTATAATTCAGATCTAGGGCACAGCTTATATTTCCATTATTTTTCAATGAAAAGCTGTATAGTAGCTTTTTGTTTTTTTGGGTTTTTTTTGGTTTTTTTTTTTTTTTTTTTTTTTTTTTTTTTTGTCTTCTAAGATGCTTTCACTTATTATGAAAACAGAAGGAAAGCATCTATGGTATCATGGAAAGGAACAGTCAGAAGAACTGACTTGGTGCCACTTGGAACTGTTCTATCCCATGAAATGGTTTTTAACAGTATTCTAAGTTACCAAAAGGACACAATTTATCTCCCACATATATTATATGTATCAGGAAAAGAAACAAAGAGAAAACCAGATTTAATTGACTGAGGTCTAACTTAAGGTGCTAATTAGAAAAGAAAAGCTGAAATTATTGTTGCAGAAAGAAATAGAATAGGACACCTCTAGATCTGCATTGAGTTGTTTTTTTTTATTAAAAAAAAGCTTATGCCAAGAACAACCATGGAAAGTTTATGAAACTGTTCCTGCTGGGATTATTAAAACTTGCTAGTGATTAACTGGCAATATAAAACTTGCTGGAAACTCCTAACAGAAGGGATCTCAAACATTCACCCACAGATACTTGAGCAAATGCTAATAGTTTCACTACAACTGCATGTTTCTTGGAAGGAAGGAGTCAATATGCAATCAGCCAAATCGTCGTTACGCATGCAGTTTGGTGTCTGAGTGACTGCTGCCCTTTAACAGGTCAGGGTGCACAAAAGGCTCAGTGACCTCCTGACCTAACAGTGACACAACCCACCATTAGGCTCAGTCAATGTAAAT
The DNA here is from genome assembly GCA_032173965.1 of Sitta carolinensis. Taxonomy (NCBI): domain Eukaryota; kingdom Metazoa; phylum Chordata; class Aves; order Passeriformes; family Sittidae; genus Sitta; species Sitta carolinensis. The sequence goes on along the minus strand of JAVUNC010000006.1, from coordinate 15,573,027 downwards.
AAGCAGAACTGACAACACACTAATAGGCTGCCTCTGGTTAGCCACGGGTACCTCTGGCCTTAATGAAGACCTAAATCAATTAATACTCCAGGCAATAAAGACCTCTGGCTGATTAAGTTAGATAGAAATAATCTTTTCTAACAGGATTAAAGCTGCAAGGTGGTGAACTTTTTATTGAATATATGATAATCCTTTCTTCCTAGGGCTCTCTTGTTTTAGATAATGACAGCAAAATTGCTTTTTGCAATGTGACATCTTTTATTCACCTCACTAGCATGAAGAAACTTTTTAAAAGGCATCGTTTAGACAACAGTAATTGAAAAGCTTGAAGTTCACACTATGAAAACAAATCGTGTGTGACTAACATGATTTTAATACATCCAACCTTCAATATAATTCATGTTTTTCTTGCACTGTTACAAATTTATAGTCTGAAAATTCCAGAAATTAGTTCATAACACATAGCTGAGTTTAATACAGGCCTTCTTCTGAGAAAAAATATGCAGTTAACAGTAGCTAAAGGATGAAGAATATATTAATTAATAATAATAATAGTAATAGTAATAACAGTAATAATTTTATTATTCCCTTTGATCAAAAATTAAAAAAATTCTAAGACTCCACATATAGTCAAATGTTTCCATATCATACTCAAAACTTCAGAACTTCCCTTTGGATATTTTTTTTTTCTAGCTAGGTCAAAAAAATCCAGTAACAATTACTCAAGAGCATATTATGGCTATTTTATTTAGCTAGCCATAATTTTCCCACAGGTTTTATAAAGGCTTAAAGGTTTTATAATTCAGTTTTCAGATGCTGTGAGTCCATTTTATTAGTTCTCATTTTCAGCTGGATCTTTCAATATGTTTGCTACAAGATCATGTATATGTATGCTATGATCACGTAAGCTACAAGACTACAAAACACTCATCATTTTGTATTGCTCTTCACTATTAAAATTTATTTTATCAGTGTGTGTTTTTAAATTTTTCTCTTCGAATTTATTTATTTGGGGGTTGAAAATTCTTAGAACTTTTTTTTTTAACAAGAAGTGAAAATGTACTGCAATTTCATGAATGCTAACCTAGACTGTTTTTGTTTTTTTCTCTGCAGTTTAGGAAAATTAAGATACATCATCCCACAAAGTCATATTTGACATTGAACACAGTATCATATTGCCATCAACACACCTAAAACTTTTGTGCATTCCTAATTTAAATTATACCAAGGAGAAGTATCATGTCACACAGTATACAAACACTAAGCAGCACAAAACCTGGCAGTTCTTTAATCTCAACAGTGCATCTGAAGAAGCCACAATACTGTTATGAACACTAAACCAACCTAATGAGTACCTCCTAACCACACTCTATACTGCTCAATTGTAAACACTCTGCAATCCTCTAGAAATCAAATACCACAAAATGAGCCTTTTGACAGTGCTGGGTTTACAGCAGGCAATCTCATTTAATCCATTCTTGAAGGTCTGTAGTACCTTGAAGATTAATGAAACGCTAAATGTACAGACTTGAGAGGGACAATCAGGTCAAAAACTTTAGACAAGGTAAAATCAGTCCTAGCTTGAAACTAATCTTTTAAAAACCATTCTATCACAGAAAATTGTAATAGTTGAGTACATATTTTTGGCAATGTGTTGGTTATTTTTAAATCTTTATCAATGTCAAATCAATTTTATTCTGCTCTACAACTGGCAGAAATAAAATCCCCACACTTCTGATTTACAGAAGACAAAGATTCAAAACCTGAAATTTTCATAAAGAAAACCCACCTCAAAAAACTGTCAATTGTATTCCAAGGGAGTATTAGTCATAAATCAAAAATAAATGCAGCTTTTAAAGTCAGAACCTGTAAACATCTAGAAAGATTCCAATAAAGTGGGTGAAAAAGGCTTGCCATCTAATACATCCACGTGGGCATGACAGACAGCTAGCCTGAAATCTTCTCCACAATTCTTGTTTTAGTTGACTTGGACTCTCCAATAGAGAGAGAGGAAATGAACAAAACTGAGGTAAAAATATTCTTTACTTAATATGCATATTTTGGCCCTTGTGCTACTGTACTAGTGCCCAGGGTACATATTGTTCCTTCATAGAAAATTACAGTAGATAGCTCAAAGACATAATTGCCATAGAGGATAAACTGTTCTACACATTCTGCAGGATGCTTTTTCCTAAATATAAAAAGAGCAGTCTCCCTATTTTAAAATGAGCAAGCTAACAAGAGTATTAATCTTTGATGAATTTCTTCCTTGGGACAGTGGAATTTTAGTCTTCATGACTATTAATCTGCCACCTTTTACAAAGCCTACCATTCCTCTCAAGCTTTTGAAAAAAATCACAAGTTCTCACACAACCACATTAGCAAATCTGCCAACTGTGAAAAATTGCAGAACACTTAGCTTTATGAACATACCTTATCTAAAAGATGGAGTAAAACCTCCAAACTGATTAACACTTCCTCATTTATTATTCATGTCACTTCAAATAAAGATGCCAAACAAAACAAACTTTTAAAAAATGTACTCAGATGAGTCTATTCCTAACAACTGGGGCTGGGACTGGGAATGAGACACTTAAATTAGTATTTACCAGAAAAACTAAAGGCCTTGTCAGGGTCCAGACAAACAAGGTAGAAATGACTAGTATCCAACAGTGTAAAGTGAGAGAAATGACTCAATGTGGACATGAACTCTAGAGCAATGGATACCACATTTTTAGAAAATGCATTTTTTGTCCACTGCGGTGATTGTGTTTTTTAGTGAATTACATATGCTGAGAAAAGGGAGGATACTGTTTATAATTCATATGGATTCTTAAAATATCTGATAAGGCATATCTGGAAATTATTTTTCATCTCTCCTAATTATAAATGCTGTTAACTAGCTGATAGGCTGTAAGGAGAGAGTAATGAAAATGCCAGTGTAGCTGAAGTGGGGTGCCATAGGGATTGGTATTAGGCTTGATTTTGTTTAACATCTTCATTAAGTCAGTGAAAGAAGGGATTAACAGCACGATAATGAAACCCACAGAGGATACTAAATTGGAATGTACACCAGTAGAAATAATAAAAATGGACACAGATAGGTTTGAAATAAAGGCAGCAAATAAAAAAAACAAGACAGCTTAGGAAAAATGAAAACTCACGCCAGAACATATGGCAAAAATATTTTGAAATACAGATATTCAGAATAAGGGATAAAACCTGACTGAAGAACTGCTGAACAGTTTATATTAAAATGTAACTGCTCTTTACTAGAAGCACATTCAGTATAGGACCAATGAAGTTGCAGTCTCTGTTCCCATGACACTGGTCTAATTAAAGAGTAAAGTCTGATAAAATTCCCCAAACTGGTATTATAACCTTACAAAAAGTATGATATGATTTCCATATTGCAAAAGGAAGTCTGTAAAAGTTCAGGTGATATCAAAACTTCAGATGATCCTTCAGAGCCAACTCTTTTTTCCAAGAGTTTTTAGATTTCTTCATTAACAATGTTTTTCAGTTTACAGTTCAGCATAGCAGCATTCAAATTATGACAAGAATCCTCATCTGCCAGAGTAAAGATGTAAAAATTACCCCCCACTCCATGTTTTTACCCTCCTCTGTTAAGTGGAAAATGTCTACAACTTACAGGAGGTTACCTAAGAATTTATTTGGGTTCCCACACAGTTCATTTGTGGTTTTACTATTTAATTCTAAATTTATTTTCATAACAAAAGCTTTATCAAATATCACCAGAGAAAGATACAGCTGGCATATTCACAAGACAATTCTACATTTTTCTCTTCTCTACAGTTCTAGGGAACTGGATAGCACATAAGGGAGAGAGGTTATAGGGTAACTGTAGCCATACACACACTATCTAAAGGAAGATAAAAAAGAAAGATTAAGTGATGTGATTTCCTTAGCTACCTATATGCGTTTATATTACAGGCTTTGTCTCTTCTACTTTTATCCTTAAACATACAATCTACTTAGAAAGGGATCTCATGATCTCCTTCACATTAACTGAAGCTTCTACTGACAGGTTCCACTTGCAGTAATCAAATCACCAGTTCAACTATCACTGCAGTGATAAAGCAGTCCAAGAAAGCACAGTAGAAATTTCTAGATTTAACTTTCTAATAATAAGGGTGCTACTTCTTAAGGCTGCACCACTGTTGTGGAATTCAGCATCCAATGAAAATCACGACTGCGGTCATAAAATCCTATAAAGAGTGAGCTGGTTTTTTTTCCTTTTCCTACCTGTCTACAATCCTTATTCATGCCAACTGTCAAATAGTTTAATGTGATTATAAACAGAAGAGGGACAGATAGGCAGAGAAAATACTCTGTACTGAAAAGTGAAAGCTGTTCATCACACGACAGTAATTCACAGTGTATGAAACACATTAACACCGTGACATCCTATTCTTACAGAAAAGATTTTGTTCCCAGCCTTCACTTGGCTTAATATTCTTACTTGAAATACGCTGTTCACGATTGTCATGGGCTACTTTAAGAGGGTTTGTGATAACTGGGAGATGAGAAAGAAGCAGTTGCATAAAACCAAGAACCAGATAACTGAAAACAAGTTAACTGCAACTGCAGTAAGCGAAAAGTAATAGTTCTCATTCTAGCCATAGAGTGGCATTGTTTGGCTTTTTGTTTTTGCTTTTACCCATCCTCTATGTACACCTACTCGCACATAGATTTTACTTACATCTATGACTACCTAAGCAATAACCAACACTAAAACAGCTTAATGTATGACAGAAGTTATTTAGTACAGAAGTCCAATTTATAATATGAATAACCACCATTTCCCAGTAGAAATGAAAGGAGACTTGTTTGTGCAGCTAGATGTACCTGTACAATATACACAACAATAATGCGTATAAAATATAACCTGCATGACATACAGTATTTATCACAATCCTCTGCTTATTTATTCATATTTCAGTGATAATACTACCTTAAATAGAAAATATCTTTCTCTAGGGATACATCTTCCAACGCAAATTTGCAAGTCAAGTTCTGATTACACTTACAGAAACTGAAACTTTCCAAAAAGATCCATATATATATATTTAATATTCTTGGCCAAACTAATGTCATATTGCCTTTTCTGCATCATAAATTAAACCAAACTAGACAAAGAAATGACTTTGGGTGTTAGGGACACCATGGTATCAACTGCAAAATCCTGCTAAATCTAGCAGTACAGCAAGAGTCCATAGCTAAAATTCTGTGTTCTGAGCAGTAAGATAAGACCTGATCTATAAATTCAAAGAATTTGTCATTCCACAGTGATGATGTATTATACATTCTCATGTAATCTGAATTACAATGTTTATGAAGTGCAATCCAAGAAACAAAATGCATATAATGCCTTTGTTATATGCATGCTATTAACTATTTTAAAACCTAAAGATTCCTAACAAAACAAAATAAAACTAATGGAAATTAGTGAAACACAACAGCACCCTCAGAAATACACTAAATACTCTCATCACACGCATTTTCATAACTTTTATTTGTTATCTGCTTAAATACTGACCTGTTATCACATTTGCAGTGTGGACAACATCCTTATATAAAGTAACCTTAAATTCCTAACCATGTAATAAGGCAGAGTTTACTGTGAAGCTTTCAGTGGGCAGATATTCATTTAGATCAGCAGCACCTTCCAGGTAAGAAAAGAACTTACCTATTGATAAAGTGGCAACTTGCATTTAAAAATTAAATGTCTATAACAAATTTTTTTTAATTCTGTTTCATAATTAGATTATAACTATTATAATTATATTCTGTACAGTAATATATATTCACCTGGGTATGGAGTTACTATGTTGCATTATACATTTTCTAATTGTTTGGGGTAGATTTTGGTTTGTGTATTTTTAGTACTCATTTTAATGGAATTTTCTAGGTGTTTTAAAAGGATAAAAGTTGAGAACTGGAAATTGCACTCCATTAACAGTATATTTGTAAGTAAAAATATACTAATAAAGTATTTATCTCATGTTGTGCCATTCGAGCTGCAGCCATGTTTTTATCCATCTTATATCACCATGTCAAGAACCAGTCCTGTATATTTACTATGTGCTTAGCCCTTTTGTTCACATTATTAATAAAAGTAGTTATTTTGCTAGTAAAAAGTAATTGCAGAGCCATGCCCTCTGATATAGAAAGATGGGTAGAAAGCCAAGTGTTGAACCTAAATGGGGCTAGGTAAGAGGAAGGGAGGGGCAGACTACAGCACAGAAAAATCCAAAGCAATTAGGTTAATCAGCTGCAGTAGTGCTGAGACCCAGGTTCAAATCCCTTCTTTAATATTTTCCTTTTGCCTGACAATGACAGTGCTCTTGTGACAATGGACACTCCAGGAAGCACATCTCTTAATATCTTCTACTGGAACTGTTCTAATTTGTTTAAATAAATTCATGATCTTGGATAATATAGGATGACATGATCCTGCTCTATGATGAAAAGCATTAGCTATGATGTGCAAAAGCTTTACATTGAACATTGCATCAAAACTTGTACAAGATTGATTAGGATTTCTATGTTGGTAGTCTTACATTATCCAAAAAGGAAATGACAAGCATTCCAAACTGCTATGAGATGGTCACTGTTACCTTACAGTTTTTTAAATGATAAGCATCTGACACTATGAAAGACACTTAAGATAAGCCTTACACCATGGAACATTCAGGCAGATAATTCTGTATGAACAGAGTTTTTGGGAAATATTTAGGCTACTTCCAAAGATGCAAGATGACAAAATAAAAACCATGCTGGGGAGGGAGTTCTTAACACATTTTTGAAAATAAAATAGAAGTGCTTACACAAGCCTAATGAGATGGGATCAAGAAGTTCACTTGGATGTATAATGGTTAAAACAAGCACAGAAACGATGAATTAGAAACAATATTGATGACATTATTATCAGAAAAGCTTTCAAATTTTAATTTGAATGTTACAAATAAGCAATAGAGTATCTCTTCAAAAACAGAGGCTGCATCAAAGTCTACAAATTATGCCGAGAACAATTTAAATATCTAATATTGCTTTTTGAGCTAAGGGAAATTATAGGTATATGTTGCTGAAAACATAACCCTGTATGACAATGAAAATATCTAATATTTTGCTTGTCCGGCCCAAGTGAATGACCTCCTAATTATCAGCTAAACAGTGCACAATATTCAAAAATTATGCAAAAATGCCAAAATTTTTAGTGATGGAAACTGTCTCACAAAAATTTTACATTCTATTTATATGACATAAAGATTGAGGTTGCCTGATTTGACCGTTTACCTACCAGTTTTAAGTTATGTTTTACGATTCTGTGAAAAGACTGGGTTTTGTTGTTCAAAAAAGTTTGGCATAACTTCAATCAGCACAAATTATTTGTTACAAAGTCCATTGAGGCACAGTTAACACACAGCATCTTTCAGTGTGTGATTCCAGAGTTCACATTTGGCAATGTAACTGCTCGCAGCATTTGACTCCAAACCTGAGAGTTTCTGACATTCAGGTCTCAATGAGTTAACTCATACAGCTCTCCAACAAAAAACAATTACATTTTTTTGCAGAAAAACTATCACATGCTGTTAGTGAATAATTAAATGTTCAAACCATAAAGAAACAAACTGTTTCTGTGATGTATGTTTTGAACTTCTATTAGGTAGTCTGAGTCTTCAGAAAAATAGCTGTGCTACAATCAGGAAGGGCACTAATGGGGAATGGAGACGGGTACAAAAAAATAATGCCCATAATATGAAGAAAGGTGGAGAAAAAATTATTCCAACTGCTATTTCTCTGTCTTGATTTTAATGCTAACTAAATATCATGGATGCTTATGTAAAGGAATATTTTCACTGTATATCCTGGCCTCGTAAGGTGATGTAATGCTTTGATTTTACGCAAACATCACTAAAAGCTTGAAATTGCACCTTGAAGGACTAGGCTCTGTATACAGAACAAGACAAGAGTGAAATTCAAATGAAACATGCTGTTTAAAACATCATTAGAGAACAATAAATCATCTCAACACCTTCCCAACACAGGAAATTGAGAGTTAACCAGTGTACCCAATTTTAATTTTTTTTAAAGGAGGAATAAATCTGCTATAGGGAGCTGCTTTGATAGACCTTTGAAGGTCTTCAAAACTCTTGCTAATGTGTTATTCTCTCAAAAATATTCCCATAATTCTGCTGTATCCCATAATTCCTTGCCTCAAGATTCATCTGTCAACTTTGATGCATCTTTTAAAGTACCCCTCCAAGCCTAAAAACCATGACTGCAGACCACAGAAGAGAACTCTTTGCTTTGAAACTATCTGATCAATCAGAAGATCATTTACCTGCAAGCATTATTTGGTGAAGCTAAAGCGGCACATCAACCAGCAGCATCTGAAGGCTGAGGCAGCAAAACGTCAACAACAAATTGTCATTGGCATTCCATTTATGAACCTTCAAACAGCATCAGATCTTTTCCATGGGAAACCAGATCAGGTCAGACTGGAGCTGAATATTTCTTAACAAGCTAACCATCAAAAGAACTTACGTTTTGAATAAAAAGGCTATCATTTGTTGATTTGAATATCAAAGGGATCCACTGCAAACTCCCAGTCTAGAAAAACCTCCCTAAGCTACACCAGACAGGTGTTTAATAATCTATTATTAAGGCACTATTTTAGGTTACTCAGAATCATAAAAAATAGCTGTAACTGTGAAGCTGCAAATGGGACTGCACAAAGAAATGAATGCTATTAACATACTATTAACAATTCAAAAGAATGAGTTGACATACCAATCAAACTTGTTAATTGACTGTCAATGGCCTGTCCCTGAATATACAACATGACTGCATTATATATTTCAAATGCTGACAGGAAGACAGTTTCATTTGCATTAACTTCATAAACTGATCAACAACCAAACTGCCACATACATTTATAATGGGAAGCTGAATCATTTCAATATTCATGCAGCTCTGTAATTGTAAATTAGGTGCTGGCAAACAATACAATACTGTACATACCCTAAAATATCCTAAATTTCTCTGACCTACTTTCTTTTTTATTTTAAGAGAGCAGTGGAAGAAAGTTGTCTCTTACGGGGATGATTATTACTTTAATTTATGGTTCATGCCTTAGGCAAAATTTGTTTGCAACCTACTTTGCAACCATTGTTTTTAACTCTAGATGGATAACTTGTCCACGATATATGAGGCATACAAGGTGATGTAAAATTTTTCATGCTTAGTTCTGTGAAGTGTAAATATCATTAAAATACAGAGTAAATCTGAAAAATCCAAAGTGAATGAAAATATGTACTATTTCCTAGCTATGACACAAAGCAGATGACAGCAGTGAAACCACTGAAACTTTCTAATTAGACATTGAAACATGTAATTTAAAATGGAAAGTACTGTTCTTGCACATCCTTCCCTATGTCCTAGAATTTACTGCCCTCAGAGGTCCTGTCTATATAAAGTATGTTTCCTAAAAATATCTCATAATTACACCCATTCAGTTTCACTGGGATTGACAGTGATAGTAGCTGAAATGGCTGTGATAGTGCTGCCATTTTAGCCAAACGGTTAGTCAGACATACTCTAAGCAAAGTCACAAATCATAGGAGTTGAGAGCAAAAGTAAAGCGCTTGTGGCGCTTCCATATTTCCGCGCATATTTATCCAGCAGAAATTACCAAAGGCTGATAATAGGAGGAAAATGATGCAAGGAATTCCCAATAAAAGGCATAGGTGAACACTCATTTGTCTGGTTAATATCTGATCCTGCAACACTTAATAGCTTGCACTTCTGCTTGCTGAAAAAACAGTTCTATTTAAACTAACACAGAAGCCTTCAAATGCTGTCATTAATGACTGCGTGCATGAATATCAATTTGTATGCCTTAACCATACAATGAAGATATGAAAGAAGTTTGGTTTTATTTGTTCTTGAATTGCTATTGGCATATTTGTCACTGTTTATATAAAAATAGTAATATCTCAGTCACTTTGAGAATCAAAGAAATAAACAGAAAAGTCGTAAATGAGGTTTAAGTCATGTGGGTCTGAAAGTGTTCCACTGAAAGTAATTGATCAAAAGTTCCCTAACTGTCAGGTCAGTCAGTTCCCTCTATATATGACCTGGAGGTAGCATAGGGTTTAAACATATCAACTGTAAATGCATGTTGTCTTCTTTCCCCCTCTTTTATTACTCCTACTTTCACCCTGTCAATCCAACAGTCACTTCCCTGGCTTTAAAGTTATTGCAAGAAAGAGCCAAGCACTACACACCAGCATAACCATACAGATATGATATAAATGTCCAATAAATCTGCAGTCACAGCAATCTTCTCCCACATTTCCTTTCAGATAAACAATATCAGAGGACAATTTCTCTGCTACCCTAGGTGAGCTGCTATATTTTAGATTTTATTATTTGTAAGACTGAGAAGCAAAAAATATTCACATTTATTGTTCTAGCAACTGCAATTGAAGAGTAGAAAGACTAACAAATGGAAATATAAAATCTTTAGAAAAACTGAATAGAGGAGCCACTGGGGTGATGGCAGTCCCAAATCATCCTAACTGGTAATCATGAAAGATTACTTATACTACAAACTAGATATTAGCTTTGATATTTTCCCTGAAGTATAAGCTGAGTAACTGTCATACTGAATAACATCATATGATGGGTACTGCTAAGTTCTTACACTGACAAAACAAGGATCATTAAAGCTTCAACATTCTTTCAGATAATCAATGTAATATAAGCAGCATGTGATTAAAAACACTTAAGACATGAAAAGTGTCAAGGTAAAGAACAGCTCATTACTCAAAGGATGCAGCATCTATAAATCCAGCAACATTTGAAGGAGCTGGTCATTTATTACTGCTGCTAATAGTAATACACTACTACAGTGAATTCAGTAATTCATGCTCCAAGATTTATAAACTTTGATCATAAAATATATAAATATACACAGCTAAAATACATGCAGACATAAATATTACTGTAACAGTAATGGCGTGATGTATGTTCATGTTTCAAAAAGACACTTGATTAATTCTAAGAAGCTACAGTTTGTCTGCAGTGCTTCAAAACATACATTTAAAATAGTGACATTCTAATTTACTCAAATAAACATTTTCAATGAAATTTTCACCATATTAGCTGAAATCTTTGAGACCCTAAATAGCCTGCGGCCAGCATAGCTTTTGTAGGTGGCATAAAAACTCCTGTTCTTCGGAAGAATAAAACTTTCTATTATGCAGATGAAGTCTCATCCATGTGGGAAATGGTGCTTTCTTGAAGATCAGCATGAGACTAGAAAACTAATTTGGACACAAAACTTGATTATTACAGAACTCATGATCATTATCTTTTAATTGGATGGCAGGCTTCTCAAATTTAGCTGTCTGTAGAAAGCTCACAAAACATTATGGACATTTTATAGGACAAAAAGGCTTAAGTCCAATGAATACTGAGGTGCACTAGACCATTTATTTTGTATGAGGATGGTGAGTATAAGAAAGGTGTAACCAGTGTTTTTGCTGAATGTGCTAGTGTCAGTTGCTGTGTGATTAATGGCAAGATCAGGAATTGTATTATACTGTACTGCAGAGGTGGAGGGCTTCAAGCAAATAATCTCATTCCAAGTTGGTAACAAAACAACAGCAGCTTAAGACAAACCTGTCTGCATTTGCTACTTTTCACATAAAAATTGAAATGAAAAAGTAAAAATATTATTATAACATTTATTGTAATAAATAAAGAATTTATTCTAGAAAATATCAGTGGATTAGATGCCTAACAAAGATATTCTACCTTACATCACAGTCCTCTTTCCACTCCCACAGATGAAACACTAAATCATTATTACAGCCCTTAAAAATAGAGTAAATAAAAAATTATATTAAATGGTTCACCCAGTTTGATTGAAAAGAAGAAAATATTAAAGGCATAAGGTGTTCCAGGTTCCTGAGCAGTTGTGCAATATCAGTCCTCATTTCGGGTGTGAAACGACAACAATATTAGCATTGGCTTTTACCTCCTTCTCACATACAGGTGCCAAGGAGAGTGCAGAAGGAGTAAAGAAGCAATTCCATAAAGATAGAATATGCCTTGCATTAAAAGCAGAATTCTAACATTAGTCTAATTACTGAGAAAGTAGGAGTCGCATAAAGAGGAAACCAATTCATTGATGATTTCAGCTTCGGTTTTACTATTACCAAATAGAGAGACAAGTGAACACTCACATATACATAATATTAACATATCAGAGATTAAAACCTAAGCACTGATCAGGAAATATCAAAAATTCAGGATACGTATGGAAACTTCAGGTAGATGGGGTGATAAGTGAAATATAAATGCATAACAGCATTTGCATTATGAGTGTACATTTGTATTTAGGACAATAAACCCAAATGTATTAGCAGGACATTCAGAGTTAGGACAAACACAGTAAAACAATCAAATTAACAGGCTTGTGTGAAGTTTTGCTCCTTAACTTTAATGTTAGAAGATCTTTTTTATTTTTTTTTCCCAAAACCACCTGATAGGTTCTCGATATTGCTTTCCAACTGTTATACTTAATCTTCTTAATATATAAGGGAGTTTTCCTGAGATGAGTTATAAGAAGGTAAATTTGAGGTTTCTACCTGCAGCTACTTCTGATTTACATTACCTGTATCTGTAACACTTTTATTCTGAAGACTCTGCAACTCAATGAATAGGTAAAGTGATTTTCAAATTTTTTTCTGAAACTTACTCAACAATTATGGGAAGTAAGTAAACAACATATTTCAGCCCAGGGATTTTTTTTTTCTCAATTTATCAGGCATTTTAAAGGATAAAGTTGGGAGAAAGGATGTTTTGTAACCACTGAAAACTTGCCATCATCCTATTTTCACCTAATTTCACATTTCATTTATTGAATTCAAATTTATTGCTACCTTTTCAGAATTTAGGGAAAAAATAACCTTGCAGACTTGTTACTCTTACAAAGAAGCTGGAACTTTGTGCAATCTGAGCCACAGGCATAGTTGACTTAGATTCTTAAGGCAATTCTCAAATACAGAGTAAGATCTGACAGATTCTTCCGCATGAGGGAAAGGCCTGGAAAGAAAATGTTTGGCAAATGTTTAGTAAGCTACCCATTTAAGGAATACTCAAATCCTTTCCATCCCACTAACAGAAGACTGCTCTGACTGCCTCTAGAGGACCAAGTCCCAAGTAAACATATCTTATAAATCTCCCTTTTTAACTTTTATGTGCTCTTTGTCCAAGAGCTGAGATCAATCTAAAAACTCCAGAATTTATAAATATTTGATAACATTTGTCAAAGTCCAATTTAGCATGACTAATAAAATTTTAACAAATTTATACTAGCAGGAAATAACATCAAGCATGTCTTACCTGAGTGTGTTGTCACAGAACAGTTGCAACATTTGCAAGCCATATCACCCCAACATGACAAAAAGGAAATCAAACATTATTCAGTAGTACAGTTGCCCTTAGTGCTAATATATTATTTACTGCATTCATCCCAGCCTTCTCAGGAATCCCATCCTGTTCTATTACTGTTATTATTACAATCCCCTTTCCACAGAGGCAGGGAACTGTCAGGTATGCAGGGAAGTAAACAGAAGCCTCTTCCGCTGGTGGATTAGTCTCAAAATTGCCAATCTTGCTTATTGGGCATTTGACCTTGAGAGGAGTAGTTTTTAGGACAACCTTCAAACAGAAAAAAAATTTTACAATTTAGGGCTTTTAATGCCCAATTTTCTAAAGCAAGAATGTCACCGCAATTTTTTTCTTAATAAATTTCTTCATATAAATATTCATGACTTTTACTGCCATGAAATTAGACTGTTGTAGAACTCTGGCATGTCAGAGATCTCAAAGTCATATTGATCATCTGTATCAGTTCTGTTTGACCTTGGATTGCTAAGACATTGAAGAGGGCCTCTTTCTTCTCTACAAGCTAAGAGGGTTTCTTTCCATCACAGAGGCACTGGGTTTGCCTGTCCTAACTGGAAAAATATGAATGAACCTAAAGATAACTACCTGCAGGTGCATAAAATGCATATATTAAACCTCAACAGAACTTGTCTGCTTTCTTGCATAAAGCTAAGTATGCCACAGAACTTACAGCATCTCACAACCAACTCTAAAACATGACACAACTGATGTCCTAAGAGGTTAATTATGGTTTAATAAATCTCTATGCATAAAAATTGGCCATTTTTCTAGAGTTCTGAGACGCCATAAAAAGAAAAATTAACAATCAGGGAAACATAGTAACACGGAAATTTGCAGAAAAAGAACCAGTACAATTAAACGATCTGCCCAGGTCTGGAAAGGAATTCTTGTATTTGAAACAGATATTCAGATGATTTTCAGTGAGCATCCCAAGAGTTTTTAACCTTTCATGTCCCACCTTACCCAGTTAGATCTTTTAGGCCAGACTGTATGAATTAGCAGTAAAACAATGTATAGATATCTAACATGAGTCTAGTAATAGTAAAACCATGTGTTTTAGAACATGACATTTTACATTCCTAATCAGATTACTTTCTTCTTTTGTCCTCAAAAAGATATTTAGTAGTAATTTATTGACGTATATTAAAAGCATTTTAATTCACAGCAAGGATTTCATAGTCAGGAAGATTTTCCTGAAGGACATGTGACTAATAGCTCTGGAGACTTAAACAGAATGTTTATTTACAAACATACACAGCATCACCCAGAGCTCCTGGAAGTCACTCTGTCAGTAAAGTTTACACTTATTCCAGGGGGACACCAGGTTTAGTCTCCAGGACAGCTGAGTCATTTGTTTCACAGCTGACAGAGCACTGCGGCGTAGTCTGAAATCTCAGTTAAGTCAAAATTGTTATGCATAATAAAAGCAGTAACTCAGTTTGAAAAAAGGACATAACATAGTAGGTCTAAACTTTTTTACAGAATCACAGTAGAAGTATACAAAGGTCCTATTATGATGGAACCCCAAGCCTTGCAATATCCACAGATCTGACAGCATGATCTCTGTGAGATACTACTGCATTGCTCATACAACCTAAATCACTATGATGTGCTAAAATGCAAGCCCACAACTAACATCAGTTCCTGTTAGTTTGATCCTCCTGATACCTGAAGTCTAGAATCCATCACTGAAATAATACATAAAAATAACCTACGAAAATATATACAATGTTGTCCAGTGTGTATCTCAAGCGTGTCTTTAGCAGAAATTGGATCTCTGAGTGAAAGACTACCACACCTGGAATTGCTGCCCAAAGTCCTAAGACTGCAGAAGTTTTCATAGTAAGCTCCCCTTAGTACTTAAGGCCTTGCTTATTCCCATGAGCTTCAGACTTGTCCATGCTAAACA
This sequence comes from Sitta carolinensis, assembly GCA_032173965.1. Taxonomy (NCBI): domain Eukaryota; kingdom Metazoa; phylum Chordata; class Aves; order Passeriformes; family Sittidae; genus Sitta; species Sitta carolinensis. Next base: position 15,557,612 of record JAVUNC010000006.1, on the reverse strand, counting down.
TCTCTGGACACTCCCTCTATCTAAGTGGCAATATGATCTAACTATGCGTTCTCTAACCCTGAGTCTTCTGCCACAATAATTTCACAAGTCATTAAGGTCTTTGTTCCTTACTACAAGACTGGAGAAACCTGACCTGAAGTGTACTTTGGACCTGAGTTCCATGGTTCAATTCTAGGGAGCAACACTGTCTTTGGTATAGTTGCTTTTTCAACTGGAACAAAAAATTGGAATAATCACAGACAATGAAATGAAAATTACAACTACGGAATCACCTAGTACAGTGCCATGGGGAAGTTTCACTTACATTTATACCTATAGCAGAAAATTAATCTCTTATTTTAAGTGAATGCTATGAGGAAACTCTTTCAAACTAATGAAATATTTTCAGTTGTAAACACAGACTTGAAATTATACACAGTAATCAATCAGCCTCTACATGAGTTAAAATTATGGTTTCAATTATAAGTAAATCTCACATCTGCATGCCTCAGTCCTCATTACAAAACAATAAATATCTTTAAAATATTTCAAATAATTCAAAAACATCCCAAATCTTTCAATATACTACTGCTGAAAAGCTCTGCAATTAAGCTAAATCTTAAAGTTTTTTATAACTTTTCATTATAACGATATAGGTACTTGATCTGAAAGCTGGAGTGAAGGTTAAAGATGGAATAGAAATTTCTAGTTTTGCCTTACCATGAGGTTTTCGAAGTGAAGCTTAAAATCAGCATCTTTATGGATGTTCCATACACTTTTTATTTTGTGAATATATTTTAAAGGCAATATCTTTAACATCACTACAGCTGAAATCAATATCTACCTTTATTTAGCACTTAAATGGTTATGTTTTCATCACTTTTTTTTGAGAGCCACAGTTGTATCAAATCATATTGATAATCAAAATCTTAAATTAGGTAGAATACATGTAGCTATCAGAAAACCTGCAACATTATACAGAATATTTTATATCTTCCTGTGAGAGAAATGGGACACACAAATGTGAAAAGATAAACCTGAAAAAAAATTAACTGAGATTTCCCATTTTTGAGCTATTATTAAACCCCTAAAAGCTAAATGCATTTTTTCTGAGAAAAAATCTCTTGCCAAAAACCTTTCAGTAGAATCCCAAGTACTAAATTGTTGAGGAAAAAGAGTTGGTTTCCTATCTGAAATTCCTCTGAGTCTTTAGAAGGCTCTGGACAAACCCTTGCAGTGATTCAAAGGCTGGTATAAATTTCAGAAGTCTATGCAAGTCATTTGAATGGGAGGGGAGCAGAAAGAAAAATCAGATTGCATAAACAGGCATATCATTTTTTAACTTGGTTTTTTTTTCACTTTCTTCTGTCCATAAATTTCATTTTGTATTTATGCATCTCCAGCCATCTTCCAGCTCATCCAGAGTAGAAACTTCACATGCACTTGTGACTATTTACATCTCAGACATGCCCACAAGTAGGTGTCAAGCCTATGATGAACACCCAGAAGAGACTTCTACTGTAAAACTTCCCTAGAACGCAAGAACTCCGCACGTGATGGGAGTCCTGCAGGTCTATTTGAAGTTCTTCTGAATTCTTTTAATGGGGTTGCCTTCAGCTTGAGCTTCAAGCATATTTACATGCTTAAAGGACAGCATTTAATTGAAAAAAACTGTTTAGAAAATAAAAACTAAGTAAATAAATAAATGTACTGAAATGAATTTCAACTAAGAGGCTGCTGTTGTAATTGCTGCTAAAAACTTTCAGTTTAAATGGAACTTCCATATCACAAAAGAATATACCGTGCTAAAGCTAGAATATGAGCATGAAACAAATAAACTCCAGCACTAAATCTCTAGGTTTTGCCTTGATTCTTTGTCTTCAACTCCTTTTAAAGGCTGCATCCTATTTTCACATTCCAGCATTTGCTATACTCTGCTTTGCATATGAAACAACAATGTTTTCAGGGTGATACTTCATTAATATTTCTAGCACTTCATAGCAAATAAGAATTGCAGTCAGTAAAAAGATTCTTGTACCTTGGGTAAGTTTCTTACCCAACCACTGCTCAGCCTATCACCATTAGCTGTTTAGGGCTGTAATTGGTGTACAATGGAACAAAGTTTCACTCTTAAGTTTACTTATGTAAGTGTAGCTTAGAGCAGAATTTTATCATCAAATCACATTCAATATCCAGAAAGTGCAGATGTAACACTGATGAACAAAATGAAAAATATAGACCACAATAACTGCTATTAGTTACTCAACTCCCACACAAAATCCCATTTTTAAAAAAATATCAGTATCTCTATTATACATGTATGTTTCTAAAATTTTGAGTCTCTCTTACATACAACCAGAGCTTCAAATCTGCTTAGCAGCTAGCTGCCCCCATGGAGAAATGGAGAACTTAGAAAAATAGAAAATGTTATAAACTGCAATCTTAATATGAAAACACAGTTAGTTAACTACCAGTATGGTGAAAAGAAAGGATTTTTGTTTTAAATTATGGTCATACTGAGCTCTTCTGAATGTTAGTTAAGTGATGAAGGTATTTAATTCTTTTTGCAGAGAAACCTTTTCTATAATCAAAAGAAAAGGAAAAATAATAGATGCAGAAATAAAAATTGTGTATAGCGCTAGGAAACAAATATGAACAGCCACCTTTCCTGCTTAGCATAGAAAAGAACAGAATTGTGAACAGACATATTGCATAGAGCTAAAATAAAGAAGACTGGCAAAAGTGGTGGTGAGGTGCCAAGGCAGGCTATCAGTGTTTCAGAGCCTCCTCCATGATTTACATGTACTGAGGCTCTGTATGTACATTTTTTAAATTACAGTAATTAACTTTTTGATACTTTGAACAGGAGGGAAGGCTGGGAAAGCACACAGACAAAGAGGGATTCAGCTGAGAGTGTAATAAACTGAACTAATCACTTGGAACCTGCTCATCTTTAATCCGCTTTGGTGTTCCCTCTCGGGACAGGAAAACACCACCAGTTATACCAGAGGTCTCACTCATCCATAGCTCTCTCTGCTTCCTCATCTTACTCTCTTTTCAATTTACAGTCTTCCATGCCCTATATCAAGTACTTCTCAGAAAAACACTTCAAATTCAGTAAATGAGATGTCTACAAGTATGGTTGACATCTTAATTTCCTGCAACTTTGCTGAGAAAACTCACACTTAAATAACTATTTTATGGCTTACTCATTTTATAAGAATAAATGAAAAACTATTCATTTTCTGGAAATTTCTTCCAAATTTTTAGGTTTAAGAAAAATATTCCAGCTCAGAAAAAAAAAAAAAAAAAAAAAAAAAAAAAAAAAAAAAGTAACAGCTTTTAAAAATTATGCCAATTTAAACATTGGCGATACGTGCTACTTTTCTCCAAAATCTGAAGTGCTAAATTAAAAATACATCTAAGTCAGCTCAACCAGTTAACTTTTTTTGCACAAATTACTCCACTCAAACAAGCATAAATGTTGAAAATGTTCTCCTTGCTACAATCCAGAGCTACATTGTTCCACTTCTTTTTCTCTATTTTGTTTGAAGGGACAGGAAGATCTGTGGGAAAGGGACATTTTGAATTGCTCAGGCATCTGGGCAGGGTCCTTACTTTTCACTTCACAAATTACAATAATAGTAATGTCTAGTAATAGTAATAGAGAGAGGCATTCAGAAGGGCACTGCCAGCAGGCTGAGGGAGTTGATCCTTCCCCTCTATTCAGTATTGTTGCCACACCTGGAGTGCTGTGATTGGAACTGGGTTTCCCAGTACAAGAGACAGGATTCAACAAAGGGTTACAAAAATGATTTAAAGACTGAAGCATCACCTATTAGGAAAGGCTGAGAGAACTTGGACTATTTTGATTTTAGAGAAAAGCTCACTCAGGAAGAGCATCTCATTAGTACATATAAATAATTGAAAGGAGACTGCAGAGAAGATGGAGCCAGGCTTCAGCAGCAGTGCCCAGTGACAGGATTGGAGGCAATGGGCACCAAGTGAGACACAGGATGTTCCCTCTGAACATCGGAAACACTTTTTTACTGTGTGGGACTGAGCAGTGGCATGGGTCACTCAGAGAGGTTGTGGAGTCTCCATCCCTGAAGATGTTTAAAAGGCATCTGGACATCATCCTTTGCAACCTGCTCAGGGTGGCCCTGCTTGAGCAGGAGGTTGGACAATACGACCTCCAGAGGTCCATTCCAACCTCAACCATCCTCTGATCCTGTGGAATGTCTGTATGGACTGGCAGATGAGCAGGACACCTCTGTAATTCACAGCTCTATCGCACCACATTTGAATGAATGTCCCTCAGACATTCCAAATCACTAAGGATAGTTTTCCCTGCCTTTCCTTGTCTGTTTGCTATTCTTCTCAATGCTAATATCTTCCATTTTATTTTCAATTTCTTTTACCTTCTCAGAACAATGCAATACAGAAGTAGCTGAAATGCCAAGAGTGAGTACTGTAAAATTTAGTTGTGTGAGTGCAGTCTAGACTCAGTTTCCAATCTATGGATTGTGTACTGCTTTCCCTCCCAGATTCTCTAAATAGTTTTACTGTAATGCTGTTGGAGTACTATGTTCACTGTGTCTCACATACAAACGTTATTACTTCTGCACTCCTGTTTCTTCTCCCCTCAATCCTTTTTCCCATTTTTACCAACCAATTGAAAAGAAGATGCAGAGGACAAACTCTTTGTAAAGTACTATCTGACTTAACTGTATTTCAGTCCTGTCTACCAAACGAGGAACAACTGCCTCCCCCCCTTCCTAAGCCTAAGAGCTACAGTAATAGAATTTTATAAAATATTATTCTAAATTTCTAGAGAATTCACAAATAGTCTAACAATTTTAAACAGATGCTTTAGTTATGAATTCCACCCCCCCCAAAAAAAAAAAAAAAATTACTTAAATATTTAGGTACTCTTTGGTGTTTTATAGTTATATAATTACAGGGCTATTACTTATATAAATTCTTTCCCTGAAAAAATTATTTATCATATGGCATCACAAGTTTCAAGATTTGCACCCCATATCTGATACCAAAACAAGTAATAAAGATCCATGCGACCCCTGCATTGAGCCTGTTTTGCAATACTTTGCTTTCACAGAAAGTTACAACATTGAGCTCTCAAAGGATGAAACCCAAAGTCTCACTGGCCAGGAACATGAAGTCCAGTAAAAGATCTAACTCCAGAAAAATACAAGGATTGCCTTCTCCTTGCATAAATTTTGTTCTCTTGTCTTCCAATCTCTCCACCTTCTCTTGAGTCAGATGGCCAGCACAGCATACTAAGGATGCTGAACCACGGACTATTCCAATGTCTGCCTTCAGACACTGAAAATGTTCAGAAGCTGAAAACTACATCAGAACCTCTAAGGAATCAGAAGGAGACAGGGATACATACGTTGTATTACAGAAAAATTTAATCTGAAGAATCTTTTACGTTAAGAATTCTAAGAATAGAAAGAACACAGATCAACCAGCAATACCTAGATTGAACCTATGCCATGAATAACTGGAAAAAAAACCTGGGTTTTTTTGTAATACATGCTGATAATCTACACTGGAAGTCACCAATAATCAGCAGACAAAATTCCTTTACAGCAAAGTAGTTTTGAAAGAACAAGTTTCTGTGCATGAGCAAAGTCTTCTTTCCATTTATTTCTCTGAAGACTTCCAGATGTGGAAGCAGTTTGTTTTTCTCTCTGAAATCCTTAAAAATTTCAAAAAAAACTTTGCAGTTTTCTTCCTATGGACTCCTGTTCTTCATTTTGAACAGTATCATGTAACTTTATCCTTTTTTCAGCTTTTTGTTTATTTTAGAATGTCCCCCATTTAAAAGAAATTGACACCAAATATCTCATATTATATACTGCCTTTCTCAAAAGGTAATTTAAAAAAAAAAAAAAAAATATGTGTGAATTCTACCCAACATAATAAGCTACTGAATGCTGACTCCACATGGACCCTATAAAATGTGCTGAATGAACCCTCACAATCAGATACAGCAAATATGGAGAAAAATTTACATAACAAAAAATATCATCTGTTTCCTGTGTACTTCCACAGCTTCATCATTCACTGGGAATATTCTCTCAAAATGTCATGTGAAGAGCCTATCATAATGTAAGCATTTTACATAGTTTCTGTTATCAGAAAGGGGAATCCTATGGACATGTGTTAAATCCATTACCAGATAGCAGTAAACTACACAATAGGACAAATGAAAAAAAAAAAAATTGATTGGAAATCCTTTATCAAGATTAAGTTAATACAAGTACTATATAGCAGTAAACAGAAAGCTTCAAAACTACTATATTTTTCAATCAGTTCTGTGTATTTTGAGCTCTGCTCTCATACCACCAGAAGTTGTATTTCTATATTCTTTACTTATGTCACACAGGAAAACTCTATCAATAGCAATCTTTTGCTCAGAGTTCTTTAAAGATTACTTACTAAATTGAAAATGTTCACTCATCACCATCAGGGTGCAGAACTCAAAGTCAAGCTATATTAGTGAAGTGACTGGCAGACAGTGCAAAATATTTTCTGAAAAACTTCAGTAAAAAAGCTACAGAAAAACTTGACACTTGTTGCTTTTCACTCAGAAGTTACCGGACTATATCTTAAGAATAATATACCAACCAATGTTTAAATACAGAAATGCAGAGATTATTTATTCTGTCTTTTAAAAATATACTCAGCTTGTATAATCCAGTAATAAAACCACACTCAGGCTTCCAAACATTCTTTTTTCTTCAAATGTACAGTGCAATACTAAATAATACAGGATCTGAGGTTTTGATGTAATAAAAGATACAGTCCATTTTTTTTTCAATATATAGATAAGATATAGGAGCCTTTACTTGTTACAGAAATTGTTTTTTCTTCACCAGTACCACACATCATTTATGATCCCTGACTAGCATAGCAATTTGTCTGCAAACTTAAAGCTGTAAACTGCATAAAAAGAAGAGATCAAAGCCTCACAGAATCTATACAGAGAGCTAATATTTTGCAGACAAAAATATTTTAAGTGATTCGGTCTGACATTATTAATTATTTTATTATGCCTTTTTTTTTTCCACAGAATCCTATAAATTCTTTCTTTCAAAATACAACATCAACACACTTGATCAAATTGCAACTGTGCAGTGTTACTAGTTTCATATGCATCTTTGATTCTAGGTACTGGGTGTATTTATGTTGAGTTGTACCCTAAGGTACTTCATTTTTCAAAAATTAGGATTCTACAACATTAACCATCTGAAAGACAGCAGACTGACAATCAACCTCAGGTAGGAAGAATTATTTGGATTCCACAGATGGTAAAGTAGGTCCTTAGAAGTGACAATTTCCTTTTTATTTTTCCCTCTTTTATTTTGTTTTGTTATTAGACCCTCAACTCACAAATGCTCAACTGTCACAAATGATCAGTGTTACTGAACCACCGGCATTAATCTGTTGTTTGAAATGTATAAAGAAAGACAAATACAGGAGACATTGCAAAATGTCTTCCTCAAGTAGAACCAGATATTGAAATGATAAATAACATAGCCTATGAGCACTAGTTAGAATGTTCTTGGGCAAAAAATATTTCTAAATATCAAGGACCGTTGCTTCATTGTCCATAAATAAACCATGGTAAATTCATGACATTGGACCTTTTCTTCTTGCTATGCTACTGTAAATAAGTGTGTTCCCCTTGCCTGTCTGAATTTACATGCCTATTTCCAGAAATGCCGCAGCATGTAAGTAACACTGTCATGTCCGTTTTGTCAACTACATGCTGATTATCCTTTTCTATCTGCAGTTTGGGAACATTATCAAGGTCAGAAGCAATCGCTCAGAAAACTGATCCTGAAGCTCTTGTGTCTTGATAATTTCTGTAAGGAATTTTCATAAATAAAATTCACATTGCAACTGGTTATTCACCTTTCTTATACACTACAGAAAAGAAAAATGTACCAGTAACTTGGCAAGTGTCTAGTCAATGTGCTCATTACTTGCATGTAATCCTGTTTTATTCCAAAATGACACAAATCTAATTTACCACTACCATATATAACTTCCATGTGTGTTTGGGCAAATGCCCACCTCCTTCAACTCTCCTGACCTCCCCTCTTTTTTTTTTTCTTTCTTTTTTTTCTTTTCTTTTTTGACAAATTGGTTATGAGGCATTTACAACTGATGCACATATCGCAAAATTATTTCTGCCGAGTTTCCTCCATGACCTGCCCGTGGGACATGACATGCTCTGAGATGCATCACTCTATCAAACTGAATCTTTCCAGGACAATGCAAATTATGACAAATTCCATCATCCCGCATTATGCGCTTCATGCTAATCTTCCTAATTCGAGAAAATCAGAAGGGCTTGCTGTTCTGCTGAAGGGCACGTTGTCTGAATGAATGATGGTGAAGAAACATCTACAATCCCTTCATCTTCTAATCCCAGCTGTGGCCACCTCTGTCCTAAAACCACTGAACTTTCTATGTCATTCTTGCATCAGAATTAACTCAGAATCAGTCCTTTGACAAAACAGAGGGAGTGAGTTTTGGTTTCAGACTTCAATGGCAGTTCATCTTTAGAAAAGCATTTTTATCAAGTTTCATCACAGACTCTTCCTATTTCTTTGAGTCTGCCAGACTTATACAGTAGGAGTGCAATCTCCAAGAAAAGTTAAATTGCCTTCCGGAGTGGATTTTGAAACAATTTCAGCTATAGGTTTCAGGCAATTTCCAGTCTTGAGCACTTTTGTCTTTGGGACCTTACCCGGCTGACTCCAAGCAAACTGCGAAACTGCAGCACATTCTTCAGAAAGTGCTCAAGACAGAAAACTGCTGCATCTCTGAATCATTCTTCACTGGCTCAGAAGGTGGCAGTATTATCACGTGAAAGAAATTTGCCTTCTCCTAGTATTCTGTATCTACATTGCTGAAATAAACATGTTGAAATCCCAAAGAAGCATATATTTTATCCTGTGGCATAATTTACTTATAACATTAAAACTCAAACATGGAGCAATTTGTAGCAATAACTATGATTATACCGTTAGTGGCCCAAATGTCACTAGATTAGGCTAAATGATACCTAGCACCAAAGAGCTTCTCTGATTTATTTTTTATTATCACTGGTAGAACTTGCATGCTTAAAATGCTCCCCATTCAATTACTCAGTCTTCTTGATGACTGAGGTAATCATAGAAAATTTTATGAAAATTATAAAAGTCTTAAATCAGAGCCACACTTAAAACATATAAATGTTGTGGGCAAGCAGATATGGGACTACAGATTTAAAAATAACATTTCACAGTAAAAACACAATGCATACTGCAGAAGCAAAATTAAAATCTATACATTTTTCACTATCTGCAAGACTGAAAATTAAAAGAGTTTAGAATCAGGAAAAGCAAGGTACTGCTTTATGAAATAAAATGTACGTTGGAAAACATTCTCAGAAATATTAATAAATATATTTTTGAAGCTGTTTCATGTAAAAAGAAAGACAATTAAGATTTTAGAATAGTTTTTGCCTTAATTTTCCTTACTTTAACATGTCAAATAATGGGATCCTTTTCCTACCTATTTCTTTATGTCAGAACATTTCAATCAACAGCAACTCTGTCAATATTACAGATAATATTTCTACTATACTATTACTTCAAATAAACCCAGAATTTTTAGTTATGAAAAATGTAGTGTAAGCCATACATTCTAATTCAATAAGCTTTTCAGAAGGAATAAACAACCGCTCAGTAACCAAAATGCAGGCAAGTTTTGCTTTGCATTTACAGACTCTGCTTTAATGGAATCTTGCATAATTGGCCTGATGCTATACTGAGTCTTCACACATGCCTAATAAGTACGTAGCACAGATCCACATTAAAGTATTACTAAGAAGAGACAGGAGGATCTTTAGCTTTATATGTCGTTCCCAGCGAGACCCAGACCCTCAGAGGTAAACGACTATGTGAGCATCATTTCAGCAAAAGGCACCGGGCACACCCTGTGCATGCTGTGGCTTGTTGACAAGAACCAGGGCAGGCAGACACCAATAATACATGAAGTGCGGTTCAGAGGCAATTAGGATCAGTTGTCAAGGCCAGGCCATTAATGAAAGAACATGTCAGAGGAGCTGGAGACTTCAATGGTTGAGGGCAAGAAGGCGATTTAGTGTGACAGATCGAGTCCTTCCAATGTCCTCAGTGGTACATGCTAATACCAGCCTTAACAACCTTTTGTGGCAGTGTATAATGCGACTAACATGGACTTTGATTCAGCAAAATGACTGCTGCCACTGTTAGTCTGTCTCATTCCAACAACAGTAAAAGCACTGCTACAAATAATTACCCACTTCCTTCTCCCCCCTTGTCCATTTAATGCAGCAGTCCTTTATGCATGCCATACTGTTTCTCACTAGAAGGTCACAACGTTTATCATACTGCTTTCTTTTCTTTCTGTCATGCCCTTTCTATTTCTTAATATAATCTGAAATTATCCTGTAAAACGCTTTTGTTCAAGAAAAAGGAAATTAACTATAAATGCAACATTACCTCACGTGACTAATAACAAATACAAAAAGAGCAAACCGAACTGGTCTGAAGGATTCACTAGTTATTCTGTCAATTATGCAAGGAATATGCTGTAACATGAGATAAATATTCATCTTATAACATGATCTACTGAATTAAATATATATGGCAACTTTAATGACCATGAAAATGAAATCCTGAAGCTTTATACATAATTTGGCACTTGGTTGTTTTTCCTGTTGTTACTTAAAATTAGTAGTCAGCACTACTAATTTTCATAAAAACCTACAGACTCTAAATTCCTAACATGCAATTACAGGATGAAAGGAAGCATAAATTTAGAAAAAAGAACCTGGAACAGCAGTTGTATTGTAGTCACAATACTAAAATTGGGGACATCACTGAAACAAGACAATGTTGTGTTTTCTTTACAGAAAACCTGATCTGTTTCTCAAACAAAAGTTTTCAAATAAGTTAAGACTTCACAAACCATTTTCTTAATTACATTGCTTAATTTTTTAAAGTATCGTCCTGATATTCACTACCTCTTTCAAGATCAGTTTCTAAGGCTTCAACATTCTGTCCACATAAAAATATGCTATACCATGCATTTAGGTGTGAGAAATTTGATTCAGAAATGGCAGGATTAAAAAAAGGTTAGTCATATTCACCAGAATTCCACAAATATTTCAAGGGAAAATTCATTGATTTGTCAAAGTAAACACTGTCCTATCAATGATAAAAATGACTTCTTGGCCCTATTTTATTCACCTTACATCAGATGATGTGGTTCTCCCCTATCACTTCTGTCATTTGGCTATGCCTGAACTGACCTTTCTAGAGGCAATACTTATCTGTGAGTGACAAGAGAAACTATCTCCAGCAGGATGAATTTCCTTCTCTCTCTTCATTTCTCTACACTTTGCCTACTTTCTGTCTGACTCATTTTAGCTTCTCCTTTTTTTTTCTCCATTTCTTTTTTTTTGTTTATGATTCTACAGCTAACCTCTTCTTAACCGACCTTTGAAAACATTCCCTTTTCAACCCATAGTTCTAACCTTTTCAGTACCTACTTATTTGATGTATTATAATTTTATTTTCCTTTTCAACCTTCTCTCTCTTAATTTTATTCTTTGCTCTTTTCCATTTCATTCTCTCCTTCACTTTTGCACCTTTGCCAGCTTCTCTTCCAACCAAGGTTAAGAGAAAAATCCCACTGACTACAATATGAATTTGTTCTAAGGCAAGTATTTAGCCGTGGATATACTACCAACCTCAGTGTATCCAACATAAGCAGCAATTATTGGCATTTACATGATTAGTATTAGTGGTATTTCTTTGATGGAATAATGTATAAATGATGGGACTGCAGTATACTACAATTACAGGTCCATGGTACATTATGAGGAACACAAAGCAGAAATATAATGGAGACAGCACAGATCTCATATATTTTATCTACATATATTGATTATTTTGGATTGTGGTAAGTATGTACCAATGAAAGTTATATATAACTCTTGGCATATATACTAGGAATAAACATTAAATTAAAAGTTATGTATGTGGGTAACCCAGTTCAACTTTAGGATTTGGATTCAGATAGGCATTAAAATTCTATCTTAAAAACTGTGATGTCTCTACAGATATGCCAGTGATTATCCTACCCTTCTTTAATAAGAGATCTGACATTTTAAAAAAAAAAAAAAAAAAAGACGGTGAGTATTGTGAGATCAACATTTATAAAAAAATCATTACAATATTGCAGTATTTTCAAAAGTAGAATCAAGAGATTAGGACTGACATTTAAGTAATATTCTAATCGTTCGCTACCTTTATGTACAACTTTTTATTTCATGTAACTATCATGACTTTCTATCAGAATTCTTTGTAAACAATTGCTTCAAGCTTATTATTCTTTTTTGCAAATATTTATAAAATATTTCCTGCAGAATCAAAAAATATTTTTCATTTAGTATCTCAAGTTTTAATGGTATATTACTGGATAGCTTGGAAATAATTATCATAAACATAGGAATGACAGACACAAAAATTTAATATAACGAAATTCTGAAATTTTACAGAATTCATAGAAGCACTATGTTAGACATCCTTTTGAGGAATTAGAACAAATCTTTCCACAGAAAAAATTAGGCTTTAACAAAAGTATATAGGAGCATTCTTAAAGCAATTTGAAGAACAGAACACAAATAAAACTACAATAAGTACATATTAGAAACTGTAATATAAAAATTATATATATATATATGTAATATATAAAATAATATAAAAATAATATAGAAATATATATAACTGTATATAAAAATAATAATCAAGTTGTTTCTAAATTGGAATCATTTGAGGCAGGGAGGGAAGGAAGGGAGGAAGGAAGGGAGGGAGGCAGGAAGGGAGGAAGGAAGGGAGGGAGGCAGGAAGGAAGGCAGGCAGGCAAGAAGGAAGGAAGGAAATACAGCACAGCAGTACAAAAAACCCCTAACCTTTCTTACCAAATATAAGTGTAAAAAATCACAGCAAAAGAAATATTTAAAAAAAATTAAAAATAACTTTGCTGTCTAATACAAACAAGTCACACTTCTCGTCCTCTAGGACCACAAAATAATTCATGAACATTTTTTTGGATATTTAGGGGAAAATAAATTCAAGACTGATATAAAGCTCTAACTGCAAAAAAAAAAAAAAAAAAAAAAAAAAAAAAAAAAAGAAACAGGTCGCTAACACTGTATACTAAAAATACAATCTTACCTAGAAGACGGTGAATATGGAACTTGCTCTAAAAATGGATCTCTAATTATACAACATAAACTTGATCAGAACTTTGGAGCCAACACTCTTATTTTTAACCCTGTCTGGATTGTAACTGCAAAATAAAAAACTCCTCAACACTAGCTCAGTGTGCTTACTGAAAAAAAGAAGTGTTTCAAGAAGCAATGCATGATAATATATAATATATGACATGCTTTCCTAAATTAACATGCCAGAATCGGTATAAGCCACCATAAGTTCAATAATTACAATTATAATTTGGAGGTACAACAGAAGACAAATAAGCAGAAAATAATTTCAAACAAGTAATAACTATGGAGGGAAAACATATGAACCTTTGAAAATACTTTGGCTGGCCTTGAAAACAAACAAAAAAAGAAAGAAAGGGATGTCAAAATTGTTTTGTGGTGCAGATATCAAATCCTCGTTCTTTAAGCCTAAAACAAGTAAGAATCTGGGCATAGGCATGCATCTAAGTTTGGCTTTTCCATTTTCAACTGCCCTAAAACACAACAGTCAGGCTGACTAAGAGATTTTTCCTTGTTTTGAAATTGTTGTCCTGTCTTATTACAAAGAGCTACTAAGAGAATGTTCTGATACAGGATTCTCTCACAGGATTTCAAGGTCGGCTTTTTTGTTAGGTTGAGAGAGTTTGTGTTGAGAAACAGTACAGTTGAACTCAGGGATAAAATCTGTTCAAACCCTGGAATGTTACCTAGAGTTGAGCTGAAAGCTGTGCCTCTCTAACAGCAGAGAGTATATGATAATACTGGCTTAAAAGTATGATGCTTTTCAAGTCTTTATGGTGGTAAAAGGAAGCTGAGTCAACAGAAATAGAAGGATGAAAATTATTTTTGATCCCTCGGATTCAAAAGGAAAGGGTGGGGAAATGGGAAAGCAGCTAATAATCTACCTTAAAGAGTAAATGATCTCTTCAAGATCCAAAAAAGATTCCCCCACTTTCAAGACAACCACTCTGTTTGCTAGCACTGTTTGAGGAAAATAGATCCCATGTAGTTTATTTGCACTGAAGAAGTTCAAGAAGGGGAACAGTTTGAAGAGCACAGTGCTTCAGTTCTCCAACTCAACATGTCTGTGGGTTCAGCAGCAAAAACAAGAGCTAAAAGCAATGAGGTTTCACATTTAAAATAGATGACAGAACCAAAATGTGGTTAGAAAAAAAGAATCTGACACATTTTTGAGGTTCAACAGTTTTTGAGTGTGTGTAATGATATGGAGGGCACCTATTTATCACAATCAGTTCACCTTGAACTTACTTTCAGTACTACAATAAAAATAAAGCTATGATTATCTGGAGATGGTGGTGTCTCAGTAAAAGGGAATTTCTCTAGAGAAGTAAAGGTATGGATGTTACTAAATTGATGTCTTGAATCATCTAGTAAGTTTCGAATATCTTCTCATATAAGCGTAAAACTGGATTACAGTAGAAAGTATTTATTATGAACAAACAAGCATATGGATACTGTAGGAAACAAGTGAGGAGGAAAGAAGGGTTGGTCCATGTGAGTGTCCCAGTGGTACACAGCAAAACAGAGCATCCTTACAAAAGGAATTTGGGCAATCCTAAGTCAGCAGAAATACCAGCTACAAAAAGAACCACATCATTGTTTCTGTATATGCTAATGAATGTCTAGGGATGAATTATCCAGGGCATGGCATGGCTCACAAACAGTTAACCTAGTGAAAATTCTAAGGGAAGGAACATGAGCACTTCAAACCTGTCACAATAATCACATAACTGAACCTCTAGAGAAAGAGACAATGTTTCAGTTACTGAGCTCAACCCTCAGGCTCTCATGCATCAAATTCACAAACGAAAACAAACTGGGATGGGGGATGGAAAGATTTGTGGTGCCAAAATGCCAAGATAATGTAGTAGACTCAAAAAAATTTGCAATTAGTGAATACACAATCTTAAAAAAGATGTCTGAACTCCAACTAGGACCATTCCTGTAAAACATAGAGAAGCAGAACATCAAAAAGTATGAATAATGGGCATGTTGATAGGAATTAATGTGGGTGACTGGTCTGAAGAAATGCAACAGCTTTTGAAGCTAAATACAATGTGAGTAGAACTTCCAATGTATCAGTTGTACTATCTTTCTAAGAACAGTGAAAACTATGAAGAAGAGGACATTTTAGGAGAGGAGGCAAAGGGGGAAAAGATACTACTTAGAAGAAACATGAAAACAGGTAGGTTATAGCCTCTAAAACATACAGAAGTTAAGAAAGTTAATAGTGTCAACAACAGCATGTTTATAGTAGAATTACTTTTTCAAAATTAGAGTAGAATAACTGATTCGAGTCCTTATTCTTACCTTCTGAAGATATTTTCGTGAGTTTCGCTTAAGAATCAATACTGAGAGATTACAGAATGATTGTTTTATTATAAACGTTTACTTCAGTAATTTTTTGTTCTCTAAAAACTTCCTGTACCGTTCAACCTGGTGCATACTGGTGGCTCAGTCTCCCTTGCAAAGTTACCATGAAAACACTTGCAATATATTACAATCCTGGAAGTGCTGGTATAGCATACAAAGACGTTTAATAGGCCTGTTGTAGGGACTATTTCCTTTAGAGATGTCTTGCAAGTTTTTCATTTCATGCTCAGGCACACTCTTTACACATTAGGCGCATTTGGTGTTGCACACCATTTGCTTCTACTGACAAGCTCAGCAAGGCTAGAGGGCTGTTTGAACACTGGGGTGGATGGTTCTGAGAAGATTTTTCTAGAAAGATTTTTTTTTTTTCCAAATTAGGAGCTTTTTCCTGTTATAGGCTATAAATGTGTAATGATGTTCTAAACATTCAATAGATAGATTGTGACAACAAATTATTTACTTCCTAATACTATATTTGTGTGGCTTTTTTCACAGGAGAGGTTCTATTGATTAAAAACTCCTTTTAGATGACTGAGACAAGCACGTCACGTGTTCTGCTTAGAACAAATGTTTTATATAAGGGTCTGATTGTATATTGCTTCTTTTAAAGTTCAGCATAGATTTTTATTTTATGGAAATAGGTGGACTCATGCTTTTTCTATATATATACAAGTTTTTAGGTAACAGTCAGGTAACTGATGATAGCATCTAGGAAAGTAATATTTATGTAGAAACATTCCAAAGATGGCTTGGCAGAAAGTTGATAATTACTGAATTTGTGGGGAAACCAATAAAGGAGTCTAAGTTTCCAGTCTAGATAACTTTTGCATCTGTGTATGCTAGATATGCCATGATATCATGGCATCATTATTT